>CM065591.1:162637321-163329564 GCA_033119425.1 Bufotes viridis
TCAATCTTTCATGGACTCAATATGCCCTTCAGCGAATACCTTGGGGTGTCTTCTTTCTAAAATGGGGTCACATGTGGAGTGTGTTTACTGTTCTGGCATTTTGGGCGGGGCTAAATCGTGAGCAACCCTGTAAAGCCAAAAGGTACTTGTTGGCTTTTTGGCCCCTTTACGCACCTAGGCTTCAAAAAAGTGTCACACATGTGGTATCGCCATACTCAGAAGAAGTAGGGCAATGTGTTTTGGGGTGTATTTTTACATATACCCATGCAAGTGATGTATAATACAAAATCAATGATATGACTCAGTTATAGCAAGTAAAACAACAAGAATATACCATCGAAACTATTCCACATTCTGAAACGGGACCTATGGTCGCCATATATAATAGAGAAAAGATAAATCAGTGAGACATGGGAAGTGGACGGAATGATTCACTTCAAGATCCAATTTGGTCCTCAAGTTGGGTCAGAGGTGTGTGAGCGGCTAGCATGTTTGTGTTGATAAGCCTTCCAAGGGGCCCATAGTTTTAAGAACTTGGAGTGGGTTCTGGTATCCCAACTCACTAGCTCTTCTAGTAAATAGAGCTGGTCAACTTTCTCCTACCATTGCTCAGTGCTGGGAGCAGTTTGGTTAAGCCATTTTGTAGGGATTAACAGTCTCGCCGATTGAACAAGCAAAGTAAGGAGGTCTGACGTAGTTAGGTCCCATGTATCTGAGGGTAGCCAGAGCAGAACAGATGTGGGAGAAAGCTGAATTGAAGTGTTGCATACCTCTTTGATGTTTTTCTCAATTAAAGTCCAATAGGGTTGAATCAGCAGGCAATGCCAGAACAGGTGACCCAATGTGCCACCTATTTGTGAACACCTCGAGCAAGAATCTGTGTCTGATAGGCCCATCTGGTGTAATTTGTGTGGGTCATTACACCATTGGATCATGGTTTTGTAGGAATGCTCTTGTATTTTGATGCACCTCGAGAAGCAAGGTGAGCGGAGGTGAATCTGGGTAATCTCCGCTTCATTGAATGTTCTGTTCAGGTCTTTCTCTCAAAATTTAATGTAAGCAGGTACAGTAGAGGTAGGTGGGGATTAAATGAAAATATATAAGAGAGAGATGACGTGCCTCGGCATATTATCATGTTGTAAGTTTTTCAAACCAGGTAGCGTCAGTTGTTGGGGTGGCCTTGGAGAGCAAGGACAGGCAAGAGCGTCTGAACTCTAGTCTGTCTAAGAATGTACCCTCTGCAACAGGGCGGGAGTAGAGAGGCTCAATGGCTTCCTCTGGAGTGATACCATCTATAAGTTTAGTGACGTTGGTATCCCTTAGGAGATTCCAAAATTTAAGAGTATTCTGTGACTGGCAGAAAGAAAGGAGTAAGAGAGGAGGGTAAAGTTTTTGGGGGGCTAGAAAAGAGAGGGAAAGTGGTTTGTAGATATTGTACATTGAGATATACCCCCTTGGACAAACCTTCTGGTATACTAGTAGGCTTTTGGAGGCACCATATATCTGCTAGTTGTTTGTTTGTCAGCATAGCCAGCTCAATATCAGTCTCCAGTATTCTATAGTTTGGTATGCACAATTGCAGCCATCTTTTGGGTTGAATCGCCCTGTACTAAATGATGAAACGTATGGCAATGATAAATTAGATAGTTGATTCTTGACTTTCTTTAGTAGGGGGAGTAGTTAGAAGAATATAATTTGTTGGGGTTCCTGGTTAGGGAAATCCCTAAATAAGGTAAGTTATCTAGGTGCCACTTGAAAGAGCCAGTTTTTCTGGAAGGGAGATATTTAGGGCTTCGGATTTGGTGTAATTGATTTTAAAGTTGGATAGAGAAACAAATGTTTTAAAGAGGGACAAACTGTGTGGAAAAGCCTGTAGAGGGTTAGTGACTAATAATAGAAGGTCGTCAGTGAATGCTGCGTGTTCTGTTTCAGTATCTTGCATTGTGTATTGGTATGCTCCTCTCTTCTCCTCCCCCCCTCTGTTTCAGCTTCTAGTTAGTTCAGACCAGCCACTCCCTGTTTTGCCAGTCATGCATTGCTGTTAGTGTGTGCTCAGCTTTCTGAGGAGAAACTCCATCTTCTTAGCAAGGAGATATTGTTGGCATAATTATTTTACCATCTGGATTCCCTGCGCATCTTGTAATACAATCTTCAAGATTAAAAGCTACTTGATTAGCTCCTGGGTGTCCGATGCGTAAACTGTAAGTGAAAAATGTCTGATTCAACAAGCCACCTCCATGCGCATAGAGGCTGCTCTCTGACAGATGTGTGATTGTATAAAGCTAATATTTGGAAACGCCACACTGCGCGTTTGTGTTTTACCCATCCAACCTTAAACGCTTTTATTGAATCGTTGTCTTTGAAGGAATACATCAATGAAGGATTAAGGGAAAGTTTCTGTGAGTGGCTAGCTTGATGGCATATAATATTGTGCAAGAGTGGAAATAACTGTACCTTCTTTACCCCGTACAAAGCCCACTTGTTCCGGATGAAGGATCCAAGGGGTGAGGGAATTTAGTCTAGTGGCCAATAGTTTCGCCCATATTTTCACATCTATATTTAGAAGGGAAATGGGCATATAGCTACCGCATTCTTTTTCGTCTTTACCTTCTTTGTGTCAAATTGTAATAGTGGCTTCTAGGGCTTGTTTTGGGATTGGTTCACCCTTAACTAAAGCTTGGCACCATTTGGTCATGTGGGGGATTAGAGTAGGCAGGAGTTTTTTATAATAGCCTAATGGTAGGCCATCTGGCCCAGGTGCCTTGCCAAGAGGCATGAATATCAAAATCTTTTCGGTTTCTTCTTGAGTGATGGGGAAAAGTAGAAGGGAGCTGTCCTCTTGAGTTATGGAGGGAAGATTTACATTAGAAAGGAACTGATCTATAAAGGCTTGGTCATGTGATTTTGGAGTGGAGCCTGGTATAAATGGTGCACTGGGGGCTAGATTATATAGTTTTGTATAGAAGGAGCATCGGCAATGTCCTTGGTGGAGGAAAGCAATTGACCATTTGAGCTTTTTATGAAGCGTATAAATTGTGAGTCTTTGCGTTTTTTGATCAGATGGGTCATTAATTTGTTGCTTCTGTTCCCATGGGCATAATATTTAAATCTGGCGTATTTGTACACTTTTGTGCATTTAATGTTCAGAAGTTCTTTCAGTTGCTGTCCAAGGGAGAAAAGATCTTCTTGAATTAGAGCTACCTGTGACTTCTTTTGCAGGGATGCTAGGAAAGCTATTAGGCCTAGTAGGGAGTTTAACTTTTTTTGTCTATCTTTTTTTAGTTTAGAGCCAAGGGCTATACATTCTCCACAGATTAAGGCCTTATGGGCTTCCCACATTATAGTGTGGGAGGTATCAGAAGGTTGATTTTCTTGAAAATATAGAGATAATTTGTGGGCAATATCCCAGAGATTCTTTTCAGCATCCAGAATGGTTTCATTCAGCCGCCATTGCCACTCTCTGACCGGAAGATCTTTAAAAGATAAGGTTGAAGTGACTGGGGTGTGGTCTGAAATAGTAATTTGACCAATAGAGGAGATGCAGAGAGCTTCTAGGTGTCCTTCTGAGAGGAGAATGTAATCAAGTCTTTGGAAGGACTTGTGAACTGCTGAAAAGAATGTGTAATCTTTAGTGGAGGTGTTAAGTGTTCGTCATGTGTCCACTAAATGTGTGTCTCTCAGGATTTTTGGAATACCTCCTAGAGATCCCTGTGACATGGAGGTAGTTCCCGATGAGGTGTCAAGCAGCGGGTTTAATGAGATATTCAAATCTGTTCCCCATTTTGAGGCCTTCAGCAAACTCCTGAAATTTCAATAATGTGTATTTAATTCCCCTGTGCTGGAATGCGTAGAGACCTACATGGGATATCAAGGTACAGTATGTCTTATTTTACCTTTTATGAAGAGGTAGCGACCTTCTGGATCAGTTTGGACCAAATCAGGTGTGAAGGGGACATGCTTTGCTGACCCCTCTAGCAGCTGACCTGTAGGTAGAGTAAAAACATTGGTTAAAGAAAGGCACGTTGGGAATGTTGGTGGACTTAATGTGGGTTTCCTGTAAGAAACAAATATCAGTTTTACATTTCCTTAGGAGAGTGAGAACCTGGAATCTTTTCTGTGGGGTATTAAAGCCCCGTACATTGAAAGAGGTAATATTCAAAGGCGTCATAGAAAAGTACAAAGTGAGCTCTTGTCACAATAGGACAAAGGGGGTCAGAATGTGGAAGGAAAAATAATAAGTACAACACCTACTAAAAGAAATGGTATGTGAGCTGGCAATCAGGGTGAGAAGCGACTGCAGAAAAAGGATCAGCAGTCGAGGCCCAGCTATGGCAAGGTGATGTGGGGGCAGGAGATGATCAAATATTCTCATCCCAACCTGGCACCACACCCCCGTGCTTCCCTATTAATTCTGTGCATATGTAGGCAGCAAGGTGTGAAAGGAACAGCTTAACTATCACAAATAATGGTTGCAATAATAACATGTGCCATATTAATTCAAGTGAGGTATTTGAACAGTGGCTGGAACGTCGGACCAAATCAAAGAAGGGTTAAAGATGTTACCCAAGAAGAAATTAACAGAACAAAATAAAATTGGTGAGACAGCGTCTATATTAGTCTAGTCACTAGTGCTATGGTAAGATATTCCAAGAATAGGGTCCAATATGGATAGAAGATGAGACTCCTTACTGGTGAGGGTGTACAGCAGGTGGCTTGCATGATGATAAGGCATATGATGCTATGTTTTAGAGAATCTTCCACACAACTGTATAGTACTTATCTGGAAGGTGAGAGGTCTTACCGTGGAGTCCCAAATCTAGGTCCTCGGTCTGCAGCTTGGAGGGGGTAGAGGCATATGATGTTGAGGAGCTATTCTATTCGCCTCTTACTGTTGGGGGACTTTCACTTGGAGACCACTGACCAGGCCTCTTGGTGTGGTAAAGGTGGCAATTTGTTTAGCGATAAATTGACTAGTAGCCAAGAGTCGATTTGCAAAGGAGCAATGTCAAGAAGCGACCAGGCCATAGGCAAATCTGAAGGCAGGCAGATGGTACAGCGTCTGCCGTCTTTACTGAAGGTAATCCCAAATGGGAACAGCCCAAATGGGAACAGGATCTTGGTAAAGGAGTATGAGCACGCGGTTGAGGGAGAGGTCTTTTTTCTCCCTTGCCGATCGAAGAAGGGTGGCAGTATCCCAGAAGCTAAGTGGGCCACAGATGACATCTCTCGGAGGTTCCCCATGCTGAGGTGGGGGGGGCGAAGAGATCTATGAATCCGTTCAATGGTGACACTTTGGGCTCTGTTCTTCCCCAATAAATCTGAAAAGAGTGCCATAGCTGTGGATTCCAGGTCTGAAGATGGTATGGTTTCAGGTATGCCTTTTAGCCGTATGTTTTTATGCTGGCTCTGATTCTCCTGATCTTCAATAAGGAGATAAGCATTGTTCAGGGAGGTGATCTGGGCCCCATGGCGTGGACTAGGGTGGTGGCTAGGCTCTGGTTAGTTTCCAGAGATTCAACCCAGTGTCCCTGTGTCCTCATGTTCTGCCAGAGATCTTTAAATTCTCTGATTAAGGGGGCGGGGGCTTAGGAAAGTGGGGGCTTTGAAAAATTACCTGCTAAGGGCTCCATTGTCCTCAGTAAATGAGGTCTCCCCAGCGTCCAGTGAGTTGCTGGCGTCCTCTTCACCCTTCTCGTCTGAATCGTGCATGCAGGCCTGCTGCGCCATCTTGTCAGACCGCGCTGGAGAGGCCGCAAGTTTCTTCTTGAGAAAGCGGTCCATTTCTGACTGGTCTCCCTGGACCTCTCCCGTCCAATTTTGACTATTTTGGGTGCCTTCCGATGTCTTAATTAGAGGAAGCACGGGTGTGTGAAGGGGGAGCTCTGCTTCAGAACTCCTATCTGCTAAGCGGTTAGGCTCTGCCCCCTCAGAATACTGAAATGCTGTGCCTGTCTATGGGCTCTGTACACACAGCCTTAGTGTTCATGCCCACGACCTTATGTATTTTGTGGTCCGCAAAATACGGGTCCACAAAAAAATGGGTGACGTCCGCGTTACATCCGTTTTTTTGTGCGGATTCAATGTAACAATGCCTGTCCTTGTCCACAAAAAGGACAAGAATAGGACATGTTCTATTATTTTTGCAGAATGGAATTTCGGACATACGGATACGGAATGCACACAAAGTAATTTCTGTTTTTTGTGGCCCCATTGAAATAAAAGGTTCCGCAAATGGACACAAAAAAAAAAGAAAACGGAAAGGACACGGACAAAAAATATGATTGTGTGCATGAGCCCTTACTGTGTGCATTAGTGGGGAGATTTATAAAAGATTCTAAAGAGTTGTCTTTGTTTCCCATAGCAACCAGTTACAGTACTGCTGTCATTTTGTACACTGCTACTGAAAAATAAAAGCGCAACAAAGATTGTTTGTCTTTTAGACAGTTTTCATAAATATTCCTGTGAGCCAAAAATCAATGTTGTGCAGTTCTTTACTTTAATTCACTGAAAAAAGTGCACCACAGTAATAAGCAACTGACAATGCTGGCTAAACCCTCAAGTTGATGTTAAAAGCTGATACTTTTGCCAATATCTTCCAGTCAGGAACATATCGGAGCCCCTTCATGCACCACGTCAAGGTATCTCAGCATGGCATGGGGTCCTACCACTAGACTACCTATGGTGTGTGAACAAGGTCTGGAAGGTACTTAGATCCAACTCACAGCCAGGCTCCCACATACCTGCATAGTAGGATCACTAATGCAATGTGAGTTAAAATGAGGCTGCAAGCCCCACCCATAACAGACCATGTGACATTTTACTTCCTCACTTTACTTCAAATCGGAATTATCAGTTCATCTGTTTTTCACATGATTCCTTTTATTTAAAACATCTAATTGGAAGTGCTTTCTCCAAATACACTCACTGACAGAAAAAAAAATGAACCTTGGTGTGCCTTGGAACAAAAAGTGTTAAAAAATAAAGGGAAAAAGGTAAAAAAAAAAATATATGAATAAAACTTTCAATAAAAAATATAGCTTTATCCTATATCGAGCCCATCTATAAGGGCTCATGCACACAAACATATTTTCTTTCCGTGTCCGTTCCGTTTTTTTTGCTGAACGTATGCGGAACCATTAATTTTAATGGGTCCAAAAAAAAACGGAAGTTACTCCGTGTGCATTCCGTTTCTGTATTTCCATTCCGTAAAAGAATAGAACATGTCCTATTATTGTCCGCATTACGGACAAGGATAGTACTGTTCTATTAGGGGCTAGCTGTTCCGTTCAGCAGAATATGGAATGCACACGGACGTCATCCGTATTTTTTGCTGATCCATTTTTTGCGGACCACAAAATACATACAGTCATGTGCATGAGCCCTAAAACAATCATGTTGCTTATGCCGTATGGTGAATGCCATAAAAAATTCAAAACACTAAGGCTGCATTCACACGGGCGAGTTTTCCGCGTGGGTGCAATGCGTGATGTGAACGCATTGCACCCGCACTGAATCCTGACCCATTCATTTCAATAGGTTTGTGTACATGAGCGTTTTTTTTCACACATCACTTGTGCGTTGCGTGAAAATCGCAGAATGTTTTATATTCTGCGTTTTTCACGCAGCCCTAGCCCCATAGAAGTGAATAGGGCTGCGTGAAAAAAGCATTGCATCCGCAAGCAAGTGCGGGTGCGTTGCGTTTTTCACTGATGGTTGCTAGGAGATGTTCAGTTCAGTTTTTTTATCACGCGCGTAAAAAACACATCAAAACGCATTGCACCCGCGCGGAAAAAACTGAACAACTGAACGCAATCGCAGGAAAAACTTAATGGCTTTGCCTGTGAAATCGCACAGTTTTCACTGAATGCATCCGCATCGCATCCGGACCTAATCCGGACACGCTCGTGTGAAAGAGGCCTAACAGAATTGCAATTTTTGCCCCTCACCTACCAAAAATGGTATAAAAAGTGATCAAAAAAAGTCATATGTACTCCAAAATGGTGCTAATAAAAACTGCAATCTGTCCCACAAAGAACAAGCCCTCAGACAGGGATGCTATGGATGTTAGTGTGTGGTGATGATTTTTAAGGCCTCTTTCACACGGGCGATTTTTCCGCACAGGTGCAATGCGTGACGTGAACGCATTGCACCCGCACTGAATCCTGACCCATTCATTTCAATGGGGCTGTGTACATGAGCGTTTTTTTCACGCATAACTTGTGCGTTGCATGAAAATCGCAGCATGTTCTATATTCTGCGTTTTTCACGCAGCTCTGGCCCTATTGAAGTGAATGGGGCTGCGGGAAAAACACATTGCATCCGCAAGCAAGTGCGGGTGCGTTGCGTTTTTCACTGATGGTTGCTAGGAGATGTTGTTTGTAAACCTTCAGTTTTTTATCACGCGTGTGAAAAACGCATCAAAACGCATTGCACCCGCGCGGAAAAAAATGAACAACTGAACGCAATCGCAGGCAAAACTGAATGGCTTTGCCTGAGAAATCGCACAGTTTTCACTGAATGCATCCGCAACGCATCCGGACCTAATCTGGACATGCTCGTGTTAAAGAGGCCTAAAAAAATTATTTTACGCTAAAAAAATGAAAAACAAAAAATATAAATTTGATATTTCTATAACCTACAGCATAAAGTTATCATATAATATGTACTGCATGGAGAACTCCATAAAAAATAAAAATTAAAAACTGTAATAGAATTGCTGTTTTTGCCCATCTCACCTTCCAAAAAATGGCATAAATAGTGATTAAAATCTCCCACAAAAATGAAGCCCTCACACAGCTCAGTCAACAAAAAATAAAAAAGTTATGCCCCCTAAAACTATTTAGGCAAATCCATATGTTGATCCTTCCCTTCTGAACACTGCCATGTCCCCAAACAGCAATTTATGATTACAAATGGTCATTTTCACAGCCAAGTGTTTCTATATTCTATAGAACCTCACCCCTCAATAAATGCCTTGAGGGGTGCATTTTCCAAAATAGGGTCACTTTTTGGTAGTTTCCTTTCTAGCGGTGCCTCTGGGTCTCTTCAAATGTGACATGGCATCCAAAAACCATCCCAGCAAAATCTGCCCTCCAAAAGCCATATAGCATTCCTTTCCTTCTGAGCCCTGTGGTTTGCCCATACAGCAGTTTATCACCACATATGGGGTGCTGCTGTAATCAGGAGAAAATGGATAGCAAATAGTGGGGTGTATTTTCTCCTGTTACCCTTTGATAAAATGAAAAATTTGAGCATAAAAGTAAAATTTTCTTGTAAAATATGTAATTTTCATTTTCACTGCCAAGTGTTTATTTTTTCTATGAAACAAAGTGCTCACTACCCACCTTAAATTATTCCTTGGAGGGTGTAGTTTCCAACATGGGGTCTGATTTTCTGGGATTTCCACTGTGGGGGTGCATCATGAGGTCTTCAAATGCAACATAGACCCAGAAAATAGGTGGCTGAGGCATAACTACCAGGGGTGCAAGAGGTGCTGCTTCTCCAGTTCCACTTGTATAGTAGGGCCCTTCACTCTCACCTGTATACAGTTGAAGCCTGTGGGATCCATAGCCTTGCTGCCCTACCACTCTGTCTTCTAAGCCACTAGCCACATTAGGTCCATGGCCTACAGGATGCTGGAACATGCTGGATGTCGGCGTCACAGCCTAGGTGGTGCAATGATGTCCCTGCATCATGCCCTCTGCGCTGGGATGCCAGCTGTGTTCATTATCATTCATTCACTGGCATTAATATTTATTTGGGGGTAAAAAGGTCATTATTGTTTGTTCAGGGGGCATAAGAGGCACCGTTTATTCAAGGGCCGTTATTATTTATTCAGGGGGCACATGGGACATTATTACTTATCAAGGAGGCACATATGGCATTATTCATTTTTGAGGGGACATTATTTTATGGGTGGCATTCAGGGTGAATTATTACTTTTTAGTGGCCATTAAGGAGACCTTAATTACTTTTCAGGGGAAACTCATTGGGCATCATTATTTTTTATAGGCCACGTGTGACATTATTAGCTTCAAAGGAACATACAGTGGGCATTATTACTGTCAAGGGGGTAAAAGGGGGCTCTATTTCTTTCTTTCTAGGACACTCACAGGGGTCACTATTACTTCCTGGGGGTATAACATGGCTATCATTACTATCTTAAGGGCTCATATGGAGCACAAGTGCTATATAAGGGGAACAATGGTGAACATTATTTGTGGGGGTACAAAAGATGGCACTGTTACTGTGTGGTGCACTAAAACCATCCTATGTACAATATGGGGTGCCATATGTTTGGCATTATAATTTATGGGGCACTATAGTTTTTAGAGAAGCGGTCTATGTGGCACTATATTTTTTGGAGGGGTAATTATAGTAAAACACCACTATATCTGAAGTAAAATATTTAGGGGCATTGTGCCAGGTATAGTAATAGGGAGGGATGTAGCAATAGCAGGTACAGAATTGGGGGAATCAGCATGATAGGGAGTTTATGTTTGGGGAGAGGTAGGGAAAATGCTGGAAAGGGAGGTCCCAAAGATGTCTCTTTAGAAAACTCTGCAGACATATGTTATGGCTGGAAGAAGTCTTCATGATGGAACAGGCCAGATGGAAAAGATGGGAAAAGTGGACGATTCCAATCAGAGACGTCAACTATAAGTCATTGGATATAACTGCATTGTAATCACTCATTCCCTCTACAAAATGTTTACATTACAGTATTTGCTTGTCACCTTTGAATTAAAGGGGTTGTTCGCTTTATTTATATTGATGAGCTATCCTCAGGATAGGTCATCAATGTCAGATTGCGGGGGTACGACGCCCAAATTCCTGCCGATCAGCTGCTTGAAGAGAAGGCCAAGCTCCTAGGGCCCCTTTCACACGAGCGAGTTTTCCACGCGGGTGCAATGCGTGACGTGAATGCATTGCACCCGCACTGAATCCTGACCCCTTCATTTCAATGGGTCTGTGTACGTGAGCGTTGTTTTTCACTCACCACTTCTGTGTTGCGTAAAAATCGCAGCATGTTCTATATTCTGCATTTTTCATGCAGCCCCTAGAAGTGAATGGGGCTGCGTGAAAAACGCATTGCATCCGGATGCAATGTGTTGCGTTGCGTTGTAAACGCAAGTAACTTGGCAACCGTGAAGGTATTTTCTACAGGAAGTTGAGTTTCTTAGCGTATGGCTCCAGGTAGTGGATGAGAGTGGAGTGTTTGGAGAGTTTCCTGCCCTCACGGAGCTATTTTTACCATGCCGAGGGCACCAAAATCAATGGACGTGGAGAGTCTCATTGTGCTTGTCCAGGAGAGGACCTGCATTTGGGACACAAGGTTGGGGGAGTATCCCGACCGATACAAAAAAAATGCAGCATGGGTGGAGATTACCCAGGAGCTGTTTGCTACTATATGGGACAAAACTAAAAGCCAGAGTAGTCAGAGTTTGGGTAAGTGGCCAATCTATACATGTGTGATCCTTGCTGTCCTCCCTAGCATAGCACATGTCATACGTTGTCCTCGCTAGCATAGCACATGTCATCCGTTGTCCTCCCTAGCATAGTACATGACATATGTTGTCCTCACTGGCGTACATACAGGGGTCGCAGTGGCGACCGGGCCCGGCACTCCAAGGGGCCCGGCCACCTGTGGACCCCTGGCCCCTGCAGTAGTGCTGTATGTACCCGGGGTCCAGTGCTCCTCCTCCTCGCTTCCACGCGGCCCGCCCGTCTCTTGAATATACTTACCCTCCCCGACCGGCGCTTCACTGTCCTGAGCGCATACAGCCTCAGGACGTAGTGCGCGCACTATGACCTGATGCTGCACGCTGTCAGGTGACAGTGCAGCGCCGGGCGGGAAGACAGAGGAGCGCAACTTCTGCCAGCTGGAGAGGAAGAGTAGCCGCGGCCTGCGGCGCAGAACAGGTACAAGTACAGTACCTCCAGCCACATAATCATTTGTTCTTTTCTGTCCGGTGAATGCCTAATGTTTGGGGCCTGTACTCCTCTGGCCTACAGTAAAATTGTTATCCACTGACCACCTAATATACCTCCAGCCACATAATCACTTGTTCTTTTCTGTCCGGTGAATGCCTAATGTTTGGGGCCTGTACTTCACTGGCCTACAGTAAAATTGTTATCCACTGACCGCCTAATATACCTCGAGCCACATAATCACTTGTTCTTTTCTGTCAGGTAAATGCCTAATTTTTGGGGCCCGTGCTCCCGTGGCCTTAAATAAAAATTTTCTAGGCTCCAGCAGGGCACAATTTTGAGAGTTTCTCTTTAAGATGCATAAAAATGACCCCTGATTAAAATACATATTTTTTGTGGGAATTTTTGCCATTGATCCCCCTCTGGTATGTCACTGTCCATGTTGTGGGACTATTTGTGCACTTCTAGTAAGTATTTGGTACCAAAAAAAGAAAGAATCACCAGTCCTACGAAAAGCAACCGCTGCGAGTCCGTAATGTGTTGTGGGTATTGAACACTCTTGCAGTTTCAAAGACAGGATTCAGACCGCGCGTTTGAATAGAAAGTCCCAAAGACAGTTCACCTCTCCCTCCAGAAAACGTCGAGGTCTGCAGATATCCTATGTTCAGATATCCTGCAACTTGTAAAAGATACACAATAGTGAAGTTCCGTAAGATTCCTACCCTTTTGTTGCGCACAGATTATACTCACAAAGGTGACAGATTTTTCAGGCACATCAAAAAAGCTGCAGCTTCAGTCCTTCATGAGATCAGGAGGCACACTCCCACAGTAGCAGGAAAAAGTATAGCGTGGACTTGGGAACACACCGACATCAGAGGAGGCTTCCTTTTTCTCAAGGACTGCAAACAAGAAGCCCTCCAACCATAGGATAATTATGTTTGGCTGTTAACCCTCGATGTATTAAAGGAAAAAAATTGATTAAAATGGAAAATCTGCCAAAAAAGTAAAATTTTTACTTTTTCTTATGGAACATCTAAAGGGTTAACAAAGTTTGTAAATTCAGTTTTGAGTAGCTTAAAGGGCTTCTGTCACCCCCCTTAACCCATTTTTCACTAGCTGACATTAGCTATTTGCTAATGTCAGCTGAGTTGAAATATATCTTTTTTACCTTTTCTGAAGTTGTCAATTCTGTAAAAAAGCCACTTTTATAATATGCTAATCATCTTTGCTACCAGCAAGTTGGGCGTGTACTTGCTGGTAGCCGCCGCATCTAAATTAGTTAGGAACGCCCCCTTCCTCGTTTGATAGACAGGGCCAGCGCTTTCTCCTCCTCGCGTTGGCCCTGTCTGAAGATGAAATCCCGCGCCTGCGCCGTACCGCTCAGTAGTCGCGTCGCGGCAAAGCTCGCGTTCTTCCCCGTCGCCCCCCCCTAATTTCTGAGAGCGCTGCTAATGGCCATTTCAGCCCCAGTTTACTACTAAAATTATTTTGGCTAAATAAAGTATATTACAAAAATGTAACCTATCACTTGCCATTTCCGTGCGGCTAATCTGCTGCGTGAAAGAGTGCCAAGCCCCGCTCCAGACAGCAGAGAACAGAGCACTAACAGGATTGATAATGCTCCGTGCCTCTCTGTGATCTTTTAACTACAAAATCACGGTGACAACTTTATCTCACGGAGGCACGGAGCATTATCAATCCTGTTAGTGGTCTGTGTCTCTGCTGTCTGGAGCGGGGCTTGGCACTCATTCACATAGCAGATTACCCGTACAGGATGTTAAAGAGCCCTAAGGAACGGATACTGCTGCACCTCAGCTGGGGTGCATGCAGTCTTACCCGACCCAGGAGAGGAATCAGGATGGATGAATGGACAACAGGTATCCGCATAGGTTGACGATGGCGGGTGTCCGGGATCGGTGTCAGCGGCTTGAAGTCCCCGGCAACAACGGTGTGGGGGTCGCTGAAGTGTGGCGGGGTCTGTAGTAGGCAGATGGGTCCTAACCCTAGTAAACCCTGGCAATGCGGGAGGGGGACTATTATACTACTACCTGCCTACACAGAGCACCCGCCCCGAAAGGGGCGACCCCGTCCGGTAGCCTGTCCCTAAACCCGGTCCTTTCCCTGGCTCTAGGTTCTAAACATGCTATGCATCGATGGAGACTAGGTCCCGACGTGGCACGTTTCTGTCACAGATGACTCTTCAGGGGATTAATCAAAATGTGCAAGCGCTACACGACTACTCCAGGGTAATTGGAGTGGTCATGATGAGAACATATTACTATAAGTGGCCTCTCTAGTGAGAGATGGCACACAACTCAGGAGTGGTAATCCTAGAGATAAGGTATAATGAACAAGAGAGCCCCTATAGTGACAAGGGGTCTGCTCAGTAGTTAAATATAACAAATAAACGTGGTCCTCTATGGTTGGGGGACCTACCTACCAGCACGCTGCAGTGTCTGGTCCCGGTTTAATATCGTGCGGTCATGAGTCGCGCCTCCCTCTCGAGACGCCGTCTTCCCGCCGCGTGGCCGGCGCATGACGTCAGACGCCGGCACCACGAGCACGTGAGGGGGCAGCCAATCATTGTGTGGAGGGAGTGTTCGCGAGGATACTGTTGCCTGGAGACCGCTAAGCGTCCAGGAACAGGAATTTGACGCGTCAGATGTTGCGCGTGTATGATAATGTCAGTTATGATAACGATATACAGATATGGGCATTTCTTGGCCGATTACTGCACTGGTAAGATTGCCGACGTAATGATGCGACAGTTCAAAGATACAATGATCCGTTAGCAAGAACTGTCATAATCATTTATTTGGACGATTTTAAAGAATGAAGTCAAAGTTTTCTAACGTGACCATGCATTCAATTCCTCCCCTAGATGATTTGCAAAGAGGGAAGGTGCATAAGTCACGTAAGATAAAACACGGAAGTATATTCCTATATTGTGTGGGAGATCAATTAGGGCTCAGAGAAAATGAGGCCCAGGATGGAATACCCATGAATCTCCTATTATAGGAAGCAACCAAACGTTAACCTTTCGTTGAGGCCATAAGGGGCAGATGTTTGTAGATAAAATATCCACCGTGCTTCTCGCTGGAGGATAAGTTTGTCCCAGTCACCCCCTCTCTTTGGCGGGATGACCCGATCAATGCCCGTGAATTGTATTGTGGCTTTACCATGATGGGCTGAGTGTATGTGCCTAGAGAGTGGGGTATCTTTTTGTGTAGGATATCCCCAAGGTGTTCACCCACCCTCCGGCGGAATTCTCGTTTTGTCTTGCCGACATACTCCAGACCACATTGACATGCAATTCGGTAGATTACCCCCTAGTTCTGCAATTGATGAAATGCAGGATAGAGTAGGTTCTACCTGTTACATTGCTAGTGAAGTTCTTGGTGATGGAGATATGTTTGCAGGCAACACAGTTACCGCATCTATAACTACCTAAGATTGTAGAGCGGAGCCAAGATGAGGGGCAGGAGGCGCAAAGTGGCTGTGAACCAGTTTGTCGCGTAGGCTAGTGCCGCGTCTATAGGTGACCTGTGGATGGTCGCCTATGACCTCCCTAATGTCAGAATCCATTTTTAGTATTTCCCAGTGCCGTTCAAGGGTCTGTCTCACCTGTGCTGCTTCACGATCAAATGTGGTAATCACCCGTATGACTCTGGGACTCTGATTGGGTATCTGATTGGGAGTGAGTAGCGATGACCTATCTCGGGCCAGGGCTGCTCTAAATGCGGATCTAAGCATTTTATCAGGATAACCACGTTGTTGGAAACGTTTCCTCAACTCTCTAGCCTGATCAATGAACTCTCTTTTAGTGGAGCAGTTCCTTCTCAGGCGGAGGTACTGTCCTCTGGGGATGCCTCTCCTGAGAGGGAGTGGATGGTGGCTCTCCCACTTCAGTAGGGAATTGGTGGAATTAGGTTTTCTATATATGGATGTTTCCAATTCTCCTCTAGGGTTTTTATGATTTTAACATCGAGAAAGGGCAATTGCTGATGGTGTGATTCACTCGTAAAGTGCATCCCAATTTGGTTATCGTTCAGGTGAGAGACAAAGGTATCAAATGCTGGTTTAGTATCATTCCATAAGACGAATATGTCGTCTATGTACCGCGCCCACAGACCTATTTCAGCAAGGTCACCAGAGTCCCCATCCTTGAATACCAGGGTCTCCTCCCACCAGCCCAGGAACAAATTAGCATACGAGGGGGCACAAGGGCTCCCCATCGCAGTGCCCCTGAGCTGGTGGTAGATCCTGTTGTCAAAGGAGAAATAATTTCTGGTAAGAGTGAATTCAAGGATGCGGAGAATGAATAGGCTGTGGGCGCGGTATTGGCAACCCCGAGATTGAAGGAAGTGATCCACTGCTTTAATGCCTAATGTATGCGGTATGGAAGAATAGAGAGCCTCCACATCTATGCTAGATAGGAGGCAATCATGATCCAGTTGAATACCTTCCAGGCGTTTCAATAAGTCAGTGGTATCTCGAATGTATGATGGCAGGGCAATCACAAATGGTGACAGAATCTGGTCGATGTAAATACCCAGATTCTGGCACAGATTGCCCGTGCCCGACACTATGGGTCTTCCCTTAAGGGGTGGGAACCCCTTATGGACCTTGGGTAAACAGTAGAAGGTGGATCTCCGGGGCAAGGGTGGAAAGAGGAAATTATACTCATCTAAGGAGATCAGTTTATTATCTCTGGCTTCATCCAGGATCCCTCTGAGTTCAAGTCTGTAATCTTCAGTGGGATCCCTGGTGAGGATCTCATAAGTATTGCTATCCGTCAGTAGAGACCGACACATGTCTTTATAGTGCACCGAATCCATGACCACAGTATTACCCCCTTTGTCAGAGGGTTTTATTATGATAGATGCATCATTAGAAAGATCAGAAATAGCTGTGGTCATGGATTTGGTGCAGTTGGAGTAGTAGGCTGTAGTGCTGAGGTTCTCAATATCCCTAGTGACCATGTTCATGAATACATCAACACATGATAGTTCCCCTGATGTGGGTGGCATTTTGGTACTTTTTGGCTTCAAGGTAGAAAAAGGACCTTTGCCTACATTCGCCGGGGATTCAACTCCCAGCGAGTGTAGCAGTTGTACATCGGGTAATAGGTCTACAGGTAGGTCTACAGGCCTATCTTTCGTACCTACCCCCAAATTTGACAGATTTACGGTCATCAAGGATCTTAACCTTTTTGCCCGCAAACTACGTTGGCACAAGCATTTCAAAAATATGGAGAGACGCCAATGTCTTGAACTGGGGATACCTGTAGACCTATTACCCGATGTACAACTGCTACACTCGCTGGGAGTTGAATCCCCGGCGAATGTAGGCAAAGGTCCTTTTTCTACCTTGAAGCCAAAAGTACCAAAATGCCACCCACATCAGGGGAACTATCATGTGTTGATGTATTCATGAACATGGTCACTAGGGATATTGAGAACCTCAGCACTACAGCCTACTACTCCAACTGCACCAAATCCATGACCACAGCTATTTCTGATCTTTCTAATGATGCATCTATCATAATAAAACCCTCTGACAAAGGGGGTAATACTGTGGTCATGGATTCGGTGCACTATAAAGACATGTGTCGGTCTCTACTGACGGATAGCAATACTTATGAGATCCTCACCAGGGATCCCACTGAAGATTACAGACTTGAACTCAGAGGGATCCTGGATGAAGCCAGAGATAATAAACTGATCTCCTTAGATGAGTATAATTTCCTCTTTCCACCCTTGCCCCTGAGATCCACTTTCTACTGTTTACCCAAGGTCCATAAGGGGTTCCCACCCCTTAAGGGAAGACCCATAGTGTCGGGCACGGGCAATCTGTGCCAGAATCTGGGTATTTACATCGACCAGATTCTGTCACCATTTGTGATTGCCCTGCCATCATACATTCGAGATACCACTGACTTATTGAAACGCCTGGAAGGTATTCAACTGGATCATGATTGCCTCCTATCTAGCATAGATGTGGAGGCTCTCTATTCTTCCATACCGCATACATTAGGCATTAAAGCAGTGGATCACTTCCTTCAATCTCGGGGTTGCCAATACCGCGCCCACAGCCTATTCATTCTCCGCATCCTTGAATTCACTCTTACCAGAAATTATTTCTCCTTTGACAACAGGATCTACCACCAGCTCAGGGGCACTGCGATGGGGAGCCCTTGTGCCCCCTCGTATGCTAATTTGTTCCTGGGCTGGTGGGAGGAGACCCTGGTATTCAAGGATGGGGACTCTGGTGACCTTGCTGAAATAGGTCTGTGGGCGCGGTACATAGACGACATATTCGTCTTATGGAATGATACTAAACCAGCATTTGATACCTTTGTCTCTCACCTGAACGATAACCAAATTGGGATGCACTTTACGAGTGAATCACACCATCAGCAATTGCCCTTTCTCGATGTTAAAATCATAAAAACCCTAGAGGAGAATTGGAAACATCCATATATAGAAAACCTAATTCCACCAATTCCCTACTGAAGTGGGAGAGCCACCATCCACTCCCTCTCAGGAGAGGCATCCCCAGAGGACAGTACCTCCGCCTGAGAAGGAACTGCTCCACTAAAAGAGAGTTCATTGATCAGGCTAGAGAGTTGAGGAAACGTTTCCAACAACGTGGTTATCCTGATAAAATGCTTAGATCCGCATTTAGAGCAGCCCTGGCCCGAGATAGGTCATCGCTACTCACTCCCAATCAGATACCCAATCAGAGTCCCAGAGTCATACGGGTGATTACCACATTTGATCGTGAAGCAGCACAGGTGAGACAGACCCTTGAACGGCACTGGGAAATACTAAAAATGGATTCTGACATTAGGGAGGTCATAGGCGACCATCCACAGGTCACCTATAGACGCGGCACTAGCCTACGCGACAAACTGGTTCACAGCCACTTTGCGCCTCCTGCCCCTCATCTTGGCTCCGCTCTACAATCTTAGGTAGTTATAGATGCGGTAACTGTGTTGCCTGCAAACATATCTCCATCACCAAGAACTTCACTAGCAATGTAACAGGTAGAACCTACTCTATCCTGCATTTCATCAATTGCAGAACTAGGGGGTAATCTACCGAATTGCATGTCAATGTGGTCTGGAGTATGTCGGCAAGACAAAACGAGAATTCCGCCGGAGGGTGGGTGAACACCTTGGGGATATCCTACACAAAAAGATACCCCACTCTCTAGGCACATACACTCAGCCCATCATGGTAAAGCCACAATACAATTCACGGGCATTGATCGGGTCATCCCGCCAAAGAGAGGGGGTGACTGGGACAAACTTATCCTCCAGCGAGAAGCACGGTGGATATTTTATCTACAAACATCTGCCCCTTATGGCCTCAACGAAAGGTTAACGTTTGGTTGCTTCCTATAATAGGAGATTCATGGGTATTCCATCCTGGGCCTCATTTTCTCTGAGCCCTAATTGATCTCCCACACAATATAGGAATATACTTCCGTGTTTTATCTTACGTGACTTATGCACCTTCCCTCTTTGCAAATCATCTAGGGGAGGAATTGAATGCATGGTCACGTTAGAAAACTTTGACTTCATTCTTTAAAATCGTCCAAATAAATGATTATGACAGTTCTTGCCAACGGATCATTGTATCTTTGAACTGTCGCATCATTACGTCGGCAATCTTACCAGTGCAGTAATCGGCCAAGAAATGCCCATATCTGTATATCGTTATCATAACTGACATTATCATACACACGCAACATCTGACGCGTCAAATTCCTGTTCCTGGACGCTTAGCGGTCTCCAGGCAACAGTATCCTCGCGAACACTCCCTCCACACAATGATTGGCTGCCCCCCTCACGTGTTCGCGGTGCCGGCGTCTGACGTCATGCGCCGGCCACGCGGCGGGAAGACGGCGTCTCGAGAGGGAGGCGCGACTCATGACCGCACGATATTAAACCGGGACCAGACACTGCAGCGCGGCTGGTAGGTAGGTCCCCCAACCATAGAGGACCACGTTTATTTGTTATATTTAACTACTGAGCAGACCCCTTGTCACTATAGGGGCACTCTTGCTCATTATACCTTATCTCTGGGATTACCACTCCCGAGTTGTGTGCCATCTCTCACTAGAGAGGCCACTTATAGTAATATGTTCTCATCATGACCACTCCAATTACCCTGGAGTAGTCGTATAGCGCTTGCACATTTTTGATTAATCCACTGAAGAGTCATCTGTGACAGAAACGTGCCACGTCGGGACTTAGTCTCCATCGATGCATAGCATGTTTAGAACCTAGAGCCAGGGAAAGGACCGAGTTTAGGGACAGGCTACCGGACGGGGTCGCCCCTTTCGGGGCGGGTGCTCCGTGTAGGCAGGTAGTAGTATAATAGTCCCCCTCCCGCATTGCCAGGGTTTACTAGGGTTAGGACCCATCTGCCTACTACAGACCCCGCCACACTTCAGCGACCCCCACACCGTTGTTGCCGGGGACTTCAAGCCGCTGACACCGATCCCGGACACCCGCCATCGTCAACCTATGCGGATACCTGTTGTCCATTCATCCATCCTGGTTCCTCTCCTGGGTCGGGTAAGACTGCATGCACCCCAGCTGAGGTGCAGCAGTATCCGTTCCTTTTTCCTACCACATTGTAGGGTGCACCACACGTCACCCTCATATTTGTTGTATTGTCTTGTCTTGGTACCATGATACATGTCTCCTTATTATTTTTTAAATATTACGATTAAAAGTTAATTTTTACTAACTTCACTCTACCCCTTGGGGTTAGCAATTGCACACGAATTTCTGGAGTGTTATCTGAGCCTACACCATTCGCTCTATATTGTAATTAAGATTTAAAGAGCCCTAAGCCCAATGCACGGCTACACTCACCCAGTCCTAACTAATAAAATCTGGTCCTACCTCATCCAGAGTGTCGCTGGTGTCGGCGTGATGTCCGCTGGATCCAGAACAAGGTCCCTGTGGTGAGAAAAAAAGAATAATCACATAAGGAAGGGATGGCGACTGACCCTGTGAAATCACCAGCAGGGGGCGCTGTGCTGGCCTTTAAGACTGAGCCATGCCAATATATAGCAGGGTAATCTAGTGCTACCACACAGTACTAATGCCCACCTTGAGGCCCCTCACAGTACTAATGCCCACCTTTGTTCCTGTAACAGTAGGTATACTCAGATATGTGCCCCCTCACAGTAGTTATGCCCAGTTATGTGTCCCCTCACAGTAGTAATGCCAAATATGTGCCCCTCACAGTAGTAATGACCAGAATATGTGTCCCCTCACAGTAATATGCCCAGATATGTGCCCCTCACAGTAGTAATGCCAAATATGTTCCCTCTCACTGTAGTAATGCCAGATTATGTGTCTCCTCACAGTAATATGCCCAGATATGTGCCCCCTCACAGTAGTAATGCCCAGATTATGTGTCTCCTCACAGTAATATGCCCAGATATGTGCCCCTCACAGTAGTAATGCCCAGAATATGTGCCCCTCACAGTAGTAATGCCAAATATGTGCCCCTCACAGTAGTAATGCCAGATTATGTGTCCCCTCACAGTAATATGCCCAGATATGTGCCCCTCACAGTAGTAATGCCGAATATGTGCCCCTCACAGTAGTAATGACCAGAATATGTGCCCCTTCACAGTATTTATGCCCAGTTATGTGCCCCCTCAAAGTAGATATGCCCAGATATGTGCCCCCTCAGAGTGGTTATGCCAGATTATGTGCCCCTTCAAAATATTTATGCCCAGATATGTGCCCCCTCACAGTAGTTATGCCACATTATGTGTCCCTCAAATTAGATATGCCCACATATGTGCCCCCTCGGTCCTCATAGTTATGCCTTCATATGTGCCCCCCTCACAGTAATGCCTGATTAGGTGCCCCTCAAATTAGTTATGCCCCCCTCTTGCCCTTTGCCCCCAGTCTGCAGCCTTAGAAAAAAAAAACATACTTACCTTCTTCCCTGATGACAGGCTCCCTCACTCATCTCAGTGCTGGCTGTGTTGAAGGCAGATCCCCGGGTCTTCAGATCTCCTCCCACAGCCAGCAGCGCGATCTGGGGCCAGCAGGGAGAGCTCCTGAGCTGTGAAGATCAGTGAAGCAGGGATGAAAGTTTCCCTGCTTCACTACGGAAAAGAAATGCCGGCCGGGTGTGTGAGTGCGCACCCCCCTCCCTCCACATTATACATGTAATGGAGCGCTCTGTACTTTGTGCTGGGCCCCATCAGAGCGCTCCATTACATGTTAGTACAACATGATTTAATCATTTAAGGTAGCTTGCTGGTCTGGGGGGTGGGTCCACAGGCGGCCGGGCCCCCTGGAGATCTGATATTGATGACCTATGCTGAGGATAGAATGAATGGCGATGAAGGACCGATACTCATTTGTGGTATTCTTGCATAAATTGTTTATTGCCATATATTAATTAAATGTGACGTGTTTCACCACAAACCTGTGCCTTCCTCAAGCAGATAACTATTTGAGGAAGGCACAGGTTTGTGCCGAAACGTAGGAATCGTTTTTAATCATTTCTAATGGCAGGAATAATTTTTAATGCTGCAGAGTTGACTCTACAAATATAGTAAACAAGAAAAGTAATTTGACAAGAAAATATCCAGGGCTTTACATATTCTTTCTGTATGCTGAATTGGAGCTCAATTTCTTGGTGTTGGCAGTTCTACTTTCACCAGGGTATTTTGAGAATGTTTTTGGTAAGAACTTTTTGGTTGTGTTTTTGCCAGTAAATTCTTTTCACCTTCCTAAAATGTCTGATGTCTCCTTGATGTCACCCAGAGAATCCCTAGGCCACAGCATCCTATATCATAGTTCACACTTTGAATATACACATGAAACCACTGGATAAAAGTCAATGACTGTTGTGGTAACTGTGTCCTGAGGGGCCTATTAGATGGGCCGATTATTGCTTGAATTTTCCTATAAGCGTTCGAATTTCAGAAATTACTATCGAATTTAATGCAGCATTGTTTTGGGTGTACTTGTGGCTTTCTTCCCAAGTAATATGTTTGAGCACAGGCCTTTTTAATGAAGTTATCTTACATGCCTTGAGTTTTCATATAGGAAAGTATGTACCTCCTGTAATGTCACTTCCTCTGTAGAGCTGTATGTAAAAATGAATTGCTAAAAAAATGCTATGTAAAATCTCCATTTCAAAATGTGACACACACTAGCACTTGTGTTTTTCAATTGGGGAAAAACAATGGATGTCTTAGGGAACAAAAATGCTAGACGATAAGGGAAAAACGCCACCCCAGGAGCATGCTGCGGTTTTAAACAAATCTCACTGACCCACAAAATGCACCTCGAGGGTAACAAACATAACTACAAAAACGCTTATGTGTGCTGCATTTAATACTAAATATAGACTTTCATGTAACATCTGGAGTTTTGACTAAAGAAAAAGCCAGTAAAAAACACAGTAAATACTGCAAATCACCTTAACAAAAAGTAAAAAAAGGACTGCGATATCATTGTAAATATGTCCATTTTTCATCCTGCATTGAAAATAGATACTGCATAGTTATGTTCCCAAAAGGCAGGGATCGCTATGACTATTGCTTCACTTCTAATAGTACACACGACTTGCTGTTGATTTGCATTGGCCAATCATAGATGCATAGACCCGAAGGCATACACATATTATTATCATTGCCACCACTAGGGGTTGCCTAGTTTAGACCTCCTTCCCGCTGCAGCCATTTTCTATTTTAATTTCCATTTTCCTTACAAAATCCATAACTTGGCACAACTGTTTTTTTATTTTATTTTTATTTCACCTCTCAAAGAATCTTTTTCCCATCTTCAAATATATTCTATGATAAATGAAAATGTGGCATTAAAAATGCAACTTGTCCCACAAAAATAAGCTCTTATATGGCTGTGTGAATGGAAAATTTAAAAAAGTTATGGCTCTTGAATTGGGAGGAGTAAAAGTTACGGTTAAAAACCTTTGAAATAGACATGGTGGTACAACACTTAAAAGGAACATTAGGGGATCTTCAGGTACAACTGTCTTAACAAAAGACTCTGAAATGCAAATAAAAGCACAGATATCAGGGGTTGTTTTTATGGGTGCGATACTTGTACAGTATATTTCAGCCACTTGCAGGTGAGGGTAATAACATTGATTATCTTCTGACAACTGAAACGATCATTGCTAACCAGCATCACCAGTAACACTAGTTAGCGATGATCTTGTGGTGCAAATGCAAAACGCTTGTTCATCTGGAAATTGGATCTTTGTGCAGCACAATCGCTTCCAAGTGGCAGATTGTGCTGTGTAAACCTTATCTGCTGCCGGAAAACAACGAGACAGTATAGAGAAGAGCGATGGCATTAGCGATGATCGCTCCTCCCCATACTCTGGAGGAGATCGGTACATGTGAATGCTCCAGTCTCTTCCGATAGGGATCGGCAGATTGTCAGGAAGGAACGCCTTCTTCCCAGCAATCTTCTAGATCATCGTCCCATGTAAAGGGACTATTATAGGATTCAAATTTGTAACAACAGTTTCCCTACTCAACAGCACTAGGAGGAAGTCGGGAGAGGAGCACTATGGGGGCATTTACTAGGGGCACTATATAGGGGTGTTTCATACTGGTACATTATGGGGGCACTATGGGGACATTAGCTCAGCTGGGGCATTACAAGGGGGTATTTTTTGCACTGTCTGTTATGGGGATAATTATTACTACTGGGGGTATTATGGTGGGCTTTATTACTCCCCATGTTATGACCCCCAGTAGCAGCACCAGCCTCTCCCTGCCCAAGGCGTGAGCGGATTAGGTCCGGATGCGCTATGGATGTGTTCAGTGAAAACTGCGCGATTTCGCAAGCAAGTACATTACATTTTGTTTGCGATCTCGTTCAGTTTTGATTGCACGGGTGCAATGCGATTTAATGAGTTTTGTACATGCGTGATAAAAAACGGAATGTTAACAAACAACATCTCTTAGCAACCATCCGCGAAAAACTAATCGCATCCCCACTTGCTTGCGGATGCGATGTGATTTTCACGCAGCCCCATTCACTTCTATGGGTTCAGCGTTGCGTGAAAATCGCAGAATATAGAACATGCTGCGATTTTTACGCAACGCACAAGTGATGCGTGAAAACCAACGCTCATGTACACAGACCCATTGAAATGAATGGGTCCGGATTCCGTACGGGGGCAATGTGTTCGCATCACGCGGAAAACTCGCTCGTGTGAAAGGGGCCTTACTCTTCCAGCTATCTACACTACAATGTACATGGTTGCCTGCTGTATGTGTCTGCTGGCTGAGGCTAGGTGTAGGTGTGTAATATATGAGTAGCAGGGACAAGGTGGGGTTAGTAGGAGTGCTGCTGTGTGTTTCTTATATACACACACTGCTTACTGACTACACAGCAGCCTCCATATGCTTCCAGTTCCTACCACTCACAGACACATCAGGGGTGTGGAATTCCTATCGCCCGACGCCCGGGACAGTACATGCAGTTCCGGGCGCCGGGCAGGTAGTTTGTGCAGGCAGCTTAGCCCTGCGGGCAAGTAGCAAGGCTAGGGTTGCGCCGGATTTTCCTCTAATACACAGCCCATACTGTATGGCATGTACATTAAAGGGATTCACTGCCCCAGTATGGCATGTACATTAAAGGGATTCACTGCCCCAGTATGGCATATAAAGGGATCCACTGCCCCAGTATGGCATGTACATTAAAGGGATTCACTGCCCCAGTATGGCATGTACATTAAAGGGATTCACTGCCCCAGTATGGCATGTACATTAAAGAGATTCACTACCCCAGTATGGCATATAAAGGGATTCACTGCCCCAGTATGGCATGTACATTAACCACTTCAGCCCCCCTAGCTTAAACACCCTTAATGACCAGGCCACTTTTTACAATTCTGCACTACACTACTTTACCCGTTTATTGCTCGATCATACAACTTACCACCCAAATGAATTTTACCTCCTTTGTTTCTGACTAATAGAGCTTTCATTTGGTGGTATTTCATTGTTGCTGACATTTTTACTTTTTTTGCCATTAATACAAATTTAACGACATTTTTGCAAAAAAATGACATTTTTCACTTTCTGTTGTAAATTTTTTTTTTTAAAACTACATTTCTATATAAATTTTTCTCTAAATTTATTCTTCTACATGTCTTTGATGAAAAAAAGTCCAATAAGTGTACTTTTATTGGTTTGGGTAAAAGTTATAGCGTTTACAAACTATGGTGCAAAAAAGTGAATTTCGGCATTTTGAAGCAGCTCTGACTTTCTGAGCACCTGTCATGTTTCTTCAGGTGCTAGAATGTCAGGATAGTATAAATACCCCCAAATGACACCATTTTAGAAAGAAGACACCCCAAAGTATTCACGGAGGGGCATGGTGAGTTCATGTATCATTTCATTTTTTTCACAAGTTAGCGGAAAATGACACTTTCTGAGAAAAAAAAAAGTTTCAATTTCTGCTAACTTCTGGCAAAAAAAAAAAAAATCTCAGACGGACTCACTATGCCCCTCAGTAAATAACTTGGGGTGTCTACTTTCCGAAATGGGGTCATTTGTGGGGTGTGTTTACTGTTCTGGCATTTTGGGCTAAATTGTGAGCCGCCATGTAAAACCTAAAGGTACTCGTTGGAATTTGGGCCCTTTGCGCATTCAGGCTGCAAAAAGTGTCACTATGTGGTATCGCCATACTCAGGAGAAGTAGGTCAATGTGTTTTGGGGTGAATTTTTACATATACCCATGTTGGGTGAGAGAAAAATCTCTGTAAATTGTCAACTTTGTATAAAAATTTTTTAAAAGTTGTCGTTTACAGAGATATTTCTCACACAAAGTATGAGTATATATAAAAATACACCCCAAAACTTATTGCCCTACTTCTCCTGAGTACGGCGATACCACATTTGTGCCACTTTTTTGCAGCCTGGGTGCGCAAATGGGCCCTAAAACCAATGAGTACCTTTAGGATTTCACAGGGCATTTTTAAGCATTTGGATTCCAGACTTCTTCTCACGCTTTAGGGGCCCCTAAAATGCCAGGACAGTATAAATACCCCACATGTGACCCCATTTTGGAAAGAAGACACCCCAAGGTATTCCGTGAGGGTATGGTGAGTTCATGTAAAATTTTATTTTTGGTCACAAGTTAGTGGAATATGAGACTTTGTAAAAACAAAAAAAATAAATCAATTTCCGCTAACTTGTGCCAAAAATAAAAATTCTATGGACTCACCATGCCCCTCACAGAATACCTTGGGGTGTCTTCTTTCAAAATGGGGTCACATGTGGGGTATTTATACTGCCTGGCATTTAGGGGCCCTAAAGCGTGAGAATCTAAATGCATAAAAATGCCCTGTGAAATCCTAAAGGTACTCATTGGTTTTAGGGCCTTACGCATCTTGGCTGCAAAAGTGTCACTCATGTGGTATCGCCGTACTCAGGAGAAGTAGGGCAATGTGTTTGGGGTGTATTTTACATATACCCATGCTGTGTGTGAGAAATATCTCTGTAAACGACAACTTTTTACATTTTTATTCAAAGTTGTCGATTTACAGAGATATTTCTCTCACTCAGCATGAGTATATGTAAAGATACACCCAAAACACATTGCCCTACTTCTCCTGAGTACGGCGATACCACATGTGTGACACTTTTTGCAGCCAAGATGCGCAAAGGGCCCTAAATTCCAATGAGTACCTTTTAGGAGAGAGCATTTTACGCATTTTTCTTCTCACGCTTTAGGGCCCCTAAAATGCCAGGGCAGTATAAATACCCCACATGTGGCCCCATTTTGGAAAGAAGACACACCAAGGTATTCCATGAGGGGCATGGCGAGTTCATAGAAGATTTTTTTTTGGCACAAGTTAGTGGAAATTGATTTTTTATTGTTTTTTCTCACAAAGTCTCCCTTTCCGCTAACTTTTGACAAAAAGTTTAATTTTTCATGGACTCATTATGCCCCTCAGCGAATACCTTGGGGTGTCTTCTTTCTAAAATGGGGTCACATGTGGGGTATTTATACTGTCCTGGCATTTTAGGGTGCCTCTAGAGCTGAGCAGAGCAATGCAGAAATGCCCTCTAAAGGTACTCATTAGAATTTGGGCCTTTGCATCTTGGCTGCAAAAAGTGTCACTCATGTGGTATCGCCGTACTCAGGAGAAGTAGGGCAATGTGTTTGGGGTGTATTTTTACATATACCCATGCTGGGTGAGAGAAATATCTCTGTAAATTGACAACTTTGAATAAAAATTTTAAAAGTTGTCGTTTACAGCGATATTTCTCACACCAAGTATGGAATATATAAAAATACACCCCAAAACACATTGCCCTACTTCTCCTGAGTACGGCGATACCACATGAGTGACACTTTTTTGCAGCCAAGATGCGCAAAGGGGCCCTAAAACCAATGAGTACCTTTAGGATTTCACAGGGCATTTTTACGCATTTGGATTCTCACGCTTTAGGACCCCTAAAATGCCAGGACAGCATAAAAACCCCACAAGTGACCCCATTGTGGAAAGAAGACACCCCAAGATATTCCGTGAGGGGCATGGCGAGTTCACAGAAAAAAAAAAAAATTGGCACAAGTTAGCGGAAATAATTTTTTTTTTTTTTTTTTACAGTCTCATATTCCACTAACTTGTGACAAAAAATTAAATTTTGCATGAACTCACCATACCCCTCACGAAATACCTTGGGGTGTCTTCTTTCTAAAATGGGGTCACATGTGGGGTATTTATACTGCCCTGGCATTTGAAGGTCTCCGCAATCATTACACGTATGGCCAGCATTAGGAGTTTCTGCGATTCTCCTTATATTGAGCATACGGGTAATGAGATTTTTTTTTTTCGTTCAGCCTCTGCGCTGAAAGAAAGAAAAAATGAACGGCACAGATTTTTTCATTCGCATCGATCAATGTGGATGAAAAAATCTCTGCCAAAATCAGTGACTGCAGTGCGGTGGGCTGGGCGCTAGCTACCTAACAAGTAGCTAACTAACTGGCGGTGATAAGGGACCCTTATGCCCCATTCACAAGTCCGCAATTCTGTCTGCGGAACGGAATTGTGGACCCATTCATTTCTATGGGGACAGACTTTGTCCCGCTCGGATCCGGAATTACGGATCCGCGCTTCCGGGTCTGCACTTCCGTTCCACAAGAATATAGAACATGTCCTATTCTTGTCCGCAATTGCGGACAAGAAAAAGCATTTTCTATATAGTTCTGGCAATGTGCGGATCTGCAAAAAATCGGAAAGCACATTGCCGGTGTCCGTGTTTTGAGGATCCACGGATCCGCAAAACACATATGGACGTCTGAATGGAGCCTTACAAGGGGTGTGATCAATGACAGGGGGGTGATCAGGGGGTCTAGATGGGGTGATCAAGGTGTTAATAGGTGGGGGGGGTTAGTGTAGAGTTTGGTGCAACTTTACATAGTTAACTGGTCCTCTGGTGGTCGATCCCAGCAAATGGGACCACCAGAGGACCAGGTAGTAGGTATATCAGACGCTCAGTGGCGTTGCGGGCCCCACCGGGTGACACCACTGATGGGGTGACACCCACCAGTGTCGGCAGAAGATAATTTATTCACTGCACTTGCCTGAAGCGCAATGCTGTACAGGGAATCCCAGCTCTGACTCCATATATGGTTGTGTCCATATATGGAGTCAGTGCTATGAACATGAAGGGGTGGCAACCTTTCAGAAATAGATGTGCCCAAGCATACTGACAATGCTGGGGGACACCCAATGTATTTTAATCTAATTTAGCCTCTATTTCTGAAAGGTTGCCACTAGGATTCGAACTCACAACCCTTTGTATCAGAGGCAAGAACACTAACCACTGAGCTATGAGCTCAATAGTAAACTAAGCTGGAAAAACCTCATAGTAGTCTAGCAAGTATTAGGTATTCCCATACAGCAGAAGTATAATTTAATATTTTTTTTCAGTTTTTGTAAAAAAAAAACATGACACAAAATAAATGTGTAATTACTATATAGTAATTACACATTTATTTTTTTTATTTAATGATACTTCTGCTGTATAGGAATACCTAATACCTGATACACTACTATAAGGTTTTTCCAGCATAGTTTAGCATTAAGCTCCATAGCTCAGTGGTTAGGCTCTCGCCTCTGATGTGAAAGGTTGGGAGTTCTAGTCCTGGTGAAAACCTTTTAGAAATAGAGGCTAAATTATGTATTCATGTATATCAGAAGTATGATAATATATATTTATACTTCTGATTATATATATATATATATATATATATATAAGTATTATATATGGGAAACTATTACTGAGGTTTTTAGCCATAATATTAGTACAGCAGGTTAATATGAAGCTCTGATGGGGTGTGTGTGGAGGACACTGATGGGGGATGTGTGCAGGACACTGATGGGGGATGTGTGCAGGACACTGATGGGGGATGTGTGCAGGACACTGATGGGGGGATGTGCAGGACACTGATGGGGGGATGTGTGGAGGACACTGATGGGGGATGTGCAGGACACTGATGGGGGATGTGTGCAGGACACTGATGGGGGGGATGTGTGGAGGACACTTAGGGGGATCTAGGAGGGATGTGGGGATGTTGGGATGGGAGGTCCTGGAGGGGTGTTTGGGTGGAAGCTCTGGAATGGGTGGGAGCTCCAATATGGTATGTGTCGGTGGGAGATCCGGGGGCATAAATTTTTGCTGTGGGGCCCAGTCATTTCTAGCTATGCCCCTGGGTGACACCACCAGGAGATGAGCGCTTGCATTATGAAAGCACTCATCTCCCTACATTCATCTGTATCGCGATACAGATAAACACTGCAGCAGGGCAAGGGAGAGGCGTCTCCTTCTTTGTTCCTCTGATAGGCTGCTGGCCTTGTGCCGGTAGCCTATCAGAGGCCGGCGCAGGCGGCGCAATGACGTCATCGCGCCGCCAGAGCCGTACTGCTCGGGACACAGGCCAGAAGAGGCCTGCATCGCATCGCTGCCATGGAGGTACGTATGTGTTTTTTTTGTTTTGTTTTTCTGTATGCAAATATGTTGGGGGGGTGTGCTAAGCAGACAGAAGACAGACCGCCGGGGGTTGGGGTGGGGGGGCCTGCTGGGGGTGCTATAATTTGAACCCAAGTGATAACATGGATGGGGGTTTGGAGAGTAAACAGACAGCTGACGTGGGGGGGGGCGGGGCTAAGCAGACAGATCGCCGCCGGGGGAGTGACACCATTTTCTACCGCACCGGGTGACACTAGCCCTAGCAACGCCACTGCAGACGCTGTTCACAAAACAGCGTCTGATATAGCTGTTTGATGCGATTTAATTCGCATCTACAGCCTGCCAGCGATGGATCATCGCTGGCAGGCTGTAGGAGAACTCCTGAGACGCGCTTCACTGTGAACGCGCGCGCGTTCACAGGAAGTCTCGGCTCTCGCGAGATGACGCGCCGATGCATCGTCTCAGAACAACAGGACCGCCCGCAGGACGCATCCCTGCGTTAGGCGGTCCTGTAGGAGTTAAAGAGATTTACTGCCCCAGTATGGCATGTACATTAAAGGGATTTACTGCCCCAGTATGGCATATACATTAAAGGGATTCACTGCCCCAGTATGGCATATACATCAAAAGGATTCTGTCACCACATTTTACCCCCTACATTTAAAACATATCTACTTGTAGGTCTCCCATAGCAGTATTGAATGAAGCCCTTATTAACTACCAGTGTAGATTAATTTCTTTATAAAAACGATTTTAGTGATATGCAAATGACTTACATAATGTGCCCAAGGGGATGTCCTTTCCTAACTTGGTGGTCAGCCGCACCCCTCGGTCCTGAGTCCAGCGCAGCATCTAATATAATATATCCAAGAGCCGACGTGCTGACGTAATCCCTGGGCCTGCTAGAAATCCCGCGCGGGCGCACTACACAGTGTAGTCTGTGCCCGTGTGGACTACAGGTAATAGCATCTTCGAGCGAAGTGCGCGTGCAGCGCACTTTGCTCGACTATGCCATTACCCGTAGGATTTCCAACAGGCCCAGGGATTACGTCAGCATGCCGGCACTTGAATATATTATATTAGAGGCGGCGCTGGGCACCAGACCGAGGGGTGCGGCTGGGCACCAAGTTAGGAAAGGACATCCCCTTGGGCACATTATGTAGGTAATTTGCATATCACTAAAATAGTTTTTATAAAGAAATAAATCTACACTGTTAGTTAATAAGGGCATCATTCGATACTGCTCTGAGAGACCTACAAGTAGATATGTTTAAATGTTGGGGGTAAAATGTGGTGACAATCCTTTTAACCCAACCTCACTGACCTTCCTACAATGTAACTGGCAAATGTTCCCACTTATAGAAAGTTCTGCCACTTCTTAGTTCTATGTGTGAGGCTTCTGGGTATCTGAGTGACACCCCGCATGGCCACCCTGCAGAGTCCAGAACTATCGCACAAATGCTTTTCCCAATTCCAGAACTTCCAGTATCAGGAGGCTGGGTGGCAAATCATTACACGTTGCCCAGCTTCCTGATTGGTCAGGAAGCTGCCTCCATGCCCACTAGTCACCTGCTGATGAGGGAGCATAGAGCCAGCTTCCCTGCTAACCAAGAAGCCCGGGTAACATGTAAGGTTTCCCTAATGGGACTTCTGGTATCGGCGAATACCAAAAAAAAAAAGAAAAGATACTTACTAAATAAGGCTACCGTATTTGCCGGCGTATAAGACACGTTTTTAGACTTAAAAATATCACCCAAAAATCGGGGGTCGTCTTATACGCCGGGTATGGATGTGCAGTATACTGTAAGTGTATGTAGCTTCGGCTGCATACAGTATACCGCATTAAGCCAATCACGGCAGGCTTTGCAATAATGAATACAAAGCCTGCCATGATTGGCTCAGCACGGTATACTGTATGCAGCTGAAGGACGGAACCTGGAAGATGGAGGACACAGGGGCGATCGTGGACAAGGTAAGAGACTGTAATCCCGAGTTTGGCTCGGGGTTGCCGCTTATGGTACTGAAAATTAACCTGAGCCACACTTGGCAATACCACCATGGAGGATAGTGGGAGCATTTAAACAATATTTTGGGCTACACTTGTCTTAAACAAGACCTACAGTTTAACAGGAAAAGTAGGGTGTCGTTTTATACGCCCAGTCGCCTAATACGGTGGCAAATACGGTATTTAACCGCCTGCCGACCGCCTAACGCAGGGCTGCGTCCAGGCGGCAGCAGGCTTTTTCCTCCTTGACGCTGCGTCGCGTCATTTTGAGAGAGGCGAGATTTGCTGTGAACGCGCGCGCGTTCACAGCAGATCGCGGCTCAGCAGTTATACTACAGCCTGCCAGCGATGGTCAATCGCTGGCAGGCTGTAGATGCAAAATAGAAAGCATCAAAGATGTATATCAGACGCTGTTTTGTTAACAGCGTCTGATATACCTGCTACCTGGTCCTCTGGTGGTCCCATTTACTGGGATCGACCACCAGAGGACCAGGTAGCTATGTAAAGTTGCACCAAACACCACACTACCCCTCCCCCCCAGTGTCTCTTATTAACCCCTTGTTAACCCCTGATCACCCCATATAGACTCCCTAATCAATCACCCCCCCTGTAAGGCTCCATTCACATGTGCATATGTGTTTTGCGGATCCGCAAAACACGGACACCGGCAATGTGCTTTCCGCATTTTGCAGATCCGCACATTGCCAGAACTATATAGAAAATGCCTTTTCTTGTCCGCAATTGCGGACTAGAATAGGACATGTTCTATATTTTTGCGGAACGGAAGTGCAGACCCGGAAGTGCAGATCCGCAATTCCGGATCCGAGCGGGACAAAGTCTGTCCCCATAGAAATGAATGGGTCCGCAATTCCGTTCCGCAAACAGAATTGCGGATGTGTGAATGGGGCATAAGGGTCTCTTATCACCGCCAGTTAGTTAGCTACTTGTTAGGTAGTTAGCGCCCAGCCCACCGCACCGCAGTCACTGATTTTGGCAGAGATTTTTTCATCCACATTGATCGATGCGAATGAAAAAATCTGTGCCGTTCTTTTTTTTTTTTTTAAGCCCAGAGACTGAACGGAAAAAAAATCTCATTACCCGTATGCTCAATATAAGGAGAATCGCAGAAACTCCTAATGCTGGCCATACGTGTAATGATTGCGGAGACCCTCAAATGCCAGGGAAGTACAAAAACCTCACATGTGACCCCAATTTAGAAAGAAGACACCCCAAGGTATTCCGTGAGGGGTATGGTGAGTTCATGTAAAATTTTATTTTTTGTCACAATTTAGTGGAATATGAGACTTTGTAAAAAAAATAAAAATATATATCAATTTCCGCTAACTTGTGCCAAATTTTTTTTTTTTCTGTGAACTCGCCATGCCCCTCACGGAATACCTTGGGGTGTCTTCTTTCCAAAATGGGGTCACATGTGGGGTATTTATACTGCCCTGGCATTTTAGGGGTCCTAAAGCATGAGAATCCAAATGCGTAAAAATGCCCTGTGAAATCCTAAAGGTACTCATGGGAATTTGGGCCCATTTGCGCATCTTGGCTGCTAAAAAGGGTCACACATGTGGTATCGCCGTACTCAGGAGAAGTAGGGCAATGTGTTTTGGGGTGTATTTTTACATATACCAATGCTGGGTGTGAGAAATATCGCTGTAAACGACAACTTTTTAAATTTTTTTATACGAAGTTGTCAATTTACAGAGATATTTCTCTCACTCAACATGGGTATATGTAAAAATACACCCCAAAACACATTGCCCTACTTCTCTTGAGTACGGCGATGCCACATGAGTGACACTTTTTGCAGCCTGTGTGGGCAAAGGGGCCCAAATTCCATTGAGTACCTTTAGGTTTTACAGGGCAGCTCACAATTTAGCCCCGCCCAAAATGCCAGAACAGTACAAACACCCCACAAATGACCCCATTTTGGAAAGAAGACACCCCAAGGTATTCGCTGAGGGGCATAGTGAGTCCATGAAAAATTGAACTTTTTGTCACAAGTTAGCGGAAAGGGAGACTTTGTGAGAAAAAACAATAAAAAATCAATTTCCGCTAACTTGTGCCAAAAGAAAAATCTTCTATGAACTCGCCATGCCCCTCAAGGAATACCTTGGGGTGTCTTCTTTCCAAAATGGGGTCACATGTGGGGTATTTATACTGTCCTGGCATTTTAGGGGCCCTAAAGCGTCAGAAGAAAAATGCGTAAAAATGCCCTCCTAAAAGGTACTCATTAGAATTTGGGCCTCTTTGCGCATCTTGGCTGCAAAAAAGTGTCACACATGTGGTATCGCCGTACTCAGGAGAAGTAGAGCAATGTCTTTTGTGGTGTATTTTTACATATACCCATGCTGGGTGAGAGAAATATCTCTGTAAATTGACAACTTTGTATACATTTTTTTAAAAAGTTGTCATTTACAGAGATATTTCTCACACACAGTATGGGTATATGTAAATACACCTCAAACACATTGTCCTACTTCTCCTGAGTATGGCGATACACATGTGTGACTTTGCAGCCAAGATGCAAAGGCCTAAACCAATGAGTACCTTTAGATTTCACAGGGCATTTTACGCATTTGATTCTCACGCTTTAGGGCCCCTAAAATGCCAGGGCAGTATAAATACCTCATAAGTGACCCCATTTTGGAAAGAAGACACCCCAAGGTATTCCGTGAGGGGCATGTCGAGTTCACAGAAAAATAATTTTTTGGGCACAAGTTAGCGGAATTAGATTGTTTTTTTTTTTTACAAAGTCTCATATTCCACTAACTTGTGACAAAAAATAAAATTTTACATGAACTCACCATACCCCTCACGGAATACCTTGGGGTGTCTTCTGTCTAAAATGGGGTCACTTGTGGGGTATTTATACTATCCTGGCATTTTAGGGGCCCCTAAAGCGTGAGAAGAAGTCTGGAATCTAAATGCGTAAAAATGCCCTGTGAAATCCTAAAGGTACTCATTGGTTTTAGGGCCCCTTTGCGCACCCAGGCTGCAAAAAAGTGGCACAAATGTGGTATCGCCGTACTCAGGAGAAGTAGGGCAATAAGTTTTGGGGTGTATTTTTATATATACTCACGCGGAGGGGCATGGTGAGTTCATGCATCATTTCATTTTTTTTCACAAGTTAGCGGAAAATGACACTTTCAGAGGAAAAAAATAATAATAAAGTTTCCATTTCTGCTAACTTCTGGCAAAAAAAATAAAAAATCTCCCACGGACTCACTATGCCCCTCAGTGAATAGCTTGGGGTGTCTACTTTCCGAAATGGGGTCATTTGTGGGGTGTGTTTACTGTTCTGGCATTTTGGGTGGGGCTAAATTGTGAGCAGCCCTATAAAACCTAAAGGTACTTTTTGGAATTTGGGCCCCTTTGCGCACCCAGGCTGCAAAAAAGTGTCACACATGTGGTATCGCCGTACTCAGGAGAAGTAGGGCAATGTGGGGGTGTATTGGGGTGTATTTTTACATATACCCATGCTGGGTGTGAAAAATATCTCTGTAAATGACAACTTTTTAAATTTATTTATACAAAGTTGTCAGTTTACAGAGATATTTCTCCCACCCTACATGGGTATATGTAAAAATACACCCCAAAACACATTGCCCTACTTCTCCTGAGTACGGCGATACCACATGTGTGACACTTTTTGCAGCCTAGGTGCGTAAAGGGGCCCAAATTCCAATGAGTACCTTTAGGTTTTATAGGGCTGCTCACAATTTAGCCCCACCCAAAATGCCAGAACAGTAAACACACCCCACAAATGACCCCATTTCGGAAAGTAGACACCCCAAGCTATTCACTGAGGGGCATAGTGAGTCCGTGGGAGATTTTTTATTTTTTTTGCCAGAAGTTAGCAGAAATGGAAACTTTATTATTATTTTTTTCCTCTGAAAGTGTCATTTTCCGCTAACTTGTGAAAAAAAATGAAATGATACATGAACTCACCATGCCCCTCCGCGAATACTTTGGGGTGTCTTCTTTCTAAAATGGTGTCATTTGGGGGGTATCCTGGCATTCTAGCACCTGAAGAAACATGACAGGTGCTCAGAAAGTCAGAGCTGCTTCAAAATGCCGAAATTCACTTTTTTGCACCATAGTTTGTAAACGCTATAACTTTTACCCAAACCAATAAATATACACTTATTGGATTGTTTTTTATCAAAGACATGTAGAACAATACATTTATAGAAAAATTTATAGAGAAATGTATTTTTTTGAAAAATTTTACAACAGAAAGTGAAAAATTTCATTTTTTTGCAAAAATTTTGGTAATTTTTGATTAATAGCAAAAAAAAGTAAAGATGTCAGCAGCAATGAAATACCACCAAATGAAAGCTCTATTAGTGAGAAGAAAATGAGGTAAAATTCATTTGGGTGGTAAGTTGTATGACGGAGCAATAAACGGTGAAAGTAGTGTAGTGCAGAATTGTAAAAAGTGGCCTGGTCATTAAGGGTGTTTAAGCTAGTGGGGCTGAAGTGGTTAAGTAATTTACAGCTTTTTTTTTTTCATTTGTAAAGATGACACAACCGTGTAATTTAGTTAGAATGCAACTGTATGGGTAAATGCTTGTAGCTCTGCCTTATTGTCAAGGGAGTGTTACCATAGGACAAATTAATATTTAGTTTGTCTTATGATATTTTGTGTTGGAGTTTTAAAAATCATAAATTAGCATTTTTGTTGCTGATCCCCCCCCAAGAAAAATGTAAAATCCAACAATCTCATTAGTTTTTCAGATTCATGGGATGCAAAATTCAGGAGTGTGGAGGTCTAGGAATAGAAGTCAGTTTTCCTAGGAAGGCAGGATTCATAGCTGTTGTGAAAGTGCATCATGTCATCTCAAAACAGAAAACAATTAAACAAGATGGGGCCAATGTGTCTCGAAGTCATAGCCCCTGCGATAGTAGAAGCTCAAATCCTACTGCTCTATAAGAGAAAGAGAGCATTTCTACCTCACTGGAAGGATTCCTAGCCTTGGCTTGTTTTGAAGGAGAGCGATGGGGAAGAAACGATGTATTGTGAAATTTGCTTAAAATACCCTACCATAGCAAAGAGTCACTCTGGATCTGGTAGGAATGCCTTTGTAAGTGGCTGTGATAAATTTAACACTGAAACAAACAAGCAAAGCCCACATGGCATGCTGCTCGTGGTTCAAACAAGAAAATAAAAAAGCACTTGTGCAGTCTGAGGCATGAGCAAGTACAGCAACTAGCAGTGCCAGTTCTGTAGTTCAGTCAGCGCAGCCCATTGTAAAAGCACTACAAAAACTGACGGAGGTAGAAAGGAATAGACTAACTACCGTATATACTCGAGTATAAGCCGACCTGAATATAAGCCGACCCCCCTAATTTTACCCTAAAAAACTAGGAAAAGTAGTGACTCGAGTATAAGCCGAGGTGTATCTGTGGATGACCCTGTTATGGGGGGATCTGTGGATGGCACTGTTATGAGGGATCTGTGGATGGCATCCACAGCCCCCCATCCCATAACAATGCCTTTCACAGCCCCCCATGCCATAACAGTGCCATCCACAGCACCCCCATCCCATAACAGTGCCATCCACAGACCCCCCATGCCATAACAGTGCCATCCACAGCGCCATCATCCCATAACAGTGCCATTCACAGCCCCCCCATGCCATAACAGTGCCATCCACAGCGCCCCCATCCCATAACAGTGCCATCCACAGCCCCCCCATGCCATAACAGTGCCATCCACAGTGCCCCCATCCCATAACAGTGCCATCCACAGCCCCCCCCATGCCATAACAGTGCCATCCACAGCACCCCCATCCAGGGGCGGATTAAGTGCATCATCGGCCCGGGGCTGTTTCATAAACTTGGGCCCCATTCCTCTATTTATCAATGACCCCCAACCCCCCCTCCCACCCCAACCCAATTCGGTGTTCTGGCCCATATTTTGTTAGTAACTATTTAAAGATAACTACACAACATGAAATTCTTTGCAAACTTCAAACCTTTATTGTAGTTTTTATAACAATGGTAAATGGTCCTTCAAATAATATATTAAATGGATTAATTTTTTTTTATTACAGGGGATTTATCCAAACTAAATTACTGTATTTTTCGCCCCATAAGACACACTTTTTTCCCAATAAAAGCGTATGTAATGCCGGGAAACAGTAATGAGGCCCAGCAAATCCCAAACGTCCTAAACATGAAAATCAGAGAGCCAGGGGGACCCCGGCTATGGGGGACAATAAAATATAACTTTTAATAGATAAAGGTTAAAAACGTACACACCAACAAAAACACAACATAAGTGGAAAAATAATCTACATGCCCAGTATCAATAGAAAAATTGGAACAAGCTCACCATATATGTGATCGTAGGACAGGGATCCCGTCAAAGTGCCTGGTCAGCATAGTGGTGTGCCATCCGAGTGGGCAGACGGGTGATCCGCAGGTCCGCCTCAGTGCCTGATCAGCATAATGATGTACCATCCAGGTGGGCAGACCGGTGATCCGCAGGTGGGCAGTGGGGAGGTTACAAGGTATCTGGAGGGGCAAACAGATGGGAGATGACTAACCCTGGAATGCCCTGTCAGGTGGAGAGGGGGGGAAATGCTACGCCAGCCCTTCCTATCTGTACAGAGCACCCGCCCCGAAAGGGGCGACCCCGTCCAGACACCTGTCCCTATGTGGGGACCTCACCCTAGATAAACCTAGCAATCAGTGTCTCCCAACGCCCGACGTGTCACGTGCACTAATGCCATATAGCTGGATTAAACCGGGCAATGGGGAAAATTCTGCATAGAAAAAGTACTGGTATACTATTTAAAAATACAGCAATAATATCCAAGATAGTAGGTCCATTGAGGATAGTGATAGCAGAGTCCCATTCAATAATAGTCAATAGATATGCAATGAGGACTATATAACAAAGGACCTAACTAAACAATATGGGCAAGCCTGGCTACCCGGTGGTGACTCCACCAGTGGGTGGACGCTGCCAAATGTACACCCCTTGCCGGTTAACGTCACGTCCCCTTGGCCTTAGCCAGAGTGTGCGCAGGAGCTACTGCGATGCCGTGCCAGGAGTAGGCATTGCACTGCACATGCCCGGCGCGGGCTCTGATGAACTTTAAAATGCACAGATGGGCAGGCAGAGGAAGAGGTGTGGCGGGGGTCTGAGCCGGGGAGGAGGTGCCGCCTGGGGCTCGGACGCTGGAGACGCCGCTCTGGGCACTTCAGAGACCGCATTTGCATATTCTTTAAAGTTCATTATTGGATGAAAAAAACACCGTTCTATACAAAAAGGTACAGTTTTTATTAGATTAGTCTAATACGCTCAAATGTGCTGACAGACTCCCTTTAAGGGACATTAAACTGTGAACTTGTGAAGGGGCACTAAGGAGAACTTGTCTGGGTGCATAATGGACATTATTATGTTATTATATAAGGGTCCTTAAAGGGACCCTTAGTGCACCCAGACAAGTTCTCCCTTAGTGCCCCTTCACAAGTTCACAGTTTAATGTTCCTTAAGTGCATGCATGATGCACACATACAGGGAAGGAAGTGCTTAGTGCCCCTTAACAAACAGTAAAATGTCCATTATGCTTATGCACCGCCACCCAGATAAGTTCTTCCCCCAGCTTTCACAAAAATTCACTACTCAGTCAGTCCCTACTCCCTTACTTAGACCAGCCAGGCCACTCCAGATATATTAAAATAGAATAGCTAGCCGGGCCCTTAATGATTTAAATCAAATGAGTTATGTCACTGTCAGACTCATGGTCACCTGCCTCTGCCTCACTGCCTGGCCTGCATGGGAGGGCTCCGGCTGCCTGCTGCTGCTGCCGAGTGCCAACTCTCCTCTACACTGGCTGCTGGGTGAGGGAGGTCGGTGCTGGCCTGGTGCTGCGCTGCTGGCTGGGCTGGGGAGAGAGGACCACGACCATCCACCCGTCCCCCTTCAGGTGCTCGTGCTCGCGCTCCTGCGCGCCAGACAGTGCGTGCCAGACTGGTGAACTTTTTTTAACCTGTGGGCTTGCCGCCTGCCTCCCGCTCCCGCTCGCTATTGTCCCCGCCTCCTGGTCACGTGTTGCTACTGACCGCGTCTGCTGCCGCCTGCGCGCTGCGCGGCAGCAGACTGTGTGATGTGTGAGTGACAGAGTAAAGTAAATTATAACATTCCGGCTCAGGTGGGGGTGTCGGGGGCGGGGGCCCCCCAGCCATGCCAGGCCCTGGGCTGCCGACCCGAACGCCCCAATTATAATCCGCCTCTGCCCCCATCCCATTACAGTGCCATTCACAGCCCCCCCATGCCATAACAGTGCCATCCACAGCCCCCCTTCCCCCATTACCGCTCCTAATCACCTCCTCACATGCCGCACTGAATACTCCAGGCAGGCCGGGCGAGCGCAGCGTGACTGACGTCACGTGCCTGCGCTGCCTGCTTCATTCATAAAGCAGGCCGGGCAGGCACGTGACATCAGTCAGTCAGCAGTGAGCGCACCGGCCCCGCCGCAAATGCCCGCCCCCAGCTCCTCCTCCCACTCCACTCTCCTTTTATGTGTATGACTCGAGTATAAGCCGAGTTCGTGTTTTTCGGCACAAATTTCGTGCTGAAAAACTCAGCTTATACTCGAGTATATACGGTATTCTATTTACCAATGCATACTTAATTGCAAAACAAGGGAAGCCTCCTTCAGACATGGATATGTTATGCCGAGCAATGATAAAGGCAGGTGTGGACTTAGGAAAAAACTACACTAATCGTGAAAAAGCTGCTGAATTCATCAAATGTGAAGCAGAAATAATTACATCAAAGAGATTGTAAGAAATTCAAGGTTTATCAGTATTATTGCAGATGGCAGCACAGATAGTGCCATAATTGACAAGGAAACTGTGCTGGTCAGGGTTGTTAATGGAGGGAAACCTTATACAGCATTTGTAAACCTTGTCCCAGTTGAGCATGCACATGCTGCAGGTGTGCTAGATGCAATTGTTAAAGGTCTTAAACACCTGTCTTTGGATATGGAACATCTGAGGTCTCCAGAACAGCCTGGTCCAACACTTATCTCCGTAAATTTTGATGGTGCTGCTGTAATGATGGGTTCAAAAGGGGGTGTACGACATTCCATATCTGCTGCCTGTACACTGTGTAGCACACAAGCTTCAACTGGGGATTCTAGATGCAGTAAAGAACAATCCTCACATTGTTTGCTTCGAAGAAACTTTGAAATGGGTTTTTAAATTCTACTGGAATAGACCTAAAAGGCGAAGAGATGCAAAAGAAATTGCAAAAGTAATAGAACAAAGTTTTGCTCGCTTCAGTGACATTAAGCAAGTGAGATGGGTTTCAAGTAAAAAAGGGCCCTAAAAGCAATGCAGCAAAACTTGCAAACTGTTGTTTTACATCTTGGCCAAGTTGGTACTGGGACTGATGAGTCTTCAGCTAAGGCAAGGAAATATCTAAAATCAATCACAAGTGTGAATTTTCTCTCTAACCTGTACGTTTTGAGAGATATTCTTGAACCTGTATCTCAGCTGTCAGAATTTTTTTCAGTCAGATGACCTACTGTTACTAGATGTGAAGCCTGCTTTAGAGAAATGTGCAATGAGACTGACTGGCTTAAAGCTTGATCCCAGAGAGAACGTGAAGCAGTTTAATAGACTGTACCACCCAGAGGAGATAAAATTTGGAGATCAATCTACTGAGGGGTGGGAGATTCAATTGTCAGGCCAGTGCCCACCAGCTTCTCGCGAATGTAATATACAGCTCATTGCAAACATGGTAGATTACATTGATGAAAGATTCTCCATTTTTGATTCTATGCCATCCCATGGATTCCAAGTGTTTGACTACACACTATGGCCAGAAGGCAGAGAGGACCTATATACATATGGGAGAGCTGACCTTAAGGAATTGTTGGATTATTACGGCATTCTTTTCTCGGCTGAAGAAAAGTACGCTATCCTCGAAGAGTTTTGTGGACTAAAGGCACACATGAAAAATTTCAAAGATAAAAACATAAAAGTTTTGCTAGCATATTTTTCTATGTTGTCATCAAAACCATCTACTCTGTGTAACATATTGAAGGTTGTGGAGATGATGTTCACAGTTAGTGTTTCAACAGCTGAGGCAGAACGGGTGTTTTCTGCTATGAATGTAGTTAAAAACCCACTTAGAACAAGAGTTAGGGAGGATATGCTGCAGGACTCCATGCTCATTAAAATGGAGGGACCTGAATATGAGGAATATGACCCCAGCGGAGCCATTGAGTATTGGCTTACATCTGGCGGAAAAAAGCATGTGGGTGGACATAAGAGGCCTCATGAGGTTGACTCTGCTTAAAGTGTACTTGTCATAACAAAGAGGCACTGTCATTTAATTTTCCTTTATGTGTTATGTTTAGTTCAAGCTCATCTAGCATTACCAAGCATGTCCATGATGGGTCACGAGGGTGCCTCTGTTAACTTAAGTTTTTTGATAAAGTAAGCTACAGTTCTCATTTGGAAATCTGTTTTGTTTAAGCTCCCAATTTTTTTTTGGGCTTGTTTGATTGAATTACAGTACATTTTGGGCATGTCTTCTAAGTTGCTATCAATAAAGACCTTATTTAAATATGGTTTTGATTTAAAATTACTTTTTGTATCCGGACAAGTAGATTGTCATGAGGGACAAGTAGATTGAGCCCCCGCTTTAGTCCTTCGACAAGTAGTTTTTTTTTAAATCTCCACACCCCTGCACATACTTGAAATTCAGGGAATTCAGTCCGTGCCCCTCATTGCCCTATTACGAATAGTGTATTTCTAATAGGGCAATAAGACACAGGGACTCAACCCTCTATATATATTTTAGAGAGAGAGAATAAGATCTTTCTCTCTTTATATATAGATTTATCAAACTGGTGTAAAGTAGAACTGGTTTAGTCATCCATATCAACCAATCAGATTCCACCTTTTATTTTTCACAGCTCTTTTGGAAAATAAAATCTGATTGGTTTCTATGGGAGACTAAACCAGTTCTACTTTATACCAGTTTTTTTTTCTTTTAACCGCTTCCTGTTCTGCTATGTAGATCTGTAGCATAGTAATCACCTTTTGGTGTCAGCTATATAGCTGATACATTGCTGAAACTGACAGGACTGGAACTAGCTCCAGTTCTGCCATTTTAACCCTTAAAGGGGTTGCCTCATCATGGACAATGGGGGCATATTGCTGGGATATGCTCCCATTGTCTTATAGGTGCGGGTTCCACCGCATGCGTGGTACGCTCCCTTTCACTTCTATGGGGAATCGGCTTGGTGGTGACCGGATCGGAGTCCACAGCCACCACCTCCGCTCCGCTCTCGATATAGGTGCAGGTCCCCAAGACAATGGGGGCATATCCTAGCGATATACCCCCATTGTCTATGATGAGACAACCCCAAGATGCTGCGTGTAAACATTACAAACACAATGCACATAAAACAATGCTGTTCTTATTAGGTTAATGCAATTATTTTGGGGGGGGGGGGCAAATCTGAGTTTTGCTATGGGGCCCCATCATTTCTATGTATGCCCCTGCCTAACCCTGCCAAAAAGAGTACTCACACAGCTCTGTTGATGGAAAAATAAAACAGTTTTATTTAATTTTTTATAAATTTATTTAAGATTTATAAATTTTTTAACATTCTAAAACATAATAGAACGTTTAAAAATTTACCGACCAGCACAATAAGGAAGATTTTTTTTTTATTAGTATTATTTTTTTTATAAAAACTATGGTAAAGTATATGGCTCTTGGAAAGTGTGGAAGAAAAAAACAAAAACACAAAAACAAATATTGACCCGGACCTTAAGGGGTTAATTAAAAACCTTTTAAATAGACACAGTGGTACAACACCTGAAAGGAACTGTTCTGTCCTTATGTGTGAAGGAACATTAGGGGATCTTCAGGTACAACTGTCTTACCAAAACACTATAATGCAAATAACAAAAACACAGATATCAGGGGTTGTTTTTATGGGTGTGATCATGAGTGGACTGGCCATAGACCCTAGAGGGAAACTTTCCGGTGGGCCAATGATCAGGGGGCCTCCCTGGCCATCCTCACTGCCTCTTACTGGGTACATAATGATCTGATGTTCTCAGCAGTAATTAACGTTGGAAGCAAACTTATGTTCCTGGCTGGAGGTCCCAGGTGCCCTACTGAATTCAATTGAATGGCTGTCCTCAGACCGTGGTATAGTTCAATGCTGCAGTGGGAATGGGAGTCCATGGTTCCCTGCGATGCTGTTCTTCCTTATAGGCCACAAGCCACTGTATGAAGCAGTGTACAAATGTTCTCTCCTTGACCACTTGGGAAGCATACTACTGAGGGCCTTAGGGCTCTTTAACACTTGCGTTCTGAGGATCCAGCGGGCACTTCCGTCCCGCCGGATCTGTTAGAACGCAAGTCGCCTGAAAGCATTTGAAGTCTGATCATGAGTCTGATCAGTCTTCAAAATGCTTTCAGGTTACCATGGCAGCCAGGACGCTACTGAAGTCCTGGCTGCCATGGTACTCCACAGCAGTGTACTTACCTGCGCTGCAGCCACCTGGCGCTCCTTCATGATGTCACAGGTCCCTTTCAGCGCATAGATCAATGCGCCGCCCGGACCTGTGACGTCATGAAGGAGCGCCCGGAGGCCGCAGCGCAGGTAAGTACACTGCTGCGGAGTACTTACTATGGCAGCCAGGACTTCAGTAGCGTCCTGGCTGCCATGGTAACCGATCGGAGCCCCAGAGCTAAACGTCAGATCTGGCAATGCGCCGGACTTAAGGCCAACCAAATACAAGTGGCTCGGAGGGTGGGTATCTGCACCAACATAGGCCCTGGCCTGGAACACAATTGTCCAGCCAGGGCACAGTTCTGGAGGATGAGGAAGAGGAGTAGGAAGAACACTGGGGGATACAGAGGACACAGACGATATACCTCCCTCAAAGAGGATAGCTTGTCCTTGCCTCTGGGAAGCCTGGCAGACATGAGCGACTACATGCTGCAGTGCCTGCGCAACGACCGCCCAGTTACTGCCACATTCTAACTGTAGCTGATTACTGGGTGGCCACCCTGCTGCATCCCCGTTACAAGGACAACGTGCCGTCCTTAATTCCCTCACTGGAATGTAATAGGAAGATGAGCCCACTTGTATACACGCTGCTGATGGCATTCACACCTGACACCGGGGACTCAGTGGAAGCACAAGGTGAAGGCAGAGGAGGAGGAGGAAAAATTTGCCAATGCAGCTGGGTCACCACCAACACCTCAGAAGGCAGGGTTAGCATGGGCAAAATGTGGAAAAGCTTTGTCATCACGCCACAACAACCTGCACCACCAGCAGATCTGGAACATCTTAGCAGGAGGCAGCATTTCAGCAACATGGGGGAACAGTACACGTACTGACTGATGGGTCTGCCTAGGGGAATAGCTACAGGGGAAGCAGGGGAAGCAACTGCTTTGGGGCCGTGACCTAGAAAGGGCCCATCCAGGAGGAGGAGGAGGACTAACAGTATTATACAATGAAATTATATACAGTGGCAGTATAGACAGTGTAGAAAGCGAATGGAACAGCTGCTGGGCCTGGTCTGAGAGAGCGATCTTTAGTAGCCACAGACATGGCGGCATGAAAGGAAGGGGTTTGCGCAAAAACTACTGGGGGAGGGGGGCCCCATTCAAAAATTTGCTGTGGTGCCCAATCATTTCTAGCTACGCCACTGGGTCTGGCCCATTCAACTTCTGGGTTTTCAAATTGGGCACATGTCCTGAGGTCGCCCTTTATGCCTTGGAGGTGCTGGCCTATCCTGCAGCCACTGTATTGTCTGAACATGTGTTTAGCATGGCTGGTGGCATTATCACAGACAAGCGCAGCCGCCTGTATGCAGACAATGTGGGCAAGCTTTCGTTTATTAAAAAGAACCAGGCATGAATCCCACAGGACTTGTTTGTAACCTTATGCAGAATAGACATGTATACCGGCCTCACCCAACCACTGTTATACTACTGTGCACTTACACTTTGTTTTATTTTTTATATTTTCCCAATGTTTTGGGGTCTACACTAATTTATTTAAAAAAATTAAAAATAAAAAAACAGTTATTGGCGACTACCTTTGGCTTCACAGCCCAAAAAGGCTTTATTTCATGCAAGAATGTAACCGCCAATTGTAAGTTCTGCAGTGCAGGGGTTTGTACCTGGCAAAAATGGTAATATTTCACCCAACAATTTAAAATCTATCCTTTGCTGGACAGTATTAAACTTGGCAAGCCACAGCTGGAACCACTGTTTAACGGTATTGCTATTTTGGCAATTGAATTTCACCCCAGAACAAAATATATCCTTTGCCAGGCACTATTAAACTTGGCCGGCCACATCTGAAACCACTGATTTATGGTATTGCTATTTTGGCAATTGAATTTCACCCCAGAACAAAATATATCCTTTGCCGGAGACTATTAAACTTGGCTAGCCACAGCTGAAACCACTTATTTACGGTATTGCTATTTTGGCAATTGAATTTCACCCCAGAAAATTATCTATCCTTTGCCGGACACTATTAAACTTGGCCAGCCACTGCTGGAACACCAGATTTAGGGGATTGCTATTTTGGCAATTGAATTTCACCCCAGAAAATTATCTATCCTTTCCCGGACACTATTAAACTTGGCCAGCCACTGCTGGGACACCAGATTTACGGTATTGCTATTTTGGCAATTGAATTTCATCCCAGAACAAAATCTATCCTTTGCCGGACACTATTAAACTTGGCCAGCCACAGCTGAAACCACTGATTTATGGTATTGCTATTTTGGCAATTGAATTTCACCCCAGAAAATTATCTATCCTTTGCCGGACACTATTAAACTTGGCCAGCCACTGCTGGGACACCAGATTTAGGGGATTGCTTATTTGGCAATTGAATTTCACCACAGAAAAAAATCTATCCTTTGCCAGACAGCAGACAGTATTACACTTGGCTAGCCACAGCTAGAACACCAGATTTAGGGGATTGCTATTTTGGCAATTGAATTTAACCCCTCAATAAAATATAGAAATTTCTATCCTGAGTTTCTAGGGGTGACAATAAGCACAGCCAAGCCCCTGATGTAGGATATAGCAAAAAAAAAAACTAGTATTGATGGATTGATGGACTTGGTGGCAGCTTGTACTGGTGCACTACAAGACACAAAATGGCCGCCGATCACCCTAGAAAAAAGTGACAGAAAAATGCTCTGTGCAGCCTAAAAACCAGTAAGCAATTAACTAGCAGAAGTGGAATGATTCACAGCTGTAGATATCGATCACTTCATTAGGTGTTTTTGCTGAGTTTTCCCTGCCTAATCTTGCCCTCACAGCAGCTGCGTCCTATCCCTACACTAATCAGAGCAGAGTGACGTGCGGCGCTACGTGACTCCAGGTTAAATACAGGCAGGGTCACATGCTGCACTTGGCCAATCACAGCCATGCTATTAGTAGGCATGCCTGTGATGGCTTCTTAGGGCAAGAAGTAAAACGCTAGCTGATTGGCTGCTGTGCAGCCCTTCAGAAAGCGGGAAGAAATCGCCGAACAACGAACCCGAACTTTTTTGAAAATGTCCGGGTCTATGTCCCGAACACCCCAAAATTCGGTACGAACCTGAACTATACAGTTCGGGTTCACTCAACTCTATTAATAACATCTTGATGGTGATTGGTGTGAATTAAAGGGGTTTTCCTCTATCAAATTACATTTCCGAAAATGATCATTCTTGCTATGTAAGCAAGTAACAATATCCCCCAGGTACATAGTATATCTTTTGGAGTTCACCCAATTCTTCCAAATCCACTGCCCTCCACCTGGATTGTTTATAAGCAGAAATCCCTCCTGTTAAAATCGCCTCACTCTAAGTAGATATGTACTGGTTCAGGTTACTTATGGTATCGCAACAGTGATGTTGTTTTGTAATATTCCATTCAGGTTCATTGGGTTCACTCTTTGCAGGTAAGTGAACCAAAGGAACCTGCAGCCTGAGGTTTTTCTTAGATCGTGTTTTGTGCATTCCTTTTTATTGTTTTATTTGTGAGCAAGGAAGGCCGCTTCACAAGACCAAAAACTATGAGTGCATCGAGAAGTTTCCGTCTGGTTCAGCCACCCCCCCCTGATGTAATGTGCTGTTCTCAGCACTGGCTGGACGAGAAGACTTCATCTATAGTAGACAGTAGCGCCACAGAAGGTCACCATGTGGCCCCAGCCTAAGACATTCCTTCACCCTCTATCTGACAGTCAAGAAGAATTTCATGCCTGCAACTAACCACAGCAGTCTATTATCACGATGGAGGGCATTGTGACCTGCAAGATATATACAGCTTCATTTATACAAATACGTAAGACAAACACAAATAACTACTCAAGTATTTATTCAGTCCTTTTAAAGAAACAGCAACCACCAGTAAAGAACACAACTGTAGTCCATGTGCTGCAAAATCTAGAGAGTATATAGGTTACCTTCATTATATCCTTACCTGTAAGTCACCTGCGCAGTTGCAGAAGTCACATATATGACATTCCCCTGACAACACTGCATACTTTACAGTTAACATTTAAGTACCTTCTGATTTGTCAAACAGAAGATGACTGTGAAACGCAGGCTTTGAGAACCTGGAAGGCCAGGAGATTAGAATTTTTTCCTTCTTTTGTGCTACCAAGTCAGTGGATTTGTCAGCACAGTGGCTGCCATTTTTCAATAAGCATCTAGCCCTTTTTAAAGGGGTTGTGTGAGTGTTTAATACTGATGACTTTTCTTTAGGATAGGTCATCACATCAGTATGTGATTGGTGGGGGTCCAACGGCCGGCACCTCAGCTGAAAAGGCTTAGCACAGCGCCGTCCATTGGATAGCGGCTGTGCTTGATTTTGCAGCTTGGGTCCATTCCGTGGAATGGGACTAAGCAGAACCTAGACCATGTGTCCGATGAACATGACGCCATTGGCCTTTACCACAGTCTCTTTAAACTACTCTGATTATTATTAAATTCCTTTCCTATATCGTTGTCTGAATCTGCTTTCCTCAGTATATAAAGCATATCCATATCCTACTGGGATAAATAAATCATGAATAAGTTCTTTGTATGGCCCATGGTTATATTAATTCATGTTAAAGTAGTTGTCGCATCTGGGCCATTTATGACTGGGGCATACATATATGTCACAAGACCCATAGCCAAACTGATTATGGGCCCCTGACTCGACCCAGTTTCCCAATATAGGCATCAATCACTCCCAGGCAAAGCAGAAAGCAAGATGCAATGCCCCAGTTCTCTGACAAAATTACATTTTTCTTATAAGTGTAAGAAATTTGAATTAAACAAATTATAATAAAAAATGTTGCCCTCCATCTAACTCACTTAATCTGATTTCTCTGTTGGAAAAAGTGGGAACACGTGCTTGACAACTATGGGGGTTATTCTGTTCTAGCTTTGAAACCACTATTCTGTCTATAGGCATTCTATAGATGATGAGTTCAATGCCATACTGTCTTACATTACTTAAGGATTTGGAAGGAATAAGAAAGATCTAGCCTAAATTTTTAATGGGTAAGCACTGTTTCAATATTCCCAAGGTCCCTTAACAATAAGATGGTCACAAATACATCCCTCTGTTGGGACCCTCATCAATCAGCTGCAATCTGTGGGGAAACCTATCAGGTGTCAGGTGCCTTTACACATAGGGGCAAAACTACCATTGTAGCAGACATAGCAGCTGCTAGGGGTGCACATATCAAGGCGGCCTGACCAGACAGTAATTTTACCTTCAGTAGCTGAGGTCATAGCCAGCTGAAGGGACTATATAACAGCTAGAGATATGAGCTGACAATCTACACTTTAAACTAGAATGCTGTCAATGAATCATGGTGGCATGATTAGATGGGCAAGTGCTCATCTTTTTCTCTTTTTCTGAAAATAAAAAATTCTGTCAGAAAGTAGTATGCTCTGTGATTGATGGGAGAAAGGGATAACCTGCACAGAAGTCCATGTTACCCATCCCCTTGGAATAATGTACAGTAGTTACACTGGCCTCTTCTACACTGTCTGAAACCATAGCCAGCTGAAGGGGGTGCTGACTAAACATGGTCTGTCTCAAGCTGTACAGCAGCTACCTACCATACAGCCATGATTTACAGCTTAGTTTATCCGCTTTAAAACAAGACCTGGCTCATATCTTTAGCTGCTATACAAGTTGATATAAAGCAGGTTAAAGCACCCCATTCAGTCAATAAAAGGGCCCATTCAAAGGTTCGCTATGGGTCCTAGTCCAATTTCTATCCAATCGGGTATATTTTAATCTAAATTGGTGTGTGTCAGTTGGTCAGGCCCTCCAAGTTTGTCTCATCTGCCAGAAAACTTAAGCCTGCCATGCACATAAGACAATGATCAGCTGCATTGCTAATCATTCATCCTTGGGACTGAATTTGGGCGAGCATGCCATACACATGTAATTTCGGCCAACACTGGCTGAAATTTTCCAACCTAGCTGATCATATCTAAAGACTAAAACCTCCCATCAGCCATTGTGAACAATCGTTTGCACTAGTTTTCAAATGATGGCCATCTGAAATGACCAAAATTAGCCATTTCAGATGACTTAAATCTCATGTATATGGCCAGCTTGAGCTGACATACTTAAAAATATTTGTGTACATTACATCTGAAAGAGATCTGAAAGAGATCTGAAATGCAACTTTTGTTTTTCCTCCATTGATTGACACAGCCATTAAAGGGAAGATGTCCATGAACCCTGAAAATGCAATGTAAGCTGTCGCAAGTCGGCTTATTGTCTGCTGAGGCATGGCATCCCACTCTTCCCACTCAGGTCATTGAGGTTCTGGGGTACAGAATTACTAGCCTCTACGTAGCGAGTCAGCTAATCCCATAGGTTTTCAATGGGATTCAGATCTGGAAAAGTGCAGGCTACCTTGAGGTACCCCAGTCTCCAGCAGCCATTCCCTAATGATACGACCTCGATGAGCTGGCGCATTGTTGTCCATGAAGATGAAATTATGCCTGTGTTGTTCATACAGAGGCAAAATGACTAGATTAATGATGTTATCCAAGTAGTATGGGCTTGTCACTGTACTATTCACATAGTGTAGGGCAGTTCTGTATTGACTAGACACACCTGCCCACCCTTTAACAACCCCACTAAGGCTCATCTGGTAACAACAGAGGCTGATGCATAGCGATCTGCTTGACATCTCCAACATCATGGTCACCATCATTTCTGCTCAGTGTGAATCAACTTTCATCAGTGAACAGCACTGAGGCCCACTGGTGCCTTGTCCAGCGTAGATGCTCCCTCACCCACCGAGACTCTATAGGCAGGCCACAGCTCCACCGCCGCCGTCCGCTCCTCGCTCGGCTCACCAGCAGCGTAGCGCACAAACAGCCAGTGCGCATGTGCCGCCTTCAATTCCCAGAGGTCTGTGCGGCGAAGTCCTGATGAGCGGCCGTGAATGAGATGCAGAGCGTGCAGCAACTGTGGCAGCGTCCCGATGGTTACCATGGCCACTGGACACCTTCACAGGCATCCGGCTTCCCGTGGTATATCTAAGCCTGATCAGGCTCCTGCTTAAAGGCAATACACTGCAGTACACTATGTAGTGTATTGCAGTGTATTGTAAACCATCATACCCACTGGATTTTCAAGTACCCAGTCGGTCTGGGTCCAAAAAATGCAAAGAAAAAGTGAAAAAAGTAAAAAAAAACAAAAAAAAAAACCTTCCTATATCCACATATAATTGGTTAAAAATGTAAAAAATAAATAACACTAAACATGTTTGGTATCGCCACGTCTGTAAGGACCTGCTCTATAAAAATATCATGTTACTTTTACCACATGGTGAACACCATAAAAAAAAAGAAAAAGAAAAACTATGATGGAATTTCAATTTTGCCCACTGCACTTCCCAAAAAATGGTATAAAAAGTGATCAAAAAAGTAATATGTATCCAAAATTAGCACCAATCAAACCGTGATCTCATCCAACAAAAATGAGGCTCTACAAAAGCCAATATGGCTTTCATAAAATGGAAACACAAAAACATGATTTAAATTTTTTTTTTTATATTTATTGTGTAAATCCAAAATAAAATTAAAAAATAGACTTATTAGGTATGGCCGCATCCTTACGACCTGCTCTTTAAAAATATCACATTATCTACTCTGTCAGGTGAACATTGTAATAAAAAACAAATAATAAAAACTGTGCCAGAACAGCCATTTTTTGGTTACCTTGCCTTATAAAAAGAGTAATATATATATACACACACACAATGCACAACTAACTCTAGCAAAAGATTTCTATACTGGAGGAATAACCCTAATAATAACACGCCCCTCCCCTGCACCGCTCACACCAGTGCGCCGACCAATCGGGACACGGCGCTCTAAATGCCGCCTGCACCGCCCACACCTGCGTGCCGCCAAGCAGGTCGGAGAGCCACCATTTCTGTTCATCAGTCACAGCATGTAGAGAGGAGCCACTGTCACCCACCTTTCACTACCAGCAGTCTCAGTACCAGTAGTCAGTGCCAGTCGTACAGCCACAGCCACCAGTCACAGTGCCAGCAGTGTCAGCCACCAGTCAGTGCCATCCATCTCAAGTATCAGTCAGTGCCACCAGCCACAGCCACCAGTCTCAGCCACCAGTCAGTGCCAGCAGTCTCAGCTACAGCCAGCACTCAGTGCCAGCATTTTCAGCCACAAGCTGCAGCCAGCAGTCTCAGCCGCAGTCTCAGCCACAGCCACCTATCAGTGCCAGCAGTCTCAGCCACAGCCAGCAGTCTCATCCATAGCCACCAGTCAGTGCCAGCAGTCTCAGCCACCAGTCAGTGCCAGAATTCTCAGCTACAGCCAGCACTCAGTGCCAGCAGTCTCAGCCACAGGCCGCAGCCAGCTGTCTCCGCCACAGCCACCTGTCAGTGCCAGCAGTCTCAGCCGTAGTCAGCAGTCTCAGCCACCAGCCGCAGTCAGCAGTCACAGCCACAGCCAGCACTTAGTGCCAGCAATCTTAGCCACAGCCACCAGTCTCGGCCACCAGTCAGTGCCAACAGTCTCAGCCATCAGTCAGTGTGTATAAGTTCCCTTGCCATTTAATATAGACTGTTCCTACTAATGTTTATGCATTACTGTTCTAGCGCCCGTTATTGTAACGGGCTTTAATGTCTAGTTATATATAATTCATGTGTGTCAGTTTATCAGGTTCTTGAAGTCTCTCTCATCTGCCAGAAAATGTAAGCCTGCCATGCATATAAGATACTGATGAGTTGCACAGTTGCATTGAGGACAATCGGTCATCCGTGGGATTGAATTCGGGCAAACATGCTATACACATGTTAATTTTGGCCTACACTGACTGAAATCTTCCAGCCTGACTGATCACATTTTCAGCAGACTAAAGCCTTCCATCAGCCATCATAAACAATCATTGGCGCAGTGTTTTCACATGATGGTCATCTGAAATAGCCAAAATCAGCCATTTCAGATTACAATAATCTATGTATGGCCAGCTTGAGCTGAAATGCTTAAAAATCTTTGTCTACATTAGATTGCAGCATGTAAATAACATCTGAAAGACAACTCTGTTTTTCCACCGTTGATAGACACAGCCATTGAACACTATACAGTTTAACCACAAGATGTCAGTGTGAAACTGTCTGATAGTTCTCTACACTGTGCTGGAGCCTCACGTCACATCAAACAATAGATCCATTCAGGCTCGGACTGGCCCACAGGTGAAACCACCAGTGGGCCCCCTGCACAAGTTGCACTTGACCCAGAAGACTAACTACGCTACATATATAGGTAGCATACAGCATCTCAACCAGCCTATTTTTTATAAAGTAGAAGAAATTCACGGCACTCTGGGGTATGATGCAACTTAATATGTGTTTATTCCATCCATATGTATGTAATTTGTGGTAAATAAGGCCAACGTTTTGGTGCGTCCTGGACCTTGATCACGGCCTATAAAAATACATATAGTGCAGATAAGACAATATACAAAGACATTGGGATTACAGCAAATTGAAAATTGGGGGAAAATGGAGGAAAACAACAATAATGATAAGTAGGAATAATCTCTGTGTGGAATATAGATATGTATCATATGTTGAAATCGTCTAATAAACGGTATATAATTAGACATGCAAAGACTGGTTATTACAATTAGGCAAGTACAATAACTCAAGGAATGGTAGTTGGGTGTATAATCTGAATACAAAACTGCTGGTCATATAGAGTCCAACATAAAAGAAAATAGCCTGATGCTGTTATAATATAATATATGATCTGAACAATATACTGCTAGTCACAAAGAGACTGACATAAGAAAAAATCTTGGTATTATAAGTCTAACAGAATTGGTAATAGATATGTTATATGCCCAGAGTATAGCCAGTAGTGCTGAGTATAGATAAATTGTCAGTACATTTGTAAAGTTATGAGAGCACGTATATTGTAAATGTACGTACCAGAGAAGCAGGAGCGTATTGAGTATTGAACAGTGTTGCGCTTACTTTGGCGCTCTGGATAAGTCACATTATAAGCGTGTGCCGTCACTACGTATGCACGCACGCGCGACTAAATATAGGCAAAGTGACCTAATCTATGCCAGTAGCACGGCGCCGTGTAAATGGGTGAGATCGAATGGGCGGCCAGTATAAAGAAAGATACGCCCTGGCTATGCACGGTCAGAGTAGTCATAAGACAGGGCAAATATCACAAAGTGTCTACTTAATAAATAAAGTTAAATATTTATGTTCAGGCGATAGCACAGAAGTAAGGGGGAAAGCGGTCATTATGAGATTAAATGATCAAATCGAAATCACGGTTGAGTCCCATTGGATACAGAGTCTTCAGCTCATGCATCCAATAGGACTCGCGTTGTCTCAACAGATGTTTACGGTTACCACCCCTACGGGGAGCCAGGACGTGCTCCAGAACTTGAAACTTGAGTTGGCTAATCTGATGATTAGTATTATTAAAGTGTTGGGGTATAGGCAACTCAGACTTGCTACAACGGATATCGGATTTATGTTTGCTAATGCGGCACGTAAAATTTTTCCTGAGTGTGGATGTGTGAAATGAATGTGTTCCCTTTCAAAATGTTAGTACATTGTGCACAATTTAAACAGGGGAATGTACCTGTTTTAGCAGAAGATAATGTAGTTTGTATGGAACGTTTTGATAAGGAGCCAATGTCGGCTTTTACTAGGAAATCACATATATTCCTTGGTCGTTTGTAGCACATTCTTATAGGATTGGAGAACTCAGGTATGTTGGGATAAAACTTATTCAAAAGAGACCAGTTTTGTTTAATGATCCGTTTTCTATTGTGCCAAGTTGTGTCAGTGAAAATGGATCCGTCCCCATTGACTTACATTGTGTGCCAGGAGGGATCTGTTTGGCTCAGTTTCATCAGACGGACACCAAAATGCTGCAAGCAGGGTTATGGTGTCCGTCTCCAAAGCGGAATAGAGATGAAACTGATGCAAACTGATGTATTATGAGCGGATCCTTCTCCATTCAGAATGCATTAGAATGCAAACTGATCCGTTTTGGACCGCTTGTGAGAGTCCTGAACGGATCTTACAAACAGAAAGCCAAAATGCGAGTGTGAAAGTAGACTAAGGCTAAATCTAGATCAATATTGTGCACAATTGTACTGATCAGATATTATCATAATAAAACTTATTTCAGTTAAAACTGAATTGGGCTATGCTTACACTGCCAGGAGCAGCTGTTCGGGTAAGGCCTCATGCACATGACCGTTGGTGTTTTGCGGTCCGCAAACAGCGGATCCGCAAAACACGGAAGCTGCTCCGCGTTCCGTTCTGCAATTTGGGGAACGGAACACTGCCCATTGTAGAAATGCCTATTCTTGTCCGCAAAATGGACAAGAATAGGACATGCTCTATTTTTTTTTGCGGGGGCACGGAACGGAGCAAAGGATGCGGACAGCACACGGAGTGCTGTCCGCATCTTTTGCGGCCCCATTGAAGTGAATGGGTCCACGCCCAAGCCGCAAATTATGCGGCTCGGACGCGGACCACAACAATGGTTGTGTGCATGAGGCCTAAAGCATGAGGTCCCAAGTTTCATTCTCATAATCAGTGGGAGTCCAAAATGTCAGCCCCCAAATGACCAGCAAGTGTGACATACACCATTGATCCCTGGATTGGGAAACCCCCTTTAAATCTTATGACAGGCTAGTCTTAATAAATCTCTCCCCATATTTTTCTAGCATTTTAATGGTGTTTTTTGTTTTACTAAATTTTGTACGTGTTTTTATTATTGGTGTTTGTGCACTTGCATCCTGCATTTTGGAAATAAAAAAACTAAACACTAAAATTCTACCAACTACAACACTGCATATGTAGACTTTTCAGTATTTTACTACAGACTTTAAAGGAACATCTGCAAGCCGTAGTCATTAACAATCTGCAAATAAAACTGCTGTTTACCTGCAAAATTCTGCAGCCATTTATCAGTTGCAAACCGCACCCACCACATGAGGGCAAGGTTTTCAGCTGCATGTGACTACATGGGGCCATACAGTTAAGATGATCAGATAAAGGATTTACAGTGTAGATACAGTGGATATAAAAAAGTCTACACAACCCTGTTAAAATGTCAGGTTTCTGTGCTGTAAAAAAATGAGACAAAGATAAATCATTTCAGAACTGTTTCCACCTTTAGGCCTCTTTCACATTTGCGTTGTGAGGATCCGGCATGCACTTCCGTCGCCGGAAATGCCCGCCGGAGCCGTCACAACGCAAGACAACTGAAAGCATATTGAAGACTGATCAGTCTTTAATATGCTTACAGGTAACCATGGCAGCCAGGACGCTACTAAAGTCCCGGCTGCCATGGAAAAGTAGTGGGGAGCAGTGGAGAAGCTACTTACATTCCTTGCGGCGGCCGGGCGCTTCTCGTTGACGCCGCAAGGAAGGTAAGTAGCTTCTCCACTGCTCACTACTTTTCCATGGCAGCCGGGACTTTAGTAGCATCCTGGCTGCCATGGTTCCAATCTTTAAAGCTAAGCGCCGGATCCAGCGATGCGCCGAAACAACGTTTAGCTTAAAGTCGGATCCGGATTAATGTTTTTCAATGGGCATTAATTCTGGATCCGTCCTTGCGGCATGTCTTCCGGATTTTTCAACAGAGACAAATCCGCAGAATGCTGCGGTTTTGTCAAAGTCCAAAAAACGTTCACATCCTGAACGGAAGACATCCTGATGCATCCTGAACGGATTTCTCTCCATTTAGAATGCATTGGGATAATCCTGATCAGTTTCTTTCCGTCCTAGAGCCCCCAGGACGGAACTCTAGGACGGAAAGGAAAAACGCTGATGTGAAAGGGGCCTTAATGTGACCTATAAGCTATACAACTTAATTGAAAAACAAACTGAAATCTTTTAGGTAGAGGGAAGAAAAAATATAAAAATAAAATAATATGGTTACATAAGTATGCACACCCTTAAACTAATACTTTGTTGAAGCACCTTTTGATTTTATTACAGCACTCAGTCTTTTTGGGTATGAGTCTATCAGCATGGCACATTTTGACTTGGCAAGATTTGCCCCCCTCTTCTTTGCAAAAACACTCCAAATCTGTCAGATTGCGAGGGCATCTCCTGTGCACAGCCCTCTTTAGTCCACCCCACAGATTTTTAATCGGATTCAGGTCTGGGCTCTGGCTGGGCCATTCCAAAACTTTCTGGTGAAGCCATTCCTTTATTGATTTGGATGTATGCATTGGGTCGTTGTCATGCTGAAAGATGGAGTTCCTCTTCATGTTCAGCTTTCTAGCAGAAGCCTGAAGGTTTTGTGCCAATATTGACTAGTATTTGGAACTGTTCATAATTCCCTCTATCTTAACTAAGGCCCCAGTTCCAGCTGAAGAAAAACAGCCCCAAAGCATGATGCTGCCACCACCATGCTTCACTGTGGGGATGGTGTTCTTCTGGTGATGTGCAGTGTTGGTTTTTTGCGCCAAACGTATCTTTTGGAATTATGGCCAAAAAGTTCAACCTTTGTTTCATCAGACCATAACACCTTTTCCCACATGCTTTTGGGAGACTTCAGATGTGTTAGTTTTTATATGCGGTGATTCCTTGTATGAGGCGGGGACTTGTCTTTTGCCTGGGGAGTGGTTGTCCTCTCCCTGGCTGCGAGTGCATAGCGCCAATCATAGCGCTCGCAGCCAGGGAGAGGAAAACCACTCCCCAGGCAAAAGACAAGTCCCCGCCTCATACAAAGAATCGCCGCATATGAAAGTAATGGGGACCATAGCGGATGAATCGGGGGTTATTTTGAAAAAAAAAAACTGGTAAGTATTTCACTACCTCAATCCTAAGTAAAAGGTCCTCTTTAACATGATTTTGAATGTGATTGCTTAATTCTGAACACAGCTACATCCCCAGTTATAAGAGGGTGTATACACTGATGCAACCACATTATTTTAGTTTTTTTTGTTTTCTTTCCTCTACCTAAAATATTTGTTTGTTTTTCAATTGTGGTACAGTTTATAGGTCACATTAAAGGTGGAAAAAAGTTCTGAAATTATTTATCTTTGTCTCATTTTTTTTTTTTTTACAGCACAGGAACCTGACATTTTAACAGGGGTGAGTAGACTTTTTATATCCACTGTATGTAGCAAGGATATGCCTGAGCATAATCATTTGTGAGTTCTGACATCTTCAACCCATATTAACCCATAGAAAAACAGGCAGAGATCTGTCTGGCATTTCTCCCACTAAGACCATGCTGGGACAATGATGTAGTTACCTGCACAGTGGAAGGCTGAGAGCAAGACAATATAGATTATCTGTATCCGATTGTGGGGGTCTGACTCATTGGCCACATGGTCTAGGCGCAGTCCCATTCAAGTGAGAATAGGTCACCAGTATTAAACACTTAAATCCCTTTAATTGGCTGTGACCCTGCATTCTAAGGTTTGAGGCAGCCTAGTGATAGACTACATTACCTTAGAGGGTGAACCTCTTCAAAATAAATGTCCACATTTTAAGCAGCGGATCGAAGTCCCTTTGGCCTTCCAGAGGAAATGATTCTGAGGGCCCACCCTCTGTGTATATAGGACCTTAAGGGTCCTGTTTTAATAGGGGTCCATTATTGTCAGAGCTTGGGCCCACTGGAGGATCCTCTGGTGGACCAGTCCCACCCTGCATGTGTTATCACCTTATGGATTCTTCAGGACCAGAATTCAATGCAGATTTCGTACAGGGAAACTCTGCCATAAACTAAAGTTTCTTATATATTCTATTATCGAATTGCATGTGTCAGTCTTCTTATTGCTCCTTTTATCGCTGACAAATAGGTACATTCCTCTCACACAGTTAGACTGAAACTAACAATTGAAATTAACCCAACATGATTATTCCCAATCAATGATAGACTCAATATCAAATAACATGATATCCCAATTCACTAATATTGGAGTCAAAAATGAACTAGAAAGTTGTGCAAAAAGCAATACATTTTTATTATTCAAATTGGAAAACACGATTGGTACAGACGTTTAAAATCAAGTAAAAACAATACACACAATGCGATACACCACAAATGGTATCAACCATCAAAGTAAGTACAACTGATGGGACCTGGTATGGAACATATAACAAATAAGTAACAAAGTGTGAATAGCACTAAATTGGGGATCAGGCGTAATATAAGATCCCAAGATCTCTATATCAAACCCAGATTACACACATGGTGCATAAAAAATGTGTATCCCCAAAGTGATTAAGTGTTAGAGTCTGGGATTGAAAAAGAAAACAACAAGGCTCTAAAGGTATTCACATAACAATAATAACATAATAAATGTACCAACCAGGAATCTATCTCAGTGGTGTCGCCAAAGAACGCGCCCCGACGCGCGTTTCGCCGTCAGTTTTCTCAAGGGACGATATTGAAATGACCCCGCGTCTCAGTTTAAATGGGGAAGGGGTATGACATCACCTACCCCATGTGATGGATATCGCACCAATAAAAACAAAATAACACGCCCCCATGTTGTTGGCAGTAATTGTTAACAGATGATTGTTGAAAAGTGTCCCGCTCTCTACCTGGCGCGCAATCCACTGCGAACATCCCCGCACCCGTATGCGCCGAAGTCTGCGGGGAGGGCGGTCACGCTCGCACGGCATGAGACGACCAACCACGGAGCCCCGGGCGCAACGGCATGCCAGAGCATGCGCAGTAGATAGCGGGCACCATCTTAAATAAGGGAAAAAGCCAGTCAGATAAATGGGCGGCGTCTTGGTGCAGAGTGGATTCCAAAACAAAACTTAATTAAGCACAGAACATATACAGTCACTAGAACATGATTAATTCACATAATAACATATAGCCCATATTTTATGATGCCCAGTCAAGACATAACGGACCAATTAATAATGAATAAATAAGTGACAAAAAATTATTTACATTTTACATATGGTAAAAATCAGTGGCAAAAATATACATTTGATCATAAAATAAAAGCGAGTGAAGGTGTAAAAAATAAGTGATTAAAAATCAGTAATAAATGTGCATATATTATAATATAAATATAAAAATTCATAAAAAATTCATAAAAAATGTGCTGCCTGTGCATGATTATGCACAATCACAATGTGAAGTGATAGTGATAACAATCACAGTGAAAAAAAGGGGGGTGAAAATAATAATAAAAAATAATCAATGATGAAATGTGAGAAATATAACAATATTATAAAATAAAATGTTGATGTGCAACACATCAATAACCAGTACACAACAATACAGTGAAAGGTGAATGTAAGTGATACCATAAAAAAATCAAAAATAATTTTTATTCATACATTATGCGTTAATAAAACAAAAGAGAATTCATGAATAATGATCCATGCGATGCCGGTAATTTATTCATACTATACGTAGATGTTAAATTACATAAGACTGCATAATCTAAAGAAATAAAAAAAAATATATTAGAATCAAAAATATTAGAATAAAATCCACTCCAATATACAGGGCGTATACCACATCATACCACCATCCCACAAACTGTTAACCAGAATCAAGTCAATCCATAAAAGTGTAAACAGACATAAACATAATAGGTTACCAGAATGTCAAGAACGATAAGCTTCTGGTCACTCGTGCAGTATGGCAGGGTTTCTCCTAGTAAACACAGGTCCCTATGTTGTAGCTCTGACTGCTTTACTTTTATACTGTTTCTAACTGATATAGAACCATCTAGTGGAGGAGGTAAAGCTGGAGAAGCCAAGAAACAATGTTGCAGTTCAAAGCTGCCACAATCTTGTATTCGGTCTCAATACAAGTCAAGGGGAATAACCAAGCAGTCTTCAGTTGTAAATAACAGTCCGACAGAGCTATCATATGGAAACTCAGCTCTGCATAGTCCCTCATGACAGCAATGGAAAATTACCAGCTTCTCAGTGAACAGGCTGGAATTACCCAAAGTCTCTTAGTATGAACTGGCTGTGCATTAACCCTTTCTACCATAGAAATGACTGGGCCCGATTGCACATTTTTGAATGGTGCCCCTCTACAGCAACTTCCCAACAGCACCAGCAGGCACTTGCCGCATATGGAGCTGGATCACCTAGACCAGACTTGTGGTGGTGATCATACTTACCCAATCCCTGCTGCTGGGTTCCAGCTCCACCACTGGCTCTTCAGGTCCCGGGTGTCTCTGCATCAACATCCATGTTGACAGTGGGGGCATGACCCATGCTGCCATAGACAAACCTCAGTAGTGAGGACATTACCCTGGGAACACACCTGAGCGTTTTTCAGTGCGTTCATACGCGCTAAAAAACGCTCAACATGTGAAAAGCCATGCATCCCTATGTGCATGGTTCACATGTCGGCGTTTTACAGCGCGGACGACCGCGCTGTAAAACGCCCTACGCGATCGCGTCGGCTGCCGTGACTATCGTGCGGCAGCACTCGCGATCCAACCCATATTCTATTATGGGAGCGCGCATATGACGCGCGCTTCCATAAAACAGCCACTTCGCGGCAGAAGCGCGCATCATTTGCGCGCCCTGGGAACACGCGAAGTGTGTTCCCAGGGTTACAGAGAGAGAGGTATAAGAAGGAACTACATCTACATTATAAGGAGAAGTTTAGGAGGAGAGAACTACAACTTCCAGTATTTTCAGACTGTTATTATGGAGCATAAGTGAACATTAGAGGGAGAGGGATGTGAGGAAAGAACTGCAACCTCCAGCATGTCCAGAATGTTATTTTAGGGAATCAGTGGAAATTACAGGAAGCGGAATATGAGAAGAGAACTATAACTCCCAGCATGTCCAGAATGTTATTTTAGGGAATCAGTGGAAATTACAGGGAGCGGAATATGAGAAGAGAACTATAACTCCCAGCATGTCCAGACTGTTATTATGGGGCATCAACTGACATTACATAGGGATATAACAGGAGCGAACTACAACTCTTAGCAAGGCCACATTGTTATTATAAGGCACAAGTAAACATTATAGAGAGATCGCTATAAGAGGAGAGAACTACAACTTCCATTTAAGGTCACCCAGATTTTTAGGAGAACGTGGAGATGACATTAGCCAGGCTCGGACTGGCCCACCGAGAAGGCGGGGGATTCCTCGGTATGCCCCCAGTCTCCTGCGCCCGGAGATAAGACGGAGGAGTAATTATTTCTCTTGTTTCTCAGGAGAGATAATTATTGTAGCCACTAGGTGGCAGTATCGCACAGTGATGCAGCCTCCTACTGGTGTAAATTGTACAGGAGGCCCCGAAGTATCTTCTAAACTTCCGGGGCTGCTCACAGTGAAAGAGGAGAGAACATGTCTGTCCATCCTCCTGCCCTCCCTGCTGTCAGAACACTGTGGTTGCTGGAGAGAAGGACCCCACTGCGTGCTTGGTTGATTTCTCAGGTGTGTGACAGTAGTGAGCTGTAGGAGACTGTAAGGGGGAAATAGGGGATTTGTTTATAGTAGACTCAGATCTGTGTATGTGTGCTGCTCTCTGCAGAGTTTAGAGTGGCATTGGGGGGACTCTGCCCTAGGTCCTCCCAATGCGTCTTCTTTAGGTGCACCCCTATTAGTGCCATAGCTCCAGGTGCCCCCAAATGCACCCACTCTAAATGCACACCTAATATTGAATCTTCTCCAGTTGCCCCCCTAATACCTCTGCTCCAGGATCCCCACTATTACCCTGCCTCAGGTGACACTAATGCCTCTGCTTTTTATGGTGTGAATGGCTACACATACGCCCTGCTGCTCCATTTATTCTCTTTGGGACCACTGGAATTAGCCAGCGCTGTACTTCGCCATCTCCGGCGACCCCATAGAGAAAGAATGGATGGAGGGGCAGGCCATATGCTCGACCTGCCACTCAATCAAGAAGGGGGATCAGTGGGGGCTCCAGCATTCAGACCGCCATGGATCACTAAGTTATCCCCGAACCTGTGAATAGAGGATACCTAGAAAAGTGGACACAGGTCCTTTAACAGGCGAGCATTTCTATTTTAGTTTGAAACATATTTTAGGCCAGATTTTTTTTTTTTTTTTTACACCCAAAGAAAACATTTAAGGATAGGGAATGGGAAAAGGTCCAACAGCTATGACACTACAGGTGATAAGTGTCTGATTGATGGGGGTCTGACTGCTGGACCCCCATGATCAAGGGAACGTGGTATTAAGACCCTTGTGTACATAGATTGGTGGTAATGTAATTGAATGTCTCAGGAGTCAGGACTCCTTTTTTCGTGATTAGTGGGTGTTCCAGCAGTCAGACCCCAGCAATCTGATATTTATCCACCTATCCTGTAGATAGGCAATAGGTTATTATGGTAGGACAACCCTTTGATTATAATGTACATTATGTACAATATGAGGAGGTTAAGATTTGGTAAATTTCATGCCAGACATTTATGCTTAAAGAGGACCTTTCACCGGTCCAAAGTTTGTTAGGTAAAGCTATGTACATGCAGAGCGGCACCCAGGAATGTCCCTGCACTTACTATTATCCCTGGGTGCCGCTCCGTTCGTCCGCTGTAACCCCCGATACCGGTGCACGTGCTGAGGCTAATTTTGCTGTGGGAGGAGACATCCTCTTTTGCCCTGGGCGTCTCCTTCTCCCCGGCTGGAGCGCCCGCCAATCGCAGCGCTCAGCTCATATCCTGCAACCTTCCTGGATTTGTTTGTCTCCCTTCAGTAAATGGCATTTATCATGCTGTTAATACAAGGCACTTACTAATATATTGTGATTGTTCATATTGCCTCCTTTCCATCACATTATACACAGCACGTATCTGTGGTTATTACCACCGTGTAATCCAGCAGCGGTGGCCGTGCTTACACACTATGGGGAAAGGCTGGAAGTGCGCATAGGCCAACACCTTTACCTATAGTGTGCAAGCACGCTCACCGCTGCTGGATTACAGAGTGGTCAAAACCATGGATACGTGCTGTGTATAATATGATAGAAAAGAGCCAATATGGAGAATCACAATACATTAGTAAGTGCCTTGTATTAACTTTCTCTTTATGATCAATGCCAATTGCTGATGTGAGACAACCCCTTTAACCCCTTTAAGTGTGCTACACTAAATAGGGTTAGGCATAAATGCGTGTTTCCTGTGTGTGATTGGTGTGTGCTATATATGCTCTATGTATCAGTGGTGTATGTAAAGCATGTGACATACAGACATCCCAACCTGCAAAAACTCATTTCAGGGAGGTTCTCTTTTTTTTTTAACTAACTTTTTATTACATTTTCTAAACATATGCAGAACATAACATATAACAAGGTTACTGTGCTTATGCAGTATAAAGGCAAGTATAACATGAACAAAACATATATGGGAACATAGTGAAACATTATATAATGTATGACCAAAAATAACTTTCTACTACGTCTGGGTGAATGAGAGGAATCGATGCTTCTGACAGTGGCATGTGATGCCGCGCAGCCGCAGTGGCGGTAGTTCGAGTAAGGCTGGCGCACGTGCAGTAGCAGTCGGAGTTCTCGAGGAGTCAGAGGACGGGCCGAGAAGGGGACACTGCTACAGGTTGCCGGAAAGGTTTACTGCGAGTAAACCCTTCCGGGGTATATTGTTTCACATGCGGGCGTCAGGGAGCCGCTATCTATGAGATCCCTGGACATATGCATCAGTGGCATGTGAGCCATTTATAAGTGTCTTGTCTGCCATATGTGTCCAATGAGTGATTGTTGTGCGCTGCATGTGTCTTATATGTGTCCATATATGTGTAAATTCTGCCACATGTATGTTTGTGCATTTTGCTGTGAATGTCTGCCATCATACTTCATCTTTAATATTTCTGTTATCACTGTAAGGGCTCATGAACACGACTGTTGGATGTTTTGCAGTCTGCAATTTGCAGATCCGCAAAACATGGATACCGGGTGTGTGCATTCCACATTATGTGGAACAGAACAACCAGCCTCTAATAGAACCGTCCTATCATTGTCTGTAATGCCGATAATAATAGGACATGTTCTATCATTTTGCAGAATGACCATGCGGACATACAGACACGGAATGCACACAGAGTCGTTTTTTATTTTTGGCGGCCACATTAAAATGAAGTGAACGGTACAGACATGGAAAAAAAATAAGTTAGTGTGCGGGAGCCCTAAGGTGGGCCCCCAGAATCATTCACACTGGTGGGCCCTAAGTACCCCAGTCCGACACTGACATTAGCTCATGGGATTGATAGCTTAGCACAGAAGAAACAGGTTGACATCTGAAATTCAAGATGAGGTCTAATCACAAGCAGACCTAATGATCAAACTCTAGACTTTGTTATGTATATTTTATGCAATTTACTGCAATCCAGCATCTTGTCTGCATCAGATCAGACACCATTTTTAGATTTAATGTATTTAGCCCTCATGATGCCCCCATGGCTCTGCCTGAGGAGGACAGTCTGATTATCTTTCCATGGCATTCTTATTAGATATTATTATGAGACTTTTATTATAATATAATATATATAATACATATATTATAAGATTATAAGATATATATGTACAGCCAGGGAGGCTGAGCTGTGTTCTTTATCATAACTACTTGACAGAAATCAGTCTATTCATCGCCAGTCACCGTGACAGGAGTTGGCATCCCTATGGAGAGCCTGTGTGGAACAGTCCATCAAAAAATATGATACTGAGAGTTCTGGTGGCTGTATGAGTGACACAGCTTTATCCATACTGACTCATAGAGGAAAAGCGTGTCAACCAAGCATGATTCAGATCGTTGCTAGGCAACAGCTACGGTGTGGCAGATGAAAGCAGCAGGAGAAATAACAGCTATAAGCGTCTCACATGGCATTGCTTACATAAACACTTTGAAAACTTTAGTTCTAGATAAAGTTTTCCTGTATGAAATTAATTAAATCTCACTGAGTAGTCCTATTAAAACAGGTATAGAAAACAAAAGCACACTCCTCAATAGAGATGAGCGAATTTCTTAAAAATTCGATTTGGTCGGTTCGCCAAATTTTCCAAAAAGATTTGATTCAAACCAAATTTATTTGTGGCGAATTTTGTTAAAAAACAGCTATTTCCTGGCTGCAGAGAGCCTGTATAGTGGTGTAGAACACAGTGCCTTGCAGAAACACGCATAGAGAGTCTGCTGTGATAGTGAAATAATACTGTGAGTCAGTATGACATGTAGATGACAGGCGTCGCTCTTAGAATCACTGCACACTTCATGTGGCCAAAACTGACCAAATAACTCAAGTGTGTACTTAGCCTTACAAGTCAATGTTAGCACCATGTATAAAGAACCGTGCAGAGGCCCAAGATCCAACAATAGCGTGAAAGAGCGCACTCCTTTTACACCATCGTCAGCTGATTCCACATAGATTTCTACAGAACCTGTTCTATTAAACGCTGATAGAAGTAGAGCCCCCCTGAGTGGAAAGGGTATCAGCAGTGTTTCTGTTGAAGCCACTGATTCACTGATTATTTTGCCCTTCCTCTGATCCGTCAGAACAATAACCCCCAAAAACGGATCCTGTCTGTTGAGCATCCGCCTTCACTCGGTCAGCATTTGGTCAGTAATCCATCAGTATTGCTGAAGCCAAAAAAAAAACCAGGAGTGGATCCAAAACAGAGATTACATGTGAATGGAATATTTGCATGTCTTCTGTGTTTTGTATCCACTCCTGCTTTTGGCTACCCAATCATAAGCCAATTCTGATGCAAAATAGGGACCATGTCATACAAGCCTTACAGCTGCTAGATAGACAGGATCAGTTGTGAGTCTCATTTTACCTTCCTTCTGACAGATCAGAAGAAGGGTCAAATAAATGGTGATGTCATCCAGGCCAAAAAGGGAGAAGTCCACAGAGTGGACCCATGACAGAGTGTTGAGGTGGCACCAGCATGAGGAGACCACAAAGTGGTCAGGTGGCAGCAGCATAAAGAGACCACAAAGTGGTCAGGTGGCAACATCATGAGGAGACCACAGAGTGGCGCAGTGACATAGTGGTGAGCTGGCAGCACCATAAGGAGATCACAGAGTGGCCCAATGACAGTGTGTGGAAGTAATAGCAGCATGAGAAGACCACAGAGTGGCCCAGTGACAGAGTGGTGAGCTGTCAGCAACATGAGGAGACTACAGAGTGGCCCAGTGACATAGTGGTGAGCGGGAAGCATCATGAGGAGACCACAGAGTGGTGAGCTGGCAGCAGCATGAGGAGACCACAAAGTGGTGAGGTAGAAGCATCATCAGGAGACCACAGGGTGGCCATGTGACATAGTGGTGAGCTGGCAGCAGCATGAGGAGACCACAGAGTGGTGAGCTGGCAGCAGCATGAGGAGACTACAGAGGGGTGAGCTGGCAGCAGCATGAGGAGACAACAGAGTGGCCCATTGACATAGTGGTGAGCTGGCAGCAGAATGAGGAGACCACAGAGTAATGAGGCAGCAGCAGGAGGAGACCACAGAGTGACCTAGTGACAAAGTGTTTAGGTGGCAGCAGCATGGGGAGACTACAGAGCGGCCCAGTGACATAGTGTTAAGATGGCAGCAGCATGAGGAGACCGCAGAGTGGTGAGGTGGCAGCAGCATGAGGAGACCTTAGATTGGCCCAGTAACAGAGTAGGAAGGTGGCAGCAGCGTGAGGAGACCACAGAGTGCTTAGGTGGCAGCAAGCATCAGGAGACCACACAGTGGCCCAGTGACATATTAGTGAGGTGGGGGGCAATACCAGTACCTGCTGAAGATGGTAGGTGGCAGTAGGAGCACCTGGCAGCAGGTGTGTGGCATCAGACGGGTGGCAGCATCAGAATAGTAGCTGAAGCAGGTAACCAGAAGAAACAGGTCTGTTTTGACAAAGTTTAGGTGTGGCACCATAAATGATCTAGTGTGATGCATCAGGCACTGGTGTGTGGAAATCCTGGCTGATCTACGCTTGATTCATCTTCACAAAGGTCAGTTTCTCCACATTTTGGGTGGACAGGCGAATTTCTCATTGGGGTAACTATGGCCACTGCCTCACTAAACACCTGCTCTGATGCCACACTGCTAGACGGGCAGGAATGCTTGTCCAGGGAAAACTCTGCCAGTTGTGGCCACAAATCGAGTTTGGCTGCCCAGTAGTCCAGGGGATCTTCGATGTGGGGTAGCAGGGTGCACTCCAAGTATGCCACAACCTGCTGGTTCAGGTTCTGCTCTATGTCTACCTGCTGCTGCTGGTGAGTTTATTCAGTAGGCGGGTGAATAAAACTGCTCATCAGCGACTCTAGACTTACGTTGCTGCTAATGGAGCTGATACTGCTCCCAGCCAGACCTGCATGCAGATGGGCAATGGAGCACATAGGCAGCGGCCAAATGACTACATAGGATGTCTCAATAGCAGTTCAGTTTGTCCTCCCTTTCAGTGGGTGTAAAAAAGGCCCCCATTTTGGACCGGTATCGAGGGTCTAACATGGTGAAGAGCCAGTAGTCATTCCTCTGCCGAATGGTGAAGCTTTGGCTGTCACTACGAAGGAAACTGAGCATGCAACGGGCTATTTGCGCAGGTGACTCGGAGGGACTTCTTGCTTCTATCTCCACTGCATACTGCCATGGTGTGTCTGGGTCATCTGCCTTGTCTTTCTCATCGCCCTGTAGCTCCTCCGACTGCTCATGCTCATCCTCTCCTGTCACCTGTGTAGAAAAACCAACCATTTCTCTACCCATTGCTTGTGCTCGAATGTCCTCCTCCCTCTTTTTCAGCCCCCAAAAGGGTCATGTGGCCGTGAGATGTAGTCGCCATGTCTCCTGTCCCCTGGCCCAGTGATGGGCAACGTGCGGCTCTCCAGCTGTTGCTAAACTACAACTCCCACCATGCCCTGCAGTAGGCTGATAGCTATAGACAGGCTTTGCATGCTGGGAGTTGTAGTTCTGCAACAGCTGGAGAGCTGCACGTTGCCCATCACTGCCCTGGCCAGACAGATTTAGCAGCATCTGCTCCAGGACATGAATCAGTGGAATGACGTTGTTCATCTCGTCGTCCTGGCTACTGACAAATAAAGTTGCCTCCTCAAAGGGCCCGAGCAAACGGCAGGTGTCACTGGCTAACATCGAAGTTACACAGGGGAGTACCTCTGTCTGCCTGTATCATCAAGAAATCATTTATGGCTTTTCTCTGTTCATATAATCGGTCCAACATATGGAGGGTGGAATTCCAACGGGTGGAAACGTCGCATATCAGCCTATGTTGGGGAACGCCGTTCTGCCGCTGAAGCTCAAGGAGGTTGTGCTTTGCGGTGTATGAGTGGCTGAAGTGCATGCAAAGTTTCCTGGCCATAATCAGGATGTCTTGCAGACGGGGTGAAGACTTCAGGAACCGCTTTACAACCAGATTGAACACGTGCGCCATGCAGGGTGCATGGCTCAGCCCTCCTTGACGCAGCGCCGACACCATGTTCTTCCCGATGTCGGTCACCATGGCTCCGATTTTGAGTTCTCGAGGAGAAAGCCAGGATTTGATTTCTCGATGAAGGACGCGGAGCAGTTCCTCCCCTGTGTGACTCCGTTCGCCCAGGCAAACTAGGTGCTGAACAGCGTGACACCGCCGAGCCCTGCACATGTGGTATGCTGGAGGAGCAATGTAAATTGTCCCTACAGTGGAAGCTGAGGACACAGTGGAGGATGAGGAGGCAGAGGTGGACATTACGGCAGGACAAACAGCATGAGATCGTGGAGGCGGAAGCAGCGTCACCTGGCCAAGTTGCTGGTGTGGCTGGGCAAGAACCACATTTACCCAGTGGGCCGTAAAGGACATATATTGTCCTTGACCGTAGTTATAGCTCCACACGTCGGCGTTGCCGTGCACTTTGGCAGACGCCGACAAGCTCAAGGACTGGCCCACCTTCTGTTCTACATATGTGTGCAGGGCTGGTACTGCCTTTTACGCAAAGAAATGATGGCTTGGTACTCTCCACCTCGGCTCGACACAAGCCATCAGTTCTCTGAAAGGTGCAGAGTCCACCACTTGGAATGGGAGGGACTGCAGCACCAGCAACTTGGCCAGGTGCACGTTGAGCTTGTGCACCGTTGGATGAGGGCACGCATACTGTTGTCTCTTGGCAATCGCTTCAGTGATAGATTGCTGAAGAAATTACTGACGAGAAATAGGAGGATGAGGAGCAGGAGCATCAGGACCAATAGATGATGGGAAGGACAGACCGCTCCCTTTCGGCTGCGATGGTGGAGGCTTGACTGTATTAAATCGAATGCATGCCACTGGGTTGCTGCGGCAGGCTGGACCACGACATAGGAGCCACGGTTTTCCTAGGCCACTTTATGGTGACGCTGCATGTGTTGACGCAGGGCTGTAGTGCCAACATTGGCACCCTTGCCACACTTCACCTTCTGCCCACAAATTCGGCAAATGACCATGTTCACCTCCTCTGGTGGCTTAACAAAAAATTGCCACACCGCCGAGTATGAGATTTTCCCCTGAACACTCCGCGCTGACTGCCTTCTGCAGCTGCCTCCGTGAACCCCTGTACCGCTACTTTCCGCGCAAGTAGGCTCTTGCGAAGCGGGTGGTTTATCCAAGACATGTTTGGCTCCTCACCTTCCACTGCTGCCACCCTGCTGAGTCACAGCCACGCTACCACCTTGCTGGCTCAGCTGCTGCCTCACCGCAAGCTGCCATCCTCTTCTCCTGATTATGATAAAGCCCCTTATTCACCCGGCTCCCAAGTGCGATCGGCTACATCATCATCGTCCGCTACTGTCTCCATGTCACTGATGCCCCCTTCAACGGTCTCAGGGCCAGGAGCCTGACCGCTCGCAACACCTGCTCCCACACGACTCTCATCATCACTACTCATCATTCTCCTACCGGAAGAAGCGGCGGATGTCTCCTCTAGATCTTGGCAGTAGCTGCTAACTATCCTCTAGTAGCTCGTCCTCGCTAAAAAGTGTAGCCGAGCCTATAATACTCCTAGGCCTGGAATTACTGAGCTATCATTTAGTGCAATTTGAATAACCAGTTAGTGTAGCAAAGTGTCATAGAATCGCTCCTATTTCCAAGGCTGTACACTCCACTATTGGACCCTGTTCTCCTTTTATAGTGTAGATAATGCCTCCCTATCCTTTCACTGAACTTATAAATAGTTTTTTCAGCACAATAAAGTCTTTCCTAGCACTGTCCCTCCCTAGCACCTGTCATCTCTCCCTGCACTAAGTTCACTGGAAAATGGCAGAATCCAAGATGGCTGAGGCTATTTATAGGGCTATGACATCACAGGGGCTGGCTGGCAGCTGATTGGCTGCATGCATGGCATTGTGTGGTGATCCCTCGTTCCCAGAGTTCTTTGCTCCATGTCCTAACGTGCAGCAGACATTTTAGGAAAAAATTGATTTGTTACCACGAAGTGTGAGGAAATTCGGCTTCGATGCTAATTGAATTTTTCATGAAATTGGACCGAATTCCATTTTATCAACCTTGATTCGCTCATCTCTACTCCTCAACATTGAAATTGCGACACCAAGATGGAAAAATTGTGGAATTATATAAATCACAAGATCGACAGACAATTAATGATATACAAATAATTAAGAAAAAAAGAAATAAAATATTCAAACCATCTCGACTTATTCAGTATCAAGTATGTGCTCAAAAATACACACGCTTACAGGCCTTAGCATGCTATCAATTAGGTTAATAACCCTTTCAAGACCGGGTGATTTTTTGTTTTTGTGTTTTCATTTTTTTAACTCCTAGCGCTCCCAAAGCCATAAAGTTTTTATTTTTTATTTCACATAACCGTATGAGGGCTTGTTTTCTGCAGGACAGGAATGCGGGACAGAATCGCCTGATGCAGTGATGGGCAAAGTGCGGCTCTCCAGCTGTTGCTAAACTACAACTCCCACCATGCCCTGCAGTAGGCTGATAGCTATAGACAGGCTTTGCATGCTGGGAGTTGTAGTTCTGCAACAGCTGGAGAGTCGCACTTTGCCCATCACTGGCCTATTGTAAATGGTGGATCCTGTCTTATCTGTACACGGATGTGTTATCATATCAGGCAGGATTAGAATGACAGATAAGTAGATAACTGCAGTAAAAAGATCTGTACAAACCAAGAAGTGGAGCTTATTATCAGGCTTAGTAGCCACTGTGAAAACTGTTGAATTTTAGGGTTTTTGTTTAAATATAGATATTGGCATGGAAAATTAAAAATAACATCACCAAACAATTCTTTAATAATATGTTAAATATAAAAACGGGATTTAAACAAAAGTTAATATTCTAATGACACATTCCTATTAATGCTAGTTTCACGTCTGCAGTTGTCTTCCCCAGCAGGCTGTTTGGCATAGTTCCCCCAGATCCGGCATTGCCAGATACTGCTGCCTGCCTGCCGGACCCTATTGACTATAATGGGGTCTGGAAGAGATACGGCCGCTAGCCAGCAAATATGCCGAGAATCGGTCGGACAAAAAAAAATTCTGCATGCAACATTTTTTTTGTAGCTGATTCCTGGCATTCTATGCCAGAGGGGACAGCTGCAGCTTTGAAACTAGCTCAAGAGAATATAAATCTTTGCTTTTTCAGAACTCAGCTGCCCAAGTGCTGAGACTTGTCCGTGATTGACAGCTATCTTGTCTGTCCCTGTTAATCTTGTGCCACAAAAGCAGAGGCTTGTCTACTGCTACCTGAGCATCGCAGATACTGACTGTGCATGCACCAAGATGTCTAGCCCTGTCAATTAAAAGGAAGGGAGGAACAGTAGTGTAGCGAGGGTTGCTAACACCCGGGAAAGCCAGGTATTGTGCCCCCTAACTAATGGACTTTTTAAAGAACCACGCCTCACAATATACCAAGACCAAAATTACCAATAATAATAAAGGGCCAAATAATACGGCTTCACCATGACCATACTGATTTACGTCATTATCAGATCAGCGGTGGTCCGAGTCCCAGCATGCCCTCCGATCAGCTGTTTCAGGGAGCCGCCAGGCCATATGACCGATGTACGGTGATGTCACATGGCCTGATAAGAGGCCGCTGTGCTCACAAGCGCCAGCCTCTTCTAACAGCTGATCTGTGCCAGGTTTTCAACCCCAGTTTATCTGATATTGATGACCTATCCTGGGGATAGGTCTTAAATATTTATTGCCGTATTACCCCTTTAATCCTGTGCAAATCACTATGATTACACCTGCTGAGCACAACTTGTTCCTGCATAATTTGACACACAGAGCACAACTATTTCTTAATAATACCTGCTTTAATGCCCCCACTTAGTAATAATCCCCATTTAGGCCCTAATCTCACTCAGTAGAAATTTCCATTTAGGCGCCAGTAGTTGAATGCTCTCCTAGTGTCCACAGAAGTTTAATGCCCCCTTTTGTGGTCTAGTAGTTATAAAGCCCCCTATAGTGCTCCCAGTAGATATAAGGCCCATCAGTAGTGCCCTATTTACATGTAATGCCCCCATAGTGCCATCTGTACATATAATGCCCCAGTAGTGCATCTATACAGTGCTCCTGTACACCGCCGGCAACTTGTCACCCCTTTGAATTTAGAGCCCTGGGTCCGCGCATGCTATGCCACTGGGGAGGAATCTCCTGAGCAGCTTAGCCAGCGCTTCTCAGCTTAAGTAGACTGATTTATGAACAAATTTGATTTGTGTGAATCCATTAGCACATCTCTAAATGCTATCAATCACTAATAAAACAGCCCTCTTCAAATTTAAAGACCGTGTACACCTTTTGGGGGCAATATTTTTTATTATTGCATTGTACTCATTTTGAGCTAAAAGTAATTTTTTAAATTGGTCTTTTTCAAAACAATATGGAGTCCCTTTTTTCAGTACAGAGCAGAGATGCTCTAGTAGCACCATTTGGATTTTCTGTCTTTTCCGTCAGACCAGGAGCTGACAGACTCCCTATCTCTGCTCTCTGACCTCCTAAACCCTCATTATAGCTCAGTTCCCATCTCACTGATAAGAAAGTGGCTTAAATAAGAGTTTATGACATCTTAGTAGTTTAGAGATGAGGTTTATTAGATGACTGGCACAAAGTGAAAGCACCAGTCACAAAGCTAGAAAAAGAGTTAACCCTTAGTGACAGAACGGCTCAATATTTTAAATAAAGGCCAATTGAAAGAATGATTATTAGCCAAAATTGATTAAAATGCAATCATAAAAAAATTGCTTCCGATGGTGTACATAGCCTTTAAATGTATAAATTATAGGTTTCGCTGAATCTTTTCCCACAAAACAATATTTTGTTAGGGAATAACTAGATTCATGTTTTATGGAACAATATAGAACATTTAGCTATGGATGCAACAGTAGTGGCCGTTCCTCAGTGCATATAAACCATAGATGACAGATTAATGTGGATTGGAATCTATGTTTGAAGTCTAAGGTGATCCATGGCTGGGAATCAGGATCCATGTATGGTTAAATATATAAAAGCCAACTATGTTGAAACCAAAGAAAGACACACAGCAGCAAAGTAACTACAGGACAACTCTATAGATCAAGAAGTTCAGCTATGACAAGGGATGCCTGCCTGAGGTTGTAATTCAACAACTGGGGTGCAGTATTATTAATGAGAAAACTTGGTGTCCATAAACTGTGAATAAAGATAGTGAGACAACGTTCACATGATTCCTTCAGGATTTAGGAGGGGATTCCACACCTAAATCCTGAAAGAATCCATTAGCATTCCACAAGCTATGCATGAGTGTCCAAAGAAAAAAACAATGGGGGTCATTTACTATCCAGAAATCTGAATGGAATATATATTCTCCATTCAGATGTTGTTCTTGGTCAAATTTGAACCTGGTGCTAACCACTCAGCCAATGTGCTGACCATATGATGATAGATATGGAATCTTGGTGTTCATTATTTACTTACTTTGCAACAATACTGAAATGGATGCCAAATTCCCAGAAAATAGGGAGACCTCCTGAAGAGCAATTAAATCTCCTGGATACATTGTTCTCATTACAGTAGACTCACCTCTCCCGATTTCTGCAGTCCTCTTCACTCATGTGCCGTTAAAGACCACAGCATAATGCTGTCTTGGAGTAAAAAGGAGTGCAAAAACAGAGAGAGGTATATGAACATTTGGTCTAGGGCAGGGATCAGCAACCTTCGGCATTCCAGCTGTTCTAAAACTGCAACTCCCAGAATGCTCCATTCACTTATTATGGGAGTGTCTGGGAACAGCCAAGCATGTTGCATGCTGTGATTTATAGTTTCACAGCAGCTGGAGTGCCGAAGGTTGCTGATCCCTGGTCTAGGGTGTATATTGAGGGAGGTCTACCCTACATTAATCCAAGAATAAGAATGGCCATGTCCTTCACAGAAGGAACATTGCTGAAAAGAGGCATGCCGCCAGAAACTACAGCTCACTTGGTAGCAAGGTGTCCAGGATATAGGACCACAACCATCCAGCTCTTATTTCTAGTGACCAGGAGATGTCCTCTGGTCTGATGAAGGGTGCCAAGTCAAACCCGAAACATTGTTATAGCGGTGTTATTTGAGGATTAGAAGCAGACTACTAAGGATGTGCTGTTCTATTTGTTATTTTGATGTTTAAAAAGGGTTAAAAGACAACTATGGAGAAATGTAACATGAAGACAATCTGAATGCAGTTCATAATGGAGAAAATAGGGTTGATTACTGACTAAAGGGACACTATAGGTAAAACTAACCTTTATTGGATATGCTTTAAAAGAACAAATCACAAAAAACAGAATGAAAAGACCCTTCCCAAATGAAACCCTCACAAACAAACTATCAGTCTGCCCACACCTCGTGGTGACCAATATCACCGGGCGCCCAGGTCAGCTGTGGCGCTGTATGACCTAGTGGCACCAGTCACAGTGGTACAGGCTGATTACAAAATAAGTGGACTAATGGCACCCCAAGGTAAGCCTAGAGGGATACACCCAGAACTGTCTGTTCCCTACTATTGAATCACCAAGATGCCCGCCACATAACTCAAGTTGATAAACATCTGTCCATACTACTAGCCTGCGCTCCAAAGGCACGTGTCATTGGTGTGACAGGTGCAGGCAAAGCCACTGTATGGGCACGTTCTAATGTTGGTTGCCGAGACCTATGGGCATGAGGCCAGCGGCGTTCTTGTTGAACATTAATGCCCTGTAATATTGCTCTTTGTCAATACTCCTGATGAGCCACGTTCGGCAAAACGCGTCGAGTGACACAAATTGAGCAGTTAGGGGAGCCAGACATGCACTAACAGTTAGAGCTGGGAAGTTGATTCGTGTCCGTTCCACAGCCATTGCCGCACGTGCCTTCACCATAGACACGTACCTTGTTTGACATATTGGCAGGAGACATGCAGATGTCTATCAACTTCTGTTCAGTTAGGCTATATAGTTAGCTTCCCAAGTGGCTTCGTGCCCATACATTGGCCTTGCCTGTCGCACCAATGACATGTGCCTTTGGAGGGCAGGCTAGCAGTATGGACAGATGTTTATCAACTTGAGTTAGGTGGCGGGCATCTCGGTGATTCAATAGTAGGGAACAGACAGTTCTGGGTGTACTTATTTTGTAATCAGCCTGTACCACTGTGACCGGTGCCACTAGGTCATATAGCGCCACAGCTGACCTGGGCGACCGGTGATGATATTGGTCACCACGAGGTGTGGGCAGACTGATAGTTTGTTTGTGAAGGTTTCGTTTGGGGAGGGTCTTTTCATTCCGTTTTTTGTGATTTGTTCTTTTAAAGCATATCCAATAAAGGTTAGAGTTTACGTATAGCGTCCCTTTAGTCAGTGATCATATATATAGTGGGAGGCTTTCACATTCTAGTGATTCAGTGACATTAGAGAATAGGGTTGCATCAAAAAAAAATACTAATTGTTTATTCTTCTACAGGCAATTTTTACTGGGCAAGGATACAAAGAATAGCCCTAGCCCAACTATGGAACAGAATGAACTACGAAGCAGCAAAATAACAGGCTAGCAAAAGGACATGTGCTCCATTTTATCTCCGATATTTGTTGTTTTTATATCTTTACTGTTGTCACTACTACCATTATTAACCTATACTTAATTACCGTCTGTTAGGATGTAATTTAATGGTACAGAAAAGACATTCTGTTATTTCTCTAGACTATTATTTGGTTTTTCAACTTACTATATTTAGTCAGCTGTGTTTTCTTAAAGGGTTGACTGAGTTATTAGAAAAGTAATGCAAGGAAGGAAGCATTTGTGATAAAATAACACCTATTTCATCCCCCGCCACCTCCAGCATTGTGACTCCAACTGTGTTTGTTTCACTGTAGCAATGACATCCCCATATAAACCATGTGAACTCTGCACGGGTGTCTGGGGTATGGGGACACCTCACCTCTACAGCTATGGCCTCAAGCACACGACTGTTGTTTGTTTCCGCGTCCGTTGCTTTTTTTTCACGGATAGGATGCTTCACTATTCATTTTTAATGGGTCAGTCAAAAAATGCAGATGATCAACCGTTTTTGTTCCGCATCCGTGGTCCGTGTTTACATTCCGTCAAAAAAATAGAGCATGTGCTATTTTTTTCACATTTGCGGACAAGTATAGGCATTATTACAATGGATCTGCCAAAAAAACGGATCTGCCCAAAAAACGGTCTGTCATCCTTTTTTTTTTTGGCAGACGCAAAACACCAACGGTCTTGTGCATGAGGCCTAAATTGGTATCTTAAAGCAGTAACTGAAGCCCTCCAGTGCTTGCACAGATCAGGGCAGGAGAATGGCGCAGTGTGTGACACTGTTACTGTTTAGTATATTATTTTTGCAGTGTGTATGGTGACGGTATGATCACATGGTGGGAGAGCACCAACAGAATGTACAGCATAGGGCATCACATTTTTATTACGACAGATCTCAGACACACAGTACAATTACAGCTCCGTTTTGTGTAGAACTGTACTAGGATTTTTATAGAGGTGCATGGTGCATATGGCTCCGATATTATATGGAATCATACAGAAGTATTTTCTATCAGGTTCATGTTATGCTCCTTCAGATGTGGTATGCACAGAGCTATTCTTTCCTGTATGTGAAAATGTCTTCATAATATATAATGCTTCACAATGAAATGCAATAAATAGCTCTGTATATATGGCAGCCAATGAAGCATTGTATAAGCAGCATACAGAGTACCTGTAACCAGTAGCGTAGCTAAAAATGACTGGACCCCACAGCAAGTTTTTGAAGCCCCCCCAGGCAACTTCTTTGCAAGCCCCTCCTCCCATGCAACCCCCACTCCTGTGCTATTGATCATGATACCTTGCCGAGGGGTGGAATTTGAGGCAATATGGACAATCATATTAGTAAGTGCCTTGTATTAACATTGTCTACATGATAAATGCCATTAGCTGAAGTGAGACATCCCCTTTAAGGGGATCATTGTCACTATTAATTAGTGGATACACTTAAAGATATGAGGGTAATTATTTTTGTCCTTTATTTACACCCATGTGTTTGATACTAATAGATATAAATTAGACAGAAATGTCATATTATTGCTGCTATGTGTGAAAATCTTACCTTGATGGAACAACAGATTAGTGTCATGGGATTCTTTGTTCAAGAGTCTTTGGATAATGTGGTGTCCCTTGGGGCTCTGCTTAAAGCTAATCAACTGCTGCTTTATAAGACAACAAAGTATGACTACAACAGAAAATATAACAAACCAAACAAAACTCCTTGAACACAATTTCAGTGGAGTGTGTCCCCATAATATTGTGTTTTATTTCTGGGTATATAAACTCACCTGCAATATTCTAACAGTTTGTCATTTGTACAATTCCAGCTTGGTTGCATGTATACATATTAAATCCTTTTATTATGGGGCTGTGACACGTGGTCCCCAGTCTGACTACCAGTCTCTGCAGACAGGATGTCAATCTCTCCTGTGTGGCTGACTTCCTGTGAACTGCAAGATTACATTAGCATTGTCACCCCTCCGCACCCAGTTCCACCCTCCTTGTTCCTCTGTATGTCCACCCATGCATAGAGTCCTGCCATATCTAAGAGACCAGGAGTGCAGTGTTATAATAGAGGAGTCAATTGAAAATTTGCTGCAGCAGAGTAATAAAACTTCCCTGATTCACACTGCTAATACCATGTGCTTAGAGTCTCAGTGTATTCCTATGTAATACAACTTCAGCCTGTCTCCCCTGCTTGACATTGATGGATTCCTCCCAGTCAGCTTCTAGGGTATGTTCATGCAGCATTTTTTTATTTATTTTTTGCTGGAAAAATTTGCTGCAAAATACAAGGCAGAAATCCAAGGCTAACCCTTGATTTTTTGCAGCAGATGTGCAGTTGTAGAGGCCACAGATCCACAATGAGACTTAGCCCCATTGCATAGGGCTTATCTGCAGGTGTCTACCCACTATGGTTTCCCCATGAAATTAAGATAGAAAACACAACAAAAAGTGACACACAAAATTTTCCCTCTCAAGGAAGATTTGAAATTCCCATAGACAACAATGGAAGGTGGTGACCCAACTCGCCCAGGGACTGGCAGAGAAGGAGTCTCCAGGAATCTGCACATAAGTGGGGACGAGTGAGATGAGTAATTCTGCCATGCAAACCCTTTAAAGAGGACCTGTCACCACAAAATCTGAAAGAACCATGTTATAGAACAGAAGAAGCTGAGCAGATTCATATATAGAGAGTTATTTACTATACTGAAATGCACCTAAATTAGGAGTATTTCAGGTGCAGATGGTGGCGTAACAGTTAGTTACTTCGTTCCACTCACACCAGGTCTAAAATTGAGGGCATGGCATGGGCGGGGAAGGAGACGGGCCGGAAGGCCCAGCTCATTCACTATTTTCTATGCCTGTTTTAGACGTAGAATAAGGTTTAAATGTGAGACAGCCCAGAAGCTGTCTTACATTTCGAACTGGTACAACAGATCCCAGCAGACGTTGCTCTTTAAGTAGATTTATTTCATTTCAATAAAGATGTGTCCTCAATCCAGGACGCGTTTCGGCATGCAAGCCTTTATCAACAGGTAATCCACAAATGAATAGCAAACATTATATACCTCACAAGTACCGCCCACAAGGATGTCATCACCCAAAAGGGGTGGTGATAGTAAATCTATTTAACAAGATACATGCGACGTCAATAAATATAGACAGTGGGAAAGACGGTCAAGGTCCTGTCTACCTTACAATAGAAGCTCTGTCTATCTTATAGGACGTCTTCATCAGGTGGCTGAAGTCTAAAGAGGATACAAAGACGTATTAATAAAGTTAATTATAAATGCAAGATTTCATTTCTAGGAGACAAAGTGTCAAGGGTGTGTATCCAGAATGCCTCTCGACGCAGGAGAAGCCTCTTGATATCACCCCCTCTTCTTGGTCTCTTTACCTGTTCCAATACCTGAAATCATAGTTGTGCTACAGTATGTCCGTGTTTGTCAAAGTGACTGGGAATGGGTAACAGCAAATTTTTGGTTCTGATGTCTCACTTGTGCTTGCTGATACGATCTTTTACCGCCTGCATTGTCTCTCCCACATACAAAAGGCCGCACGGACATTTGATAAGATATATGACATTCATTGTATCGCAGGTATAAAAACCTTTAATATCAAAACTCTTACCAGTATAAGGATGATGAAACGTGGGACCCTTTATAATGTGGGAGCATTGTAGACAATGCAGGCAGGGATATGTACCCATGCGTGGTGTAGAAAGTCGCTGTTGTTTCAAAACAAGTTTAGCACTGCCTAAATCAGCACGAACTAACTTGTCACGGTAAGTCTGGTTTCTTTTATTGCAAATCAAGGGCGGACTTTTGAACTCATCCACTTGTGAGTATGCCTTGCCTAACAAATGCCAATGTTTCATAATGATGTTGTCAATACCTGCATTAAACGGATGGAATTTGTGAATGAAGGCTATTCTGGACACATCATTTCTCCGTTTCTCACTCCGAACCAAATCTGTCTCAATCTCATCAAATGCTCTGTCCAAAATAGGTTGAGGATAACCTCTCTCTCTGAATCTTTCCGTCATTTCATTCATTCTCATATTACATGTAGTGGGGTCAGAGACAATACGCCTCACTCTTTGATATTGAGACTTCGGAATGGCTTTCTTCAAAGAAGGAGGGTGGGCACTCGCAAAATGGAGGATACTATTCCTATCAGTCTCCTTACGATAAAGATCAGTAGAGAGATGTCCACTCAAATCTTTTCTAACCATTGTGTCCAGAAAGCTCACATTGTCATTATCACATGTCATAGTGAACTGCAGGGTAGGGAATACGGCATTAACCCCTTAAGGGCGAAGGGCGTACATGTACGCCCTTCGTCCGCACTTTAAAGATGGTGCCCGCTCCCGCACGGAGCGGGCGCATGAGCTGCGGGTAAATGCTTGATTCATCAAGCTGACACCCGCAGCTCATGTCCGCGACCGGCAGCGATGCCGATCGCGGACATTTAACCTCAGATGCCGTGGTCAGTCCTGACCACGGCATCTGATCAGCAAAAACCGAAAGTTTCACTTCGGTTTGTGCTCCGGCTCCCTGATGGCCACAAGGGGGAGCCGAGCATGCATGTAGTAGCCTAGGTTTCTGTGAATGAAACCTAGGTTACTACATAGTATTCCTATGGAGCCTATGACTGTAATAGGCTCCATAGGAAATATGTATTTTCTCATATATTCCAATGCTATTGCATTGGAATATATGAGAATAGCAATCTGATGATTGCATCTTATAGTTCCCTGTGGGAACTATAAGAAAGTGGTAAAAAAAAAAAAAAGTTTAAAAAATAAAAATAAAATAAAAAAAATATAAAAATTAAAATCACCCCCCTTTCCCCAAAATGAAAATAAAATAAATAAAAAAATAAAAAATTACACATAATGGGTGTCGCAATGTGCGAAAACGCCCATACTATAATAATATTTAAAAATATTCACCATACGGTAAACATAAAAACGAAAAAAACGCGTCCAAATGGCTAATTCGCCATTATTGGACGCTTCATTTCCTCAAAAAAAATGAATAAAAAGTGATCAAAACATCATACTCACCCCATAATGGTATCAGTTAAAAGTTCAGATTGCCCCGCAAAAAATGAGCCCCTACACTGCTCCGTACGCATAATTACAAAAAAGTTATAGGGGTCAAAACATGGCGACAAAAAAAAAAAAATAATAAATTCCCACTTTTAATTTTTTTTTTACTATCAAAACGCAAGAAAAACTATACATATTAGGTATTGCCGGATTCGTACTGACCTGAAGAAAAAAATTAACCAGCCAGTTCTATCGCAAATCGAACGTTGTAATTTAAAAACCCGTAAAACTGTGGTGAAATTGCTTTTTTTTTGCAATTTCACCCCATTTGGAATTTTTTTCCCGTTTCCCACTACATCACATGCAAAAATAAATGGTAGCATTAAAAAGTACAACTTGTCCTGCAAAAAACAAGCCGTCATATGGCTATGTGAGCGGAAATATAAAAATGTTATGGCTTTTGGAAGGCAGGGAGCGCAAAACAAAAACGCAAAAATCCCAAAACCCCCGGTCCTTAAGGGGTTAAGCTGTTCCATAAATTCCAATAGGGTCTCACGTGGCCCCGCCCAGATGCAAAAAATGTCATCTATAAATCTCTTCCACAGAATAACATTTTTTTCATAAGACTCAGTACTGTATACATAATTTTCTTCAAATGATGACATAAATATATTTGCATAGGGCGGGGCCACGTTCAACCCCATTGCAGTACCCCGTTTCTGCAAATAAAAAGTGTCAATGAATAATTTGAAGAAAATTATGTATACAGTACTGAGTCTTATAAACAAAAATTTTATTCTGTGGAGGAGATTTATAGATGACATTTTTTGCATCTGGGCGGGGCCACGTGAGACCCTATTGGAATTTATGGAACAGCTTAATGCCGTATTCCCTACCCTGCAGTTCACTATGACATGTGACAATGACAATGTGAGCTTTCTGAACACAATGGTTAGAAAAGATTTGAGTGGACATCTCTCTACTGATCTTTATCGTAAGGAGACTGATAGGAATAGTATCCTCCATTTTGCGAGTGCCCACCCTCCTTCCTTGAAGAAAGCCATTCCGAAGTCTCAATATCAAAGAGTGAGGCGTATTGTCTCTGACCCCACTACATGTAATATGAGAATGAAAGAAATGACGGAGAGATTCAGAGAGAGAGGTTATCCTCAACCTATTTTGGACAGAGCATTTGATGAGATTGAGACAGATTTGGTTCGGAGTGAGAAACGGAGAAATGATGTGTCCAGAATAGCCTTCATTCACAAATTCCATCCGTTTAATGCAGGTATTGACAACATCATTAGGAAACATTGGCATTTGTTAGGCAAGGCATACTCACAAGTGGACGAGTTCAAAAGTCCGCCCTTGATTTGCAATAAAAGAAACCAGACTTACCGTGACAAGTTAGTTTGTGCCGATTTAGGCAGTGCTAAACTTGTTTTGAAACAACAGCGACTTTCTACACCACGCATGGGTACATATCCCTGCCTGCATTGTCTACAATGCTCCCACATTATAAAGGGTCCCACGTTTCATCATCCTTATACTGGTAAGAGTTTTGATATTAAAGGTTTTTATACTTGCGTTACAATGAATGTCATATATCTTATCAAATGTCCGTGCGGCCTTTTGTATGTGGGAGAGACAATGCAGGCGGTAAAAGATCGTATCAGCAAGCACAAGTGAGACATCAGAACCAAAAATTTGCTGTTACCCATTCCCAGTCACTTTGACAAACACAGACATACTGTAGCACAACTACGATTTCAGGTATTGGAACAGGTAAAGAGACCAAGAAGAGGGGGTGATATCAAGAGGCTTCTCCTGCGTCGAGAGGCATTCTGGATACACACCCTTGACACTTTGTCTCCTAGAGGCCTGAATAGGGACTATGAAATCTTGCATTTATAATTAACTTTATTAATACGTCTTTGTATCCTCTTTAGACTTCAGCCACCTGATGAAGACGTCCTATAAGATAGACAGAGCTTCTATTGTAAGGTAGACAGGACCTTGACCGTCTTTCCCACTGTCTATATTTATTGACGTCGCATGTATCTTGTTAAATAGATTTACTATCACCACCCCTTTTGGGTGATGACATCCTTGTGGGCGGTACTTGTGAGGTATATAATGTTTGCTATTCATTTGTGGATTACCTGTTGATAAAGGCTTGCATGCCGAAACGCGTCCTGGATTGAGGACACATCTTTATTGAAATGAAATAAATCTACTTAACCACTTCAGCCCCCCTAGCTTAAACACCCTTAATGACCAGGCCACTTTTTACAATTCCGCACTACACTACTTTCACCGTTTATTGCTCCGTCATGCAACTTACCACCCAAATGAATTTTACCTCCTTTTCTTCTCACTAATAGAGCTTTCATTTGGTGGTATTTCATTGCTGCTGACATTTTTACTTTTTTTGCTATTAATCAAAAATTACCGAAATTTTTGCAAAAAAATGACATTTTTCACTTTCTGTTGTAAAATTTTTCAAAAAAACTACATTTCTATATAAATTTTCTCTAAATTTATTGTTCTACATGTCTTTGATAAAAAAAATCCAATAAGTGTATATTTATTGGTTTGGGTAAAAGTTATAGCGTTTACAAACTATGGTGCAAAAAGTGAATTTCGGCATTTTGAAGCAGCTCTGACTTTCTGAGCGCCTGTCATGTTTCTTCAGGTGCTAGAATGTCAGGAAAGTATAAATACCCCCAAATTACACCATTTTAGAAAGAAGACACCCCAAAGTATTCGCGGAGGGGCTTGGTGAGTTCATGTATCATTTCATTTTTTTCACAAGTTAGCGGAAAATGACACTTTCTGAGAAAAAAAAAAAAAAGTTTCAATTTCTGATAACTTCTGGCAAAAAAAAAAAATCTCAGACGGACTCACTATGCCCCTCAGTGAATACCTTGGGGTGTCTACTTTCCGAAATGGGGTCATTTGTGGGGTGTGTTTACTGTTCTGGCATTTTGGGCGGGGCTAAATTGTGAGCCGCCATGTAAAACCTAAAGGTACTCGTTGGAATTTGGGCCCCTTTGCACCCAGGCTGCAAAAAGTGTCACTCATGTGGTATCGCCGTACTCAGGAGAAGTAGGGCAATGTGTTTTGGGGTGTATTTTTACATACACCCATGTTGGATGAGAGAAATATCTCTGTAAATTGTCAACTTTGAATAAAAATTTTTTAAAAGTTGTCGTTTACAGAGATATTTTTCACACAAAGTATGGGTATATATAAAAATACACCCCAAAACACATTGCCCTACTTCTCCTGAGTACGCGATACTACATGTGTGCCACTTTTTGCAGCCTGTGCAAAGGCCCTAAACCAATGAGTACCTTTAGGATTTCTACAGGGCATTTTTACGCATTTGGATTCCAGACTTCTTCTCACGCTTTAGGGGCCCCTAAAATGCCAGGGCAGTATAAATACCCCACATGTGACCCCATTTTGGAAAGAAGACACCTCAAGGTATTCTGTGAGGGGTATGGTGAGTTCATGTAAAATTTTATTTTTGTCACAAGTTAGTGGAATATGAGACTTTGTAAAAAACAAAATTAAAAAAACAAAAAAACAATTTCCGCTGACTTATGCCAAAAAATAAAAATTCTGTGGACTCACCATGCCCCTCACAGAATACCTACGGGTGTCTTCTTTCCAAAATGGGGTCACATGTGGGGTATTTATACTCACCTGGCATTTTAGGGGCCCCTAAAGTGTGAGAATCCAAATGCATAAAAATGGCCTGTGAAATCCTAAAGGTACTCATTGGTTTAGGGCCCCTTTGCGCACCCAGGCTGCAAAAAGTGTCACACATGTGGTATCGCCGTACTCAGGAGAAGTAGGGCAATGTGTTTTAGGGTGTATTTTACATATACCCATGCTGCGTGTGAGAAATGTCGCTGTAAACGACAACTTTTAAATTTTTTTATTCAAAGTTGTCAATTTACAGAGATATTTCTCACCCAGTATGGGTATATGTAAAATACACCCCAAAACACATTGCCCTACTCTCCTGAGTACGGCGATACCACATGAGTGACACTTTTTGCAGCCAAGATGAGCAAAGGGGCCCTAATTCCAATGAGTACCTTTTAGGAGGGCATTTTTACGCATTTTTCTTCTCACGCTTTAGGGCCCCTAAAATGCCAGGGCAGTATAAATACCCCACATGTGACCCCATTTTGAAAGAAGACACCCCAAGGTAATCCGTGAGGGGCATGGCGAGTTCATAGAAGATTTTTTTGGCACAAGTTAGTGGAAATTGATTTTTATTGTTTTTCTCACAAAGTCTCCCTTTCCGCTAACTTTTGACAAAAGTTTAATTTTCATGGACTCATTATGCCCTCAGCGAATACCTTGAGGTGTCTTCTTTCCAAAATGGGGTCACATGTGGGGTATTTATACTGCCCTGGCATTTTAGGGGCCCTAAAGCGTGAGAGGAAAATGCGTAAAAATGCCCTCCTAAAGTACTCATTGGTTTTAGGGCCCTTTGCGCATCTTGGCTGCAAAAGTGTCACTCATGTGGTATCGCTGTACTCAGGAGAAGTAGGGCAATGTGTTTGGGGTGTATTTTTACATATACCCATGCTGGGTGAGAGAAATATCTCTGTAAATTGACAACTTTGAATAAAAAAATTTAAAAAGTTGTCGTTTACAGAGATATTTCTACACACAGCATGGGTATATATAAAAATACACCCCAAAACACATTGCCCTACTTCTCCTGAGTACGGCGATACCACATGAGTGACACTTTTTGCAGCCAAGATGCGCAAGGGGCCCTAAAACCAATGAGTACCTTTAGGATTTCACAGGACATTTTTACGCATTTGGATTTTCACGCTTTAGGACCCTAAAATGCCAGGGCAGTATAAATACCCACATGTGACCCCATTGTGGAAAGAAGACACCCTAAGGTATTCCGTGAGGGGCATGGCGAGTTCACAGAAAAAAAAAATTTGGCACAAGTTAGCGGAAATGGTATTTTATTTTTTATTTTTTTTTTTTTTTTTACAGTCTCACATTCCACTAACTTGTGACAAAAAATAAAATTTTGCATGAACTCGCCATACCCCTCACAGAATACCTTGGGGTGTCTTCTTTCTAAAATGGGGTCACATGTGAGGTTTTTGTACTGCCCTGGCATTTTAGGGGTCTCCGCAATCATTACACGTATGGCCAGAATTAGGAGTTTTTGCTATTCTCCTTATATTGACCATACGGGTTAGGCCTCATGCACACGACCGTTGTTTGATTCCGTGTCCGTTGCTCCGTTTTTCGTGATTTTCTGCGGACCCATTGGTTTTCAATGGGTCCGTGGAAACCTCGGCAAATGCACCGTTTGTCCTCCGTGTCCGTGGTCCGTGATTCCAGTCCGTCAAAAAAATATAACCTGTCCTATTCTTGTCCGTGAAAAACGGTTCACGGACCCATTCAAGTCAATGGGTCCGTGAAAAATGCGGATGGCCATCCGTGTGTCATCCGTGTTCCGTGTCCGTTTTTTTTGCGGATCCCTTGGCAGGCACTTGGGAAACATTGTCAGCCTGTCTTTTGGTAAAATCTTTTGGGTCATGTCTGCTAAAAAACGGAAGACACACGGAAACACAACGGAAGGCAAAAACTGACACGGATCACTGAACAACGGAACCCCTTTTTGCGGACAGCATAAAAAAACGGTCGTGTGCATGAGGCCTAATGAGAATTTTTTTTTCCGTTCAGCCTCTGCGCTGAAAGAAAAAAATGAACGTCACATATTTTTCCATTCACATTGATCAATGTGGATGAAAAAATCTCTAAAAATGTGCAAAAAAAGAGGGAAAAGCTATAAAGCTGCGATCGCTAAGGGACCCTAAGGCCTCATTCAAGCGTCCACTAATTCTGTTCCGCAAAATTTTGCGGAACAGAAATGTGGATACATTCAATTCTATGGGGACAGACTTTGTCCCGCTCGGATCCGTAATTGCGGATCCGTAATTGAAGATCTGCAAAAGTATAGAACATGTCCTATTCTTGTCCGCAATTGCGGACAAGAAAAAGGCATTTTCTATATAGTTCTGGCAATGTGCGGATCCGCAAAATGCGGAAAGCACATTGCTGGTGTCCGTGTTTTGCGGATCCGCGGATTTGCGGATCCGTGGATCCGCAAAACACATGCGGACATCTGAATGAGCCTTACAGGGGGTGATCAGTGACAGGGGGTGACAGGGGTGATCAGGGGGTGACATGGGAGATCAGGGGTTAATCAGTGACAGGGGGTGGTGGGTGGGGGGCGGTGGGGGGTTGTGTGGTGATTGGTGCACTTTGATATTTTTCTCTGGTGGTCCCAAGCAAAGGGACCACCAGAGAAGCGGGCAGCAAGCAGATCAGGCGCTGTTCACAGAACAACGTCTGATCTGCGATTTTCTGCCATATACAGCCTGCCAGCGCACGATCGGCGCTGGCAGGCTGTAGTCTAACTACATGCGGCGCGCCCGATGGCGCGCATTGCGCATGTGCGGGCGCGTCCTCGCGTCATCTCGCGTCTCGCGAGATGACGCGCCCGATGCGTCCGATCAGAGCTACAGGGCCGCCGCCAGGACGCAATCCTGCGTGCGGCGGTCCTGTAGCGGTTAAAGAGCAACGTCTGCTGGGATCTGTTGTACCATTATCGTTTGGAGGCTGCTCCTGTCCCGTGCAGCGCACCTGAAGTGAGTGCTGGCCAGTCTCTAACCACATTACATTTAGAACTGGCGCCGGATGCACTGAATTTATAGATAGGCCAGCGCCTCTTCATAACTTCGGCAGATCCACCAACAGCTATGGGCCTTTAGTAAGATGCCATTTTAGATGCCGGTCTTAACGTGTCCTATAGATTTGTTGGAAAAGATACAGTAACACATATAATTTATACATTTATATTTTTGTTTTTTCACCTTCTGTGAAGAACTATACGTACGGGGAGGAGGTGTTATCAGCGACTGATAGCATTGTGTGCACATACAGAGATAGCTGTCAATCACTGATGATAACACCTCCCTCCTGGACCGATAGCTGTTCACAGGAGGTTGAAAAAGCAAAGATATAAATATTACAGGTTTTGCTGAATCTTTTCTCACAAAAATATATATCAATCTGCTCAGTTTCTCCTGCTCTTATGGTGTTTTTAGATTGCATTGCATTTTGTGGTGACAGGTCCTCTTTATAGCCATTTGACAGCAGGAATATTTGAATGTTTGAGCACTACAGCTACACGGTGTTTTACCTTATAGTCTCTTTCAGTAGGATATACACAGGAAGATGTCTTACTGACACCTGAGGAATCTCTCATTCTAATATTCCCCTTGTCAGCACAGCTTTGGTCTAATCCTTTTTCCATGAAAAACAGGAAGCATTAGGTAATCGCAAGGATACATTTCTCATACCTAGAAAAGGCATGGCATCTATGTCATTCACACAGATATGATAGTGGTGTCCCAAAGAACTGCACTACTGTATCCTCAATAAAGGTAAGAGGGACAGTAAAAAATAGGATACTTAACAAGCCACAGCAATTTATAGAACAATGTCAACATAAAAGTAACACCCATATTTACAGTATAGAACAAAGGTCTCCAACCGCCGGGCCGCGGCCCAGGACCGGGCCCTGGAAGGTTGTTTGCTGGGCCGCGGCAATCAGTCTTTAACGCGGTACTAATGAAGCGCTTCCATTATGGAAGCACTTCATTAGTACCGGAGGACCCGGAAGCGGTGAACGATCTGTACTCACCGCTTCCTGGTCCTTGGCTCGGCTGTCGGCTGTGCAGGGCTGCGCACAGCGTGAGGGCGCACTGTGACCTCACACTGTGCACCGCGCCTGCGATACACAGCCGACAGCAGGATGAAGAGGATCGCGATGATGAGAAGTGGTGGCGTGCAGGAGAGGTAAGTGTTTTTTTCTTTAATTTGCGCTGATGGCTAAAGGCTGACATGGGGGGCTGATGGCTAAAGGCTGACATGGGCGGCTGATGGCTAAAGGCTGACATGGGGGCTGATGGCTAAAGGCTGACATGGGGGGCTGATGGCTAAAGGCTGACATGGGGGGCTGATGGCTAAAGGCTGACATGGGGGGCTGATGGCTAAAGGCTGACATGGGGGGCTGATGGCTAAAGGCTGACATGGGGGCTGATGGCTAAAGGCTGACATTGGGGGCTGATGGCTAAAGGCTGACATTGGGGGCTGATGGCTAAAGGCTGACATGGGGGCTGATGGCTAAAGGCTGACATGGGGGCTGATGGCTAAAGGCTGACATGGGGGCTGATGGCTAAAGGCTGACATGGGGGCTGATGGCTAAAGGCTGACATGGGGGCTGATGGCTAAAGGCTGACATGGGGGCTGATGGCTAAAGGCTGACATGGGGGCTGATGGCTAAAGGCTGACATGGGGGCTGATGGCTAAAGGCTGACATGGGGGCTGATGGCTAAAGGCTGACATGGGGGCTGATGGCTAAAGGCTGACATTGGGGGCTGATGGCTAAAGGCTGACATTGGGGGCTGATGGCTAAAGGCTGACATTGGGGGCTGATGGCTAAAGGCTGACATGGGGGCTGATGGCTAAAGGCTGACATGGGGGCTGATGGCTAAAGGCTGACATGGGGGCTGATGGCTAAAGGCTGACATGGGGGCTGATGGCTAAAGGCTGACATGGGGGCTGATGGCTAAAGGCTGACATTGGGGGCTGATGGCTAAAGGCTGACATTGGGGGCTGATGGCTAAAGGCTGACATGGGGGCTGATGGCTAAAGGCTGACATTGGGGGCTGATGGCTAAAGGCTGACATGGGGGCTGATGGCTAAAGGCTGACATGGGGGCTGATGGCTAAAGGCTGACATGGGGGGCTGATGGCTCTAAGGCTGACATTGGGGGCTGATGGCTAAAGGCTGACATGGGGGCTGATGGCTAAAGGCTGACATGGGGGCTGATGGCTAAAGGCTGACATGGGGGGCTAATGGCTAAAGGCTGACATGGGGGGCTCAGGGCTAAAGGCTGACATTGGGGGCTGAGGGCTAAAGGCTGACATTGGGGGCTGATGGCTAAAGGCTGACATTGGGGGCTGATGGCTAAAGGCTGACATTGGGGGCTGATGGCTAAAGGCTGACATTGGGGGCTGATGGCTAAAGGCTGACATGGGGACTGATCTGAGGCATTGTGGGTTATATAGAGTTATATATTTGAATATGCACCTTGTGTTTTGTTATGCGCGTGAATCAGTCAGCGCCGACCAGCACCCCCTAAGCCCCGCCCCAGAACCCCCCACCCGGGCCCTGGGGAAATTGTCTTGTGTTAAACTGGTCCTTGGTGCAAAAAAGGTTGGGGACCACTGGTATAGAATACTGTAAGAAAATACTGCTGCAGCACCCCAGAGCAGGGGGTATCTGTCAATGGTTTGTTATGTAATCTACTGTTATCATATTATCATGTTATGTATTGTACCCAGTATAACTATGAATGGATGGCACAGTCAGGGTTAACAATCCTGGCTCAGCTCTTGTAGGAGGTTAGGTGTGGGTTGGAGTTCAGAGAGGAAGATAGCTGAAACTTGTGCTCCCTCCTCTTAGGCCTTAAGCTACAGAGACTGCATGATCTACAGAGAAGGAGAAAGATAAAATAGAGAACTAGAGAACCTAAAATCTGCATGGCTGAGCATTGGAGTCAGTCAAGATAACCGGATACCAAAAGCTGTGAGGCACACTGTTAAGTCACCCTTAACACCTGGACAAGACCAGGCCAGTCATATCTCCAAAACCCTGTATCCCTCAGTGGACACTATGGCCACCATTGCAAGAGTACAATTGTACGCCATTGATACTGCAGGAAGAGACTTGATACAGATAAAGAGGGAAGAAGGCCATAACTCCCATCCTTGCCTAAATCCATACATCTTTATCTGGGAGAGAATTGTACTGTGTACAGTTGGAACTGAGTTTTGCTATTGTTGGATGTACTACAACTCGTATTTTGCACTACAGTAAAGAGAGATGTTTATTACTGACTCCTGCACCATATTCCGGCCATTGCACTCTACACACCCTGGTTTGTACCCATACAAACATTCAACATTACAGGCCCACCAATTACCATCAGGCAGGAGCCCCAACATCTGGGTGCACCCTGAGGCAAGAAAGGGTGTGCCATCCTTTCACAGTTTTGTGTGAGGAAAACCACTGTGATTGACTGTAACAACCAGAGCCACTACCACTCCCATCCTCTGCTGGGTCGCTACACTGCTATAGTGCAAGAGAATTCCCAAATCATTGCCCACTTACAGCCATACTGTGCTCTTACAGAGCCAGATAGTACCCATAGAATTACAAAATCCAAAAGTGGGCACTTATTGGTTTATATGTGAGTTTTCCACTATATACAGGGTAAAAGGTATGCGACCTTAACACAAGTACCCAGCATCAATGAGTGTGGAGTGGAGAGAGTATATATCATAGAGAACATAACACCATTGGGTTTACCCTAGAACAATGTTAGGTTATTCCTTCTCATAGAAGCATCATGACATTTCACAGTGTCATTGCTTAAGGGTTATGGCTGGCAAGGCAAGAGTTGCCATCTATAGTATTTTTAGTGATGTGAAATTTAAAGTTTAAGAAAACCACTAGACAATTAATACAGAAACTCCTACTTTTCCTTTACATCCTAGCAGCCCATTGTTTAAAATCTACAACAAACAACCGCTACCTAGACATAGTACAAATTCTATAACATACAATAATATAAACAGAAGAGTGACAATGTGTATATAGATGTTAGACAGACGCTGGTTGAGCTAATCTCATTCCTTTAAGACTCCCCTATCACTGCCATTGTTACTGCTTTTAAAAATTGGATAAATCCCGGCAGGCGTACTTGTAACGAAGTATACTTTTATTTCATAATAAAAAAGTATCACAAGACGCGTTTCGGCCCGTCCAGTCTTCTTCAGCAGTTAAGGCTGGATGGCCGAAACGCGTCTTGTGATACTTGTTTATTATGAAATAAAAGTATACTTCGTTACAAGTATGCCTGCTGGGATTTATCCAATTTGTTATTTTGTTGGGGATGGCCCCATTCCCGTGCAAGCGTGTTTTGTGGTGAGCTGTTTGATTTTTGATTGAAATTGTTACTGCTTTGACACGGCCATGGACATAACATCCCAGGAAATAAGAAGAGCTGCATGGACATGGTCATGTGACCACAGCCCAGTATAAAAGATAGCAATAAAGGAAAACGACATACATTACAAAAATACAGATATAGTCATAAAATATTATTTCAAATGATTCTGAGGCAAACTGGAAAGCCTCTTTAAGGAATATCAGTTTATGTTTATGATACATAAAGGAATAGCATTTTATAAATCATGGTTGTCTGTCCCGGTGGAGTTTTGTCCATAGCAATGTCAGGGTAGATGACATATGTACAGTGGTCCCTCGAGTTACAATATTAAATGGTTCAAGGAGCAATGTAGTAAATTGAAAATATTGTAACTTAAAACTGTAACTCTATGGAAAAACACTAACTGCTTCCAAAGTCCCAGAAAAGTCAATTGAAAATAAGAGAAAATGGAGGTAAAAAAATAGGCAGATAACAAAGACAGATAAATCAAATCCTCACACATGAGTCAGAAATAGCTGCTGCAAACTGTAAATCGTTTTCTACAAAGACAGGGGGATCAGTACAGTATATCCAGTGTACCAGAAAAATAAAATGGGGTACTCTAACTTGGTGTCAAAGAAGCTCACCCTGGCACATGTAGAGAGCAGTACAAAACATGTAATAGTGCACTGTAGTGTAAAGACTACTACTAGATAGAGAATATAGTTGTTTACCAGTGGAATAACCATGCTTATTGTTTGGATGTTCCTGTCAATTACTACCTGAGAAATTGTATGTTGAGTCTGGTTTAAAGTTACAATGGCACAGGAAAGACCGTTGTATACTGGAAGTATTATATTCGGGAGCCATTCTAACTCAAGGGACGACTGTATAAAGAAAACACAAACACCTAATGTATTACACCAAGGCTAGTGAGATACACACTAGCACAGGTTCTTACCAGATATAGTTGTTCAACCACTGGCACAACTCTGGTATAAGTATAAGAGGAGCCCGACACTGGTGTGGATAGCTGTCTAGTCCTAGGTATACCACCTACACGTTTCAGAAGCCAAAATAAATAAAATCTGGAGGGGCACTCGCTAAATGGGAATAAGGTCATAAAATGTTGTTCAAATATTTATTACTCTATATAATAGTGCACATAAAATAGCATTAAGCATGAAATAAAAAAACATAAAATATCAAATACTCATAAGGTACACAATGCTGCGGTAATGCTATTGTGGTACAGGCACTATCAATCTTGCAGACCCCCGTAAATTGCACAGGTCCGCAGTTGCCACAAATGCAGATGCCGTCACCACATCGCTACTTGGTATTGGAATAATGTGGTATAATTGTTTCAAGGTTACCACAACTAGTAGTAAATGCGCATAACATTAGAATAATGTGGCATAGTTATTTCAAAGTCACCACACCTATTGATATATGCGCGTATTGCGATTGCCTCCTATGTCCCACAAGTGGATCCGGAATTAGAGACAAATTAAATTCCAGCTTACAGCCTGGTAGTCTAGGATGGAATATCAGATAGAGGATAAGTGTCCCCTTCTATTCAGGTACACGGTATTTGATATGCTGTACTACAATGGTACATTACCGCTCCTGAAATCTCCGTCTGTCCGCTGTGGAAGTCGAATACTGCTTGGTTTCGCATAACCAGTGCGGTGTCCCGCGTGGTTAGTGAGTCAAACGTGGCGTCCCACGTGACTCTGCAGCCGATTCCTGTAGTGGATCTCTTTGGTTTCCTGGGTCCTAGATTTCCTCGTCCTTCGTTGCCGTTGCCTTGGAGGTAAAGACGTCAATGGGAATATCGCATCAAATATGAGCACAAAGTCTAATGTCCAGCACCAAACGCGTTTCAGGGTCAACACCCCTTCCTCAGTGGCTAGAACAGTAGACTGCTTTATATATCCCAGAGTCTTTGAGATAATTGGGATTGACTATAAATCCTGGAACCGGACTCAGTATTGTGTAGATAGATCTCTAGTTCATTTGCAACCCCTAATGCATATAAAAATATAAGAACTCTTATGCATGTGTAATATACCTACATACATGATTAAATGTTGACTATAAAATACAAATAGAAACATACAATTGCATAAACTTTAAAAACGCATATAAAACGCATAAAAACTGCATCATGAATACCAATGAGCAAACATATTCACTGGACACATATCAATATAGTGGGTCCAAATCTGAGTTCAATACTTGTGTGGATTAGGGGGGGGGGGGGGGTTTCAGAAGCCATCTTCTTCCTTCATCAGGCACAATTTTGCCTGATGAAAGAAGTAGAGCCCTTCAGTTGTGCCTGAGAAAAGAAGCGGACCACTTCTGAAACACATTGCACTTATGCATACTTAGTACTTTTGGCTCCTGAATTCCATTTTTAATGTTTTATTTTCCTTTCTCCAGTGTAGATAATGTGTCATGGTGCAGCTTTCCAAACAATGAGTAGCTGGGGGCCAAGGAGAACTGCTAAGAAAAATATATTAGGATTCTATATTATGTTAGTATCAACTTCCTACTATATCTCGGAAAAAGCCATTGATTCCCTGCACTTCACCAACAATTGTCCATGTTTTGCTAATATATAAGTAGGAGAAGTGGTTGAGTTTTACTTCATATATTTTTTACAAATAGAGATGTGGAGGAGGACAGGGGCGTAGCTAAAGGCTTATGGGCCCTGGTGCAAGAGTTCAACTTGGGCCCCCCTTCCCTCATTGCTTTGTGGCCAGAGGCAGGGAAGCACAAAGCCTTCCTGCTGCCTGAGGCAAAAATTTCAACTGCGCCCCCCCCCTCTCCATTTCAAATTCTTTACCTAACTTCTTCCTTCCAGCCAGAGGTGTACCTTCACCAGCATGCACTTCTATAATACCAGTGTCTTCTTATGTGGCACAAGGTTCTTTGGACCCCCTCAGGCTCCTGGGCCCTCTGCAACCCCTATAGCTTCGTTCTGGAGGAGGAATATGCCTACCTTTTGACAGAATAAAGCTGGCCACTCACATAAAATTCAGACAGACTGCCAATTTCAGGGGAACATGCCTTTGTTTCCACATGGAAAACAGCTGCCAAAGGTGTCTAACTTTTCAAATATTCCCATATTGCCATTGCCATTAACATGAATGTTCACCCAAGCACAGTATGTGTGTTTAGGGAGGACTCAAGAGAAACAGCTGTTGGCTAAACCAGCATTTGGCCAATAGTTATTTGATTTATATGGCCATCCTAACAAGACTAACGGAACATTATACATGCTGACTATTCCAGGTAAGTCCCTGCTCATTGCAGGAAGTGGAAGTTGCATTTATATGTAGCAATTAGATCCTCTGTATGGGATGTAATTGCCATTAGAGTGGTCAGCCATCCCCACATACATTCATTGTTTCTGGGCAAGAAACAGTGATTTAGGTGTCTGCACCAGTGATGCCTTCAACCAATGAGCAAGCATTTGCTCATTCATTGGAAAATAGATGTTACTGGCAGTGATTGTGGAACCACAGCATCAACCATTAACCCCTGTACAGGAATCTGGACTTCACAGCAGAGAAGCCATGAAGCCCCTCCTGCTTGGAGTAGTCCTGGTGGGGTTCACAGCTGACCAATGGGGGTCAGAAACACTAGTGTGAAGCACCGAGGTATCAGGCAATACTTGTAGACAGTAACAGGCAGAGGTCAGGTCACGGCAGACCAGACAGAGTTCATGTGAATCCATGAAACAAGTCTCAGGTCAAGGCAGGCAGCAAAAGGTCAAAACAGTAATCAGGCAGAGGTCAGGTCAGGCAGCAGAGGGTAAACTAGCAAAGAACAGCACACGGCAGACAAATGGAGAAAGTATAGGAACGCCCTTTCCAGTTATTGCCCCAATGATTGGCCCATGTAAAAGGGCCTTATTCTCTGTGTTTTTCACAAAACAATTGTATATATGCTCTACAATAGAGTAGGTAGGAGATAAAATAATAGCCTCAAGGGAAATATTTGCTGACTACTTTTTAGATAATTTAAAACAAAATGTGAATGATATCTTGAAAAGTGTTGCTTGTGTTTTGTTCTAGTTTTAATGTTCCATTATGTTGCTGCAAAGAGCTCAAATAAATTCTTGCCTGTGGGACAGAACATTCTATCATGATGCAGTGTTTAATCTGTTATTACGTGGTTTGGGACTGTGTTATTATGTAAGAACTTCATGAAGCTAAACACCGGGTTCATTGTTAGTTTTCATCTTACAGGCAAGCGGTCCGTGCTTTGACTATTTCTGTAGAAAAATAAATAACGGCATTTCATGTTTATGTCTGTTTCCTTCTTTGTCTGTTTCTTCTGTTTCCATACACTTATGCTTCCATACATACAGTGACGTCAATGACGTTTATAACAAGTTGTCTACATATTGTATAATATGCTAGAACCGTTATGCTTCTGCACAGGTTAGTTAAAGGGTCACTAACTTTTCAAAAAATGTTTGATATGCCGTAGAGATATATCAAAAGTTTACATAGGTGTCTAAGTACTGAGACCTCCACTGATTCCTAGAACGAGGGGAGAGAATCGCGCACAAAGCATCGGGATGGGACCATAGACTTCTACTCAGCCCATCTTGTACAGCAGGGAGAGAGAGTGCAATATGTATGCTTCTCGCCCATCATTCTAGGGATCGGTGGCGGTCATCGCATTCAGACACTCAGCGATCCAAATTTTGCCATTTCTCTATGGCATATCAAAAGTTTTTTAAACTTTAGTGACCTAACGTTTCAGCAAATTTTCAGTTTCGGTTAAACAGTCTCATAATGTCTGGATGTCAACTCTTCTTTGTGGGCATCTGCTGGTAGTATATAAAGATTTGCTAAATTTGTTTGCTTTCTCGCTGATCTATATTGGTCCAGGAGGACCAGGTAGACAATGTAGATACATTGATTACTGAACTGATCATTGAATCAATTATCACGACATACAGTAAATCATTGCATTTTTCACTCATTCCTGTGAAGAATGCCAACTGTTTTCTATGATTACGGAGGAAGCTATCCATATTCTTTCCTTATCCTGGAGAGCTGTTAGTGACATCAAGGGGAAATAGTGACGTACCCTCCTAGTTAAGTAAGACAGTGACAACATAGACACCATGCAGCTTCAGAAATCTGATGACTTCCTATTTATCCAACGTATCTGCCCCCTTCAGTATGTTCTACCCTCTTAGTACCTCAAAACCTATCTGTCTAGTCTTTCATGACAGTGGGAAGTTATCAGTCTAATTTGGCTCATCATGGCACGTGTAATTTTGGTCAACAACAGATAAAATTTTCCAACCTGGCCAACCGTATTTTTGGTAGACAGAAGTCTGCTGTATGCAACCAAGAACAATCGTTTGTGCTATTTTTTCAAACAATTGCGCAGCGTCCCACTTGTATACGTGGGTACTGCAAAAGTGTTTTATTGTATTTTTATGCCATCTCTTATCCCATATCATACTTTGTCATACATTTATGTGATTTATCCTGTAAGATCCTCATTCACAGGCTGATTAGCTGCACTACACTAGTTTCACCACTAGATGGAGGAATAGTGTCATAGTCTATATATAGTCCAGCTCAGGCCTAGTCAGGGGAGTCTTTGAGCCTTTAGCATAAGAGAGTCAAGAAGTACAGTCATGTTGTAGCTGGGAAGAGGAGAGGGGCAAAAGAGAGCCTCTTTCTCTCAGCTTTTCTGGGACCCTAAAAGCCAAAGAAGCAGGCAAGGAAAGGTGAGATCCACTTCTACAGTTCATTCCTCCGGAGTGACCAGTGAGAAGTTTTACAAGTAACAAGAGGAAGGATTATTTTATACAAGAAAGACAAAGGCGTATATCAGCCATTTTATAGGGCTTTCCAGGCCCCTTTGTATTCGGTGTAGGACATATAGCTTCCGGCAGCCTCACCGCCTGTTTAAATTCTGAGAGCAGAAAGGCCATCTGCTAGAAAGCACTGAAGTAGAAGTTAAGGAATCTGCAAATCACCTTGATTGGGATTAGTGCCAGGCAAGAGCTGCAGACCCAAGTTACTGACTTATTTACTATATGCCTGATACGCAGCTACACACATAAAAAGCCTATGAACTGTGGACTTACTATATTCTGCCTCCATTGATATGAAAAACTGTATTACTTCTGGATGTAACTGTTACCAAAGAACCAGTATTCAGTAAAGGCTGTGAGTTGGATTCAACTTGTGTTCTGCTCCTCAATTACTACTCCTATTCCTACCATTGTTGTACCACAAGAGTACATGCAGCGATCACCTCCACAGTATGGGGAGGAGGGATCACTATTGCAATTGCTCGTCCTTATACAGAATCATTGTTTCTGCATGAATGACAGTTTCACCTAAAGAACAAGCGTTTCACTCATTCATCAGGTGATTGGCGGCACCTTTACATGGTCAGATTGTCAGGAATAAGCATTCACAGGAATGTTTGTTCCCGATAATCTGCTCGATTATCTGCATGTCTAAGGCCCCTTTCACACCTGCGTTTTTGCTTTCTGTCCTAGAGTTCCGTCCTCGGGGCTCTAGGACGGAAAGAAACTGATCAGGATTATCCCAATGCATTCTGAATAGAGAGAAATCTGTTCAGGATGCATCAGGATGCCTTCCGTTCAGTATGTGAACGTTTTTTGGAGTTGACAAAACCGCAGCATGCTGTGTAAGCTGGGGTTCCAATCGGTTACCATGGCAGCCAGGATGCTACTGAAGTCCTGGCTGTCATGCTAAGTACTCCACAGCAGTGTACCTACCTGCACTGCGGCCTTTGCCCCCCCCCCCTTATGACGTCACAGGTCCGGGCGGCGCATTGATCTTCAGTAGCGTCCTGGCTGCCATGGTAACCTGAAAGCATTTCGAAGACTGATCAAGATCCTGATCAGTCTTCAAATGCTTTCAGGCGACTTGCGTTCTGACGGATCCGGCGGGACAGAAGTGCCTGCCGGATCCTCAGAATGCAAGTGTGAAAGAGGCCTTAATCCACCTTTAGGGTCTATTCACATTTCGTTTGCAGATCTGTGAAACTGATATGTTTGCAAAGTAAAGGCTGTATTACACTGGCAGATATTCTGCCAGATGATCGCTAACAAGAGTTTATAGTAACCCTCATTAGCGATCATCTGGCAGTGTAATACTGCCATGGATTACCTAATAACGAGCAAAGACTTATTTATCGTGCAAGCGTGATCTTTCAGCATTCTAAAAGGTCACAATTTGCCGGCAGCAGATCGTGCTGTCTAATCAAGATCTACTGCAGGCAAACAACTAGACAGCATAGGGACAAGCAATGGCATATCAATCGCTCCTCCATGCTGCAGAGGAGATGGCTACATGTAATAGCAGCGGCCTACTTCACTAACAAGCAGGCGATTGCCGGAAGGGAACGCTTCTGACCCGACAATTGCCTGTGTGACCGCTGGGTCTAATTTAGACTTCAGGCACATTTACACAGCTCCAACTAGCAGACAATAATCTGCAAGAAAGCGTTCCTTCCCGACAATTGTCTGCTTGTCAGTGGAGGTGAAGAACTGCATTTACCTCTACTGTATGCGGACGAGCGACGGCTACTGCTATTACTCATCCTCAGACAAATTCATGCAGGAGAGCACAATGTACTGCCCTGAAATGATGATTGAGGCGTCCGCACGAACAATCACTTCACCCAATGAAAGAGCATGTTGCTTGTTCTTCGGGTGATTTGTGGCACCTATACACTGGCAGATTATCGGGAATGTGCTTTCCTATGAACATTCTTTCCTGATAATCTGCACGACAATTGGGCACTGTAAATGAAACATAAGTAAAGTGAACAAATCAAAAGGTTGTACACCTAAAAGATTGTTCAAGAAAGCAGGGGAGGGACTGCAGAATATGCTGTAAGAGATCTCATCTGATGGATTTCACTCTGAAGGGGACTGAGCAGCTTGCATTGTATAAGAATACAAGCAGGCTGCAGAAGGCATACGGTTGAGAATTTTTAATTAAAACCATTAGGGAAAATTATTTTAATTACAGAATAGATGCAATTCAATAATAAAAAATGGTGCAAAGGTGTCCATAGCCTTTAGTGATCAACTGTAACCTAGTTTATTTGTGAGCACTATTAATAATGTCAAACTGGTTTTCCCACTAGAGACTCTTGTTCACATTAAACTAATTTGTGATCCTTACAACACAGAATGCACAGCTCATGATACTTTATGACTAATGCTATTCACATTATCTTTTTTTCCATTGGATCCTGACTCACAGAATGGATTACACCTTAGAAGTGTTTTTTCTATAGGAGTGGACAGTACAGAAGCACATGGGTGTGTAAATGGGGCACCGCAGGGAGCCACAAACATCACAATAAATGTACAGTATTCAAGTTGTATTGGAGGTTGTTTCTTTTCATCTTGACAAGGATATGTCATTAAGATCTGCTATAAATGTTGGAACAGTGGAAGACAAACTTCTTGGACCGCAAATGATACAGAGCACAGGGACCTTATGTACTCATTAGCAGCAGTGTATAGCTACACATACCTTATCGCCCACGTTCCGATTATGAAAACAGCTGAATGCATTCACTTGGCTGTTTCTCTATGTTCCATGTTGTCCCACAAACGTAATAATTTTTTTCAAATCATGAGTTTATTTTTGTGAAAATATCATTATTATTATTAATACTTTTCACTGTAACTTCCTCTTCAAATACTGAAAATGGAATTATATATTATGGGGGACATTTATTATGCTATTTACACCACTATTGTGGCGTTAAAAAGTCACAATTTATGCTGCATGCCATTTTTGCAACATAACTTGACTTTTCCTCCTGTTTGACGCTTTTCTGAAGTAGCGAGAAAAGGAGCATGGCCAGCAGATAGAAATCTATGGCAGCTAGGAGGCTTTTAGTCTGTCGCACAAACTGCGGGAAGATGTGTCAAATCTAGGCCTGCGCCACAACATGGCTTTGGTGCATCCTCCGTCTGCACAAGGAGAATCAATACCGGTCTTGATAAATGTCACCCTATGTGCATAGACATAAAATATATATTGTATTCACTGATTGAATAACTATCTGTTCCTGAAAAATGTAATGTTATAGCAAAAAGTACAAAAGGTATGTATTATAAAATATAGCGCAGAAAATCTTGAATACATTGTTTTTGACCACATTGTATACAAATGATGGTTCGCCTTTGGCGGCTAAAGGGGTAACATACAATCATTACAGACTTTAGATTTGTGTTATAAAAAGTAGTGTCCTAAAATTGTACTGTACCTTTGAACACCATTTTGTTTATATATAGATATAATGTAAGGGTGGGTCCATACCACATTTGGGACCACACCAGAAGATCAGAGATGCAACTTGAGGCTCCAGAGACATTGTGCAAAACCTATAACTGGTCCCCACACCTACCATGCATCATTTATAATCCGGAGATGATCTTATGCGGTAGTGGACCTTGTCAGACACTAGGGCCTTTACAAAATAGAAGTGTAATTTTGCCATATTTCCAACATACTCCACAAAATAATGTAACCTGCTGCCCTATTCTGAGCCACTAATAAACTGATACATCTTTCCATGGTTACATACTGTTTTTACAACTTTATCTTATATAGTTGCAGTAACTCTGACCTGGGGGTATCTGCAAAGTTTGGTTTGCTATGTAATGTTTGTCATGTTTGTCATGTTTGCACTGTACACCAACAGGTGATGTATGGTTGGCAATTGGAATGGGACTAACCATTCCATTCCTCCACTCTTGGTAGGAGTGGACTGGTCCTACTTTCTGTCAAGAGAGGGGAAGAGATAGAGTAGCAAGTAAGGAAGCATGTCCTCTTGCTCCTGCTCCTGTTCCAAGGGCCTTAGGGACCAAAGAGACTACAAGAATATAGAACTACAGATATCATAAAAGCTACAGTGTTTACAGTCAGCAGAGTGACCAGCTACTACATGTATCCACACCCTACTGCAGGTGAGGGACTACAGCCCAGACACCCATCACCTAGATCAAATCTAGGCCAGGCCAACTCATAAAAGCCTATATTTTCACTAAGTGGACATGTGCCAGCTTACAGCTATTAGCCAGAAGTTATGGGGAGAGACATCAGAAAGATAGCCTACCAGAGGTGCTATATCAGCTACTTTGCCAACCATCATACTTCATCATCTGAGGAGAGAATTTGCTCTGTATGCATCTATCGCTGAATGTACTACAACTCCTATTTTGCACTTAGTAAAGAAAGACTTCTTCTATTTGTGAGCTGATTCCTTATTAGGGAAGACTCGAAAAGTGGCCCTGTAAAAAAATTTAAAGCGGCCCCATGTTGTAGGCAGGTCCACACTGACAGAAGGTGGGGCAGTACAAGTAGTCAGGGCCAACAAAAGTGGGTGGGGTCAGCAATACAATAGTGCAGCACAAAATGCTGTCTCAGCAGAACCACATACCACAGTGCAGCACAACATACTACCCCAGAAGTTGTCCCTCTGTGGTGACCATCAATAGCTGCAGGTTCTGTCCTGTTCTGTTAAGATATGGAGCAGGGGCTTAGAAGATGAGATGCAGGCCACAGCACCAAGCCAGTCCCACCTTCAGCATGCTGCTTGTTCTACACTTAGTAATTGCCCCTATAGCGCCCCCACTGGTATGCTTTCCATGTGACCAAGGAAAGAAGGGAAAAAATACCCTGTCCAACTCACCATCTCCAGTGCAGGCCACAGGCTTTTTTCCAGTCTGCAGCCTGAGACAATTGTTTCTCTGCTCCATTTATGGCTTATCAGGGTGAACAGCATGGCAGGGAACTATGTGCTCTCATCCTCACTGCAGTATTCAACTCCACCATGGTCCTGAGGACAGCCATACAATTGAACTCAGTAGGGAACCTGGGGCCACCAGTCAGGTACATAAGTACCCAAGGCTCCCAGCATTAATTACTGCTGAGGGCATCAGATCATTATATACCCAGTCAGTGGCAGTGAGGAGGGCCAGGGCCCCTGATTATCAGGAAATTTCCCTGTTGGGTCTAATGCCAGTCCTACCTCCTTCTCACTGCACCGATCCCCAGGGAGCAATGGCCTGAGGGAGTACACCGTGACACATCATCTTATCAGGGCCACCACCACTCCCATCCTCTGCACCAACTCCTCAGGGGCTCACTGCACATACACTGACAAGCAAAAGGGTAACAATGTTTTGAACTTTTGATATTCATAGAGAATCATCTTGGCTTTCTCATACATAAATTGGACTTGCAACTATTTAGCTCATCGATAGCAGTATCTTGCCCAAGAAAATTGCCAAACTGCATAATGTAAGTGCCATGACAGTTGGAAGAATACAAAATGAAGTCCCTCCATCTATTCCAAAGCCAAGAGGTGGACGTCCAAGCAAAATATTGGAGTCAACAACTCGGCTCATCACAAGGGCTATCAGTTCTGGAGCGACAAACCCGGCAGTGGAGGTGGCTCGTATGCTTCGCAATAATGAGATCACAGACATCCATGCAAGCACTGTTCAACGCGCATTACACATGTCTGGAATGGTGGCCCGAAAAAAGGTGAAGAAGCTTCGAATTCAATATCGTCATAAGAAGCTTTGGCTCGAGTTTGCAAAAAAGTACAAACAGTGGACAGTAGAAGATTGGAAATAGGTGATTTGAAGTAATGAGACAAAAGTCAATAGATTGGGCTCTGATGGGTGCAAATCGGTCTGAAAGAAACAAGGGAAAAGGGGGCTAACAGATCAAGAAATTGAAGGAACTGTCATGTTCGGTGGAGGAAGCCTGATGATATGGGGGTATTTTTCAAAGCCAAAGGTGATGAATACTTGACCAGGATTCATGGTGGTCTCAATGCTGAGCTATATATGAGTATCCTACAAGACGAGTTTCTTCATACACTCGAGTACTATAGGTATGAAAAGGACGACATAGTGTTCCAGCAGGACAAAGACCTGAAGCATACGTCGATATTGGCAAAGAAAAGGATCAATAACAATGAAGTAGAGGTGCTAGATTGGCACCCAAAGTCCCCAGACCTAAACCCAATCGAACACTTGTGGGTAGAGTTGAAGAAAAAGCCCCAACATTGTGAACGTGTAAAAGTGACCTAGGAACTGATTTCGGTCGAGACATGCTTGAAGTCAGGCAGTATTAAAAGCCAAAGGTGCATTTACAAAATACTAACAAAAATTAAAATAAATAAAAATTTTGAATTTTTGAAGCAAAACAGTAACAATGCAGTTACTTGACAAGAATCTGCATAACTAATCATATGCTAAATAGTTGCAAGTCCAATTTATGTATGGGATAGCCAAGATGATTGTCTATAAAATTATGGTAGTCTCATATTCAAAGCTGTGGAAGGTGAGATATGGAGCCTGAAAGTCAAAAGTTCAAAACATTGTTACCCTTTTGCTCGTCAGTGTAGGTTTAATCTTTTAGGACATGGCCTATTATTATCTTATAATTTTCATTTTTCCTTCTCTGTCTTCTAAGAGCCATCATTTTATTTAGTTTGCTGTTCACATAGCCGTATGAGGGATTGTTTTTTTTTTGTGGAGCAAGTTGCATTTTTTAATGGCATTTGTTTATTTTACCATTGCTTGTATTGGAAATGGGAAAAAATTATTTTGTGAAGAAAATGGCAATTCTGCTAAGGTTTCTTTTTTTGTTTTTACAGTGTTCACTGTGTGCAAAAAATGGTATGACAACCTTATTCTGCAGGTCAGTATCATTATGGTTATGCCAATTTTATTTATGTTTGACTACTTTTATAATAAAACCTTTGAAAAAAATGTTTCTTTGTGTTGCCATATTCTGACTTATTTTAAATATATATCTACAGAGCTGTATTAGGGCTTGTGTTACACAAATGGTTTCCACCGTGTATGAGCCTGCTCCATACAGTTACACTACACTAACGATGTACAGTTATGTCGTGTTGCATGTAAGGGTTCACATGAAAATGATATTGACTGAGGTAAGCTAACAATACAAAATAGATCAAAGTCAGATGGATCAGCTGCTTTTAGGGGAAAGAAGAAGTCGGCCAATGATTTCTTCCTGCAAAAGATAAGCTGCTACAAGAGATGTCTTTTCTCCTGTACCCATATGAATAAACATAAATAGAAGCAGTAACTAGAAATGACTGGGCCCCACAGCAAATTTTTGAATGGGGCCCCCTCCCCCAGTAATTTCTTCACAACCCCTTCCTTTCATGCCGCCCCCTTTCCTGTGGCTAGTAAAGATCGCTCTCTCAGACCAGGCCCGGCAGCTGTTCCATCCGTTTTCTACACTGTCTATACTGCCACTAGATATAACTCTTTGTGTAATACTGTTGAGGGGCCCTGACAAAATCCTTTAGTACTTCTCCTCCTCCTCTTAAATGGGCCCCTTCTGGGTCAGGGCCCCAAAGCAGCCGCTTCCCCTGCTTCCCTGATAGTTACGCCCCTGAATAGAAGGTAAAAGTGCATATCTATGGCCAAGATAAGCTATTGACTCAAAGAGCATTTAGCCAACATCTATCTAATCAGCAGTGTAGCCGAAGACTCCTCGGACCTGGTGCAAAAGTTTAGTTTGGGCCCCTCTCTATGTGCAACCTCTCTTCACACTGGCCAGCCACACTTCTCACATAACTCACTAGCAGTGTTTTCCTTCTAAATCTCTGTTGCTAGTGAGAGGAGCAGTTTTTCCCAGCTGCTGTTCCTTCTTACACGAGAATTAAAAACTGCATCAAATTAATAGAAAACATTGCCCTAATAATTAACCTTACAGCAGCCAGATATACTGGCCAATGTAGCGTCAAGGCAAATAGTATTAAATAGCATCTAGGTCTAGTGCAGTGAAGGTCTTAATGTTTGCATCCCTTGTGGTCTAGGGAAAGAAAGAGGTTAATATCTGCATCCCTTGTGATCTAGGTTAATAATGAGGTTGTAACTGGTGGTTTAGGACAGTGGGGGGATCATTTGTAAATCCATGATTCTGAAGGGGTTAATGTAAGGATACCTGATGCTATAGGACAGTGAAAAGGTTAATGTTGTTTAGGAATCTGAACGTGTGAACAGGGCTGGTGGCGACAGTCAGACTTCACTTGACTCAACAGTTTTTAAAGTCCACTTCAGTTTATTTAATATCCAGCAGAATACAGGCCAAGCATGTTGTGCAAACACTTGGGTGAAGTACAACTGCAAAAAAAATAGGGGGCAGTCAGCATATCCCAATGTGTAGGTGCACGCTGCCATGGCTAGAAACACAAAGAAAAAAAAGAGGCAATGCAGCAGCACTCTGCAGACACAAATAAAGTACAATAATGCCATAATTATAGAAAACATTCTGATGCTAATGCTACGCTTATTTTGCAGATTTTAGATTCTTGGCAAATACATTTTGTACAAAATTATTTGGGCCCGTCTGCCAAACGTCAAGGCGATCTCTATCAGACGGGAACCAAACATTTAATAATACCTGTAATGTGCCAAAATGGCCACCATAAAATTCAGGGAGTGCAAGTTCCACATGCATGCTGGGTCCACTCTGCTTTTTACCATTTTTGGTGCCATACCGGCCTCCATTAAATCCAGGGATGCAGGTACCAACATGCATGGTGAGCCCACTCTATACTTCTCCTGGTGCCAAATGGCTTCCAATAAATACATTGAGAGCAGGCTACAGCTTTATACTTACTCTGATTAAAATCAGCCTATGGGGCAGACAGGCTAGTCAGGGGTGCAAGACCAACTGGAGTCAGCCACACCTCCAGCTCCAGGACAACTGCAAACAATGGGGGTCAGTCAGCACATCCTAATGTGCAGGTGCACGCTGCCATTGCTAGAAATACAAATAAAAAGGGACAATGCAACAGCACTCTGCAGACACAAATAAAGTACAATAATGCCATAATTATAGAAAACATTCAGATGCTAATGCTACACTTATTTTGCAAATTTGAGATTCTTGAAATACATTTTGTACAAAATTATTTGGGCCCGTCTGCCAAACGTCAAAGCGATCTCTATCAGACGGGAACCTAACACTAAATCCTACCTGTAATGTGCCAAAATGGCCACCATAAAATTCAGGGAGTGCAGGTGCCACATACATGCTGGGTCCACTCTGCTTTTTAACATTTTTGGTGCCAAAACAGCCTCCATTAAATCCAGGGATGCAGGTAGAGTAGCATTAGCGCCAGAATGTTTTCTATAATTATGGCATTATTGTACTTCATTTGTTCTCCAGAGTGCTGTTGCATTGTCCTTTTTAACGCTTGGGTAAAGCCACGGCACCAAAAAACACAAATCATAAAACCAATGACTTTACCCTTCAGGGCACTTACTAAACAGTCTACAGTATCTACCTCAGCTAGGTACAAGTCACAAGGAGGTCAGGCTTTGAGAAGAGACAGCTGTACCAGCTTCAAGGCTCTGATGTAGACTGACAGTCTGAGACTTCTATTTATTCGCCAGTACTGATCTCAGTGACTACACCTGAGAACATCTCAGGCTAGGGGGAATAGCTGTACTGGAGTGCGGTGGAATGGTAGGTCCCTCTACCAATCCTACCTACCATTCAAAAAAAATCCAATCCATGAATAAAGTCTGAAAAACCCAGTTACTACAGACTATACTTTGCTGAAAATACACTTAATTAGCAGATAGGTGATGATATATACTAGTCCTATATTAAAGAATACATTGAAGAAAAAAAATGAATATATAGGCTCTAAAAGATAACTTTTACTTCAATTATTAAAACTGAACTCAAAGAAGTTCACAATATCATATACAGTTGACCACTCACATAAATATAGGGTGCCCCTATCGTACACCATTAGACACCTAGGGGATACTCAACTGGGTAAGTTGGGGGAACACAGGGGGTATGTGTGTCTCTATACTGACCCTGATACTTCCCTACTTATATATCTCAGCCCGGAGGAGACCCCTAATGGTGGGGACCCACCATCCTCGTGCCTGGGCCTGGTCAGACCCTACTAGGCCCTCCACCAAAAATAATATAAACAAAAAACTTCTGAACACATTACCAGGTATCACCACGTATGGTCGACCTGGCACCTGTACCCCGACGCGTTTCCCCAAGAAGGTCTTATTGGTTCATCAGAGGGAAATTACATTGAAGTAAGACTTAGATAGTACTTGCGGTTTCTAATTAAATTGCAGCTTAGACAACTGATAGAGAGGGGCATCCAGATAAAGATGGCCCTAGAGGAAAGCTGTATAATAAATACCATTAGTGGTGCACTTACAACATAGTCACTGATATCAAATATGTAAAATCATAGCACTTACATACGCTGTGTCGATGATGCTGCCTGTTCCGCCCGTGTTCTAGGGCGGCACTGAGAGAGTATACTGTTGAGAACTTAAATACCCCACTACTTACAGTTAAATGAAGCCCACACTTTGTCAGAGTGGGTCGCCATTGCTATCTGGGACGCACACCCGTCTGGAACGCACATACTTCCGGCGCATGCTGGCGTCACATCCGCTGACTGCCGCGCCTACTGACTACGGTGTGCGTCCCACACTGGAACGCAACTATTTCCGGTAAGAACCGGAAGTGAGGTAATCGGGATTGGCTTTGTAACATAGTCTCAAACAGGTATTATTAAATGATAAAATATTCCTTCATATGGGAATATAATATTAATAATTGTCCCATACTGAAGGTACATGCCCAGTCATATTATATACCACAGGGTAAAGATACTAGGATATTAGCAGACATCAGAGATCGATTGGTCAGATGACCAGAATACAGCGTATATAGCAACTTGGCTAACCTAAGAATGAGTGACATCATGCATGCACATCGCAATGAAGAAAAACCACCAATGTTAACAGCCAATTATTTAAGTGGTTAAAAGGATAATTCAAGATAAAGAACAATAATCTATTATACATTCGGGATAGCTAAAAGGCATCCCAGGTCAGTGTGGCATTCTACTTAATTATTTTCAGGGCTATTCTTCCCAGAAGTGGAATTACTCCAACCAATACACGTAGGGTGACGTAGGGTGATTAGGGGTCTCCTCCGGGCTGAGATATATAAGTAGGGAAGTATCAGGGTCAGTATAGAGACACACATACCCCCTGTGTTCCCCCAACTTACCCGGTTGAGTATTCCCTAGGTGTCTAATGGTGTACGATAGGGGCACCCTATATTTATGTGAGTGGTCAACTGTATCTGATATTGTGAACTTCTTTGAGTTCAGTTTTAATAATTGAAGTAAAAGTTATCTTTTAGAGCCTATATATTCTTTTTTTTCCTTCAATGTATACTTTGCTGAAATCATACTGCATTCTGGATTCTTTTTATCTCACCCAACTGAGCATCTGGGCAATATATAACCCACCAAATATTTTACCAAAAACATTGTTACAATAGGTACGCCTGTTGATCTAAGGCAGCGAAGGGATTCATTTTAGTTTACCTGATGGTCTAATGTTGTTAAGTGTTTATTGCCAGTTTAACTGGTAGTCTATGAATATGAGAGGATTAATTGCACTGTCCTTGATGGTCTAGGCCAGTAAAAGGGTTAGTGTTATTATCATAATATGAGCCGCAGATTTACTTCTATTGCAGAATTGTAACATGATTGCATGGTTCCTTTCTATAATCGGGCAGAGCAATTCTGCAGTAATGCTCCTAAACAGTTTTAGTATGGTAAAGGGGGGGGGGGGGGGGGCCTGTGGACTCCCGTGGCTTAGGGACCCAGTCACAATTGCAACTATTGGCTATATAGCTACTCCACTACATCTATTCTATATGGTGAGCTTTACAGCTTTATTATAGATCAGCACTGCATTCACTATTCAATACAAGCTGTTGAGTGCAAGTAATATGTATGTAGACTGTATGCATATGTAGTATGTAAAATACTTAAAGGTTAGCATACATTTCAGCGAATTAACTATAACATGTTTCCTCTGATCCGTTCCGTGACATGTTGGTAGTAACGAATTGTTTTCTAACAAAAACATCTCTGCCATTTGACATGTTTGCCCTATTGTCCATGTGGAACTATATTTGGGACTTGTAGTGCAACATTTTCCATATGCTGCCTTGGAAACAGTGCCCACAGGCAGGTGACCTCATTCTATTATACAGATAGTGTCACACTTCTACCCTGGGGTGTAGAATTCATTGTGTTTATAAGGTTAAGCAGCTTGAAACTTTTCTTATTAGTGCATTCAGTATTTTTTATTATTATTATATTTTTTTTAGGAATCTTAGTTTTGTCTTCTTTCTTGATGTAAAATATATCAGTTGTTCTTTCGCTTTTCAGTTACTGCAATATGGTCCATGGTACTAACAAATCCATTCTGACTCATGGAAATTTGATCTACTAGACTTGTATCACATTTTCTCAGATGAAATCCTACAAATATAAGAAGGTGAACGCACCCACCCTACGAAAAACTGATGTTACATATTGCATTGAACATATTGCTCTTATGGTTATGTTCTAGATATGTTCAATATATTTTCATTTGCAGGATATGGATATTGACTCTGTTTTACTTGTGTATGTTAATCTGTTGTGTTTTTGATTGCACTTTCTTTTCTTTATAGGGTAGACACAAAGGGTCAATTTGAATTATATGGTGCCTGTGCCTTTAAAATGTTTTAGTAATGCTGATGCAGATTGGACTGTGGAGTTTATTTAGGGTTCATTTTATTACACAATTTTTATTTATGATGAATCTCTAAAATGTGTATTACTTGCATATTAATTATATAGTGTTTGTAACTTTAAGAAAGTCGTGATGATACAGGATGACGATTTTCCACATATGGGTTTGCTTAGACGGTGGCCCATGGGAGAGGGAACTCCTAATGGTTAGAATGTATAGTGATGATGCTAATGGAAGGTGGAGCTGTGTATGCCCCTGGCTGGCATAGATTTCAGTGTTCTTCTACTCCAGAAATTTTGCACAAGTGACATTGAAAAAGTTGCAAACACTCAGTTTATCCTAATGATACATTTGGCCCATTGTCTCCACCCAAAACTAGGTCTTGGTCTCGTATTTTGCTATGCGACCAGTGACAATGATGATATGTGTGACGTACAGACATCAGTCTGATCCTTGATGCTCAGCTAGCGGCCTGAATGGAGAGTTGTGGCACAGGTCTGAGGAGAAAGACTGTGGAGGGAGTGATAGATAGACCCAGTCAAGGGGTCAGAAGTGACACTCAGGAAAAGTTTGCCAAAGCTGTAGCCAGCATTCTAGAGAGAGCAATCTCGATGTAATGTGTCGAGACTCAGTCATCCCTGGGGTCCACTAGGGGTTTATCGAGTCTGTAGAAAGCCTCCACTATTGTATTCTAGTTCTGTGAGCTCTACTGTAGAGTGAACTGTAGCCATTATACCTAACAGCCTGTTGTAAGTAAAGATTATTTTTGTTTAAACTCCATGGACTCTTTGCTGTCAACGCTACAATATACCGCACCAGAACCTGCTATCTGGGGAAAACCTACGCTACCATCACTTTACAGCTTTTGAGCCCCTTACAATGTAACTATCGGAATTAGAAAATACTTACATATGTAGCTGTAGATATAGGCAATAACTACAACCATGGAAACAATTTCCTTCCTGGAAAATCATTCCAATCCCATCCGATACCGAACACTTCATTGAACTCTCCGTCAGGGATGTAGCTTGGGTGCCCACTTTCACGACCTCAAAAGAAGGAGATCCTAGGCCACGCCTTTCCCAGTTAAGCCATGCCTGCCTAACTTATTAAGTCACACTCCCTCCCAATATAATGGTGTCGGCAAGAGAAAAAAAAACAGAGGGCAGAGTAACTACCACTCACTTGCTGCATTTGTTTCATGACTCCTGGATAAAATGGAGATGCCAGGGGGACTCTAGAAATTGACCAACCACCTCCTGGTTCATCATGGCTGCTGAGCCCTTCCCTTACAGTTTGCGCCTTGTGTAAACTGTAGGCTTCTCATATACTGAATATACAGTAACTAGTCCATGGTCAACTGTCACTTGATAGATTGTAACACCCCAAATTATACAAAATATGTCCAGAAGGTTTGCCAATCCCTTACAGGTGATTACAATAAAACTTAGCTTTTATTGTGTCTAATTAAAAAAAATCTGTAACATAACATATAATATCCATTAATTCATGAAAATACAAGTGATTGCCTATATCAGCAGGGCTCCCGGTAGAAAGTGGAGCGGTCTTACCACTGAAACACACTGGTGGGACGGGAGACCAAGTGATGAAGAGGGGTCACAGTGCGAGACCCTGGGAGATACTACAACTGTATCCAACTCCCTTTTCTTAAATCTTTAGGAAAGGATGCAGTCTCAGGGACAGATTAGTATCCAGTCATTTTGATGACCCCCCCTCAAAACAACAACAAAAAAAACTAATCGTGGCACCCGCAGATAAAGGGATATTAATGAGGCAGCAGTTCGGTGGCATGTAAATATATACGGGACAGGATAACTTCATAAATGTTGAATATAAGACCACAGTACATAGGGAAGACCATACGAGAATTCTGAAGAAGAGCAGGGGAACATATAAATTACATAAAGAACAAAAGAGACACCCCGCTAGCGGTGCATGTGAATATTGCACGGTTGAAAGGATGGATGCCTAGGGCTTGAATTGGTTTAATCTCCTATTAGACTAGATGATTGGGACAAAAAAAATCCTCCAAAGTGAAACTTTGTGGATTTTCCTTGTGAAAGGATCTTAATTATACATGTTACATTTAATTCTTTGGACCCTTTTTAAGTCCCTTGAATTGTGTAAGAATATGCTTAGTATACAGCTTGGCAGATGTATACACCTTACTGGTAGAGTTGGTATTGTGTTTGCCATGATTAAGCCACAGAAACATCATTGTGTATTATGGTATTTATTTGTATCCTACTTTAATCCATTTGTATAACCTGCACAGAATACCCAATCTACTTCTGTATAGGCTGCTTGGCTTACCAATCGCATTGACAGCCTATATGTGAGGTCAACTGTAGGTGGACTACTAGTCACTTAATTCCCTGTGTGTACTCATATATCCTCTGTGTCTTCATCCTGGTGTAACTGGACCAGTATACTATATGGCTGCACTAATGATCTCACTTGATGATTAGGCTTAGTGGATGTTACACTAGGATTGGAGTCTCTGCCCCCTTCCTCCATCATCTGGAGGTTATGAATGGGGTAGGTGAATGGGGCTGACAGGAGCGGCTATTAATTCGCCCCTCCCATCTAACCCTGTATATATGTGTACAGGCATATTGCTTGGTGGTGTAAATCTGTTCCTCCACGCAGCTTTCAACATGCTCCCATCATATCTTTGGCGACAGCAGTGTCAATTTTCCCTGTAAGGTCCCAGACCCGAGATCGCGTCATCGGGGGCAGGACCGCTATTTGCTTCTTACACCCTGGTCTAGTTACATAATGCAAGACATGTAAACAAACACGCGTCATAACTAGGGAAGGAGGAGTCTTCCTCACGGGCTGCTTACTTCTCCCCGGTACATTTTAATTCTTGGTCTTAGGCCTCGTTCACATTTCCGTGTCGGTATTACATACGTGAAAAAAGCATCCTTATTCCATCCGTGAAGTTTGTCCACATCAAGGACCAAAGTAGTGTATGTCTCTGTAATTTTTTTTACTGTCCCACAGTCAGTAAAAAAAATACTGATGTGTGAACAGACACATTTATGTTTTAAAATTATTTTTATTAAGATGCCTTAGTTTCATTAGAGACAAAATAAAAACATCTAGTACAATGACATATAGCATCCTTTTTAACACAACTGAGAATATCGCAAAAAGCCTAGACTGTTCACTCCAAGAACGACAAAGTCGTAATGTTTAAGGCTTCTTCGTCAGAGATAATAAGCCCAGGCACAACTAGTTAACATCTCCACCAACAGATTAGAAGAACTTGGCGAGAAAGTAACAACCATATATAGGGTCGAAGATTAGAAGGTAGGGAGTACAGGAGGGAGGGAGGAGAGGCCGAAGGAAAGAAGGGACAAGGGGTAGTCGTAGGCGTACTGCATGTAGAATTACCGCCTGTGGTCTCGCTGAAGCAGGAAAGTCCAGCTGTCCGTGAGGTCCAGGGAGGTAGAATGCTTATGTATGACCAAAAAGAAAACATCTCAATACCTGATGGAGGTTTAAAAGAGTCTTTGTTCGAGGATGGGGCCGAGCATTTGACCGCATTTAGTATACCAAATAGGCACACCTTGGGGATGACCGGTATCAAAGTCTTGCAAATGATCGAGATTATATTACAAATTTGCTTCCAATATGTTTGCATTTTCGTACAAGACCACCAAATGTGACCGCGCATGCCCAAACTACCTTGACACCTCCATCACTCCGGGCTGCAATCCAGAAACATCCGTTGCAAGCGGGACGGAGTGTAATACCAACGTGTTAATACTTTGTACCCATTCTCCTGCAATTTGACACATCCGGACACCCTCTTAGTATTCCTCAATGCGCATTTTACCTCGCTAGCTATAAAGGTGATGTTTAGTTCCCTTTCCCAACTCGATATATAGGGATGCGTGTCAGGGTTAGTTGACATCAATAAAAGGAGTATAATTTAGAAATTTTGCCTCTGGGTTCCTTAGTTTGTAGGGCTAGCTTTTCAAAAAGGGAGTGATCCGAATGAGAGGGACACTCTTTTAGATGCAGTCTCATACATTGAATGAAATGTGTTAGATGAAATACAGAAAGCCTTGCCATCTCTGCGCGTGAGCGTAAATCTGCAAGTGATGAGACGTCGTCGTTAGGACACATTTCCAACACCGATCGTGAGAGTTGCTTCGCTCTGCCCGGCAATGTCTCCCGAAAAGCAGAGGAGGAATCAAAAAGGATATCTCTCACTTGAAATAGCGTAAGGTAGTTTGGGACTAGTGTTTGTTTCCATTTAGCCCCGTCCCATTTCCGCAAAGTATATATGGTGATAGAGTTCTGGAGGCAGATTACTTGTCCTCCTTTAGAACTGTCGCGGTGCAACAGGGAACGAAGTGGAATTGGAGACAAGCTCTCCTCTACTTGTAAATCCAGCCTGTGAACAGACACATTTAAATTAATGGGTACATGTGCTGTCTGAGGAAAATGTGGACAGCACACATCCTTAAAAAACGGAAATGTGAAAGAGGCCTTATGCCTCATTCACACGTCAGTGTTTTGGTCAGTGATTTCCATCAGTGATTTTGAGCCAAAACCAGGAGTGGCTCTAAACACAGAACAGATGCAGATCTTTCCCTCATACCTTATGTCTGTGGAGGCTCCACTCCTGATTTTGGCTTACAATAACTGATGAAAATCACTGACGTGTGAATGAGGCATTAATGGGATGAAGAAATAAGTGGTGGCTGCTCTTTAAAAAGAAAGGTGCTTTGATATGGGCACTATTCATCTGAGCACTGTCCAAGCATTTTTTGACACGGCTATATGGGAACTGAAGGATTACGTAGGCAGATTATGGTACTCTAGATATTGTCTAGCTGTCCACCACATGACTAGGAAGAACATGGTACTATGTGGGCGCTATTTGGTGCGATGTTGATAACTGGGCACTATAATAAAAAAAAAAAAAGAAGAAATCTTGTTTAGGCTCCTACATTGACGTCATGGTTTAGTTTACGGTTATGTAAGTTATATTGCATGTTTATACATCTCTGTACATTTTACATGCTTTTTTTTAGAATGGATAATCAGCTTTTGATGATGGTTGAAAGCTTTCATGTTCAGTTACATTATGTATTAAAAATACATTTATTGAATGACCCTATATAATCTAATTGACAAATTCACTGCACTTTAGATGAGCGAAACATGACAGGTTTGCACCACGTTAAATGCTGCACACTATTCTGCTGTCACAACAGATTTCCAGATGACAGCAGGGTGTGCTTTGTATCCATTGTGTATATCACTTACGTTTAGCCCTGTGTATGTGTGTGCTCGGCCATGTGTCTCAGCCTCTGCCACCTGATTTCCCAAATCCTCTTATGTCACCTCCCCAGGATGTTACACCATTCAACGTGTTATTGGAAAAGCAGGCTCACCACCCGAGGGGTTGATGCGCTTTCCCATCACACACAGGTATCACTAAAGATTTTCCAGTGTTGCTGGAAAAACACCTGCTCAGACAGACGGGAGCTGTAAAGAATACAGTAGAGCAGGCTCATAAACCCCATATCATACTTTATAAATAGTCTACACAAGGTGTTTAGCGTTCATCTGGAAAAATATTAACTTGGATTGTCTTCTAGCAGACATGCAATAAATTGATTACTAATTATAAATCCAACTATTTCCATCAAAGGTCAAAAATCACCAGAAAAAACATTATCCTCTTCATTGTCCTCTGTCAAGAAACAACCTCTATTTGCTGCCGACAGGAGTTGTCACTCGACTTTCCAAAACTCCTGAACTTCTTTTTGGTATGTCACAAAGTAGTCTTAGAATAGTCTAAGAAGACCCTGCCATTACACATTGTCACTTCAGGAAAACAAAGAATGAAGAAACGCTTGTAAATGAATAGATTCTTCAACAACTTGACTGAATAGGATGGATCAGCTACGCATTAGACTATCGTGGTATGATGTGTATGAGATGCTCCTGACTCCCCCCTGATGAGAAGAATCAGGCGTATTGAGTTTCAACACCCGATCCTTTTCTTGTGTTCTCTGTCCCCATTTAAAACAGAAACATTTTTGAAAAAACTAAGCATGCATAAGTATGGAAGAATCAGGAAAGATAGCCAGGATCGGACTGGGGTTCCTTGGGTCAACCAGAAAACATTATTCTCTGAGCCTAACCCCCATATCATTAATAAGTCTAATTGGTTTTGATTCAAAGAAATAGACCTTTGTGGCAATTTATTGTCTACACAGGCAACTCCAAATGTTTTTTGGTACTCTGGTACTCTAGTGGGCCAGTCCAATGCTGGAGATGTTGGAAGTGTATCGGCTCCATTACAGTTTCCATGGTTTTGTGCGGAAGAAATAGATCTGCATGCAGTGCTATTTTTCCCATTGAAAATGAGGGGACATATTGTTGCTAATGGGGCCCATTACATGTCACTGCTGTCCGTCAATATGTCATGGCCTTCTTCTATAACTAAAATTAAAGTGCAGATGTGAATAGTTTTACATTTATAGGTCATTCATTGGTGGAAAGTGGAAAGCAGCAGTCGGGTGCAGACTTTTTTCATCAGAATATTAGAAAATAATATTGCTGTAGCCTTCCTGCCTAGAGGTATGTCATATGTTAATAGTCTCATTTCCTGACTGGCATAACACTGAATGTCTCTGAGGAATGTCTCTGGGTGTTCTAAGGACAGCCTTCTGTCTAAAGCGATGTGCTGACATAAATGAAAGGCCATCAGCTATAATGTGAGTTTCTGAATTCTATCCGCACAGGGATGGAGGGATCTGCAGATCACATGCTTCATAATTTCATGCCTTCCACTTGTTAACAAAGTGAAGTAAGACAAAAACAACATAATCTACTCAAACCCTGCATAATCTGTCATGATTAAATGTCACATGATACAATTCAGTATATTCATTGCATTGTAAAGCCCCTTGTGCTATAGTCAGGGCCAGGCTTCTTCTGCAAACCACACAGCAGTATGGCCATATGGAGGTTCAGGCATCATCCAAGTGCCTAGAGATTTAGGGGCCTACAGCCAAAACGCACCATACATTTTTATAGGCTCAGAGCTAATAGCACTGCCCTAGGAGGGCGGACTCTTATCCTAAAACTAAATCCCACCTTTTTCCTTGTAAAACTCAAACGCATATGAAACACATAAAAACATATTGCATATTCCAGAAAGCATCCATCTTTTCTATAGATCTAACGACAGAAACCTATTTCTATTATTCTGAGACCCATCTCCACAAAAAACTGCAATCAGTTACATTTAATATTGTCCTCATAATGTCCGCTCCTAACACCAATAATTAATGCCCCCAGGTTCCTATTTCACTCCCCCTAGATGAATTTATCTCAAATTCCTATGATATATAGGGGTTAAAGATGATATATACTGTTCCTCGGCCGGGCAGGTTGTAAAACTCCCTGTCAGGTCAGTAGCATTCTAGCTCACTCTCATGCGTCCATTAATCCATCGTGGTGTGCTGATATCTTACTACCAGGAGGCGGGCCACGCTCATTCATAAAGAACCCCTAGTATCGCATTGGACACATGACTAATCCTGCATTCGAGGCCACACCCCCACCTACAACGGGATAGACACATCCTTACAGGTATTACTATTCTTATCGGGACTCCAATAGACTTTACCCCAGCATTACACAAGGCAGAGTTTTAGATCACACTTCTTGTTAGCTCTATAGCAGAAAAAATTACTTCTTCCATGGTTACACCTCCGTAACAAAGTCCACTTCTTTGGTGTTTTATACATATGTTAAAATCGTTAAGCAAGCATTTTCATAGCACTTTTTTCTATGCTATTGTGTGATTGTGCACAAGCATTTTCCTGGTGTTTGTGAATTTCTAACGAGAATCCTTTAGGAGAGAACACCACAGCAAATCGTCTAGGGCATGCTACATCCTGCTAAAAACAAATTTTAAAAAATCCATTATAGACGGCATCTGTTAGCAGATTTGTATCTATGAAACTGTCTGACCTGTTATATGTGCACTTGGCAGCTGAAGGGCGGGCATCTATGTTGGTCCCATGTTCATATGTGCCTGCATAGCTGAGAAAAAGTTTCAATATATGCTAATTAGTCTCATAATTGAAGGTGACACCTGTTCAGGATCTTGGAGGTGGAGGGGGCTCTAACCAGCAGTGTCTGCTTTCTCACACAGCAGATACCTGTTGGCAGTGTCCATGATAGGAGAAAACTCTGATCATGGGCATTTAACCCCTTTAGATGCCGTGATCAATTGAGACCACGGCTTTGAGAGGTCTTTTACTGGGAGTGGGATGCTCTTGGTGACGAAACAATCCTCCCTGTTCAATATCGTGGAAGCCATTTGGTTGCTATGAAGGCTGCCAGGACTGATATAGTAAAGCTCCTATGAAGTGCTGACTCACACGACTCACAAGGCTGAATTCACACGACTGTGTCAGTTTTGTGAATGGTAAACTGTAGATCTGCAAAACACAGTCTCTGGCCGTGTGCACCCTGCATCGCTGTGCAGAGCCATTAACTTCAATAAGACACAAGATGCAGCCAAAGATTGGACATGTCTTATCTTTTGTGGCACGGAACCAGAAGCACACAGAACTTTGGTGAACAGATGTGGATCCTAAACAGGGGTTTTCTTCACCCTCTTTTCAGTCTGTATTTGATGTGTCACAAGCAGAATTTGTGCATATTTATAATGAAAGTGACTCTAATTATGAAAGTATGTACATGCAGTTCCCTAACATATGTATAGCTTTACTTTTGGTAAAACAAAGATAATTTAATATTTCACTTTCATGTTAGTTTTCTCATGTTGATCTCATCTCAAACAACTTATTATAACAAAAGCCAACAACAGTGGTAGGTATACCCCCACAAAAATGTCAGTGTCTCAAAAACTTGTCATTTGGCCTTGAGATTCAATTAGAGCTTGACAACGACATCTCATGCTGCTCACAAGTCGACTTATTGTCTGCTGAGGCCTGGCATCTCACTCTTCTTGAATGGTGTCCCTTAAGTCATTGAGGTTCTGGGGTACAGAGTACCGAGACTCTACAAGGTGACTCAGCTTTCAATGGGATTTAGGTCTGGAGAAGGTGCAGGCCCCTCCATTTGAGGTCCCCTGGTCTCCAGCCGCCGTTCCCTAATGATGCGACCTAGATGAGCTGGCAAATTGTTGTCCATGAAGATGAAATTAGGCCTGTGTTGTAATGCAGAGGCACAATGACTGGATTAATGATGTTATTCAAGTAATATAGGCTTGTCATTGTACCAGTCACAAAGTTTAGGGCAGTTCTGTATTGACTAGACACACCTGCCCACACTGTAACACAACTACCACCAAAGGCTCATCTGGTAACAACAGTGGCTAATGCATAGCATTCTCCTTGACGTCTCCAACATCATTGGCGGCCATCAATTCTGCTCAGCATGAATCGACTTTCATCAGTGAACAGCATTGAGGCCCACTGGTCCCTCATCCAGAGTAGATGTTCCCCAGCCCATGCAAGACAATGACGCCTGTGGTCAGGTACCCTTGCAGGTCATCTAGCACAGAGACCATGCTAATGTAAATGGTTTTGAATGGTCTAACATGACACTTTGGTGCCTCTCACCTCCCTCAAATGTGCCTGGGTTTGTGTGGCATTCATAATCTGGTTTCGCAGGGCATTGTTCACAACGAAGCGGTCATCAGTGTGGGATGTGGCCAAAGGATGTCCACTTCTATGCCTTTCTGTGACTCTTCCAATCTCTCTGTATCTCTGTTGCAACCTGCTGCTGGCACTCTGTGACATTTTAAGCTCAGTGGCCACTTCCGTCTAAGGACATCCTGCTTGAAACCTAGCAATAATGAGGTACTGTTGATCAACTGTTAGGTGTCGTCTTGATCTCATGATGCCGGATGATGAGTAAGACTGTTTAAATACCAATTCTAATTGAACCAGGAAATGTATTTGGCGATTCATGGATCAAACACCTGCTGTGAATTTTGCCGTTAAGCTCCTTGTTAGAGAACAGCAAGTTGAGCTAAAAATAGCAAAAAAACACTGAACAGTTGGACATGTGCATTCAAAAGTTTAGAGAAGGTCACATTCAGTTCACCTGTAAAGGTTAGAGTGCATTTTAGGTTCATCCTGAAATTTCACCCACAAGCCAAATATCTAACTTTTTATGAGTAGTGTATACATGCATATCTATAACAGAAATTTCTGAGACTTTACCATTCATCCGAATGGAGCTTTCAGAAGTCCATGCACTTTCTGCAGAAAAGATAACATAGATTTAGGCAACTGATTTCTAGTTGCAGACATTTCTGCCAAAATCTGCTGGTGTGTTTGTGCGAATCTCTCTGTTTGAATTATTGTCTGTTACTCAGGATATATTCCAGGAACATGTTAAGTAAACTCCATGAAGTATTGTAGAGGTGTTAGGGTGCACTTTTATAAAGTTTACATGCCTGAATACTGAGTCCCTCAACGGGAATGTTGTCAATCCAGCTGCTGTTAGTAACACACAAGGGAAAATAAGCGATGATATATACAGTAGGTCACCATGCTGTATAGAGAGCGCCTCTTACATACACAACACACTGCTAAACTCTATGGCACTTGAATGGAATGCGGATTAGTTTATGACTGAATACTGATAAGTAACTATGAAACTGGGTATTAATGCTTTGTCCTAATATACCATATGACACGTAAGTTATTTTCAGACCTGGTTTCTTTACTGCAACTACTGAAAAACTGTGGCAAACAGAAATTACAGCAATTCCTGTAAACATGGCGACATGACCACTGTGTCTGAATATACCCTACAAAGAGAACTGTACAAGGAATAGACTGTACAAGGACAGTCCCATCTTTTTAAAAAGTGATAAAAGGGCATCAATCAGCAGATTTGCACCTAAGAAAATGGCTGACCTGTTGCATGTGTGCTTGGCAGCTGATGATATTTTCACTACCTTGCCCTGTCAATTAAAGTGCAGAGGGCGTGTAAGTTGCTGAGAGAGCTTCTAAGGCCTCTTTCACACGGGAGTCATGTTTGACGCCCAGATAAGAGGCAGGTGCGTTGTGGGAAATTGCGCGATTTTTCAGTGCGAGTGCAAAGCGTTTTAATGCGTTTTGCACGCGCGTGGGAAAAATCGGCATGTTTCGGGTTAAGTATTCTATAGATTTTATTATTTTCCCTTATACATGGTTTTAAGGAAAAATAATAGCATTCTCAATACAGAATGCTTAGTAAAATGTGGATGGAGGGGTTAAAAATAAAAAATTAACTCGCCTTATCCACTTGATCGCATAGTTGCGATCTTTTCTTCAATCATTAGCTGTCGGTGATGGACCATGTGATTGGACCATGTGATGTGACGTCACCACAGGTCCTTTAGCTGGCAGCTAATGCTTAAAGAAGAGAGAAGACAGATCGCCAACTACACAAGTTGATAAGGTGAGTTAATTTTTTTATTTTTAACCCCTTAATCCACATTTTACTAAGCATTCTGTATTGAGAATGCTATTATTTTCCTTTATAACCATGTTATAAGGGAAAATAATAAAGATCGGGTCTCTTAGCAACCTTGCGTGCAAAACGAACAATATAGAACATGCTGCGATTTTCACGCAACGCAGAATTGATGCATGAAAATCACTGCTCATGTGCATAGCCCCATAGAAATGAATGGATCCGGATTCAGTGCGGGTGCAATGCGTTCACCTCACGCATTGCACCCGCGTGGAAATCACGCCCATGTGAAAGGGGCCTAAGAGTTCTGTACAGTATTAGAATGTATTGGCTCCGATGAGCTGAAGTTATTACTTTGCAAAGTCTTGCAAGACTTTGTGCAATAACTTTGTGAATTATTTTTACCGTAAAAAACCTTGATCCCAAACTCGGGTTCAGTTACAAGTTACCACTAGGAACCGAACCCGAGTTCGGTATCAAGGTTTTTTACAGTAATAATTAATTCATGAAGTTATTACATGAAGTCATTTAGGGGTACACATAACTTTCTGATTAACTTTTATTAACTTTTTCTGAGAGATAGATGGGAAAAAGCAGCAATACTGCTTTTTTCGGCATAAATAACATGATATCTTTATTCTCTGGGTCAGTATCATTACAGTGATACCAAATATATATAGTTTTTTTCATGTTGCTACTTTTGTGCAATTAAACCTCTTTAAAAAAAAAACATTTTGCATAGTCACATCCCAAGATCCATCATTTTTTTATTTTTATGAAGTTGTGTGAGAGCTTAATTTTGGGGGGATGACTTGTAGTTTTCATTGGTATAATGAAATATATATAATGAATAGCAATTTTGGCGTTTTTTTTTATGACATTCACCGTAAGGGATAATTTACATGATATTTGTGTAGTGCATGTCATTACGGACGTGGCAATACCAAACATATGGGAAAGATTTTATTTTTGCAATTTTTTAAATTGAAAAGCGTATTTTCATAGAAAAACTAGTATTTTGGGGGGAATTTTTTATTATTATTATTTTTATGCACTTATATAGCGCTACTATATTCTGTAGCGCTTTACAGACATTAGCATCCAACTGTCCCCAAGGGAGCTCACAATCTAAGTTCCCTATCAGTATGTCTTTGGAGTGTGAAAGGAAACCGGAGAACCCGGAGGAAACCCACACAAACACTGGGAGAACATACAAACTCCATACTTCATTTAACCGCTACAGGAGCCGTGCTGCGCGTTCACGGCGGCACGCGGCTCGGCAGTTACACTGCAGCCTGCCAGCGATGATCAATCGCTGGCAGGCTGCAGAAGTAAAATAAATCACATCAAACATGTATATCAGACGCTGTTTTGTTAACAACGTCTGATATACCTGCTACCTGGTCCTCTGGTGGTCCCATTTGCTGGGATCGACCACCAGAGGACCAGGTAGCTATGTAAAGTTGCACCAAACACCACACTACCCCCCCCCTGTCACTTATTAACCCCTTGTTAACCCCTGATCACCCCATCTAGACTCCCTGATCACCCCCCTGTCATTGATCACCCCCCTGTAAGGCTCCATTCAGACGTCCATAAGTGTTTTGCGGATCCGCGGATCCACAAAACACGGACACCGGCAATGTGCTTTCCGCATTTTGCAGATCCGCACATTGCCAGAACTATATAGAAAATGCCTTTTCTTGTCCGCAATTGCGGACAAGAATAGGACATGTTCTATACTTTTGCGGAACGGAAGTGCAGACCCGGAAGTGCGGATCCGAGCGGGACAAAGTCTGTCCCCATAGAAATGAATGGGTCGCAATTCCGTTCCGCAAACAGAATTGTGGACGTGTGAATGGGCCATAAGGGTCCCTTATCACCGCCAGTTAGTTAGCTACTTGTAATGTAGTTAGCGCCCAGCCCACAGCAGTCACTGATTTTGGCAGAGATTTTTTCATCCACATTGATTGATGAGAATGAAGAAATCTGTGCCGTTCATTTTTTATTTTTTTTCAGCCCAGAGGCTGAACGGAAAAAAAAAATCTCATTACCCGTATGCTCAATATAAGGAGAATAGCAGAAACTTCTAATGCTGGCCATACATGTAATAATTGCGGAGATCCTCAAATGCCAGGGCAGTACAAACACCTCACATGTGACCCCATTTTAGAAAGAAGACACCCCAAGGTATTCGGTGAGGGGTATGGTGGGTTCATGTAAAAAAAAAAAATTGTCACAAGTTAGTGGAGACTTTGTAAAAAAAAAAAAAAAAAAAAAAACAATTTCCGCTAACTTGTGCCAAAAAAGAATTTCTGTGAACTCGCCATGCCCCTAAAGGAATACCTTGGGGTGTCTTCTTTCCAAAATGGGGTCACATGTGGGGTATTTATACTGTCCTGGCATCTTAGGGGCCCTGAGAAAGCGTGAGAATCCAAATGCGTAAAAATGCCCTGTGAAATCCTAAAGGTACTCATTGAAATTAGGGCCCCTTTGCGTATCTTGGCTGCAAAAAAGTGTCACACATGTGGTATTGCCGTACTCAGGAGAAGTAGGGCAATGTGTTTTGGGGTGTATTTTTATATATACCCATACTGTGTGTGAGAAATATCGCTGTAAACGACAACTTTTTAAAAAGATTTTATACAAAGTTGTCAATTTACAGAGATATTTCTCTCACCCAACATGGGTATATGTAAAAATACACCCCAAAACACATTGCCCTACTTCTTCTGAGTACGGCGATACCACATGTGTGACACTTTTTTGCAGCCTAGGTGCGTAAAGGGGCGTAAAGTCCAACGAGTACCTTTAGGCTTTACAGGGCTGCTCACAGTTTAGCCCTGCCCAAAATGCCAGAACAGTACAAACACCCCACAAATGACCCCATTTTGGAAAGAAGACACCCCAAGGTATTCACTGAGGGGCATAGTGAGTCCATGAAAAATTTAACTTTTTGTCACAAGTTAGCGGAAAGGGAGACTTTGTGAGAAAAAACAATAAAAAATCAATTTCCGCTAACTTGTGCCAAAAAAAAATCTTCTATGAACTCGCCATGCCCCTCACGGATTACCTTGGGGTGTCTTCTTTCCAAAATGGGGTCCCATGTTGGGTATTTATACTGCCCTGGCATTTTAGGGGTCCTAAAGCTTGAGAAGAAGTCTGGAATCCAAATGCATAAAAATGCCCTCCTAAAAGGTACTCATTGGAATTCGGGCCCCTTTGCGCATCTTGGCTGCAAAAAAGTGTCACACATGTGGTTTTGACGTACTCAGGTTGTCATTTACAGAGATATTTCTCACACACAGTATGGGTATATGTAAAAATACACCCCAAAACACATTGCCCTACTTCTCCTGAGTACGGCGATACCACATGAGTGACACTTTTTTGCAGCCAAGATGCGCAAAGGGGGCCTAATATCAATGAGTACCTTTAGGATTTCACAGGGCATTTTTATGCATTTGGATTCTCACGCTTTAGGGCCACTAAAATGCCAGGGCAGTATTAATACCCCACAAGTGACCCCATTTTGGAAAGAAGACACCCCAAGGTATTTCGTGAGGGGCATGGCAAGTTCACAGAAAAAAAAAATTTTGGCACAAGTTAGCGGAAATTGATTTTTATTTTTTTACAAAGTCTCATATTCCACTAACTTGTGAGAAATTTTTTTTTTTACATGAGATCACCATACCCCTCACGGAATACCTTGGGGTGTCTTCTTTCTAAAATGGGGTCACTTGTGGGGTATTTATACTGCCCTGGCATTTTAGGGGTCTCTAAAGCGTGAGAAGAAGTCTGGAATCCAAATGCGTAAAAATGCCCTGTGAAATCCTAAAGGTACTCATTGGAATTTGGGCACTTTGCGCACCCAGGCTGCAAAAAAGTATCACACATGTGGTATCGCCGTACTCAGGAGAAGTAGGGCAATGTGTTTTGGGGTGTATTTTTACATATACCCATGCTGGGTGAGAGAAATATCTCTCTAAATGACAACTTTTTAATTTTTTTATACAAAGTTGACAATTTACAGAGATATTTCTCTCACCCAGTATGGGTATATGTAAAAATACACCCCAAAACACATTGCCCTACTTCTTCTGAGTACGGCGATACCACATGAGTGACAATTTTTTGCAGCCTGGGTGCGCAAAGGGGCCCAAATTTCAACGAGTACCTTTAGGCTTTAAAGGGCTGTTCACAATTTAGCCCCGCCCAAAATTCCAGAACAGTAAGCACACCTGAGGGGCATAGTGAGTCCGTGGGAGATTTTATTTTATTTTTTGCTAGAAGTTAGCAGAAATGGAAACGTTATTATTATTTTTTTTTCCTCAGAAAGTGTCATTTTCCGCTAACTTGTGAAAAAAAATGAAATTATACATGAACTCACCATGCCCCTCCGCGAATACTTTGGGGTGTCTTCTTTCTAAAATGGTGTCATTTGGAGGGTATTTATGCTATCCTGGCAGTCTAGCATCTGAAGAAACATGACAGGTGCTCAGAAAGTCAGAGCTGCTTCAAAATGCGGAAATTCACTTTTTTGCACCATAGTTTGTAAACGCTATAACTTTTACCCAAACCAAAAATATACACTTATTGCATTTTTTTTATCAAAGACATGTAGAACAATAAATTTAGAGAAAAATTTATAGAGAAATGTAGTTTTTTTAAAAAAAATTACAACAGAAAGCGAAAAATGTAATTTTTTTGCAAAAATGTCGTAAAATTTTTATTAATAGCAAAGAAAAGTAAAAATGTCAGCAACAATAAAATACCACCAAATGAAAGCTCTATTAGTGAGAAGAAAAGGAGGTAAAATTCATTTGTATGACCGAGCAATAAACCGTGAAAGTAGTGTAGTGCGGAATTGTGAAAAGTGGTCTGGTCATTAAGGGTGTTTAAGCTAGAGGAGCTGAGGTTGTTAATAAATGTTTTTTTTAATACTTAATAGTCCCACAAGGGGTCTATAAGAGGCAATCTTTTGATTGCTTCTAAAATACCATGCACTATCCTTATAGTGTATTACATTTTAATGTCAGTGCTAGAGAGGCAAAGCCTGCTGGAGAACACTCAAGACTTGGGTCCTACACCAGGTCCCAGCCAGCCTATACACACATCGACACCCAGCGATCGCCAATTACATGCAGCGGGCACCATTCCCCGTGGCATGTAAGGGGCTAAACAGCCCAGATAGGTGCTCCAGCAGATCCGGGCTCTTAGAGCAGGAGAGTGGGTTTCATGTGAGAGCCAAGCCCCCACTCTCTGCTGCACAGGGAATCCTTTCAAGACCAGGTGATTTTCCGTTTCTTTGTTTTCTTTTTTACTCCCAGCTCTCCCAAAGCCATATTGTTTCCTTTTTCCATTCACATAGCCGTATGAGGACTTGTTTTTTGTGGGACAAGATGTACTTTCTAGTGGCACCATTTACAAATGCATACAATGTGGTTGGAAGAAGGAAAAATTCCAAATGGGGTGGAAGTATAGCAAAAACACCATTCCGCCACTTTTGCATGGGCATTTTTTTACTCCCAGTCCCTGTACCGATGGTATGGATTTATGTACTAGGCAGGAAACCAAAACGGGGGGCACAGCGGGGGAACGGAGCCGCACATAGAAAACACAGTAAGTGCTGTAACATGCCATCAGTATGCCCTACACAGCCAGCTAAGTATATGGTAATGTCAGGATCGGTGAAAGGTCTTCTTTAATTTAAAAAAACACCATTGGTCTAACAATATGACAGACAGATGGCTTGTTTAGAGCGGTATCTTTCACACATGATTAATACACTTGCATTTTATATATAAGACTATATGTCTTGAATTCAACTATTCAGTAGGTTCTAGTGATCTGATCTGCACCTCAGAAAATGTTTTGAGGGTCTTCAAATCAATGAGGATGTTCTGGTGCACTTTTATAGCTGTAAACTTTAAGCTGTAAACATGCTTCTCCTCATTGCATACTCAGTTTGGAAGATTCCGTAATAATTGCACGTCTTGCGGGTTTCTGACAATGGACAATGAAGTTAGAACAAAAAGATCTTTCATCTCTGAATTCCTTTATGTATGTCAGTAAGAACAGTTTAAATTGTGCACAGCTGACAACTGGCTGTACTATATCATTTCTACATGTACAGTTAGGTTCCAGCCTCTGGGATCCCCATGTTCAGGGGCGGACTGGCCATAGACCCTACAGGGAAATTTCCCAGTGGGCCAATGCCCAGGCGGCCGCTCAAAGTCTCCTCATGGCTACCAGCCAGGTACATACAGATCTAATCCTCTCAGTATTAATTCATGTAGGAATATAAGATACTTATTCACCTGTCCAGCAGCCGCAGGTGCTCTCCTGAATTCAACTGTATTGCCATCTTCAGGATGATGATACAGTTTCATACTGGGGTTCGAGCGGCAGTATTTTGTGCTGCACTGTGGTATTTGGTTCTGCTGAGACAGTATTTGTGCTGCATTGTGCTATCTGGTTCTGCTGGGGCAGTATTTTTTGCTGCACTATGGTATCTGGTTCTGCTGCTGCAGTATTTTTTGCTGCACTATGGTATCTGGTTCTGCTGGGACACTATTTTTTTCTGCACTATGGTATCTGGTTCTTCTGGGGCAGTATTCTGTGCTGCACTGTGGCATTTGGTTCTGCTGGGGCAGTATTCTGTGCTGCACTGTGGTATTTGGTTCTGCTAGGGCAGTACTTTGTTCTGCACTATGGCGTCTCCTACTTCTGTTGGCCCCACTTTCTGTCAATTTGGACATGCCTACAACATAGGGCCACCTTTATTTATTTTTTTCAGGGCTACTTTGAGTTCCCAGTCCGTCCTGCCCACAGGCCTGAGACTGATGGGGTGGCAACAATGGTTTAGCAATGTCCTTTCAAAATCTTCCTGCACAAAATCTTCTCTGCTGGTCACTGGCTGTGCAGAGAAATCCAGTACAGCACTATACAGGCTGTTCTGTCCAGTCTGAGGAAGTCCCATGTATCTAATCCTAAATACTAAACTAGTGGCTGTACTAACACTAAATCTAACTGACCCTATTAATGCCTGCATGAATTTGCTTGCTTAATAAACTAAAATAAATTTGAGTTTTTGGATTTACAAGCGGCAAAGAATTTTAACCTCTTGAGGACTCATGACGTACTGGTACGTCATGGTGTCCTGGTACTTAAGGACTCATGACGTATCGGTACGTCATGAGTATTTCCGATCACCGCCGTGCGGCGGGCGGTGATTGGAACTTAGTGTCTGCTAAAATCAATCATATCGGCGATACAATCGCCGCAAACCGCAGGTCAATTCAGACCTGCGGTTTGCGGCTTTTCCGGGTAAGCGGGCGGCGGGTGCAGTGGCTATCGGGTCCCCGTGCTGCTGTAATGGGGACACGATAGCAGGGAATCTCACAGGCAGGAAGCTATATGAGTAATACAGACTGTATTACTCATACAGCCAATGCATTCCAAAACAGAAGTTTTGGAATGCATTGTAAAGGGTATCAGACCCCCAAAAGTTGAAGTCCCAAAGTGGGACAAAAAGTAAAAAAAAAGTAGGAAAAATAAAGTCCCCCCCGAAAAAATTAAAAGTTTCAAGTAAAAAAAACAAAAACTTTTTCCCCAAATAAAGTTAAAAAAAATTGGGAAAGAATAGGGGAAAAACCCCTCAGATGAACACCGTAAAAAATAAAAAATAAAAACTGTGCTAAATAAACCATTTTTTTGTCACCTTACATCACTAAAAGTGATACAGCAAGCGATCAAAAAGGCGTATGCCCACAAAAATAGTACCAATCAAACCGTAATCTCATCCCTCAAAAATCAAAGATAATCGCCCAAAAACTGAAAAAAACTATGGCTCTCAGACTATGGAGACACTAAAACATAATTTTTTTTGTTTCAAAAATGAAAACATAGTGTAAAATTTACATAAATAAAAAAAGTATACATATTAAGTATCGCCGCATCCGTAATAACCTGCTCTATAAAAATACCACATGATCTAACCTGTCAGATGAATGTTGTAAATAAAATAAAAAAACGGCGCCAAAACAACTATTTCTTGCTACCTTGCCTCACACAAAGTATAATATAGAGCAACCAAAAATCATATGTACCCTAAAATAGTGCCAACAAAACTGCCACCCTATGCCGTAGTTTCTAAAATGGGGTCACTTTTTTGGAGTTTCTACTCTCGGGGTGCATCAGAGGGGCTTCAAATGGTACATGGTGTCAAAAATCTAGTCCAGCAAAATCTGCCTTCCAAAACCGTATGGCATTCCTTTCCTTCTGCGCCCTGCCGTGTGCCTGTACAGCAGTTTACGATAACATATGGGGTGTTTCTGTAAACTACAGGCAATATGTCGCCTTGCCAGTGGTGTCATGATACTTTGCTATTGAATGAGAGCATAGAATTGAATGTAACATTTTCCGATAAAAATGGTTGTTCAACATGGAAATGTGCAAACAAGTTTCTTTTTTAGGTTGTGCAACAGAAAACATCTAGAGAAAATCTGCAGTGTGGGTATCTCTAGCATTATAACACCTTGTGGTTGACAGCCAGCGGCATATGTTGATCATACAGTGACGTTCAAAGCAGCAGAAGAAACAACAGATGAAAATTATGCAACGATTCCACCTAGTTAATTAAACATGCTACATTTTTATAATATGCTAACTAGTGTAACAATACAATCTCCTATGTAAAATGCATGTGCTATGCAGGGGTGCACCTAACCTTTCTGCTGCCTGAGGAGAAAACTGAAATGGCATTCCCGCTTCCCAATGCCAATTTCTTAACCTAACCCCTTACCTTCAACCCATGGCCGCTCGGCTGCCCCTCTCTTGCCCCTAACTGGTGCTGCCTGAGGCGATCGCCTTACATGGCCTCATTGGTGGTGCACCCCTGGTGCTATGAACCGGCAAAGAAGCCAGACACATGCCTCCTGACATTTCACAACCTGCATAAATATAGCTTTTTCAGGCTCACGCCAGATCTCAAAAAGTGGGCGCGGTGTGGACAGGGAAGAACAAGGGCCGGTAGGCCCATCTCCTTCATCATTTTATATGCCTGTTTGGGGCGTAGAAATAGGTCAAAATGTAAGCCACCAAGGAAGCTGTCTTACATTTAGACCGGCGCCTATACATAACTTCGGTGGATCCAAATGCCGGTCTTAATAAATGACCCCCAATAAGCATAACATTTTCTTATTATTCTAAAAGGTACCCTACCTTACCTACCCCATTAACATGTCCGTAGTGTATTGTGGATCCACAATACACCGGGCCGGGCACTCCTACAGAAATGTCTATTCTTGTCTGATATTGTGGACAAGAATAGGACATGTTCTATTTTTGTCGGGAGCCGAGGACCGGAAGTACGGAGCCACGGACTGGAAATGTGGATGCGGACAGCACAATGTGTGCTGTCCGCATCCTTTCCGTCCCCATTGAGAATTAATTGGTCCGCACCCATTCTGCAGATCCGCAACACACTACGGACGTGTGAATTAGGCATAATTCTCCCCTAGAAACGTCTGGCAGCAACACTCTCCTCTCTCCCCATTGAATACACATAGATGTGTATGGGGGAGTCTGGAGGGAGACAGCTATTAAATGTGTATGGCTGGCCTAAGTGCAATATCGGAGCTGGGTATTTGTTGAAAGCAGGGCCGGGCCGACACAGAGGCTGGGGAGGCTCCAGCCTCAGGGCGCTCCAGGCTCAGGGCGCAGGCCAGCTCCCCAGCCTCTGGGCGGCAGCCGGCAGGCAGTCCACTGACCACATCCATGGGCCCCCAGGAAATAATGCGGTCTGCGGTCTGCGGTGAAATATGGAGCGGCTGGCGGCGGCGATACAGGACCCGAGGAGCAGGGGAGAGGAGGCGTGTCACTTTCCTGATAGGCCGGCGTAGGCGGCGCGATGACGTCATCGCGCTGCCTACGCTGGAGGCTGCCGGCCTATCAGGAAAGGGACACACCTCTCCCCTGCTCCAGCCCGGGACACAGCCAGGGGAGCCGGTGTACCATGAAAAAGCATTAACTTATGAAGAAACATTAAGCAGCTGATTTCAGGGGGCGTGTCGCTCTGCTCTCGGCTCAGATTGGCTCACATTCAGGGGGTGTGTTCTACGCTCGCGCTCGGCTCAGTAGCAGAAGCAGGTCTGAAGCCCGCGCGGCACGGGGGTTTATGAGGAGGCACGGGGGTTTAGGAGGCAGGGATGTATGAATAAACCTGTGAGCCTCCATGTTGCGCAGAAAACCGCAGGTCAATTCAGACCTGCGGTTTTCTTCGTGACAGTCTCTGATCCCCAGTGCCACTGCGCTGGGTTAGCATCGGGTGTAGTGAATAAACCTAGAGCACCCCCTTCATGTTGCGCAGAAAACCGCAGGTAAATTCAGACCTGCGGTTTTCTGTGCAACATTGGGGGGGGGGCTCACAGGTTTATTCATACATCCCTGCCTCCTAAACCCCCCGTGCCTCCTCATAAACCCCCCGTGCCGCGCGGGCTTCAGACCTGCTTCTGCTACTGAGCCGAGCGCGAGCGTAGAACACACCCCCTGAATGTGAGCCAATCTGAGCCGAGAGCAGAGCGACACGCCCCCTGAAATCAGCTGCTTAATGTTTCTTCATAAGTTAATGCTTTTTCATGGTACACCGGCGGTGGCGGGAGCTGGAAGGAGAAGGAGAAGGAGAAGGGGCCGGCTCCACTGTGTATGAAGAGAGCAGGATGGGCAGCCGGCGTGGAACTGAAGAGGAATGGAGTCCTGGTGTCCAGTGCAGGGGAGCCCAGACATCCAGTGTGTGTGACAAGGTAAAAGTGCACCAATCATGTATCCATATGTGTAATGTATGTAGTGCAGTGTGTGATCTACACACTGCAGTACATACATCACACACTGCAGTACATATATCACACATCTCACACTGATGTATGTGCTGCAGAGTGTAGTAAATGCACAGGTGGCTATTATAGCCAAGAGATAATGTCCAGGGAAGATCCGCCATATTGGACTGTGCATTTACTACACACTGCACCACATACATCACACACCCTGCTTTACATACATCACACACTGATATATGTAGTACACTGTGTGTGATGTATATGGTGCAGAGTGTAGTAAATGCACAGGTGGTTGTTATAGCCAAGAGATAAATGTCCAGGGAAGATCCGCCATATTGGACTGTGCATTTACTACACACTGCACCACATACATCACACACCCTGCTTTACATACATCACACACTGATATATGTAGTACACTGTGTGTGATGTATATGGTGCAGAGTGTAGTAAATGCACAGGTGGTTGTTATAGCCAAGAGATAAATGTCCAGGGAAGATCCGCCATATTGGACTGGACTTTATCTCTTGGCTATAATAGCCTGCTGTGCATTTACTACACTCTGCACCATATACATCACACACAGTGTACTACATATATCAGTGTAAGATGTGTGTGATGTATATGGTGCAGTGTGTAGTAAATGAACAGGTGGTCATTATAGCCAAGAGATAATGTCCAAGGAAGATCCGCCATATTGAACTGGACTTTATCTCTTGGCTATAATGACCACCTGTGCATTTACTACACTCTGCACCATATACATCACACACAGTGTACTACATATATCAGTGTGAGATGTATGTAAAGCAGGGTGTGTGATGTATGTGGTGCAGTGTGTAGTAAATGCACAGGTGGTCATTATAGCCAAGAGATAAAGTCCAGTTCAATATGGCGGATCTTCCTTGGACATTATCTCTTGGCTATAATAACCACCTGTGCATTTACTACACACTGCACCATATACATCACACACATCTCACACTGATGTATGTAGTACACTATGTGTGATATGGTGCAGTGTGTAGAAAATGCACAGGTGGTTATTATAGCCATATTGGACTGGACTTTATCTCTTGGCTATAATAGCCTGCTGTGCATGTACTACACTCTGCACCATATACATCACACACCTCACACTGATGTATGTAATACAGTGATGTATATGTGCAGTGATGCAAATGCGTATGATAGTGGTGAAAATTATTAGTGCCCCCCCATTTTGATCAGATGTGAGGCAACCAGCTCTGAGTCTCCGGACACAGTACAGGGATTCTAATAACCGAATAAGTCTATGAGTTATAAGAACCGAATGATCCTCTTACTTATAGACTCATTCGATTCTTTGAGTTTAAAGAATCCTGTCACCAGAGCAGAGAGCACTACTGAGTCTATTGCAGCAGTGATAAGGGACACGCAGGACAGTCAGCAGAGAGATGAGAGAAATGTCAGGACACAGAGTTTAGTTTACAGGGGATCCTCATTCAGATTGAATTAACCCTTTAGGATCAAATTGGTTTCTCAAGGAGATATATGTATGTTAAAGGCATCCCTTCTTCTGAAACATCTGTCTCACTCAGTAGCTCTATAACTAAGGCTGGATTCACACGTCTGTGGAACACGGTCTGTGTGATACCGGCCTGGATTTCTTCTGCGTGCAGAAGCGCACTGCGTAAGTGGTTGCTATGATGCTGTGCGCTTCCTGCTGCCGCCGCAGTACGGTGACACACTCGTATAGATCAAACCAGTGCAATACTGTACCGCTGCGGCAGCAGGAAACGCACGGCGTCATATCAACCACTTGTGCAGTGCGCTCCTGCACTCAGAAGAAATCCAGACCAGTATCACACAGACCGTGTTCCATGGACGTTTGAATCCAGCCTAAGGGTGGGCTCACACTAGCGCTATGGATTCCGTTACGGCTTTCCATTATAACATGGTTATAACAAAAAATAACGGAATCTATAAGATAGAGGTCAAAACGGAAGCCTTTAAGAGGCATTCCGTTTTGCTTACAAAGTCTATAGGAAGTCTATAGGAATCATAACAGATCCATCTGGTTTCCTGTCGACAGGATTAATAACAAACATACATATCTAAATGGCGGCGGAGGGGGGGGGGGGCGCACTTGGGCAGCTCAGCCTCTGTTGGTGGTGGACCTTGTCCCAGCCCTGGTTGAAAGCTATTCAATGAATTAAAAGACTTAACAACACGCAGCAGAGTTAAGAAATTGATTGACTGCTAATTAAAAAAGCCATACCAATGACATTGCAGTAGCCTGAGGGAGATGGGATGGACAGCTCTAATAAAAATGACTCTCCCAAGCTGAGGCTTGGAAACAAAACAAGCCAGTTCTGGCCATCCTGCAGCTGTTGTGTTGTCGGGAAGAGAAGGTCTTTCTTATTTTAGTGATACGAGCACAGGAGCATGGAGGTGGGAAGGTGGAAGAGACGCCGATGTGCAGGCAATAGGGCACAGCTGCCTTGACCTACACCTGCCAAGTTTCTCTGTCGGACAGCCTTATACCTAGGAACAGGCCTGCTGCTGAGTAAAGTACAGAAATAGACTGCTGTTGTAGCAACCACACAAACAGCAACGGGCGGTAGCAAAGCGTATCACTGTGTATCACCACTGTACTAACAGACCATAAACCGATATACAGCATATAACGCAGAGGAAAGCAAATGCTATCAGATCTCATACAGGTCTAACAGGTGTCCACGACTTCTAAGCCTATTTTTCAACTTTATTAAGTTCCAAGCAGGCAAAGGTACCATTTACAGTGGTGCATACATTTGACCTAAATCTATATCAGTAGATAAAGATAACCAAATCAAACAAATTAGTCCAAAATTGGACTTGGTCATTTATTTATTGGGGAAAATAATCCAATATCAGATGTCTGTGAGTGACAAAAGTATGAGAACCTTTAGGATTAGCAGACAATTTGAAGGTGAAATGAGAGTCGGGTGTTTTCGATCAATGGGATGACAATCAGGTGTGAGTGGGCAACCTGTTTTATTTAAGTCTGATCTTCACAACATGTTTGTGGAAGTGTGTCATGGCATGAACAAAGGACATTTCAGAGGACCTCAGAAGAAGAGTTGTTGATGCTGATTAGGCTTAAAATGGCCACAAAACCATCTCTAAAGAGTTTGGACTCCACCAATCCACATTCAGACAGATTGTGTAAAAATAGAGAAAATTCAAGAGCATTATTATCCTCCCCAGGAGCGATCAAACAACAAAGATCATGTCAAGAGCAAGGTGTCTGTGAGGAACCCGAAGTAAGCTCTAAGCAACTAAAGGCCTTTCTCACATTAGTTAATGTTCATGAGTCCACCATCAGTAGGACACTGATCAACAATGGTGTGCATGGCAGGACTGCAAGGAGAAAGCCGCTGCTCTCCACAAACAATATTTCTGCCTTTCTGCAGTTTGCTAAAGATTACCTGGACAAGCCAGAAAGCTATTGAAATAATGTTTGGCAGACAGATAAGAACAAAATAGAACTTTTTGTTTCAAATGAGAAGCCTTAGGGTACTTTCACACTTGCGTTTTGGATTCTGTTTGTGGGATCTGTTTCAGGGCTCTCACAAACGGTCCAAAACGGATCAGTTCAGCCCTAATGCATTCTGAGTAGATAAGGATCCGTTCAGAATGCATCAGTTAGGCTCCGTTCCGCCTCTATTCCGTTTTGGAGACGGACACCAAAACGCAGCATGCAGCATTTTGGTGTCCGTCTGACGATGTGGAGCCGAACGGATCCGTTTTTAATTACAATGTAAGTCAATGGGGACGGATCCGTTTTTAATGACACAATATAGTGCATTTGAAAACGGATCTGTTCCCCATTGACTTTCAATGTAATTCAAAACGGATCCGTTTTGGACTTTGTCATTTTTCTTTAAAACTAATGCAAACGGATCAGTTCTGAACGGATACAAACGTTTGCATTATAGGTGCGGATCCGTCTGTGCAAATAAACAGATGGATCCGCACCAAAGCAAGTGTGAAAGTACCCTTAGACATGGTGATGGTAGTATCCTGGTTTGGGCCTGTTTTTTTAATGCATCTGGGCCAGCTTGCCATCATTGATAGAACAACGGATTGTGAATTATACCAGTAAATTCTAAAGGAAAATGTCAATACATCCGTCTGTCAGCTAACTCTCAAAATAACATGGGTCAGGCGGCAAGACAACCACTCTAGGCACAGTCGTTTATTGGTTAAGAAAGAATAAAATTAAAGTTTGGGCATAGCCAAGTCAAAGTCCTGACCTAGTGAGTAGTTTATAGAAGAAAACCCGCCAACATAATTGTTTTGCACGGAGGGTTGAAGAGTTGAAGCTGTTTTGTATGGGGGCATATGCTAAAATTCCTCCAAGCCAATGTGCAGGACTAATCGGCAATTTACCAGAGAGGTATGGTAGCCACTTCAGGGGTATGTTAGCCACTTATTTCAACAGGAGAAAAAAATAATAATAAAAACCTAGATATTCACTACTGGGTTCCACACTTTCTTTTTTAGTATGCATGTATGAAAGTACGAATGTGTCTCCAGCCTTTTTTTATTCACAAGAACATTGAGATCTTGTATAGTCAGCCATAGGCTTTTTCTGTTAGTATAAGCATATCTGAAAAAGTTTTCATTGACTAAATAAGAATTTTTGTAAATCTTTATTTATTAAGAGGTTGACAATGCAATAACATGCGACAATAAACATCCCATAAGTACAATCTCAGAAGGTTTTGAGTGAACCCCTAAAACTTATAACAACAACAAACAGGGCAATCATGTTGAACCACAGCGAGGCGATATGTGCTTACTAGTTGCGACACCACCACCGCAAGAAGTTTACAGATGCGAATCAATTCTGAGCAGGGTAACAAGAAATCAGTTACAGAGACTAAATAAGAATTTTTAACTCATTAACCACTTCAGCCCCCTAGCTTAAACACCCTTAATGACCAGGCCACAATTCTGCACTACACTACTTTCACTGCTTATTGCTCCAGTCATGCAACTTACCACCCAAATGAATGTTACCTCCTTTTCTTCTCACTAATAGAGCTTTCATTTGGTGGTATTTCATTGTTGCTGACATTTTTCCTTTTTTGCTAGTAATCAAAATGACCGAAATTTTTGAAAAAATGACATTTTTCACTTTCTGTTGTAAATTTTTTTAAAAACTACATTTCTATATAAATTTTTCTTTAAATTTATTGTTCTACATGTCTTTGATAAAAAAAAAATCCAATAAGTGTATATTTATTGGTTTGGGTAAAAGTTATAGCGTTTACAAACTATGGTGCAAAACAGTGAATTTCGGCATTTTGAAGCAGCTCTGACTTTCTGAGCACCTGTCATGTTTCTTCAGGTGCTAGAATGTCAGGATAGTATAAATACCCCCAAATGACACCATTTTAGAAAGAAGACACCCCAAAGTATTTGCGGAGGGGCATGGTGAGTTCATGTATCATTTCATTTTTTTCACAAGTTAGTGGAAAATGACACTTTCTGAGGAAAAAATAATAATAAAGTTTCCATTTCTGCTAACTTCTGGCAAAAAAAAAAAAATCTCCCACGGACTCACTATGCCCCTCAGTGAATACCTTGGGGTGTCTACTTTCGAAATGGGGTCATTTGTGGTGTGTGTTTACTGTTCTGGCATTTTGGACGGGGCTAAATTGTGAGCAGCCATGTAAAACCTAAAGGTACTCGTTGGAATTTGTGCCCTTGGCGCACCCAGGCTGCAAAAAGTGTCACTCATGTGGTATCGCCGTACTCAGGAGAAGTAGGGCAATGTGTTTTGGGGTGTATTTTTACATATACCCATGCTGGTGAGAGAAATATCTCTGTAAATTGTCTACTTTTTATTAAAAAAAATTAAAAAGTTGTCATTTACAGAGATATTTCTCTCACCCAGCATGGGTATATGTAAAAATACACCCCAAAACACATTGCCCTACTTCTCCTGAGTACAGCGATACCACATGTGTGACACTTTTTTGCAGCCTAGGTGCGCAAAGGGGCCCAAATTCCAATAAGTACCTTTAGGAGGAGCATTTTACGCATTTAGATTCCAGACTTCTTCTCACGCTTTAGGACCCCTAAAATGCCAGGGCAGTATAAATACCCCACATGTGACCCCATTTTGGAAAGAAGACACCCCCAAGTATTCCGTGAGGGGCATGACGAGTTCATAGAAGATTTTTTTTTTTGGCACAAGTTATCGGAAATTGACTTTTTATAATTACAAAGGCTCATATAATTTGTGACAAAAAATTAAATTTTACATGAACTCACCATACCCCTCACGGAACACCTTGGGGTATCTTCTTTCTAAAATGTGGTCACATGTGGGGTATTTATACTGCCCTGGCATTTGAGGGTCTCCGCAATCATTACATGTTAGGCCAGCATTAGGAGTTTCTGCGATTCTCCGTATATTGAGCATACGGGTAATGAGATTTTTTTTTTCCGTTCAGCCTCTGGGCTGAAAAAAGAAAAAAAACGAACGGCACAGATTTCTTCATTCACATCAATCAATGTGGATGAAAAAATCTCTGCCAAAAAATGTGCAAAACAAAAGAAGTAAGGCACCATTCACACGTCCGCATCAGCATTTGCGGAGCTGCGGAGGCGAACTTCCGGGTTTCGGCCCCCAAACATCCAAAAAGATAGAGCATGTCCTATTCTTTTTAAAAGGCATTTTCTATATAGTTCTGGCAATGTGCGGATCCGCAAAATGCGGAAAGCACATTGCCGGTGTCCGTGTTTTGCGGATCCATGGATCCGCAAAGCACATACAGATGTCTGAATGAGCCTTACAGGGGGGTGATTAGTGACAGGGGGGTGACATGGGGTAATCAGGGGTTAATCGGGGGGTTAATCAGTGACGGGGGGGTTGGATGGGGGGTTTGTGTGGTTATTGGTGCACTTACATATGTTTCCTTTGGTGGTCCCAAGAAAAAGGGACCACCAGAGGAGCGAGCAGAAGGCATATCAGACGCTGTTAACAAAACAGCGTCTGATATGCAATTTTTTTTAACTTCTACAGCCTGCCAGCGCATGATCAGCGCTGGCAGGCTGTAGTTGAACTTCTCCCCAACGCGATCCTGTGACGCATGGATGCGTCCAGGAAGAATAAACCTGCCGCCGCCTGGACGCATCCGTGCATTAGGCGGTCCAGAGCCGGTTAAAATGGAATTATCACAGTCGAGGGTATATTAATGTTCTAAATGTTATTAATTATTTATTAACATCCATTCTAAAGTTATGTACAGTACGAGGAGTAAGAATATTCAGGCTCTACTGCAACAGTACCTAACCATGAGGTGATTAAAAAATAACGTGACATTCTACAATGCTACATACATGAGTAAAACACACAATCATGTGACGTGTCACTACCCTATTTGGTTGACATGGAGTTATATTGGGCTGCGCAGTTGTATAGTCTGGCATTCTGGGTCACAACATGTTGTCATTTCTTGATAAATAGCATGTTCAGTGTCCTTGAGCTGGGAAGTTTGAGCCTACAGGATCATCCACCAGGGTACCAAAGAGATATCTGTTTGGCTCTTCCTAACACTGTAATACGGTTTATCTTTGCAGTACAGGGAGCTGGGTAGAGAATGTGCTATTACACATGCCCTTTGTGCATAAAAATTAAAAAAATGGGTATAATGAGTGTTATGCAGTGCTATACAGTGATTCCTCAAGATACAATAGACTCAGGATACAATATTTTGGATCAGACTCAGATCCAACCACTCAAGGCCACTTCTCTGGTAAAATATCTGGTATGAGTTATAGTTAGCAGCTATTCCTGACTGTTATTTGTAAGGACTTATTTTATTTGTCTTAGTTATCTTCTTATTTTTCTTAAATCTTAATTTTCTCTTATCTTGAATTACATTTTGGGGTTTTGGAACCGATTACTCAACTTACAATGATTTCAACATACAATGGTCGTCCTGGAACCAATTAATATTGTATCTTGATGGACCACTGTATATAGAAAGGAAGGGTGATATTTTTATGTCTAGAATTTGGTGAGTATGTACTTCATCTACCAATGCTACCATAGTAGAGACTCACTAAGTAGGAGCAGCTACCACTCTTGCTGACCCAGTATGTCCACTTACAACATGGTTAGCCATTCATTAGCCATAATTTACCCATCCTTGAAATGAAGAGAAGCCAATCCCACAACAAACAGTTCATCTTAGTGCAGGCTTATATTCAAAGAGGTTTTACAATATTTTAATATTGATGGCTCATCATCAGAATAGGCCATCAATATTTAATAGGTGGGAGTCCCGACAACCTTCAACTCCACTGATCAGCTGTTCTGCAGCAGCTGCTGGAGCTCTAGCATTGGAAGGACAAAAACACCTTCTTTAATATTGATGGCTCATCATTAGGATAGGACATCAATATCTGATCAGCAGGGGTCCAACATCCTGCACCCCTGCCGATCAGCTATTTTCCAGTAGCAGGAGTAGATCTGACACCAGAAGTCAGCACCAGGACTACACAGCTCCATCCATTTAAGTACTGCACCCACTAAGATGAATGGAAACTGTGCTGCAGTAACCAGTTCCATCCACTACACAATGGATGGAGCTGTGTAGTTCCCGCACCGACTAATGGCTGACAATAAATCTTTTTTAAGTATTGTTTTCCTTTAAGTGAGTAGATGATCCTCCTTTTAAGTAAAAAAAATTTACATCTCGGGTTTAATTGCATTTAGTGTACAGTTTATGCAATAATACTATTACTGAGGACTAGTTGGATTACAATAGTACAACATTTTAATAGATATACGTTTCATAAAACCTAAGTAACTGCAAACATTTTTCATTACGACAACTTTGGAAAGATTGGTCAAACATGTTAGAGCTGGTCCCACCCATATTTTGGCAACAGTAGATTAAAAACGGGTTTATGTCATGTATTTAATATTATTATCCTAAGTAACAATCACAAAAGATGACCACATCTATAAAATTATAGTAGTGTGTCATCCAAATGTATTACACTAGAGCAGAAACCATACCACTTCCTTAAAAATGATATAATATATATAATATTTATACCATACAGTGATGGTGTATTTATATAATATGGTGCCCAATGGTACTAGCATATTTTAGATTATTTGTATTGAGTAGAGAAGACTCCAGATATAAAATAAGTAGAACTGATTATTATTAATATAGCCTTTATTACTTTTTTTCATTCATGGTGTTAAAGGATTTTCCCAGCAGTTCCTACTGTGCAATCAATACTCTGCTTGTCTGACCTCTCAGGTTATAGGTCATCAAGTTCAGACATTAATTAGGAACTCATGCTCATGCATTTTTCATCGTTGTGTATGCAATAACTAAGTTAAAGGTTGAAAAATAGATTATTCTTAATAAGCTTCATATATTATTAGTGCAGGATGGCTGTAAGGATGTGCTTTGAGTCTATAAATAAGTTTGCACAGAGGGTAGTGCATAAACTAAATCATATTTCAGCTGTTGTATTAAATAGAACAACATATTTCATTCTTTTTGGTTTAATAGTCACAGTGATACGTTGAATATCTGACTGTCTTTTCAGTTTAAAGTCTACTTAGAGAATCTCTAACTGAGCGTTACTAAGGAGCATCTGTTATCAGTCTTCAGTTTTGTACTGAGCGCTGAAGATGTCTGTATGTAACAAGTCCAATAGGAAGGGTGATGGGCCTTGTTAGGGCACATATTCAAGATCAGGTACTGGGTTAGTGGCAAGAATCAGGCTGGAAGCTTCTGTATGTTACACAGTCGTCATCAGCGCTCAGTAGAACTAAAGACTGAAGACAGACTTTCCTTAGCAACACTTAACTTTGCACCCTGTTACTCCCTGTTTTGAAGAACAAAGAAACATATTCCCTAATATCCTCATATCACAAAAAACTATTAAATTAAAAATCAGCTGATATGACAGTTTCACTTTAAAGAACACTTGGAGGGGGGGGGGGGGGAGTTCGGTACCACCTACTTATTATCTTAAAGGAATTCTTCTGGATTCGTATACATCTGGAGAATCCATGAGAATTCTTGAGAATCTGGGAAGATTCTGTGTCAGACAAAGAGATGGATAGATCCTTCTCCCACTGTTGGATATGTGGTGGTCTTGCAGGGCCCTCCTGCAATAACCATTTATTATATAGCATGGAAATAGTTTTCATAATTGACCTAGGAAACTCCAGCATTATATCATACCAGGAGGGGACAAAATTAGCATTAGAGATCAATAGGTATTTCTTACAAATCTCATGGTAATGTGAGTAATGAAGATGAGTCCACTTAGCGACATTGTGCGGCGTCTGAAGGTGCAGCACCGAAGGAATCTTTTGACCCTTGAGAACTTCACCTGTCAAGAGCGCACCAAAGGAGGACCAAATACCCGACACATCATTGCAATTGGGGTCCAAATAATATGGCAGAAGACGAAAAGGCATAAAGGGAGAGGGACCTAGAGGCAAATTAAATCGGGTCGACACCAGGGACCAGGTATGTGAAATTCCCTTGAGTGCAGGGGGGAAGCCCCTGTCTGAACCCATTCTATTCCAAGTTTTCCATAGAAAGGCAATTTCAGAAGGGGACAATAAGCTAAGAGCTATCTGACATCCTAATTTGCTGATGTGGGGGTTTAACATCTCGATATGAAGACGAGATTGTATAGAACGATAGTATAGTTTGACATTGGGTAGTCCTAAACCTCCTCTGTGTTTTGGCCTGGTTAGTGCAGAATAGGCCAGTCTCAGCCGTCTTCCCTTCCACACAAAATTAGAAAAAACTCTGCGTGTAGTTGAGAAGAAGGATTCCGGCAGAAGAATAGGTAAAGTCTGCAAAAGATAGAGCACCTTAGGAAGAACATATGTTTTCAGGATATTCATCCTGCCTATCCAGGATACATATAGAATAGAAAGGTCTTTCAATTGTTTCTTTATTTTGTCTAGGAGAGGAGTGTAGTTGGGGTGGAATGCTGTACTGGGATCTCTTGGTATATTAACACCCAAATAGTTGATGTGGGAGGTCGCCCACTGGAAGGGGTAAGTGTCGGACAAACGTGAGACCACATGGGCAGGTGCGACTACTCCCAGTGCCGTACATTTAGATAAATTTATTTTGAAATTGGATAGGTGTCCAAAACGATCAAATAAATTAAGGATGGCCGGAAACGCAGAGACCGGATCAGACAGGAAAAGCAGGATATCGTCTGCAAAAGCCACTACTGTATGCGTCTCAGGTCCCACTTTCAAGCCACTAATGCCGTTGTCCTGCCTGATGGCCTGAATCAATATCAGCAAGCAAAGGATAAAAAGTGTAGGTGACAGTGGACACCCTTGTCTCGTTTTATTTGAAATGGAAAAAGAAGGGGGAGAGGGCCCCATTGTGTTTGCAGCATTTTAAACATCACTTGCAACAAACATTGTTGAAAGTGGCATTTTTACGCTGCCATCCCAACTTTCCTGAAAAGGGGGTGTTACAAGGGTGGGGGCGAGGCATCAGCCTGACACATTCATCTTTGCCAGTTTTCATTTGTGCAGCTATGTCATACAGTTCATTCTGCCGCACAGACTGCCAAAGGATGCGTCTAATTTATGAAGAGGCGTATCCTTGTCATAACTTAGAGACGCTAATCTTTGATAAATCTCCACCTTTTTTTGTATTCACTTTAACAGGGTTGTCTGATTTCATGATATTGTTGCCCTATCCTCGGGATAGGTCATCAAAATAAGATCAGGAGGAGTCCGACTGGCAGCCCTGCTGATAAATTGTTTGAAGGGGCCATGGTGCTTGTGTGAGATCCTCTTCCCCTCCATTGTTTACCCGCATGCCGGCTCGATTGTAGCGGCGGTGCAGTGTAGTTACAGCTGTTCGTCCTATTCAAGTGAACGAGACGGGAGAAGGAGCTGTAATTACATGGCAACCTCACTACAAAGTAAATGGCGTGAGGCTAAACATTAAAAGGGACGCAGAACTTGCAGGAGCCCAGCGACCCCTCCAAAATACTGATCAGCGGAGGAAACTTGGCACATCTGAAAATACTGCACCGACTGTAAGAATTTACTCGCACTGCCACAGTTATGTATGGGATCTGTATATTTAGCATCAAAACTCACATGAGGAGGTAGCAGCGAAACATTTCTCCCAAAAAACACATTCTAAATGTAATGGTAAGCTGGCTCCAGCAAGTAAACAGTTAAAGCGCTCCTGTTATGGGTGTGCATGGCTGTTCCTGTATCTCAAACATGTACTTAATGTTAGTGATGTTTTACTGTTTCATAAGTAAATGTTTGTGCGGTCAGCAGTGAACTCCCAGCCCTGTGTATTAAATGATTGTTATAGCCAGGCGGGACTGTCTGTAAAATGTGCGCACTGTCAGCAATGCCCTAGTGTGAGCAACCCAAGGTGGCATCACAGCAAGCCCAGGAAATATCAGCTAGGGAGCACCCTTGTGTATCTCCTTAGGGTTTCCACACACGCTATGTCCTTGGTGACATGCCATTCATTTTTTGTGACAAAGTACATCACTCAAATAATCAGAAACGTGTAATCTAAATGAAATATTGATCTAGTTTTGCACGAATTTCCAATCAGTTTTAATCAAGGAGCAAAAAGCAAACACAAAAATGGTAGCATGAAATCAGCCATAGCCCAAAAATACTTCCATAGGAGTCACACTTTTCTGCAGTGCCTTAGTAGAGACTTCTATAATGCTCCTTGAATCCGACAAGAATATTATAGGGGCTTTCAAGAGGTTGTCACTTGTCAACAACCCTGTCCAATTGTTCTATTGGGCCATATGGATGTCAATGGGGAATAAGCACCCCTCTATGGGAACAGAGAGACACTTTTATTGAGATAATTAATATTTTTTCATAATAACCTCATTCAATGTCATTTGAAAGGATAATTACCTGTTTTAACTTGTAAAAAGGTGACCTATCTGATTTCTCCAGTCAGAAGTATGGGGAAGCTAGGAGATAGCCTCTGTGGAAGTTCTGTTTAGGGCTCTTTCACACTTGCGTTTTTGTTTTCGGGCATAGAGTTCCGTCGTCGGGGCTCTATGCCGGAAAAATCCTGATCAGTTTTAACCCCATGCATTCTGAATGGAGAGAAATCCGTTCAGGATGCATCAGGATGTCTTCAGTTCAGGACCAGAAAGTTTTTTGGCCGGAGAAAATACCGCAGCATGCTGCGCTTTTTGCTCCGGCCAAAAATCCTGAACACTTGCCGCAAGGCTGGATCCGGAATTAATGCCCATTGAAAGGCATTAATCCGGATCCGGCCTTAAGCTAAACGTCGTTTCGGCGCATCGCCGACATTTAGCTTTTTCTGAATGGTTACCATGGCAGCCAGGACGCTAAAGTCCTGGTTGCCATGGTAAAGTGTAGTGGGGAGCGGGGGAGCAGTATACTTACAGTCCGTGCGGCTCCCGGGGCGCTCCAGAGTGACGTCAGGGCGCCCTACACGCATGGATCACGTGATCGCATGGACGTTCTGACGTTCTGGCGTTCGGACTGTAAGTATACCGCTCCCCCGATCCCCACTACTACTATGGCAACCAGGACTTTAATAGCGTCCTGGCTGCCATAGTAACCTCAAAGCATTTCGAAGACTGATCAGGATCCTGATCAGTCTTCTAATGCTTTCAGGCGACTTGCGTTCTGACGGATCCGGCGGGACGGAAGTGCCTGCCGGATCCTCAGAACGCAAGTGTGAAAGAGGCCTTAAAGGGGTTTTCTGAGAGTTTTTTACTGATGACCTATCCTCGGAATCCCGGGTGTCGGACCCCCACCGATCAGATACCAGAGGATAGGTCATCTGTAAAAAAAAAACTCCCAGAAACCCCATTTAAAGGAGTTTTCCAGGATCAGAATATTGATGGTCTGCTCTCAGCACCCCTGCCAATAACCTGTATGAAGCGGCTGCAACCCTTGTGTGAGCGCTGCGGCCTCTTCATAGTTTACATCGGTCTGTTTACCTGCACGCCATTTACTAAATAGCAGCTCTGCAGAATATTGCAACTTTGTCCCACTTAAGTGAATGGGATGAAGCTGCAATACCCTGCAGAAACTCAAGTAGGCAGGCCGAGGGTAGAAGTGCTCAAACAAGTGCTGCAGCCTCTTCATATAGCTGATTGGCGGGGTCCTGATAGTCAGACCCCACTCATCTGATTTTGATAGCTTATCCTAAGACATACTGATAGGGAATTTAGATTGTGAGCTCCACTGGGGACAGTGAATGATGACAATGTCTGTCTAGAACTGTGGAATATGTTGATGCTACTGTATAAGCGCAAGTAAAATAAATGATAATAATATTAAATCGCTGGATGCAATAGCTTGATGCTCAGGTGAATCAGTGCTTTGGCTTCACCAGTAAAACAACCTATAAAACAGAGATATAAACACTTTGGATTATCGTACGATTTATGCTCATCACCTTTATGATACACATTGTGAAAAACACATATAATCCAAAGTCGGGCTTGACTCTTCCTGAATTAAAGGAGAATCAATATCTTGTGGCACACAGTATGCTTCGATTGTGCTTGGAGTAGGATTCCCACCCCATTCAAGTAGCATAAAATATAACTTCCAGCGCAAGTAGTTACAAGTTACAAGATCAGTGCTTTTATGGAATAGCAGCTAGACTATATTTGCAGCTGCTATTTAATAAATGCACTGATTTTGAAACTTAGAACTACTTGCGCTGGAAGTTATATTTTGTTCTTCATTGACTTAAAGGTTCATTGTTACTTTGGACATCATTTACAATGCATGGAATACCTGGAAGGCTATCTTCACACAAATGTATTTTGTTTCCGTGTCCGTTCCGTTTTTTTTGCAGATAGGATGCAAACCCATTCATTTCAATGGATCCGCAAAAAATGCGGACAGCACACTATGTGCTATCCGCATTCGTATGTCCGTTCCGTAGCCTCGCAAAATAAATAGAACATGTCCTATTCTTGTACGTTTTGCAGACAAGGATAGGCATTGTTACAATGGATCAGCATAAATAAAAAAAATGCCATACGGACGTCGTCCGTTTTTTTGAGGTTCTGCAATTAGTGGACAGCAAAACACATACGGTTGTGTGAATGTAGCCTTAAAGGGAGTCTGTCACCAAAATGTCACCTTCTGCGCTGCTTACGTAATGCTGAAGTACAAATGAACATGATTTAAATGGTAGCTTTGTTCTTTTCTTCTGATAAACAGCAAAAACGTGGTTTTATTGATATGCAAATGAGGGCTTGCAAGTGCCCAGGCGCGGCGTTCGGGCAGTAAATGCCCAGGCCCCTCTGCCTTCTGCGTGCATAACTCCTCCCTAACCCCTCGTCTGGAACACCCTGTAATCCCTGTGTCATGCTGTTGAGTGGCAGAGATTCCTAGTGTGTGCAGCTCCCCATCGGGTCCAGAGCCAGCTATCCCTAGTAGAATGCTGTGAGCGATGCCAATGCCCAGAGTGGTCAGAACAGTGTGCATACCCGGGCACAAGCACGGCATATCAGGCCACTCAACAGCATCACACAGGGATTACCGGTCAGGCAAGTTGAGTAGTTAGAGAGGAGTTATGCACGCAGAACGCAAAGGGCCCTGGGCACTGACTGCCTGAACTCCACCCCTGGGCACTGGGCACGTTTTGCTGTTTATGAACATCCGAAGAAAATAGCAAAGGTACCATTTAAATCATGTTTATTTGTGCTACAGCATTACGTAAGCAGTGCAGAAGGTGACATTTTGGTGACAGACTCCCTTTAAAGGCAGGTTACAAGCCAAGGGCGTCCACCAACTAGGCACTTCTACTCCAATTCTGTTTGTCTGCAAGACAACTGGCTTCTGTAAAAGGAGTAGCGCTAAACAGGCCAGATCTCTGCCAGGTCCCATTATAGTCAATGGGCTCCTGCTGGGAAAGACAGTATCTGGCTATATTTGCTATGATGAACTCCGACAGGCTGTTCCTCTACCAGGACAGCCTGCAGGAGCAGTTTAGTGCCAGTGTGAAACTAGTGTAGATGCAGTACTAGAGAAATACTTTAGACAAGTACTATTGCCCCCATTGAGTGCTGTTTGGTATAATAGTGTACCCAGTGGGGCACCGCCAGAGAGGCGAGGTGATTGCCTCAGGTAGGGCCAAGTGGGGGCAGCCATGGACAATAAGCGCTTCCATTGTGGAAGCGCTCATCTCTGCATATCCCTCCTGCACCTTTAACAGTAGGGCTGTAGGGAACAAATTAAGTTGAGAATTTGGCATTGGGGTGCCGTTTTAGCTTTCGCCTCAGGCAGCATAAAGGCTAGGAGCACCCTTGAGTGTACCTTACTGGTCACTGAACAGAATATACATTTTTAGGCTACACCGATGCGCTGATATTGTATTATATTTTATTTAATTATCCTATTACAGGGTCTTAGCAAGGAGAGCAATCCAGTGACTGCGACAAAGGTTAAGCAGAGAATCAATAGGGATTTGGATGCAGTACATATACTTGTTAATTGGAATAACAGATATGATAATAGATAGTACTGTGGAATGAAGAACATTCTTCACGTTTGCCTAATCCCAGCTTAATTACAATCGAGGTTTGCAGCCTCAGCTTGTTAAAGTGTGAGAAGCTGCCATTTATGACACGTAATGTGTATTACTTCATTTGGTGTCAGAGCTCCGAGCATTCGGATAATGCTGGATTCAGATCTCTAGAAACAAACTGGAGAAAAAGGCTTAAAGGAAAACGTTTCGGGTGAGAAAATAGTGGAAAATGTTCTAATAAGGGAATATACGCAATCACACTCCTTAGGCTTATTCAGCATTACTGAGAATGTAAAACTCAACAAAAGGTTTACGTTCATGAAATAAGTAAAAGTGATTATAGATATCAGGACAATTCTGCATGCATTTATGCGTCTGCCCATCTTATCACATACAATCTATTCTATTATTTCCCGAGATTTTGTGAAAATTGATTAGGATATTTTTATGCCATTATCTCGCAGGTTGCCAACTGTATTAATTTCTATTGGACCCCAAAAGACCCTCTCAAAGTCCAAGTGACTCAATCGAGTCAATATGGCTAACAATGCTAGCTGTCTGACAACTAATTTTTGTCCCAGAAACTGAAGACAGGAGATGAAGCACATGTAGAAGACTGCAAACCTTAATGGCGTTTTACACAGGCAGACAATCACCATTACAAATGTTCCTGATCATTGCCCTATTTAAAGGTGCCAAGCAATCAGCTGACAAACAAGCAAGAAATCATTTGTCAGCTGAACACATCTATAATGTGCCAATAAAAAAAAATTTTTTTTCAGGAACACATCAACTCATGTTAACATGGAATGAGCTGCCAACAGTAATGTAAACAAACGGCAGCACAAACAATCCTAGGCAAGGAATGATCGTCCATGAGGCTGATCAGCTTGGCAAATATCTTCCCACGTCAAAGGTCCATGAACGAACACCAATCAACTTGTTATATCATTGATCGGTGTTCCTTATAGGCAGAAATTTGACCTGTAAGGCCCTTTTATGTTTCAGACCCTCCGACATTTTATAGCCCACATATGCACCTGTTCTATAGATAAAGTGAAACGGGTTAAAAAACGGGCTACAAATTAATTTAAACATGCCTTGGATAAACATGTCTAGCCTAAGATAAATAGGAAAGAATGCAAGAGCAAACTAGATGGACCAGGGGGTCTTTTTCTAACATGATCCTTCTATGTTTCTGTGTTCTGCTTGTGCCAAGGCACAAGCAAAGATTGCGAAGGAACCAAATGTTCCCGATAATTGCCTGATTAATCATCTTCTCTGTATGGGGAGAGCAAACAATACTGCGATCATTTGTTCCCATACATATTCATTGTTTACCAGCAGCACATGGTTGTTTACCAGGGGCGGACTGGGAACTTAAAGTGTCCCTGGAAGAAAAAAAAAATCTAAAGTGACAGAAGGGGCAACACGAGTAGTTGGGGCAAAATTGTAATTATGGGGAAAACCGGCACACTCAATCTGGAACGAATACGGGAGGTAAAAATATATAACTAAAGGGATTTCTCTTATATCCAAAAATATGAATCAATTTTATTAACCCTTATAATAATAATAAGTAAAAAACATAAGAAAACATAAGAAACACAAGTTGGTAGGATCAGAAATACCATACAACAACACAGAATACCATCCCAAAGAGCCAAATACCACAATGAAGCACCAAATACCTTCCCAGAAGCTTGTCCCTCTATGACAGTGATGGCGAACCTGTGGCACAGGTGCCAGAGGCGGCACTCAGAGCCCTCTCTGTGGGTACCCGCACCCTGGAAAAACCTATGGTGTACCAATATGCCTTAGACTTAATAGGCATGCTATTATAGCTAAATGATAAAGTACGTGGAAGATATACTATATTGGACTGTAGTATTCAGGTTAAATTGCCGTGTTGGCACTTTGCGATAAATAAGTGGGTTTTGGGTTGCAGTTTGGGCACTCAGTCTCTAAAAGGTTCGCCATCACTGATCTATGATGAACATTAATAGCTGCCACATTCAGGTCTCCTCCTCAAATTAAGATATGGAGGAGGGGGCTTAGGAGGTGAAATGTGGGCCACAGAACCAAGCCATGGTTTACATGCTGCCTGGACTTCCTCTAGTAATGCCCTCTATAGTGCCCCCAGTAGTATGTACCTAGCCAACGGCAGTGAGGAGCACTCGGATGGCCCTGTGAGGCATCAGCCCACTGGAAAAATTCCCTGTAGGTCTATGGCCAGTCCGCCTCTGGTCTGCCAGCAAGCAATTTTTTGTGGTGTTTAAGATGAGGTCACCGACAAACGAGCGTTTGCTCATTCGTTGGGTAATCGGTTGAACCATTCACACAGGGCAATTATAAGGAATGAGTCTGTGTAAGACATTTGAACTGTAAAGAAACAGAAATAGAAACACAAATTTGGAGACATAGCCATAGACAAATAGCCAGGCGTTGAAACATTTCCAAACCTATTGTTCACTAAACTCATGAGAGAGAAGGAGTAGATAAAACATCCCTCCAGAATAAAATAATAGTAAAATATCTAAATTGAATTGGAAGCACAACAAGATATATAGAGAGAAGGATTTCAATGCATTTCACTGCTCTCTCTTCACTTGTATAGAACTTCCAAGAGAGCACACTGCACATGCACGGCCGCATCTGGATTCACCTCTATGGGATTGCCGGAAATAGCCGAGCCAGCCCTCTGCTATTTTCGGAACTCTTATAGAAATGAATGGAGGATGGCTGTGCATTCTCGTTCACTTTAGAGGTGTTGTTCTAGAGATAGGTTTGGGTCTCAGAGGTGGCATCCATACCAATCTAACATTGGTGGCATCTCCTAGCGATAGGCCTCCAATGTATCAGATGAGACAACTCCTTTAAGGACAGTTGTAATGCAACAATAATGGAGCATAATATGGCACCCCAAGAAGTTTACTACTACTCACCACCCTTACAACACCTTGATCAAGGAATGCACAAGCCATACAGCAATGTGTTGTCCTCACCTTCTCTGACTGCACCAAGACATAACTTTGGCAGATATTCATTTAGTCTCAGCATTAAGCCTAGCACAACTCCAGCAATAATGCGAAATAAACATGACTAAGGTCAGCACAGAAAGGATGTCCCATGCACCAGACACTTAGAGGCTTTTGTCTGCTGACTGTTATGAGTACTGTTATGAGGTCTTAAAGGGAACCTGTCATGTTGTATGAACAGTCCTATCTGCAGACAGAATATTATGTGGGACATAGTCAATATAACTTGTAATTTATTCATTTAAACATTTGTCTTCTGTTTAGGAGTCTAGTGGGCGGTCCTACTCTGTGATTGACAGCTATATCTGTATGACTGTGGTTATCAGTCACTGGACCCCTAAACAGTTTTGATATTCGAAGCGGGAAGAGCCAAATGAGATCTACTGTGCAAGCGCCAGTTGAACTCTCGCCTGCGCATGTGTGAGATTTCAGGCTGAGCATTGGAACAGTGATGATGCCTGGCAGTGTCAGTCTGGGGTGCCTAGGGCCCACCAGTAAAATGTATTTTGGGGGCCCACACGTATGGATACATTCAGATATTACCTGCTCACACAGCAGCAAGATGCTACCAGATGATTGAATATGGGGGTCCCAGCAGTAACTTTGAGAAGGTAGGTCCTGGGGAGAAGAGGACACTGGTGGCTTTCCTCTATACCTAGAAGTCATCTCAGCTCTGATCATGTCTATAATAATAAACTGGGGAGTTTCTTTAATAATCTATCAGGTTTTTTATATGAACATAGGCTGGTTGAAGTGCCGTACATTGACTATATGTATGTAGTGCAGTAAGTCTACTGTGTTATGTGCCACTTGTGCAGGGGGTGGGAGACTTGAGGCCCACCTTGCTCAGGGGCGCACCGGGGGATTCACCTGTACCCCTGTGGCCCAGTCCTAGCCTGATGCCTGGTCCTGTCAATTACAAGTGACTAAGACATATTGCAGAGGTGAAGCAGTGCTCCAAGGGGCTAGTCCTGCTACCATTAGCATAAAAAATTAAAGTAGAAACTTCTCAATAAAGAAACATAGGACCACGGCAAGTACTCAGCATGATCAACCCTAACAGATAGTAAGCCTGCCTTACTAGGCTTGATCATGCTGCCAGATGCTCTTTAAGATTTGGATTTCTGCTGTGGATCCAGTGGTAAAATACATGTTGGTGTTTCATTATGCAACTAATTTTAGAAAAAATTTCTGGCCCAGAATATTTTTGAAAATGAATCAATAGCCAAAAGCTATACAAATTCTGTTTTAGGCCTAATTATTTATTCTCTTTCTATTTTTTTTAAAATAACCTTTCTTATATCCTTTTAAAATAAACACAGGACCGGATAATATATCTATATCCCTCTGTGTTATCTTTTCTCAAAAGCCTTCAATAATAATAAAACACCAAAAGACATTGTGTGTTGTTTGTTTTTTCACTTTTTTTCAAACTTCTGTATATATTGATAGTATTAATACTCAGCTATGGATATATTATAGTGATGATTGTGTTCATTTTCACACAACACCGCTATAGTAATAACAAATATTAGGAGCTGCTGTATTTTCTAAGTGTGCTGAGAATCAATCGTTCTCTATTAACAACATTATTTGTTATTTCTAAGATAGTTTGTTGCACCATCCGATTCACTTAGTTTTAACTTTCTTTCTCAGTATCACAGCTGCTACTCTAATATTAAATTCCTGCTTCACCTGGGCTAGCTTTTTAAAACAATCCGTTTTCTTAAGTATCCTCATTCATAGTTTTCAATCCTGTTTCTCACAGTTAGATTCTGGGGGACGCCTGCAGGTCGTCCCCCTTGTTTAACAACACCAATGTTTTTGTATTTAAAAAGAAAAACAAAGCTTTCCGCGTCTGTGGCGTTTTCAGGGGTTAGGAGAATAAATAATTAGGCCTGAAACAGAATTTGTATAGCCTTTTTCTATTGATTTAGGTTAATTATCCAACTCCAACTGGTCTGAACATAGCCTTATGGTGCCTTACATTCTAGATAAAGACTACAATTTATGCTCATAGATGTTTATTTATTCAGTTTAAATTTAAGGGGCATTTGTCAGCAGATCTGTACCTATGAAACTGTCTGACCTGTTACATGGGCACTTGGCAGCTGAAGGCATCTGCATTGCTGAGAAAAATGAAGTTTTAATATATGCAAATAAGCCTCTAGGAGTATTGTGGACGTTGCTGTTATGCCTAGAGGCTCAGCTCTCTCTGCAACCGCCATGCCCCTTGTACTTTGATTCATAGAAAGCTATGGGCATTGGCCTCACTAGCAGCTACTGGTCATGCGTGGGATACCTTCCCTGGCACTCCCAGTGGCTACATTCTTACTGCGCCTGCGTGCCCTAACCATCGGTGAGGCGGCTTCAGCCTCAACTTCTGTGCCTGCTCCGGGTAAGGCGCAGTAAGAATGTGGTCACTGGGAGTGCCGGGGAAGGTATCCGGCGCATGCCCAGTAGCTGCAAGTGAGGCCGATGCCCATAGCTTTCTATTGGGCATGTGCGGGATCTCGGAGGGTCGGGGACAGAAGCGGCACTTGCAAACGGCGGTTGGGGCGCGGCTGGGCACAAAGACAGGACGTTCAACCAGGTTATAAAACTTGATTTTACTGCATTTATAAGGTGGGAAGAGGGTATACAGATATATTTAGAATACTCATTACAAGACCTATGCCTGCCTATATATAGCTCAGAATGCTTATTGGGCCTGTCAGTGTCCCTTTAAAAAATATATATTTTTGCATTGCCGCATCCTAAGACCCATAACATATTATTATTTTTTTCTATGAAGTTGTGTGAGGGCTTGATTTTTGGCAGGACGACTTGTATTTTTCATTGGTATTATTCTGTAGTAAATGGAGCTTTTTGATCGGTTGTTATTGCTTTTTTCTGTGGCAACTAAGAATAAATGAGAAATTCTGTCTTTATTTTTTTTTACTTTTTCTTTACGTAGGGAACAATTTACATGATATTTATGTAGTCTGGCTCGTTACGGACACTGCAATACCAAACATATTGGGAAGATTTTTTTTTGCAATTTCTTTCATTGAAAAGCGTATTTTCAATGGAAAAAAAGCGTATTTTTATGGGATTTTTTCATTGAATAAATGAGGTTTTTTTTAAACTTTTTTTTACCACAAGGGGACTATAACAGACAGCTTTTTGATTGCTTTTAAAATGCAATGCACTATCCCTATAGTGCATTGCATTTTAATGGCAATGCTATTCTAACATTGACCAGCAGGCTGCGCCAGAGAGATGCAGCCTGCTGGAAATTATTTAAGGGTGGTCTGGGGCCTACATCAAACCCCAGGCAGCCTTCAAAAACATCGGCACCCTGCAATTGATTTGCGGGGTGCCGATGGGAGACAGAGAAAATCTGCTTCTTCTGTCAGCACTTTACATGCGGCGGGCGCCATTGCCCGCAGCATGTAAAGTGTTAAACAGCCCGGATCGGCACTCCTGTGTTTGTACCAACTGTGCAATTTTTTTCAAATTAATGTGACATGTCAGCTCTTAGAAGTAGAGACAAGCAGCACTAGTGGGCATCTTTCATGATGTTCAGTCCATGCTTCTTTTGACAACTACAGAAACCACACAAAATAAATATCAAGATCCAAAATACATCGTACAAGGGCATCAGCACCGCTTTAGTGTGAGTTCAGTGGTTGAAAAATAAAAAATCTAATTTGCTTCTCTACTTTTTTATTTTATCTATATCAAAGGCAAAGACATGCTTAAAGTATGTCTTACAATAGTTGGTGATGTCTACAGTTTAATGCCGTGATTCAGCACCTCACTGCTGCAGCCAATCACTGTCCTCAGCTGTAGACTGCTGAGATCAGTGATTGACTACAAATTTTGGCTGGATCAGGCGAACATCTAATGTGTATGGCAGCCTCAAAATCTGGCTGACAGTTATCTCATATGCTTGGCTGGCTTTAGGATTTAAGTTCAGTTCTCCCCCTGGCTTTTGTGAACATGTCCAGTGTATGTGCCAGGAAGGCTCATGGCCTATTAACACAATCCCCTATTTACCCAACATATAATTCTATTGGAAGGTTAGAAAGCAATCTGAACAGTCTTAAAGGGGTTTTCAAGATTTTAACATTGATAGCCTATCCTCAAGATAGGCCATCAATATCAGAATGGTGGGGGTTCGACCCCTCGCCGATCAGCTGTTCTGCAGTAGCTCTGGCACTGGAACAGCACATGTCTGTCCGTTGTTTAGTAGATGAAACTGCTAACTGCAATGCTGCTCCATTGGACAACCTCTATACAGGGCCAGACTTTACCTTAAATAGCGCTTCTTGAATTTCCACAACTGGTCCTCTTTTGTCAGTCGGCAAAAAGCCACCACCAGCAGTGTCTCCCCTCTTGGCATTCAGAACACTGGCACACTGGGCCAATCCAAATGTGCTTCCTCCATTCACCACATAGTGCTTATTGAGTTCTATTCTCCCAACAAAGGAGAAGGCGGAAGCAGTAATAAATCACTTCTGTCTTCTCCTCAGGGTCTCTGACAGCTGGAGACCCAATCTGATAGACTCCAGGTAGTTTGGCGCCCAGGGCTACCGTCCCCCCTGGCTTCCCCACCTCCACGCTATGCCACTGCCGACCACCCCTGGCTGTTGCATCTAGGTGGGAGGAGGTCAGGTGGGAGGGAGTGGGCATTCTGTCTAATGTCTAACATTAATGAATATCCCGGTAAAATAGTCTATTGCAGCTACATATGGCATATGATCAGATTATCTTGTTCCTGGCAGACAGCAGAGGATATTTAAAACCGATTAAATACTGTACAAAGCTTCTATATAAAGAGTGGAGATGATTTCATTTAAAAGTATTGAACAACATATATTTCTGTCGAAACGCAGCTTGGTTTGGAAATTACAAGAAGGGGCATTGGGTCATTTTAGAAACCATGATTTTTCCACAGAAACACAGCTAAAAATAAATGTATCGGATGGACTGTAAGCCACTTATGTTGCCTCTTTCAGCGCTAGATACTCAGCTAAGTGGATTAGGCAGAATATTGTAGAGTTAAATATAAAGCGTTGGCAGGGGGTGACCGACTCCAGCTCACTTCTTAACCTCTCCCTGCCACTCACATATTCCCGGATCTTTCTTTATTGGTCACTTCACTTGTTGAGTTTCTAATTTGGTTCTTTTCACCCTTGGGTGTTTACTTTCCCATAGCAAGGCTAGGATACTTGTAATAGTGACAGAGTAAGCTGGCAGGGGAGACAAACATTCTCATGTGTCTGTGTCCCTAAATATCACAACGCTGATCTGGGGCTGGCACTGAATTAGCTTTCCTCACAGCTGGCGGAGAAAAGTGGTGCCCATGGAAACAATTCGTCTTGAGATACAGATTGACCTTTAACCACTTCAGCCCCCCTGGCTTAAACACCGTTAATGACCAGGCCACTTTTTACAATTCCGCACTACACTACTTTCGCCGTTTATTGCTCCGTCATGCAACTTACCACCCAAATGAATTTTACCTCCTTTTCTTCTCACTAATAGAGCTTTCATTTGGTGGTATTTTATTGTTGCTGACATTTTTACATTTTTTTGATATTAATAAAAAATGACTGAAATTTTTGCAACAAATTTTTCACTTTCTGTTGTAATTTTTTTAAAAAAAAAAATACATTTCTATATAAATTTTTCTCTAAATTTATTGTTCTACATATCTGATAAAAAAAATGCAATAAGTGTATATTTATTGGTTTGGGTAAAAGTTATAGCGTTTACAAACTATGGTGCAAAAAAGTGAATTTCCGCAATTTGAAGCAGCTCTGACTTTCTGAGCACCTGTCATGTTTCTTCAGTTGCTAGAATGCCAGGATAGTATAAATACCCCGAAATGACACCATTTTAGAAAGAGGACACCCCAAAGTATTCGCGGAGGGGCATGGTGAGTTCATGTATGATTTCATTTTTTTTCACAAGTTAGCAGAAAATGACACTTTCTGAGGAAAAAAAAATAATAATAAAGTTTCCATTTCTGCTAACTTCTGGCAAAAAAAAAAAAATCTCCCACAGACTCACTACGCCCCTCAGTGAATACCTTGGGGTGTCTACTTTCCGAAATGGGGTCATTTGTGGGGTGTGTTTACTGTTCTGGCATTTTGGGCGGGGCTAAATTGTGAGCAGCCCTGTAAAACCTAAAGGTACTCGTTGGACTTTATGCCCCTTTACGCACCTAGGCTGCAAAAAAGTGGCACACATGTGGTATCGCCGTACTCAGAAGAAGTAGGGCAATGTGTTTTGGGGTGTATTTTTACATATACCCATGCTGGGTGAGAGCAATATCTCTGTAAATTGTCAACTTTGTATAAAAATTTAGAAAAAGTTGTCATTTACAGAGATATTTCTCTCACCCAGCATGGGTATATGTAAAAATACACCCCAAAACACATTGCCCTACTTCTCCTGAGTACGGCAATACCACATGAGTGACACTTTTTTGCAGCCTGGGTGCGCAAAGGGGCCCAAATTCCAATGAGTACCTTTAGTATTTCACAGGGCATTTTTACGCATTTGGATTCCAGACTTCTTCTCAGGGGCCCCTAAAATGCCAGGGCAGTATAAATACCCCACAAGTGACCCAATTTTAGAAAGAAGACACTCCAAGGTATTCCGTGAGGGGTATGGTGAGTTCATGTAAAATTTTATTTTTTGTCACAAGTTAGTTGAATATGAGACTTTTGTAAGAAAAAAAAAAAGCCAATTTCCGCTAACTTTCCGCTAACAAAAAATCTTCTATGAACTCACCATGGGGTGTCTTCTTTCCAAAATGGGGTCACTTGTGGGGTATTTATATTACCCTGGCATTTTAGGAGCCCTAAAATTTGAGAAGAAGTCTGGAATCCAAATGCATAAAATAAAATTTTACATGAACTCACCATACCCCTCACGAAATACCTTGGGGTGTCTTCTTTCTAAAATGGGGTCACATGTGAGGTGTTTGTACTGTCCTGGCATTTGAGGGTCTCCGCAATCATTACACGTATGGCCAGCATTAGGAGTTTCTGCTATTCTCCTTATATTGAGCATATGGGTAACGAGATTTTTTTTTTCCGTTCAGCCTCTGGGCTGAAAGAAAACATGAACGGCACAGATTTCTTCATTCGCATCAATCAATGTGGATGAAAAAATCTCTGCCAAAAAATGTGCAAAAAAAAAAAGAGGGGGGGGGGGGAAGGACATAGGAGTGCTTGCAAAGTAAGGCCCCATTCACACGTCCGCAAAAATGTCCACATCTATTCCGCAGACCCATTCAGTGTGAATGGGGCCGGTGGTGATGCGGACTGAACACTATGTGCTTCCGGGTTTCGGCCCCGAAACATCAGGCCGCAGCTCCGCAAAAGATAGAGCATGTCCTATTCTTGTCCGTAATTGCGGACAAGAAAAGGCATTTTCTATATAGTTCTGGCAATGTGCGGATCCGCAAAATGCGGAAAGCACATTGCCGGTGTCCGTGTTTTGCGGATCCGCAAAACACATACGGATGTCTGAATGGAGCCTTAGAGGGGGGTGATCAATGACATGGGGGTGACAGGGAGTTAATATGGGGTGATCAGGGGTTAATAAGTGATGGGGGGGGTTGGGGGTTGGTGTGTGGTGATTGGTGCACTTACATAGCTGCCTGTGTCCTCTAATGGTCCCAAGCAAAAGGGACCACCAGAGGAGCAGGCAGCAGGCATATCAGACGCTGTTTACAAAACAGCGTCTGATATGCGATTTAGACGGCGTTTTTTTAAGATCTACAGCCTGCCAGCGCATGATCAGCGCTGGCAGGCTGTAGTTAAACTTCCTCCCGACGCGATCCGTCAGGGCACGGCAGTTACGGAGGTCAGGGCACGGCAGTTACAGAGAGTGAGGAGCCTCTAGGTGTAACGGCAACGCCCCCGTTGCTCCTAAATGGAACCAAAATAGTTGTCTTCAGCTGCCAAGCGGACACGTTAGCCAATTTCATAGGTACAAATCTGCTGATGAATTCTCATTAAAATAATAATTTTTACTTGAAAATCCCTTTAACCACCTCCCGACCGCCTAACGCAGGGATGCGTCCTGCGGGCGGCCGGGATGTTCCTCCTTGACGCGCCGGTGCGTCATCTCGCGAGAGGCGAGATTTCCTGTTCCTCCTTGACGCGCCGGTGCGTCATCTCGCGAGAGGCGAGATTTCCTCTCGCGAGATGACGCATCGGCGCGTCAAGGAGGAACATCCCGGCCACCCGCAGGACGCATACCTGTGTTAGGCGGTCGGGAGGTGGTTAAAGGGGTTTTCAAGTAAAAATGATTTTTTAATGGGCATTCGTCAGCAGATTTGTACCTATAAAATTGGCTAACGTGTCCGCTTGGCAGCTGAAGACAATTATGTTGGTCCCATCTAGGAGCAACAGGGGCGTTGCCGTTACACCTAGAGGCTCCTCACTCTCCGTAACTGCCGTGCCCTGACCTCTTTAGGTTAAGTCAAAGCTAGGAGTGATCTTGTTTACACTGCTTGGCTCTGTCTATCAAAGTGCAAAGGGTAGTTGCAGAGAGAGCAGAGCCTCTAGGTGTAATGGCAACGTCCTCATTGCTCCTAGAGGTTAATTTGCATATATTAAAATATATTTTTTCTCAGCTATGTGGGCACATATGATATGAACAGAGGACCAAAAAAAGATGTCATTAGCTACCAAGCGCACATGCAACAGGTCAGCCAGTTTCATAGGTAGTTAACAAGTTCCTGCTGCATTGCCCCTGAAATAGAAGATTCATACTTGCCCGCTCCATGCTGCTCCAGTGGTCCACGCTGACTCTGCTCTCTCCATAATTCAGTCCCAGTTTACATCTGGCTGGCTATGGGCATGGTCACACGGTGACCGAACGATGGAGAGCATGGAGGCAGCGTGGACCACCGGGGCACCGGACCACCGGAGCAGTGCCAAGGATCATGCTACAGTATTCATTTTTACTGGAAAACCCCTTTAAAGGGGTTGCGTCACGTTCAGAAGTTAACCCCTATCCACAGGTGGGGGTCCAACCTGTACGAATAGAGCGTCAGGTAGACCATGCAAGCTGCCACTTCATTCAGTCTCTGTGGGGTACAGCCCCTTTACTCATATCACCTCTGCTTTGCATAAGGGTTCATTCAAACATCCGTAGAATGGGAACGTTGCGGAACAGATCCAGACCCATTTATTTTCAATGTGGCCGGAAGAGATGCGGACAGCACACAGTGTGCTGTCCGCATCCATATTTCCGGTGAGCGTACCCGATCTTCCAGTCCGCGGCTCCTGAAAAAAATAGAACATATCCTATTCTTGTCGGCAATAGCGGACAAGAATAGGCATTACTATATGGGCAGCAACAGTATTCACTTCTTAAGTCCAACGTGTATTTTCCACCGAAGAAATCTGAAGCTAACCAGCCACTTTTTTCCATGGCCACCAAGGTTCACCATGAGAAATGTCCAATACTTGTAAATAGGGTTACATGAGATGCGGATTTTAGCTTGAAATACATGCTGAAATGCACATAAAAATTCTGCCATGTGAACTTCCCCTTAAAGGGAGTCTTTCACCCCAAATAAGCAATTTAGACCATTCTGATAAATATAGCCCCCACATTAAAATGCTTCTTACCCTAATCACTTTTATTCAATATGCAAATTTCTGGTGAAGGTGCCCAGGGGTGGCGTTCCATGGCGCAGGCATGGGAAAGAAGGAGGAGAAGATCAAGACACAGGGCGGGCCGACTGGGTGAAGAGGGGAGTGGTATCATATGAAAATGACAGCGGGGCCTGGGCACCGGCCATTACAACGCCGCCCCTGGGCATCGGACAGCATTAGGGTAAGAAGCATTTTAATGTGGGGGCTATATTGATCAGAATGGTCTAACTGTTAGAAGTTGCTTATTTGGGGTGAAAGACTCCCTTTAAGGTGCCTTCACATGCAGCAGTTTTTTTGTTTTTATTTCTGCAATTGAAAATGAGTTCTGTTCAATGGGAGTTGCAGAAATCTATGTGCTTGTCACCAAAAGAACTCAATTCTATGGAACTGATTTTTAGGCCCTTTAGGCCTGTTTTACATGTCACTGAATCATGGACACATGCTGTCTGTGGTCTCCAAAGACCGCGCATGTATTTTTTGACTTTAATGTGTGTATTCACACGAACCATGGGTGCATGGTGGCACCACATGCCCTATTTTTGTCCATGATTACAGATCCCTCACACACATTATAATCTACGGGTCTGTGAAAACCATGGACACAACACAGGTTGATCTATTGTTTTCCCAGGCCATTGGTATTAGACGCTCAGGAAATTAATTTTTAACATAATGGCATCTATGGAATATGGCAGTGATTTTGTCTACAGAAGCCCCCTAGTAAAGGGGTATTGCATATGTAGCAAGTTATTCTCTTATCCACAGATTGGTGGGAGTCCTACCGCTTGGACCTCCACTGATCATGAGAACGGGGAGGATCCATGAAATAAACTGATCGGCAGGTTGAGCATGCGCACTGCCACTCTATTCATCTCTATGGAAGGACTGGAGGTATCTGAGTACAGCGCTCGGCTCTTTCCGATCCTCCTATAGGGATGAGTGGCGTGGCAGTGTGCACAGGGTCATGTAGTTGTATTCTTTAGGGTACAGCCACATGTGGCATAAATGCTGCAGATTTTCCCCAGCAATAAAACTGTACAGATTTTTCTGTGGATTTCAGTGCATAAGGGTATGGCCACAGGTGGCATAAATGCTGCGAATTCCCAGCAGCGCAAAAAGAAGCCCATTTCGGGTGGGTTTTACAGTGGTAGCTTTTGCCCAGATCCACTGTGGAAAACCCATGGCGGATGTCGCACTTGTGTCCGTACCTGTCATGCTGCAAATTTGGTGGCGATTTCCCACTTTGTATTGCAAAAGGTGAAATCCAAGGCGGAGTCTCCTGCATAAATTGACATGCTGGGGATTGAAAAAACGGATCATCGTTATGTTTAGATTTAATTAAGATAAAGTGATTTTTTTTTTAAATCTCATTCACTTTGCTGCTGCTCTCAATTCTATGAACACAATTCTGCTAAGGAAAAATTGCATGGTTTACACCACGTGTGGTCGTATCCTTAAGCAGATATAATGAAGTCATATTATAGTTCAAACACTAGCTCTTCAGTATTAAGGCGTAGCTTGAAGTTCTTTGGCTCCAGTCCAAAGACTATATCTGTGCCCATTGCCTAACAGCTGACAACTGGAATTCTGCCATATGTGATGTTGCACTGTGAAGGACCCATATATCAGATACAAATCAAGTATTCATCTATGCCCCGTGTAATATGATTATATCATACATAATCAGAAATGAGTGCAATTACTTGGAAGACTCACAAATCAGCTCAGTCTCCAAAGGGGTTGTGTCATGATGGCAACCTCTATCCGTATGCCCCGTTAAGTCATATAGGTGTCAAAGGGGCATGGTTCATCATGAGCCAAAGAGCAGTGGCCGCCATGTAAAGCTACATTTCTAGCTAGGTTTCAGTTTCCCTGGGAAAAAAACTGGTTATTACTAAGGTAGCTCCAGCCTAAAAGGGGTTTTTTCGAGGTGCCTATACGTCAAGTGTTTGTTTAAAAAGTAGAATCTTTCAACAAGAATAATCATTTTGTACACATAAAAAAAGTATAATAGTATGTTAGGGAATATTAATTTAGTGCAAAAGAAGAGTAAGGCACTGCCAAAAAATGTTTAAAACCTTTGATTCAATATAATAATCACCACTATATTTGATTTTCACCTAAACATTGCATAGGGGATATAGCCATACTGACACAGATAGCACCTTCTGGACCATATTCGATTATATGGGGGATTGTATGGATTGCATTTACCAGACTTATGATCCCTTTAAAAAGTGGATCTGAGCAAGGAGGCTTATAAAATAATGAAATATGCCATGAGTGTTATGCGATCAGTGAGTGTGGACCCACTGTGCCAACTAACTGGTTTGGCTTTGGGCTAAACCCTAAGGACATTATTCTGGCGCTCCCTAGTATTCACCCTTTAAACCCTGTACAGGGATCAGGACTTCACTGCAGGCAAGCTACCAGACTATTACCTCCTGAGATAGTCCCAGTATAGATGGAATTGACCCGCTGGGGTCAGGGACACTGGTGCAAGCACCAGAAGCTCTAGATACACAAAATACACCAAAACCCCATATATAGTCTGAACAGTCACTTAGTCTTGAATGCTGGTTCTGAGGTTCAGGAAGACCATTGGAAGCATAGATGAATGCAGACAGAGTAGTAGTGCAGGCATAGGCAGGTCAAGCTGGGTGTTTGACAGGTATATAGAGTAGGCAGACGGACAGGATAAATTAGACATGAACAGAACTCAAATTTGACTTAAAAGTGCAGGAGCACACAGGCATGGTTGAAACAGGCAATGAACGCACTAGGAACACAGGCTGGAGATAATGCAAGATAAACACAGATAAATAAACACCTTGGCTGGTCACATGAGAACCTAAAGCTCAGGCACCCTCTGACTGGAGAAGGTGCTTTAAACACCCAGGGACCCCCAGTTATTCACTCGAAAAGATTTAAGAGGCTAGACGTAAGCATGCACATGCTAATGAGACTGGAGCACAGGGCAGAAAGATGGGGGCAGCAGCATGGTGAGTAGCACGGGTCTCATCCTTGCAGGGGAGAGCAGGGCAGTGGAAGACAGACAGCTGACCTAACAATAAGCACAAAATTCACATCAATGCAACGCTGTCTGTCCAGAATTGATACCGTTCCATTCATTTTCATGTGACCACTGTATCCAATCAATGGCCTCAGCAGTCATGTGTGCATCAATGACACATGACGGCTGAAGCGAGTCGGTCATGTGAAGTCAAATTGGACATAATCTCTTCCGAGCAGCTGGGACTAGATCTGGGGATTTTTAAAAGCTGAGTATAGCTTATTATTTTATAAGGTTTCTTGCTCATAGCTTCCTTTCAAAATAACTGTGAAAACCTCTATAGATCTCCTAGAGCCAAGGCAAAATCTGTGGCAACCCATCCCCCTCCTCCATTATCATGTGCCATTTATAATATTGATATCTTCATGTATGGCAGAAGGCCTTATAGGCTGCCTCAGGGTCCTGGTGTGGCTTCTGCTTCTACATCTACTATAGCTAAACCCTGCTTGCTGGAAATGTTATATCCCTCATGACTGCCCTGCTGTAAATAGGAGCCTTCAATCTGCTGATGGATCTGTAGGGAAAGGTAAAGGATTTTTACATTTTCTAGCTATGGGATTGTAATCGTTTCCAAGGAGGGTGCTTTATGGCCTTGGCCCTCTTGACCAGGGCCGGCATCAGCACCCGGCATACTCGGGCAAGTGCCGGGGCCCACAGATGGAAGGGGCCCCCTCCGCGGACTTTCTCTCCCATTCTCACCAGCACTCTCGGGTCTTAGTTCAAACACTCGCCGCTGACGCCACTGTGGGCGTGTCTGCGGCATTGTGTGGGCCACTGGGGGTAATTATTCAGAATGGGGGATGACTGCGGGTCGTTATTCTGAATGGAGGGCCACTGTGGGGTTAATATACTGTGTTGTGGGCCCACTGAGATTTATCACCCTAGGGCCCACATAAACCGGAGCTGGCCCTGCTCTTGACTACAATAGATCATATAGAACATACGTTCCAGTTCCTAAGATCATTGATCAAGGGTTAGCTACTTTCTGGTTACTGCTGACCTATGTGTTTCAAAGATGACTATATGACACTAACTAGTTTAGTCTTTGTTGAAATTCTGCTCCATTTTCTATATTTTATAAGGTATGCCCCCTTGTTTGCCAAGTCTTTTCTACTGCCCACACAGAGGTCCTGTCCATAAGATGGCTGCTGATGGAGGGTCATGTACCAAGCAGATCCCCTCCATGAGATGTCTCCTCCGTTAAAATACACCGCACCTGTCATTTGCACTTGTACTGTTGGGAGTTTAGTGAAGGTGCATTGTATCTGATTGGAGGTGATTTTCCTGGTCACATGACCCTCCATCAGCAGCCATTTTATGAACAAGACCTCTGTGTGGACAGCACAAAAGACTTGGCAAATAAGGGGGCGTACTTATGAAATATAGAAAATGGTACAGAATTTAAACAAAGATTATACTAGTAAGTGCCATATAGTCATCATATATACACGTAGGTCACGAGTAGCCAGAGAGTGGCCAACCCCTTTAATAAAGGAGAGGGAACTGATTTTATATAGAGAGCACAGTGTGAAACAGTCCATTCATTTCCCCATTGAGAATGTAGCATGGTGTCCCGCTTCCCATTTCCCATATTAAAGGGGTTGTCTCACTCAATTTGGGGGTCTTAGCTGGGGAAAAAAAGTTCACAAAGGAAAAATGGAAAACAGAAGTAAATGGCAAAATCAATTATCACACTGCAAGGAACAGAATGACTATTGATTAATGAGATGAGACAACCCCTTTAAAGTCACCTTGGATGTCGACCTTATTTATCTGTCACAACCACAACACCTGTCGCCAGCGTTGCCTCTTATAGAATGGAAAATGTTGAAGCCAGCATCTTGTATAGACAGAATAGGGTAACAAGCATCAAGCCTGACCTTCTGGTGGCCTAAGAAATGAATTCTAGAGGGGTGACTTTCCATGCTGAAAGCACCAGAATTCATGTGTTTTAGACACTTCTTGCAATTTGTCTGACGAGGGAGGTGGCTTATATGGAAACCGTGTGACTTCAGATGGATTGGCTTACATCAACATTTACCACATAGTTTTTGCACAAAGTGAGGCACCAATAGGTCGATAAAAGTGTCTAGCCATGCACCGAATTTATCATCCAGCCTGAGCCATGGTGATAAATCTGGTGTATCTATAGACTGTCTGGTCTAAGTTTACACTGTAAATAGTAGACAGGATTAGTGAATCTACCCCAGTGTTTTATTTCTATTCATGAAGAACAAGATTCATGTGTAATAAGATATTTAATGTGGACAGTATATTTATGAATGTACATGGGAGATATTCACAATGGCATTGTGTGCAATACTGGAATGCAAGACATATCTCCAGTGATATGTCATAAGGCTAGTATAAATCAAATCCTATACATTTTTTTTAGGCTAATTTCACGCAAGTTAAAACCATCCAGCGTGCTGTTCAGGCAGATCAACAGTGTGCTGGAGTTCATCGTATCCAGCATAGCCGGAAACGGCCGAGCACTGCCAGACCCTATTGACTACAAGGGGATCTGGCCTGTTTCAGGCACGAGTGTAGTGATACATCTGGACGGTGCTTGCACTAATGGCGGAAACAGACCGGATCGCCGCCGAGTCCCTTTATAATCAATGGGCTCCAGTGGCGAAAACTAGTCTCCAGCTATGCCAGATACAATGAGTTCCTCTGCTGGAACAGCCTGCTGGATGGTGTTCACGGCGTTCACCTATTGTGAAACTAGGCCTTTTTCCTATCTGCACTGTAATGTTTATAACGGAAGCCACAACGCTGTGCCAGATCCCATCATGGGACAGATATCACTGGCACACAGAGGACCCTGTTGACTTAAAATAGGGTCCATTGGTGTTTTGTCATGGTGGCTACCACTTTGATGTCAAGAATAGCACTGCACGCTTTCACTCTACCAGCCGTCAAATCTGGGGTAAGCGTGAACATGAACAATCTGTGATTGGCAGATATGGCCACATATTATAGTGCTGCAGGTACTCCATGTGTGCAACTATATCACAAAATACCTCCATATTAAAGGGTCAATAACTTTACAAAAAACATTTGCTGTATTAAGAGATTAGATCAGTGGGGGACTGAGCACTGAGACCCTCACCGATCCGAGAGAAGCGCTCACATACTGGGCTCTCTCTTCTTGCTGCTGAGGACAGAATCAAGACGGGTCCATTGACTTCTATGGCGTCTGACTCATTTCGGGAGTAGAGAGCGTATGCTATGCACGTGTGCTTCTCTCCCCTCGTTTTAGAGATCGGTGGGGGTCTCAGCACTCAGACCGCCACAGATGAAAACTTTTGATACATCTCTATAAAATATCAAAAGTCTTTTTGAAATATATCATAGTGACCCTTTAAAGCAGGCATCCTCAAACTGCGGCCCTCCGGCTGTTGTAAAACTACAACTCCCACAATGCCCTGCTGTAGGCTGATAGGGAATGCTGGGAGTTGTAGTTTTGCAACAGCTGGAGGGCCGCAATTTGAGGATGCCTGCTTTAAGGCATGCGATGGCTCATGCCATATCTATGCCTCTAGATAGAAGTGGAGATGTACAGGTATAGATTATGGGCCCTTAGATCTCTATGACTGCCATATCATGGGTCTGTATTGTGCATACTTGTATATAAGAGTGCTGTATATACAGCTACATTACGTCATTATATACTTATTTTATCATTCAGCGGAATGCAAGCTGCTGCTTGGACAGACAGACATAGTTATATGATATGTTTATCACCCAAAAAAGATATGATGAACATACAGCATAGTAGGGATCACAGATGATACATTTCCAATATATTTATTATGAGCCTATGCTGTATGTAATGCTTTTTTTAACATTCCATACATTTTAGTATTTAAAACATACCAAGCAATGACTTTACTGTATTTGTCACTATTCTTGTCCTTTTAGTAAACTCACTGCATGGAATTTCCATTGGCACACGTACAATGTCAAATGTGTCCTGCTGTGAGACTGGTATAGCATCTAATGCCGCAGTCTTACTGATATTAACCAACAGAATCAAACCAGTTATTTTTGCAGCAGACGTGTTATGTGTCGTAGTTAAATTAGCAAAGTGATCAAATGCCAGGATTTTTTTTTACCTTTTATTAAAGGGGTTATCCATAGATCAGTATCGCCAACCTTGGGATCCATTTAGAGTGAACATCTGCTGCAAAGAACTAATTTGGACAACCAGTAATCCATTTGCTTTTTTCTTGGTGTACTTTAATATTTCTTGGAATAGTTGAACTTTCACCTCAAGCCGCATCTTCCCTTCGCTGCCAGTGGTCTCCTGCAAGCAATATCTGGGCACATTATTGCACCCACAAACACCTGGTCTAACCATGACCTGAACTAACAGCGTCATGGGGATCTATGGCACAATACCTTCAGACAGGGGTGTAGCAGTAGCAGTCGCTACCGGGCCCAGAAGCCTGAGGGGGCCCAAAGACACTTATGCCGCATAAGAAGACACACAAAGCACTGAGAGAAGGGGGGCCCAAGCTGAACTCATGCACCGGGGCCCATGCGCCTTTAGCTACGCCCCTGCCTTCAGATGATTAGATCTGTGGTCAGGCTGGTACTTGCAGTTGTAATGCAGGAGCTGGTTTCGGATGAACAATACACAGGTACATTTTAGGATCCAATGGTGACTATAGTTTAGCTCAGTAGAAGTATTGTGGGAGTACTAGCAATGCTAAAATGCCCTGTATAATGGCAGAAACTCACCTTGAATGGGTTGTCTAAAAATTCAGTTCTATCCTTATAATTTGACCAAGAATGGTGTTGGTTGTGGATGCACGTGGGACTGTGCTGTACTTCTGCTATCTCCAGCAGCCCCATAGATAATGAATGGAGTGCCACCATGCCACACCATCGTGGGGGACATGGGATTTTCCCTCTTGTGAACAATGGGTGCCCCAACAGTTAAGTTTAGATCTTGGGGCAACCCAAGTGTGTGTAAGCCCCTGAGAGAGGAATGTATGGAAACTATCCCAAATAAAAATTGAGGAATTTCCCATAACAACCAATACCTTTACCTTCCTTTATAAAATGAAAGCAATGACGTCACTGACTGTTTATAAGCTGCCGATTGCTGCTCTTCAACGTCATGTGCAGCTCTGCGTTGCGAAAAATCAGCCATGTGACTTGTCCCATTGACTATAATGTACTGTTCGTTCCACACTCCGATAGGATGCAGACATAACTCATCTTTCCTTAGGCTTCATGCTGTACAGGAGGTTTCTTCTCTTATTCCATTGCTTCTTGGGTAGAATATTTCTGGACAAGGTAATCTGTAAGGCAGTTCATATGGACCATACGGCTTGGTACTAGGGAGTCGTCTAGGCTTCATATTGAACCAGTTAGTCAGGTCCCTAATACAGGACCTTCATCTCAGAGTGGACAGTAGCTACAACAAGTATTTCTTGGCAGCACATTGACTTTAATAGGAACATGCAATGCATAATTTTCTCTGCAGTGGAGCTGCAAAATATTGAAAACTCCCCAACATATAAATTTTTTTTTACCAGGGTGCATAGAAGCAGGACTAATAGATCTGGATTTTGTGGATATCTCCCTACCTTACTGGTCTCTTGTAGCTGGGAGCAGGAAGACAATGTCAGCAGCTATGGAGTCATTTGTGAGCTACAGTAAGGCAGGCATCAGACATGCCTAATCCCTGCCCCCCTCCCCCTTCTCTGCCGTTAAGTTCTACAATGAACTTCATTGTCTGATCTACTGCAACCTGGGTATGAAAAACTAGTTAAAAAAAAAAATACACAAAATATTTTTTATGGGGTTTTACTGTGTCACTCTAAGGTTCCATACATATGGCAGTATTACATTTGCAATAAAATTTTAAATAAAAATAAAATAGCAGCACCATATTTACCCTTCATACATTTGAAATCTTCTATAGATATCCTGGATATCTATGGCATCATCCCAGACAAGCGCCATTAAATATTTCCTTGCATCATCTTCTAGGAATTCAGACATAACAGCTTGTGGCATCATGTCATGACCTTAGCCGTGTTCTATGGTATACAGGGTTTTGGGTGCCCCGGCGGGTGTCTCCGGTGCAGCATCAGCTGTTTCCTTGTAAGGCAGGATTAAAGTAGATGTGCTGAGCTTGACAAAATTCTCTAAGCGCCAGTCTAGTGAGCAGCTCAACACCCCTTCTATAAGGGATTGTATGGATCTGTTGGGCTGTTTCATGTCTCCCTGCACATAGATATTAGGAGACAAATAGCGGGAACAACATGGAGAGAAGGAATAGGTCAAATAAGATATTCTGACTTTCTATGAATTTGTCCTTAAAGAAGAGTTCCCTCAACCAGTAGCTCCCAGGCACCAAATATGTTGGCATCCTGTCAAGTCTGGTCCAGGGCTGGCAGGAGCCTTCTCTGCATTCGGCTCCACCGGCATCCAATTGCCAAGATAACAAGCCAGGCACTTGCTATGCAGGAGTGCTGGCACGTTCGGTGTGCTGATGTCACCAGTCAAGTGATGGCAGATATCCCATGTGACCAATTTAAAAAGGTTACCTGCGTGATGGCCACAGGTTGCCTGTGATGTTTGACCTTTGACATGATTTACTGGTATTAACTCCTTGCTTGGTACTGATTGTACTCGGTCACTAGCTTATTAGTTTGTCCTCATTTACCCTTCTCATAGAGGACATTGCACTTATTTTAGGAAGGGATTGTTAACCAGTTGCGGGCCGCTGTGGATCTTGCAAGTAGGTAGGGACAGTGGAACAGGTTAGTTCAGGGATCACCACTCCCTACTGTGACAGCTGCAGATAACATGGGGCACGGGGATGTAATAGCATCACTAGAATTTGGTACTATGGTCAAAACCAGCAAAATAGAGTTTTGCCAGGAGTAAACTATGGATGATTTACCCTTAGGATAGGCCATTTATGTTTGTTCTTTCTATTTTACATATATTTCTAACTCAACACTAGTATTCCAGCAGTATATTTTCTTACACCCTAAAGGGGTCATGCACACAACCGTATGTATTTTGCGGTCCGCAAAAATTACGGATGAACGGAACAGCTGGCCCCTAATAGAACAGTACTATCCTTGTCGGTAATGCAGACAATAATAGGATATGTTGTAGTTTTTTGTGGAACGGAAATACGGACACGGAATAACTTTAATTTTTTGAGGACCCATTGAAATGAATGGTTCCGCATACGGTCTGCAAAAAAAAAATGGAAAGGACACGGAAAGAAAATACGTTCGTGTGCATGAGCCCTAACTCGATCGGCGATCCCGTATCAGGAACCTCCTGGACGCCCTAGGATGGTCCTAATTGGGATGTATAGAACAAGCTGAAGTAGGCTAGTCTAAACTTTATCAAAAGAAATAAACGTACCAAAAATAATAAACAGTAGCATAAGTGCTAGATACATGTCAACTCTCATGAATCAATAGTAAATTACACGGTAACTTGAAAATACCAGGGTTGTTTAAACTGGTGATATTTACTTATAACGTTGTCGAATATGTCAAATTAACACGTCCCTGTCTCAACGCGTTTTGCCCTAACACTTGGGGGGCTCATCAGGGGCCACTGAAGAGACTTGTGAAAATATAACTCATATTAAAGCAGTTATCCATAGGTGTATAATAACATCCTAACCGTGGCATATAACAACTGTCTGCATTCAGCTAGACAGGACAGAAACACCCCTCCTGTTGAATCAAATGATTGCTGTAATTGCTACTTGCGTGTCTTCAGATGATGTGGTGCGTTGATATATCAGATCGTATCTGACCGGGCAGCAGCCCTATAAGATAAAGCACCTACGCACAGCTCAATAACAGGGCACAATAGGCCTCACCAGACAGGGAATGCAGGAGAGGTCCGATAATCTGCACGGACATGGATGGCGTCCTGAGGCTTCCTATGAACTACAGAATGACTTGGCCACCAATCAAATCTCCCCTGGCAGCTCTCAGGCCCTTCCTCTCCTCAACATCCATGTTCCTCTTTATATCTCTGTATTCTGTTGAAGATATAACGTCCCCCCTATCTAAAAGGCCAGGAGTGGAGATATATAGTAGGTAAGTGTATACAGTGATTAGCTGCAGTTGTATTAACCTGAAATACTGCCTATGCCATCTGTATGTGCTGACTCTCCAGTGAAGATCACCAAAAGTTCCATTGCAGATTTCACCCTTTACAATGTAAAGAATGAAATCTGCATCTAATCTTCAGCATATCAGCAACAAAAACACCCACTTTAGTTTTTCTTATGCTGCAGATTATGAGCAGAAACGATGCAGATTTTCTGCTGTAGAAAATCTGCAGCTAATAGTCACGTGTGAACTAAGCCTTAAAGGGGTTGTCTCATCTGAGACATTGGTTGCATATCGCTAGGATATGCCACCAATGTCAGAGAGGTGTGGGTCACACCTTCTGGGACTCACAACTATGTCCAGAACGGGACCCCCAAAGGGAGTGGAGAGTAGCTGCGCTTGCACAGTGCACGCCCTATTCATTTCTATGGGACTTCTGAAAATAGATGTGTGCTCGCTCCTCTTCTTTTGGAACTTCCATATTAATCTGTCACATCTGAAAGTGACTTTTGATCTTAAAAAAAGGTTGTTACCTTCTCCCCTAATGCAAGTGTCCTTGACATTCATATTCTTTGACATACATATTCTATGTCGATGCTATATAAGTAAAGGGACATAAATACTAAGTCCATCTTAACCCTTCCAATGCTCTGGATACCGCACCTTTACAATTACAACTGATATGGAGAACATCCATAAAACTGAACTCAAAAGAATAAACACATACCATTTGCAAAAAAAAAAAATCTTTATTTCAATATGGACAGATAATACAACTGGACCCTACTTTACAAATGTTGTAGCAAATATTTGCATATTTCATTTTACACTTTTTTGGTAGAAATATGATGCTGGATCCAAAGGATTGCATATCCCACACGTCACATTAAAAAAAAAAAAAACATTCAATGTCTACAAACCACACATATTTCAAAGTGCCACATATATACAAAACATCTCACAGTAGGTACAAGAAATTAATAGATCAATGGAAACTGAACGGGCGCATGGCCAGCGCAGAACGTACGATGGGATTGCTCCTCTCAGACGTAAACATTTTGCATTTGTGGAGCCTGTAAAGTCTTTGACGTAAGGAGCGGCTAGCAAATGGCAACATTAGAGTGAAAAATGACAGTAAAGGAGCGGGCTGCAAAACATTTCTAAATGTTAACATTGACATTAACATATTGAGCAATACATTAAAAATACTGTATGTACTCCAAGATGTAAGTTTTAGCTTATTGTACTAGCAGAAAAAAAACATTGCATAGAATTGATTCACTTTTCCCAGATAAATGAAACATGAGGCAGACCCAACACTAAACCAAAATCTAGAAGAACAGTCCTACATGTTGGGATGGTAGGTACAGTACATACTGTACATGCAAACGTTTTTAGGTAGAACCACGAGGGGAAAAAATGTAAGGGCTTCAAGTATGAACAGCCGATCTACAGGTTGACATGTTGCCCATAGAAGCTAAATCTCATATTCTAACCAGTGTTACATCTTGACTGCTTGCTATAAGTAAGCTTCCAATTTTGGGCTCTAAAATTATTTTAGGGAGGACTTGTTACCTCCCTTGACATGTCCGTTTTACTAAATACTTGCATTGTTTCTTAGAAATCCGCATTGTACAATTCCTTCGAGAAATTTAAATAAATAGACAACTGGGTGTTACACTTTCCAATGTCCGTATGTGAGGACATGCTAATCAGCTGTCAATTTATAAATCTCTAGGTGGAATAACAGCTCAATATTACATGGACAATCCAATTATTTACTAAAACAGACATATCAGGAGTGATGGGACCTCTTCAAATCATTTTGGGACAAACACCACTTATGGTGTTTCTAGCAAGGAAATACAGTACAAAACATTTCAAAGCCTAAATCTGGGAAAATTTGTGGGAGTTTGTAAAAAGAAGATATGCCGTTATATGGGATAGGTCAGTGATGGGCAAAGTGCGGCTCTCCAGCTGTTGCTAAACTACAACTCCCACCATGCCCTGAAGTAGGCGGATAGCTATAGACAGCCTTTGCATGCTGGGAGTTGTAGTTCTGCAACAGCTGGAGAGCCGCACGTTGCCCATCACTGGGATAGGTGATGACAATGTACAGGGAAAGCCCTTTAACATTAACCCCAAACATTGCAGTTCTCATCAGAAAAGGTCTCATAAAAATTAGCAATTTAAATATATTAATATTCAAAAGGTGGTGCTTCTTAGAAGCTCGGCCGTCAGTCTGTAGTATTTACAACGCCTATCTAACACCACTGCAATAAGATCGGGAACCAAATAGAGCATTTCATGTCTTTCATATAGAGAAACACCAGCTCCTACAAAAACAACGTCTACCAGTCTGAAAGCAATAAAGCTTTCATAAATAACAGTCCTAGTTTTCCATCTCTAAAATTCCTGACAATCATAACAAGCTTTTCACTTCTCTGGTAGCATCACACAATACTTCATGCAAAACACAAGGGCCATCTTTCCTCTGGGGTTGTGCAGTACCCAATCAGCAGAAATTCTGCTGGAAATTGAGCCAAAAGCAGCACAACCTCGAGTAGCATACTGCCCAACCTGTAGTAAATGAAATTTGAAGGTTGTCCACCTCTGTCACAAACAGAATGGGGTGGATTACCCCACAGTATGCAAATCATTTTTGCCTCAGGACCCATGGTGCTGTACTTTGTAGAGCTCTTATTTTCTTTAATGAGAAAACGGGTAAAGGAGAGGTACAAAGATGGGGACACCATTCAGTATGGTTATGGTGTTTCCTAAAAGCCAGTATATGATATCTAGTCTCATCCTCTTCCCATCAATACTGTGAAGATTATTTCTTGACCCCCTTTGGAACAGAAGGAAGTGATAGAACTAGTTTAGCCAAATGTTTCAGATAAAAAGGTTCTTTCCTTCGGTCATTTGCCACCACCCACAACTGGTCAACTCTGGTTCTTCCTAGGATGTCCTATACAGGAAGTCATATCTGCATAGGGCAATATGTGGTCATTCAGAACAGCTTAGGATAAGCTTTGGCTACCTGGGCAGAAATGGCCTCTCTAACAATGGAGATAATTTCACAATCTTAATATGGGGGGGTTTGAAAAATTATAGTTTTCCATTACACCGACTTTCATTTTTCTTCGGAGAGCCATAATCTTCACTTATGGACGCGACGTGTATCTTTTCAGCAGCTAACCAACGTGGTATGACTGCATGCAGGATTTCCCGTACGCATTCTATTTACAGGAAACCAGTGCTGAATGACCTAAGAAAATGTATGTAGAGCGTAGCAGAACAACATCCCGTCAGATACAAAGCAATGAAGTTCAGGTCTATTAACAGGGGAATGACATCCCTTTTCCTCTCGGGGATTAAAAGAGCTTCCAGCTAGAGGGGCACATGGAGTTTACTGTGGTTAGTCTAGCTCCATGCTATTGTAAGCTTTTCACTTACGGTTTACGTGTTTTTTTTGTTTTCCCACAACGCCTCCCCTCCCCTTCCCCAAAAAGCCTCGCTATCTGTTGAGAAGATGAGAGAAGTATAGTCAGGGTGTGGCATGTCTTTTATTGTCATTTATCCTACGCTTTGTCATTGCTGCCTCTGATCTACAATGTCATCCGCCCTCATTATTCTTGTGATCTCTCTGCTATTGTCCCTAGAGACACCTGTGATGTGCACACGTGACTTCTCATCCTGCACTTTCATGGACATGAAAAACCCATTACAAAAGGATAAAACCAAGTTTCAGATCCGGTCATAAACGTACATAACGTTTTTCTTACATCTGTCGCACAATAGCGGCTGTTCCTGGAGCAAAAGCTCTAATCGGATCCACCGACATAGGAGACTATTTTCAATCTATAAACCTTACATTACATTCTATTCACTTTCTTTGTAGCCTTTAACTCCACAATGCTTTACCATCTTCTAAACCACTCTTTGATATCATTTATAAACTGTCCAGAATGTCCCGGGGATGATTGAGGTACGCAGGAAGCAGAAAACAAAGAAAGGGGTCTTTTCTATATCTCTTTATTTCAATGAATAGAGCTAGATGGGGCCATATTTCCGCTCAAAACAGGAATATCAGGCATAACGGTAGTCCCAGAGGTCTGAATCTAACAATTACACTTCTACGGCATGTGTACATGACACACTTCAGTGTTTGGTCAGTGATTATCATCGGTGACTGTGAATCCAAACCAGGTGCGGGTCAAAAACACAAAAACAAGAGCAGATCTTTCCATTATACCTCATCTCTCTGTAGGCTTCCACTCCTTGTATTAGCTCACAAACAGTGATGGAAAACACCGACCAAATCACTGACGTTGTAGTAGTTAACAACCCCACAAAATATATATTTTTTACGACATGTTAGAAGGGGTAATGTTGGGTGCTATTTGCACCAGGATCCAAGGGATGGGGAGTGGACTTCAATTCATATCATCCCCCCCATATAGACTCCTTCAAAAATGGATTGTCCTAGTATGGTGGTTATGACCAAGCATTTAAAATCAAGTGTCTTTATGTGGACAGAAGGGGCAATGACAATTGAAAAAATAAAAAGAAACATTTCTGGTTAAAATTTGAAAAAACATTTTACGTAGGTTAAAAACTGAAGCCAAAGCAGGGTATATCAGACAAATTGTGTAAGATATTCTGATACCAACTGCAATGTTTTCTTATCAGCCAAATTTTTTCAAACCCCAAACTAAAACTCCACACCGCATCCAAGTATGCCATTAAAAAAAAGTATAAAAGAGTCTAGGGCAGACTTCTTCTCGAAATATACTAATGCACAGCAAACACTTCTGAGGAAGAACCATAAAATAGAACATACATTGACGTCAAGTAATTCTGCCAGTATCCTTAACAACAGGAATGACTTTAAACATGTAGGTTATTTACCATTAAAAAAATGTCTTCGTTCTTCGGGCGATGCATTTATATTTAAGCTTTCCATTCAAGTCAGTATCAGACTGTAGGAATATATCAGATTGCTCATTTGATCCACAAATGGAGCACTGCACCTCAATGACCATTCAACTCTTAACATAGCACCAAGTAAAACAAATCTAAAAACTCTAGGATTGCCATAAGCATGGTTCTGCTCCTCAGTAGACTTCTAACAGCCATAAATATGTGACACATTGAAGCTGGAATGGACATCACTAGCCACAGGTCACGTCATCTGCTTCACATGGGGACATCATCATGACACATGGACATTTAACAGACCCTTCCTCATGCACCTAGCAACAAGGCCCGAGACTAGACTTCTACCTGAAGTTTAAGATGAAATTTTTTAAGTCAAACACCCAAGTGGCTCCAAAAGGAGGAAAAATAGAAGGTCGATTTCACACAGTCAGTGATTTCCATCAGTGATTGTGAGCCAAAACCAGGTGCGGGTCAAAAACAATGAAATTGTACAAATCTTTCTGTTGCACCTTATTTCTGTGTAGCTTCCACTCCTGGTTTTGACTCACAATCACTAATAGAAATCGATGATCAAACACTGACTGACTGTTTGAAAGTGGCCTAAAGGTCCCTTTAAACGGGACAACAATCTGCTGATCACTAGAGGAGGAGACCATCGTATTTACATGCAGCCATCTCCTCCAGAACATGGGTAGGAGCCATCGCCAACGCCGTCGCTCTTTCCCATAACAACTTGTTGTTTCCCGGCAACACAATCTGCCACTGGGAAACAATGATCTTCTGTGTTACACAAAAGATCCAATTACCCGATGAACGAGCGTTTTGCTCGTTCATAGGGGTAATCAGCAGTGCATTTACACAGCCAGATCATCGCTAATGAGTGTTACTAGTAACACTAGTTGGCGATAATCTGTTCGCTTGTTGGCGAGTGTAAAAGGGCCCTTGAATCATTCCATTTAGGATCCATTTCCATGTCTGGCTCAAAAACTGCATATGTGAATTCAGCCTTCAGCTCCTGACCTTCAACACACCATCAGAAGTAGTGGCACTGGATCTGAAGTGAAGTTTGAGAGGGTACATGGCTTAAAAGGAGATCATTTGGATAAACAATGTCTTGGCAATGACCAGGGTAACATAGAAATGCCAGCTGCACATCATTGTTTTAGTTGTGGGCTATAGGCATCTGACAGTATCTTTGTTTGGAGTCCATTTAAGGGCTCATTAAGACGATTGAGCTAAAACCTATTGGTGAACTGGCTGGAAAAGATAATATATTTAAAAAAGAATAGATATTTTTTTAAATGGACCGCACGTGGCCCGTTTTTCTTGTTCACCCAGTCACTAGAATTGGCGAAATCTATGCGAAGAATCTGACCTAAACTGTGCATGATGCGATGGTCCATGTGGTAAATCACCCATGTGAATCAAGCCAGGTGCTGTATGTTTTACACATGGACAACACCAGGATGTGAACATCGCTCATCTGACTGAGCCCTTAAAGAACAGGGATATTTTGAAATATATTTTTTTTTCTATATTTTTTCTTAAAAGTCTGACTGTCTGAACAGATGGAAGATACGACGAGAAAAGCTGGCCATAAACATCAGATAACCTGACTATTCCAGTTGGACTACCAACCATCTAATGTGTATTGTGGTGGTCCAACTTTCTTCTGACAGCCTGATCCTTTTGTTCTCAGGAGAAGTAAGCCGCTGCCAGACACCTACCCCTCTCCCCATTCAGAGTATATGCATGCTTATCCTAGCTGTGCGTACATCTGTATGGGGAGGGGGAGATGGGGGTCCAGGAGATATAGCTTGTAAGCTTGTTCACTTCTTTGGCCAGCAGCTATCTAAACAGTATGGCCAGCTTAAAAAACAAAGCAGAAGGTCTACAAAGTTCAACCTCCTAACCTTAAATGAGTCAAATTTGTAAATGTGAGGTATATATAGAGGCAAATATAGAGTATTACCCTATCAGTTCTCAGATGCCTCTCCATACAAAAAAAAGGACAGGACTCTGGTTATTACATATCTGGCAAAAACTCAGTAACTGCACTCGATGATGGGAATTACTGTTATCAAAGCAAAAGTAGAAATATTAAAATGAATGGGGGAGGGGGTATTAAGGTGAAAATGTGGCCCTCACCAGTCCTTCGTAAATGAAAGTGGCACACTGAACAGCGCTTAGCTACTCTAGCTCATGGTCCAGTCTTTCTATTCCTTATGTTTGTCAACTTTGGCAAACTGCACATTTGGCCAACCTGAAGCAAGCAAATGTGGGCAAAAACTGGAATTTTTGGTACCTCCTACTACGTAATGGCTGAAGTAACATCTTTGACAAGTAAACAGAAATGGTCTATACGTACACCTTCATTTTTCTATTATTGCTTTACATGTTCCTAGGAAGAACATACTGACCGATAAAAACACTCAAGTGTGTATCAGATGGTGATTGAAATGCTTAGCCCTTTAAAACAGAATTAAATGAACAAATCCTGACTTTACATAGCCAAATATTTTCATCTTGTTTCATCCATTTTTTTTTTTTTATAAAACTTAAAACGCTTAAAATCCCTCAGTTATGTTGGTTAAAAATGTTCTCATTGCTGTGCTTAATATTGGTGAGGATTAGCTGACTAGCTTGGGTAAAACAGTTCGAAGTGGTATGCTCCCATTAGAGTCATTCATTAAATTAGCTCTTAATTTATTGGCCACACCCACTACAGGAGGTAACTTGGAGCCAATCCCTGGGAAAGAGCTGGTATGGCTGGTAATCCTTTTTCCTGAGGATTTGTCCATGACAGGGGGTTTAGGCATCCTCTTGCAGATCCACTGGTGTCGTAGTGCTTGACTCGGGGTCATTCGTGCTGTTGGATCCCAGTTCAAACAACCTTTTAAGAAGTCTATAAAAAGAGCATCTTCACAACCCTTTAATGCTGCCACCCAGTCCTTGCTCCCTGGAGCACCACGCATCTTTCCCCTACGTGACCTACTTCCATTCAAGACCACAGATCCATTGGGAAGCGTGGTCACTGTGCAGTAACGAGGATAGCCCTTAGAGTTGACAAAATTCTTTGCTCTCTTGGCTTGTTCTAGAAGCTTTGGAGGTGGTGCTCCAAGGAGCTCCATCATGCATGCCAACTGATCGCCTTCATCTTCCCCTGGAAACAATGGGTAGCCAGTCAAAAGCTCCACTAAAATGCACCCAAAGCTCCACATATCAATGGGCATGCCATAACGGCTTCCCAGTATCACCTCTGGAGCCCGATAGAACCGAGACTGTATGTATGTGTACACTCTTTGATGCTCAAAGCAACTAGAACCAAAGTCAATAACTTTGATTCCACTGCGGCCTTGTTGTTTCAGTAAAATGTTTTCCGGTTTAAGGTCGCAATGGATGACTTTGTTCCTGTGCAGGGCCTCCAAGCACTGTAGGACTGAATGAGCAAATTTACGAACTAACTGTAGACTGAAACCTTGGAATTTGTTTCTCTTAATCAGTTCATACAAGTTCATGCTCAGCAACTCAAAAGTCATGCAAATGTGATTGCGGAAGGTAAAACTTTCCAACATATGTATTACATTCATACTCCCGGTCTTATCCTGTTTCTTAAGATGTTCGAGGATACGTATCTCTTCGGCTGCCTGGCGATGGAATCTCTTCTCATTGCGGACAATCTTAAGAGCCAAATGCTGGTGGAGTTTGTGGTCGTAAACTTTTGCCACCTGCCCAAAGCTACCTTTTCCAATAACCTTCAACACTTCATAGCGATAAGCTATTTGGTCATGTGGCACCAATGTATACCCTCCTTGGTCATCATCATACCCTCCGTTATTAGGACCTCCTACAACACCTTGCCTCTTCTTTGCATTTGGGCCTATAAAATATACTTCTGTAAAGTTGCCGATTTCCTGAAGTTCGAAAGTAGTTAGCTGATGTTTGTATTGCTTCAGTGCATGTTCTGGACTCAAATATGTGGCTTTAGAGGACTTGGTGGAGCTGTCACTTGATTTTGATGTGCCTGAACTGTCAGAACTCTTTTCTTTAGTCAAAACTGGTAAACCACTATCCGTCCCCGGTAGTCCAGCACTGACTCTACGGTTGCCAGAGTCCTCAAATAATTGCTGAACCTTGACTTGCTGGTGATCCTTCATGGTGGATTTATTTCCACTTATCTAAAGAAAAAGCAAAAACGTAAAATTAATATGATTATGTAAACTTCAAGCCAACATTAAAAAAAGAAACAAAAAACAGACCCGGACATTGAAAATCAAGTCAAGAAATTATATATATTTTGACATGACCTATGCATTGATCAGAAAACACCTAGGAACGGGTAGAAGCTTAGATTGCACCTGTAATGTCCCGCATGGTAAGGGTCCTTTAGCACAGCTGAGAGACCAGACAGTGATCATGGATTTGTGGGGATGAACAATCATTATTGCGATCATTTGTCTCAATACAGCTTCCTTGTTTGATGGCAGCATGCATGAAGGATACTCCCACCTGACAAATCCAAGGAAGGACCCTAAACCAAATTTTTTATGCACATGAATAAATGGCCAGTGTTATCTCAAGCATAAGTTATGGAAAATGGGCACGTCGAACTGTAAATAGGGTGGTGCCTAATCCAACAATATTAGAACAATAGGGATGAGACTGACATTAATAGCCTGACTGCAAACAAACCAGACTTTATGATGTTCTTCAAAAGTCTTAAGCTGATGTTTCGGGTGAATATTGACTGTATTCATCTGGGTGAAGTGAATTATGGCAGCTCATGAAGCGCTTCTATTTATACCGGCAAGGCTAAATCTGCACGTTTTAAGCTCAAGAGACTATTCTTTGAAGCGAGAATCCCTTCAGTCAAATGTTGGATGTAAACACTTGTTAGATGGTCACTGAGACTCCTCAAGTAATGACATCTGCTTCCCATTATAGTCACTGGTGGCACACTGAAATGCTGACTATGTAAGAAGTATCAACAGGAACTAGAAATAGAAGCAAGCGAGAGGAGCCAAATTATAAATAAACCCGTCTTGGGCGGAACATGGCAGGACACTGATAATTTATATTGCTTTCCTGCCTGGATACAGTTCTTTGCCGTGCAGAAGGCTTATGATTCATGAATGGATGCTCCTGCCAGATTTTACTTTGCGTAAGCTAGCTGCATCATCCCTTTTAAGTCCATGTGAGACTTATATCAGCAAGCATCTTGAACGCAAGATATGTATGTCAAGCAACGTGCCTATGAAAGCTGCCTGGAGTTTATTTTTAACCATACAATGAGGCAATTGGTAGGTGCACATGTACATAGATAAAAACATAAAATTAACAAGACAAAGTTAAGTCAAAACACCGTTTGTAAAACAATAATTGAACACAAAGTTGCTTTTGTTGCAGAATTTTCTTACCGTGGCAGTTTTACAAAAATTCAGCACTTCTGCCGTTACAAAAAGGACTTGTCTATATAGGAATATAGTCAAGTACAGGCAGAGGAAGCCAGTCATCGGTGTAGTAAATCCTTGCCGGTGCAGCGTGAATAGTCCCTACCTTATGAGTTTTTCCTACCGCCGAACTGAGCATGCTCAGTACAAGTGAAGCCCCGCCCACAGCCTATTCTCCCTTTTCTTTACTATCCAGTTCATTCTTTACTATCAATGGCGGCATGGAGTTAGTTTTTATAAGAGCCGAGCGCAGCGAGGCCGAGCCCGCGAGGGTACAACTTAATGTAGATTTGGGGTTTTTACTAAAGGGAGAATTAGGGTGTGGGCGGGGACTTTACTTGTACTGAGCATGCTCAGTTGGTGCGGTAGGAAAAACTCATAAGGTAGGGACTATTCACGCTGCACCGGCACTTGACAGTTTTCCCTGTACGAAGCATTGTAGCAAAATACTTAATCCCAGTCATACAATGTAGCCCAAAATTGCACATCTGTCAGAGCATGCCTTGTGGTTTTTAAGGCTTTCATGCCCGTTCCCCCATTTATGTAAATAGGAAAGGACTGCAGCACACAAAATGCCAGTTTTTTTTTTTATATGCACTAGCATGATATGATTTTTCATAGTAGCAGTTGCTACAGGTTTGAAATGCGGCAGCTTGGCCGCCTTCTAGTATGCAGGCTAATAAGTATCCAAAACCAGGGGTTATACATGGCTGCTTAACCAGTGAGAAATTCAGATCAATTATTGAGCTGAATAAGAATAAAAGAGTGACTACAGATGAATATGTTCCAGATACGCAATGATGAAAAGCAGCTTAGTGACCAATTAAAAAGGTACACTCTGTCCAAAAGGAGATCTTTTTTATAAAACTCAATATTAAACTAGTTTTTTCTATTCTTGATTTTCATTTTGGCAGTATTACGCCATTGAAAACGAAATACAAAACTCTGCCCCTCTTCAAGACTTGCTCTATAGGTAGGTACTCTATTGTCAGTTTACTGCTGCTGTGAGGAGAACATGTTATCTGAAGGGTAATCCTTATTCTATAGCAGGTATATAATGAGAAAACAGTATGACTGCTCTATAGTTCTCTACAGATACAGATGCCCACAAAAGAGCAGTGGATTGACTAGCGCAATGTGTAATGCTCTAACGGGGTCACTACAGGGGGGCTGTCTCTGGTCACCATAATGGTTTGAGCAAGAAAGTTAAGCAAGTCTATCTGCTGTGCTAAAAGTCTAAACCAAGAGCGAGGACAAAAAGTAGACATGGAGTAACTTAAAAAAAAAAAAAAAAAAAAATATAAATATATATATATATATATATATATATATATATATATATATATATATATATATATCTATCTATCTATCTATCTATCTATCTATCTATCTATCTATCTGGAAAACCATTCACCCATTTTTGTAAGACAAATTATATAGGATTGCGGACATATAGTGTGTTGCTATTTGGTGAAAAATTAGATTGAAGTGTCCCTTTAAATAACAAAAAAATAAAAAATAAAGTATCCAATGCAATCCAAACAACATCTATAGGTATAGTCTAAGAGCAATGAACACAGGAGAAAGGATGTGGTGACACAAGCTGGACACTGTGTGTCAATGTAAAATGCTTGCTAATCTAACAAGTTCTGATCCATCCAGCTTGAAATATGACATAATACCATGGTTCAATTAGAAAATGTAAGATATGAGATTAGCTGTTAATGGTTACTATGGAACATATCCCCACGGTTCCTTAGAACACGTTGTATTCTACCGAAGTCTATTTCTGTCCACAGAAAAGGAATGAAAAACAAACTAGTCATCTGCTCACGTGAAGTTCTCAAAATTTCCAATCTTTGCCTTGGATATTTGTATCCTAAGCATAGATTATATCTGGAAATCAGACCAATTGCTATGACTCAAACATGTCTAACTATACAAGCAAATCTCTACCTACGGGTTGTTCAAACCCATCCATCATGTATCAAATAATGGACCTCAACGACAAGCTTTGGTGAACCACATATAGCAGAACCTGACATATCCAAGACATTTCTGAGAAAAATTGGTACATAGCTATAGATGCACACATATAGAATAAAAAGGAGTAAATAGTTCACCAATATAATACCACCAAACCAAAAGGATATTCGTACTCCAAGCTTTGTAGGAAATGATTCATCTATGGACTAACATCCAACCTCCTGGCTCAGCTGCTTCCTTCTTTTACAACATTAAAAGGAGCATGTGTTTTTAATATGCGATTTATAGGCCCCTAAGGAACAACTCTCATTGCATCACTGTTCTGGGAAGCAGGGACTCTGCCCAGTTGTGGCAACCAGGTTCCAAGGCGAGAGGTTAAGCAAAAGTCTTCCTTACTGAAAGATGTACTCATAAAATAGACTGAACAGTATCTTTGCCTGGAAGAAGCAGTTCCCAGCCAAGAATTCTGATTGACAGTCCAAAATAGGCGCTGAAAACCGCTTCCTGGAAGGTAAATACAGTTATAGCCTACGGTCAACACAAAGAACCATCATATCGTGAGAAACTAGATCTTCACACAACATTGCATTTTAAGAGGCAGAAAATGTGATAACCACTTGCCAAGATCCAGACCTATAGGTTTAGAATAGAAATAAAAAAATCATCTTACAGGGTTTATCTGCAGACTAAATTTTATTTATTTTTTTAACAAAAGCTACAAACCATGTAAAATAATAAAATAAGTCATACAAGTCTCCTGCGGCTCCTATTGCAATGTTTCCTGAGCTGAACAGACTCCATTGACCACAAAGGAGTTTGTTCAGTTTGCATTTGGAATCCTGTTTTTTTTTTACCAGACAAAATAGTCCTGCATGCAGAACTTTTTTTGTCCGGTCTTTTTGACCGAATCTTTGATGGAGGCTCCGAACTGAGCCTCCAATGCATATGTGAACAAGCCATCAGTTGGCTGAGCAGTAATATTTTCTGATGGGTCTGGCAAAAAGAGACTGAAGTGGACTGGCAAGGCGAGTATGGCTTATTTTACATGGTCCTGAGCCTTTTAGAAAAAAAAAAAAAATTTTTTTTGTTGGACAGCCCCTTTAATAATGTAATAAATACAAAAAACTCCTCTTAAAGAGGTTGTCCGGGTTCAGAGTTGAACCCGGATATAACATCTTCTTTAGAGTACTTTCACACTAGGGTTAGAGTAATCCAGCAGGCAGTTCAGTTGCCGAAACTGCCTGCCAGATCCGGAAATCCGTTTGCAAACGGATATCATTTGTTTCCGGATCCGTCTGACAAATGCATTGAAATACTGGATCCGTCTCTCCGGTGTCATCCGGAAAAACGGATACGGTATTTATCTTTCACATTTTTAAAAGTCTGCACATGTGGAACACTTGTTACCGGATCCGGCATGTGTTCCGGAATTCTGGCAGGAGAAAATAGTGCAGCATGCGGCGGAATTTTCTCCGGTCAAATACCGTAAAAGTGGCTGAACTGAAGACATCCTGATGCATACTGAATGGAAAGCTTTTCATTCAGAATGCATTAGGTCTAGTGTTGAGCGAACTTATTTTTAAAGTTCTGCGTCCAAAGGTTGGGTTATTGAAGAATCCTGTTATGGATTCCTCTACCACGGAACTCAATACCGGAAAACTTTAACGCTAGTGTGAAAGTACCCTTACTCATTTACCAAATATGAGTGGAGCATTTCCTTGCTCCGATGCTCCCCCTTGCATAGCACAGGCAAGGTCTGTTTGTTTACTGCCGGTGATGCATCGGGCTTCTCACTATGAAGGCATAGACTTGTACAAGTGGGTGGTCTGTAGTGAAGCCATAGGCTGTTTTAGAGGCGAGTAATAGTGGTACTGTTTTAGAGGTACCTGACTCTAAAACAGCCCAGCGCAGTGCTACAGGCTGTCCATTTGTGCCAGTGAGGTCACCAGGCTCACTGCTAGGCGGAAGTCTCCACCTAACATAGTGAAGAGAAGCCCGGTATGTGACCGGCAGTAACAAACAGACCTTGCCCTGCGTTATGCAGAGCAAGGAAAGGGGGAGCATTGGAGTAAGGAAATGCTCTGATGCTCCACTCACATATAGTAAAATAATAAAGAAGAGCTTATATCCAGATCCAACCCTGAACCTAGACAAGCCCTTCAAAACAATACACCTGGTCTAGACACAGTGAAGGAAACGACAATAAATACAAGTAATGGCTGTGGAAAGCAGTCTAGGCAGCTAGGATTGTCTTGATGAAAGTTCAATCTGCTACACAGAAAAGTAAAAGGATGTTGTTTTAGAGGCAACTAACAAAACAAGGGGTATCATATGGCTGAACAGTAACCAATGCCCACACACAGGCAAGGCAACCATGTCATGGGCCGAGAAAACATCCTCAATAACTCATTTCTCGAAGAATAATTACTGAAATAGTTGTGGAATTTTAAGCGATTTGCTAATACTTTAACCTCTAGCCCAGTGTTAGACCCGTCCTACCTAGGAGCCTCATGGTACCAGAATTATAGAATGGTACCATGATCTACACCACCTTCTTCACATTGATGACCAACGTGATGTCTAGACATACCCCTCTGTGCAGGTGAGGAGATGGCCATGAACCAGGAGGGACTTTAAAATGGCATGGGGTTGCGGATCAAGAAAGGAGTATAGGAGAGGAAAGCAAGTTTTTCCCCCCCCAATATATCCTTTTATGCAATGTGCTTGCCTTGACAACACCATTCTTTTTGAAACTGAATGTGAGAATCTGCGGTTCCCTTTCTTCTTGACACAACGAGCTCTTAGGCAATATTTATGAATGTTATTGTTGGACCCAACTTACGTAGATTCTGTCTCACGATGAAAACCACTAGCAATGTGAACTTTATACTGTTGCATAAAAGGAATACATCTAAAGTTTAACCTTTCAAGATTGACAATAAAATCTGTCAAAACATTACAACAAACACCATAATAGGGTATTGAATGAGTAAGAGAAGTATACTGTGCTACAATAACCATGCCGCTAGAAGTATAGCAGTAAGAGCAGGCCAGCTCCATACTGTTCAGCTCCTGTTCTTTTTCAATAGCCTACTTGAAAAACTGTACCACAGTACTTGGCGGCACACCAAGCATGACTGCAAGCTCAACGTTTCTGTAAGCCAACTGGAATATTCAGAAATGTGTCACCTTCATCTGAATGTCATACATGTGCTGTAAATGTCTATCTTCTATTCAAGCAGATCACCAAAAAATTAAAGCAGCACAACTCCTGGTGTGTGTCATTTTAGGAATTTTAAATTTTTTTGGTGGGTACTCTCTCTCCTTGGGGAGAGAGGGCCTTCATCGGCTTACAGGCTATACTTGCTCCTCTGGAATTCTGGGAAGAAAGGGATGCAAATGAGCCCTTAAGCACTGCCTCTGATGCCACCAACATCTGTCTTACCAAGAGCTCATTTGCACCCCTTTCTTCCCATCAATTTTACAGGAGTACGTCTCTGGTCGATAGTGGGCCCATGTAAAGGTGCCACCGACCACCCGATGAATGAGGGTGAAAGCATTGCCGATGTGGTGACCTAAATCTAAGCAGCAGATTGTTCTGTTTAGGCCTCATATACACAACCAAAGGTATTTTGCGGTCTCGAAAGTTGCAGATTGCTAAATACGGATACTGTCTGTGTTGTATCCACATTTTTTGTGGACCCACTGTCTTCCATGGGTGGTCCGTATTTTGCGGCCAGGTATAGGACCTGTTTTAACATTCTGCGGAACAAACATACGGGTGCAGAAAGCACACGGATCATCGGTGTGCTTCTGCATCCATATGTCCGTTTTGCAAAATGATAGAACACGTCCGCAAAATGCAAACAGCATATTTTGCGGATCTGCATTTTACTTGCCCAGAAACGCTGATTCTCTGTGGGGACGAGTAACAGCAGTAAATGCAGCTTTCACCTTTTCTGACGAGCAACCAATTATTAGGAATAAACAGTTTGCACACAATAATTGCCTGCTCAGGTGGCCCGTATATATGGGAATTACCGTAAGTTAACAGTTCCCTTTAAAGTCATGCTGTGTTACATACATCCTCCGCAGAGAACCGACTAGATCAGGCATGCTCAACCTGCGGGCCCTCCAGCTGTTGTAAAACTACAACTCCCACAATGCCCTGCTGTAGGCTGATAGCTGTAGGCTGTTCGGGCATGCTGGGAGTTGTAGTTTTGCAACAGCTGGAGGGCCGCAGGTTGAGCATGCCTGGACTAGAGCTTAGGTTTCAGTGTAAATCCCCAAATCTTAGCTTTCAAATAGTGCCAGGCTCAATACTTGTTTGTTGGAAGTCAGGAAGCAGAATGAAAATTTTTACGTCTTGGTTCTCTGTGACTAAAAGGAGGGAGGCTGGAAGTGATGAGGGAAAAAAAAAAGGACCACAGCCTGTTACTGCCATCTCGCTCTACGTAAACCTGGAATGAAGGAGGGTAGATACAGGGACTTTGCTTCATGCCATCACCCCCTCTCAGCAGTCAGGGAGTAATAGGTTTCCTCTGATCAGATCTGGAAGTAGGACTATGAACAGTTGCAGATCTATACAGCCCCTCTGCATAATCAGATCGTGTGTCTCTGATGTTTACCGCCATCTGGATCGCAGAGATTTTTGGGCTCTTCTGGTGAACACATTCACGTGGCTGTAAGTGTGAACTCTGCCCATCCTGGAATTTTAGTCACAAACATGAATTTTTACGTGTTTTCACAATGTGCTAGGTGTCCCGTATGGAGGGTATAATCTGGATTTTTTTTTACAATTCTGTAAGCAGGATCGGTGGGTAGGGGCAGAGGTCACACTGCATTTTCCAGAAGAGTAAAATTACAAATCGTAGCATGTTTGAGGAGTCATTTTCAGACAAGGCGGGGTGCAATAAAGCACCGGGTGGCAGTTTTTTTTCTGGCCTCGACTTCGTGTTTCTGTGGATGTAGCTGTATGATGGCTTGCTTTTTGCGGGACAAATTGTATTTTTAGTGCCACTACTATGGGATACATATACATTTTTAACTTTTATCTTTTTTGGGGTTACCCCACCGCTTTTTGCACTTTAAATTAACAATGTTCACCATGCGGCATAACTAGTGTGTTACTGTTTTCCATGGATCAGTACAATTATGGCAATACTAGATTTGTACTTTTAGGTGTTATTTTTTTTTTTTTTTACTACTTTTTACTACTTTTACCACTCGTTATGATGCTGCATTCCAAGAGTCAGAAATCATTCATTTTTGCTCTGTTCATTGGTACCATTTTTTGGGTTACAAAGGACCTATTGATTAACATTTACCGTTTTCCGGGGAGGAGTGAATAGCACCATCCCTGTCTATGGGTTGTGTCTAGTATTGTACCTCAGCTCCATTGAAGTGAAAGGGTAATACCATGCAGAATCTGTGGACAGGTATGGTGATGGTTATGGAGCAAAGCAGCCATCTTTTTCTAGTCCTGGAGAACCCCTTTCAACTTACAAATACGGAATTAAGTACTGCCGTGTGGAAGGCTTTCTGGCTTGTAGGCAAGTCACTTTGCTATTGACGGATCCTTTCCTCGAGTGTTAAGTCATAAAAAAGATGAAGACTCGGGACCCGGTAAGGGTAGAGAAAGAAAAGATTTTGTACTCTTGTCTTTGTCATATACAAGACAAGCAGGTCCTACCACTTCTAAAGACTTCCCAAATGGGTTCTCACAGATACATTGTTAATCTCCATTCTTTTCAATCAGAATAACCTCATAGCGAACTCTCCTATGAAAATACATAATTGGACCCACAGCTGCCAAAAAAAATAAAAAGTTTCTTCATTGCGTACTAATAAAATGTGGTTTGAAGCCACAAATAGACAAAAACAATATAACTAAGCTCACATCTGTGGTGGAGGGAATCCAAATAGCAACACATGTCCTTTTTATCTAATCTGTGTTTATTTTCTGATTTACATTTTTTATTCTATTTCCTGAACAGGATTATGGGGGCGGCCATCTTGCCTGAGCCGTTCTTAACAGCATTTAGAGGTATGCTTTACTGCAGCCATCATTGGCCATAGACACAATGGATAGGAGGGGACCTCATTAACTTCTATGGGAGGCATGCTCTGGGACCTGTGCAGAGTTCAGGAGGGAGTAGATAAGTTGTGATATCACCTATTGTGAATGGTAGATCCTGTTTGCATTTGGAATACTAAAACTGCATAGAGCTACAGCTTAGGCCTCATGTACCTAGAGGTGCTATCTGTGATTCTAATCCTGCCTGTAATGATAAGCAGATTATGGCAGTAAAATGAACTGCACAGACCAAGAAGTGGTGCCTATTATTAGACACAGCGGCCAGTGCAAAAACTGCCGCATTTTATGACATCCTATTATTTTACTGACCTGGAAAATTAAAAATTACCATCAAAAAGTCTTTAAAAATATAGTGAACGTAAAAACGTCATTACAACAGGTCATTTGCTGATGACAAATTCCCCTTAAGGCAGGGACCTTGGTCACAGATTCCGGGAAAAAAATACCGGACAAATGCACGCAGCAGTATTTTGTCTGGCAGAACACCAGAATCCATAATGGAAACCTGCCAGATCCCGTTACAGTCAACGGGATCCAGCGGGTGCCGTTGGTGTCTGGCATATGGCGGCAGCTTTTTTGTTCCTAAAATGCAGTGATCTCCACCCTGTGGCATTACACAGGTTGGGGAAGCGGCAAAAATGGACGGCATCCAGCACTAGGAAATAAAATCCAGCAGAACATTTCAAATCCAAGTTCCCAACTTGGATGTTAAGTTTTGAAAAAAATTTTTTTATATAAATTTTCTATGTGTCCCAAATAAAGTGATTGGATTTTACTCCCAAGTGCTGGATGCCTTAAACTTTAACCTTGCGCCTGGGAACCATCCCTGTTTGTCTATGCCAGGGGTAGGCAACCTTTGGCTCCCAGCTGTTGTGAAACTACAACTCCCAGCATGCATAGTTGCTCTGCTCTTCTAAGAACGTACATAGAAATAAATGGAGCATGCTGGGAATTGTAGTTTCACAACAGCTGGGAGCCGAAGGTTGCTGATGCCTGGTCTATGCACTGGGAGATTTTTTTTTTTTTTATCACTCAAGAACATGACCGTAGCCTGTTCTGCAGTCCGCAAAACACGGATACTGGCAATGTCTGTTCCACATTGCAGAATGCAGAATCCTGGCCTCTATAGAACAGTCCTATCCTTGTCCGAAGAATGGACAATAATAGGAAATGTTCTATTATTCTGCGGGCACCACAGAAAGGACATATGGATGCGGATTCAAGTGAATGGGTCCGCAACCGAACCACATTTTGTGTAGATCGGATGCGGAAACAAATACATTTGTGTGCATGAGCCCTATGGAGGAATAGGTGAACTGATCCATAAACCGTTTGCTTACCTCATTACAGGTTGGTGGACATTGCTATACCAGAACACTAAAACTGCATAGAGCCACAGATTTCAACCTAGCTTAAAGGGGTCGTCTCACTTTAGTACATAGCATTTAACATGTAGAGAAAGTTAATACAAGACACTTACTGATGTATTGTGATTCTCCATATTTCCTCCTTTGCTGGCTTGATTCATTTTTCCATTGCATTATACACTACTTGTATCCAGCAGCGGTGGTCGTGCTTGCACACTATAGGAAAATGCGCTGGCATGCCGGGAGCATACAAAGGCCAGCACGTGCGGCAGCTCCTGTCCCGGCCACCTCGAACCTGTGCTGCCTAACCTCTGGATAAGAAGTACATAATGTGATGAAAAAATGAATCCAGGTCTTGGAGGAAAGCAGCCATCTTTTTCTAGTCCTGGAGAAGCCCTTTAAACTTACAAATACGGAATAAAATACAGACGCGTGAAAGGTTTTCTGGCTTGTAGGCAAGTCACTTTGCTATTGACGGATCCTTTCCTCAAGTGTTAAGCCCTCATGAACATGACTGTATGTATTTTGCGGTCCGCAAAAGATACGGATGACATCCGTGTGCATTCCGTATTTTGCAGAACGGAATAGCTGGCCCTTAGGCCCCTTGCACATGACCGTATGCCCTCCGAGATATACGGTCCGTGAGCGGGCCATGTGTCCCGGAGAGCAATGATCGTGCGCACGGGAGAGCACAGCATAATAGATTACAATGATGCTGTGCATGTCGGGCCGCCCGCGGGGCTATCGTCCCGCACTCATATGATCAGGTGTGATATCGCTTATTGTGAATGGTAGATCATGTGTTAGATGTACGTAAAGGAAGCAACAGGGACAATCACAACACATTAGTAAGTAGGGTTGTTTCGGGTATCGAACTTTCGATACCCAAACGATACTTTTCTCTGGTATCGAGCTCGATACCAGGATAAGTATTTTATCGATACTGGGCTGTGTTACTGCACAGCCCAGTATAGGAGAGCGTGGCTGAGCTGCTGTCAGCGCGGCCATGTTCTCCTCGGCAGCACAGGGAGAAGGAGGCAGTGTCTCTCCCTCCCCCTGTGCTGCCGCTGCAACCAATAGAGGGAGAGGGGCGGAGAAGGGGCGGAGCTGGGGGACGGGAGCACTGGCCAGCAATGCAGAGTACCGTTTCATATATAAATGCAGGCAGAAGACACAGGCTGCCGGCACCTGAGGGGTTAATAGCCTCTGATCGCAGCGCTCGGTCACAGGCAGGTGCCGGCAGCCTGTGTCTTCTGCCTGCATTTATATATGAACGTTACTAGGCATTGCTGGCCAGTGCTCCCTAGTATTAAAACATTGGTGGGCAGTGTGCCCCCCCTGTCCCCAGTAATAAATACAGTATTGGTGGCCAGTGCGTGCCTCCCCCATCCCCCCCAGGAATAAAATCATTGGTGGCAGTGGCCACCGGGTCCCCTCACCTCCTCCTCATTGGTGGCAGTGATCGGAGCACCAGCAGTGTAATGCTGGGGCTCCGATCGGTTACCATGGTAACCAGGACGCTTCTGAAGTCCTGGCTGCCATAGTCTGCTCCCTGCTGCTGTGTGCACAGAGAACTGGGCAGCAGGGAGAGGGTGAGATCCTATTCACCCTGATAGAGCTCTATTAGGGCGAATAGGATGAAAAGATCCCAGGTTCTAGCCCCTAAGGGGGGAAATAGTTAATAAATAAACTGTAAAAAAAAAAAAAGTTAACAAAGTACACCAAAAAATTAATTATAAATCACCCCCTTTCCCAATTTTACATATAAAATATATAAACAACACATAAATAAAATATTACATATCGCCGCGTCTCAAAAGTCCAAACTATTAAAAAATCCACTTTTATGCGGTGAACGCCGTAAAAGAAAAAAAAAAGTAAAAAGAAAAAATGCACGATTCGCCATTTTCTTTTAGTCGCCTTGTCCCCACAAAAAAGTAGGATAGGACTGTTGTATTATGAGCCGGCGGTTTCATAAAATGTGGAATGCACGCTGATTTTTTTGGCGTTTTTATTTTTTTCGCGTGGTATCGAATGGTATCGAGTATCGCAATACTTTTTTATGGTATCGATACCGAATCAAAATTTTGGTACCGAAACAACTCTAAAGTGCCTTGTATAAACTTTCTCTACATGATAAATGCCCTTTACTAAAGTGAGACAACCCCTTTAAATTAGCTGTGCTGTATTAGGTCTCATTGAGTAAACCTACACAGTGCAAAAAAGGAAGTGAATTCTTGAATTTAATAACTTGTAGATTCCCTTGTAGCGGTAATCATTTCCACCAAATATTTTCTGTAGCTGGAATTAAAGATTTGCACAAGGTTGAGGACGAATTTTGGACCACTCCTCCCCGCCAGTATATTGGGATGCCTTGTTCTTCAGATCAGGCCTTGGAACTGTACCTAGTCTCAGGATAAGGTTACATTCACATAACCATATCTGTTTTGTGGTCCGCAAAATGCAGATATTGGCTGTCTGCATCCTGCATTTTCCGCAAGTTCCCATTCTCAAAATGCATATTCTTGTCCGCAAAACGGACAAGAATAGGAGACGTTCTAAAATTTGCGGCATGGATGCATTTTTGCGGTCCCATAGAAATTAATGGGACCCACGTACGATCCGCAAAAAACACTGGTATGTGAATGAGGCCTAACGTGGTAGTCAGAACCCATGTGATCACACTTTTAGGCATGTAATAATACAACACCTTTAAGATTGCAGGTATAAATTCTGCTGATTGACGCACGTGCATGGTAAGTGTCCGTTACAAATTTTTACGAGAGATGATTATTAGTAGAGCTGCACCGCGCAGCAGTTCTTTCATGATCAGATTGTACATAAGTCATAAGGACAAAGTGGATATAAAAAAAACTGAAACAACCCTGTCTCGATGTCTCCATGCACCTGCTGGTCTCCAGGACATTCATCTCAGACGTGAAGATGCGTGAATCTATATAGGGGGACAGTTTTATGATGATTAACGTATACAAAAAGGCCGAAGAGGAAGCACTAGCAGGCAGCAATGTGCTGAACTGTGCCGTCTGGGGATTTATTTCATACTGTTCCACTCGCGCAAGGAATAATAAGCCACGTGATTGACGGTAATATTTAAACATCGGTAAAAGCACATGCTCAGAAACAAAACATACAAAAACACATATTCTAAAAGTACAGAACTTACATAACATGCTAAAACACCCACTCCTAATGATAGCCTTTAACCCCGCAGCTCTGAATCATTCAAAGGGGAGAGGAACACCCAAGGGTGACAGGGTTCATACTTTGCTCCTGTGACTATAAAGTAAAGTGAAATGAAAAAAAATATTTTTTTTATCTGTTTTGTAGAAGATCTGTACCTGTGTTTGCTTTGTTAGTTACAGCACAGTCTCTACATTGTAGCAGCCTGTGTCAACCACGCGTTTCCTTTTTACATAAAAATACTCTACAGCTTCCATGCATGTCACCTATGGGCTCTATCATATAATGCGATCAAATGACTGGAGCGTGCCGTATAAGCAAAGGAACTAAAAATAAAGTATAGATCGCAACATAAGGCACAATACGTAGAAAAGCATCATTACATTCTGCCTTGCTGCAAATTTGGAATGTGATCAGCAGCGAGCCTCGAACGCCTCTGGCAGCAGAGGAATTAAAAACTCTTCTTACGGATGGATTTGCACCCATGCTGATCACAGAGCCAGGAGATGCCAGCCCGAATAAACGAGCTGTGAATGTAATTGAGTGAAACAGCTGAAAAATACAGAACCCGCCCTAAAGGAAAATATCAAACCAACAATCAAAATCATAAAAACATATGTAAGGGATTGTGCAGAAGTGAAAATGCTTGTTATATGATGTCATCCTAATATACGTACATAGAATGGCTAATTACATGAAGATCGGCAATGTGGGGCGTTATGTGATAATATGAAAGGTACAGGCACACCCCAGTAAACTTGAATGGTGCTTTGGTCCTGTAGATCTCCACTGTGTGATCTAAAGGAACCATCCAAGTTCATACACAGCACTTGCACTACAGGAGCAAGATGGCCACCACCCATGGAATACGGTATCTTTTAGGGCTGTAATGAATGAGGGGGGTGACTGACTGGCAGGGGCCGTCTTGTCTCCAGGGAGTACATCATATAAACTGTAGAGCTCCCAAACTCGAGAACTCCACCAATCAAGTCTTCGGATAGGTCTCTATTAGGCTAATTTCAGACGAGCGTGCCCACTTCAGGAAACATGCTCTGCGTCCTGTCAAAGAAGCAATGTCTACAGCGAGAATACAAGGCAGGACGACTCTCAGGGAACCAATGTGCCTAGAATTTTATTCCCTCTATTGAGATCTGTCATAGATTCTCAATAGCGGAAGAAAACGCTTCAGTTTTGTCCCCCCATTCATTGTCAAAGGGAACAAAACTGAACAAAAATTAGTCTTACAGTGATCTATACAATTTCCACCTTTGGGACTGATTGGCGAGGAGTTGTTCCAAAGTCTCTTTTTTTTAAGTAAATGTTAAGCTAAAAAAAGTGAAACTCAAGTTCAGCTTGATACGCCTTCTTATCCCCCTACTCACAGGTATTTCTCACCCCTATGTTCTAAAGTTGGTCAATGTCGGTTGAACCCACCAACATTGGCAGGACCAGCTAACCATCTAATCTGTATGGGCAGCCTCCTGTCTCCACCAAATGGCAGAAGTCAGGGGAGAGAAGGAACAGGCTTTTAGAGTTCACCAAGCGCGATCCTTTAATTCTTAGGAATAAGCCACCTCCAGACACCTTACTTTCACTGCCGATTCAGAATACTTGGTCAAGTGCACATGTGCATGGGGAAGAGGATGGCCAACAGTTATCTGATGTGTATGGCCAGCTTTAGATCAAGTCAGTAGGAGCTCTGTATGGAAGGTTCCTTCCGCCTTCTTGCATAGTAGAATTACTCAGATCGGCAGGTTCGCACAAAATGATATCACGGCTCTCAAACTGCACTGTAGTGAAGGGCCTGCAGGGCCAAATACACAAGATGTTGCCTTGGCACACAGGCTGAGCAAAAGTTTTCTCGGCACTGCGGCTTCAGGCACAAACTAAACAGCTAGAAAACAATGGCTCCATGGAAACACATACACATTGTGGTGTCCATTACTGCTCCAGAGCGGTTCTACTACTAATGAACTGTGAAATGGCTAATATTGAAGCATGCGACAATCACGTGCAACTTGAAAATAGAAAAGTCAGATGACATAATCAATAAAACTAATTCAATGGAAGGATGCCATCTCAATCCAGCACACTACAACGTTTATAGAAACTATACCGCTAATACAAGGCAGGACGACTCTCAGGGAACCAATGTGCCTGGAACTTTACTTGCCGACTCCTAATGCTGACCACACTATATGGATCCACTCTTTTCAGTAGAGTCCTAATACACCGTCTTCTACAAATGCTGTGATAGGTCCAAAGTGTGGCGGAAATGTAGGGGTCAGACTGGATGGCCTCAATTATTTCCCATTGGCTAGAATTACATAGTGACTTTGGCCAGGCAACCACAGATTACAGAACTGCTGAACTACATCGAAACATAATGAAAGTGGACGTGGTTGATGTTGTAACTTCAAATTGCCAGAAACATTGCAAGTGTCAGTTCTGACCTATTTTTACCTCTTTAAGAGTTAAGTGAGGTCAAAGTTTTCTAAAGTACATCAAAAAAAGGTAAAGATAAGTCAAAACTGACACTTCCAGTGTGTTTCTAAATAAATTGTAGCTAAGACTTACCCTGGGTTCAGACCTGAGCGTTCTTGAAAAGCGCGTTTTACGTGCGTTTTTGTCGCACGTATTTCAGAGCGTTTTTGCACATAGGCGTTCTTGTGATTGACTACTGTGGTGTCAATCACAAAACGCGCGACAAACGCCCCAAAAAAAGCTCAAGTACTTGTTTAAGCGTCGGGCGTTTTACAGCGCGTTCAAACGCGCTGTAAAACGCTCAAGTGAGAACCAGGGCCATAGGAAAGCATTGGTTTTCATGTGTTGAGCGTTTTACAGCGCGTTTGAACGCGCTGTAAAACGCTTAGGTGTGAACTTAGGGTAATATATCACATGACCCCCTTCCCATTGGAATTCAATATGGCGGATTTCAAAATGGCAGCAAAAAAAACCTTCCTCCTCCAAATAATGCAGCTTCCTTCCCAATTACGGTAATACTTTCACACACTGAAGTCAATTCTCTACAAATTACACCAGTTAAAAGGGTGCGTCCAGACTTTTACCTCACCCTGTACTTAGGGTTTTTAGCACTTCCTTCTCTTGATCAACAAGATCGGGAATCAGAAACCTCTGAAGATGGGGTGAAACTACGACTCCCAGCATACATACTTGCTCAGCTACACTTGGTATTCCTATAGAAACAATATGGAGCGTGCTGGGATTTGTAGTTTTCAAACAGCTGGAGTGCGAGAGGTTGCTGGTCCCCGTTTTACAGGATGCATGCTAAGGGTGCAGCCACATGTTCAGGTTTCTTGATGTAGTTATGCAGAAAACTGAACGTGTGGCCGCACCCTAAATGTTAGCTATAATTGCTAAGGGTCCACAAATCCCTAAATAGGCGGGGGCCAGGGACCCATCCCTTTACAATTCGATTCCCTGACAGGAGGAGTTGTATGGAGGAACCCTTGTAGTAGTGATTAGCGGTGGTCCCAGTTGTGGGGGTCATGTGATATAAAGTGACCTTTCTACTGGACAGCTGCTAAATGCTGGGAAACCCCTTTGATGTTAATATCTTCCGGCTGGTCCCAACAAAAAGTCACTGGGTTCACAACATGGACTTCTTCTTTAATTCTACAATTACTGTGCGCTGTTTCCAGACACAGGAACGCACCCGAACACTCCTAGCCCTCTCCCAGAAGAACCTGTTTATATTGGATACAAGCGGAGCCTATGGGACGGTGACCAGGGTTCTTACATTTTTCAGAAAATAACTAAAACCAGATGTTCTCAGTTATGTAACAAATGTAACTAAAACAAAGGCAAACAGTGAAAACGAGAACAAACCTAAAAACTCTGCTGCAGGATCATATACATCGTATACCCAACAGATTCAGTTTCGGTATCTCACAGAGCACTTTTGATTGTTCTATTTTGCCCTCCCTTGTGTCATGTTGCCCTCATTAAAGGGGTTGTCCGAATCCTCAAGAAAAATTAAAGGGGATTTCTGGGATTTACATATTGATGGCTTATCCTTAGGACGTCATCAATATGAGATCGGGCGTGGTCCAACTCCTGGCCCCCTGCCGATCAACTATTTGAGCAGACCATGGAGCTCCAAGAGCACTGCAGTCTCCTTTCAGCTTACCAAGCACAGCATCGTACATTGGATGATCGCCTGGCCATGTGACCGATGAATGTGACGTCACAAGTCCTAGGAAGCCACAGCCTACTTGATAAACTCATAGTGATGATCAATCCTGAGGATGATCTATCCTGATTATGTAAATCCCAGAGAACCCTTTAACCCTGGGTTCAGACCTGAGTGTTCTAGAAATGCGCGTTTTATGCGCGTTTTTGCAAATAGGAAACGCGCGTTCTTGTGATTGACTACTGTGGTGTCAATCACAAAACGCGCGACAAACGCCCCAAAAAAAGCTCAAGTACTTGTTTATGCGTCGGGCGTTTTACAGCGCGTTCAAACGAGCTGTAAAACGCTCAAGTGAGAACCAGGGCCATAGGGAAGCATTGGTTTTCATGTGTTGAGCGTTTTACAGCGCGTTTGAACGCGCTGTAAAACGCTCAGGTGTGAACTTAGGGTAAAGGCAATCCGGTTGCACTTTGGATTGCTGTGTTGAGACTCTTAACTGTGTTTTTGTAGCTGGTCTCCCTGAGATCAGCTATTGTTGTGTTTGAGTAGTCTCCGAGGCATTGCTCCCGGTTAGCCAGAATCCTACTCCACACTGATGAGGGGCAACACCCCGAAACAGCTGTCTGTGGATGGATAACTGGCTTAGGTTTTCTCTGTCACATCCTTAAAGCTTGTAAAAAAGCGGGATCTTGACATAGGGGCCACTTAATATGGTGGATTTGGTGATCTCTGTAATGGAGACACCCCTTTGCTCGGTTTTCCTTCCTTTGAGGGATATCTGGCTTTCATTGTGTTGTAGACCCATAACTGGGGCTCCACATTTATTTTGCATATTCCTGTTTCCCAGGGAACTTTGCACTTCGGATTGCTGAGTTGAGACTCTTAACTGAGGCTCCGCGGTGTTTTTGTGGCTGGTCTCCCTGAGATCAGCTATTGTTTTCTTTAAAGGCAATGGAATGGCGGGGGTTTCAAAAAGAAAATAGGCTTTTTTTTGTTTTAAGCAGAGTCCCAGAGCTCAGTCATTTTTCTTGTGGGTCATATAACCCCATACAGAACAAATAGATCCACCAAATGGACATTACTGGGTTCATCAATGCACCTAGAGGCAAGAAGGTTGATCTCTTTGCCATGTCGGCATTATATGTGCAGAAAAAGAAGATTGGATCTTCAGGTTCTGTCCTGACTCCTGATTGTGGTAAAATTCTGATTTTGGGTTTGTTCACATTATGATCTTTTCACATGTATAATAAAAACCAATCCCATGGTTTCCCATTGGAATCCAAAGATTTTTTTTCTGTGTCGATTTCAAAACCACCTCGAAAGGAGAAATGTTCTTTCATGGTGCAGTTTCTGTATTTGGATTAGCTACATGGAATGAGGCTAAATACGCGGGCGGATCAGAGTCATGGAAAACGCAAAACCACAGCAAAAATTCGAGGGTCACTCATGGATTCCAGAAATGTAGTATTACATAGAGGCCAGTCAGATGAATGGCTGTCCACAAAATACATGCCTGCCTTGAGTCTACCAGAGCTTCCATCCGTTTTGGCTTACAGAGGGGTGTTCATAGGATGTCCATATGTCCTAATGGGGCATCCACACAAAAAGCTTCATCCAGCACACGTCTCCATAAAAATTCATCTTGAGTTGAGAGTTGAGCGAACTTCTATTTTTAGTTCGGTGTCCAAAGTTCGAGTTATCGTAGCATCCAGTTATGGATTTCGCTACCGCGGACCAAAACGGCATTTGAAATCCATAAGGGGATTTTTCAATGAACCCGAACCTTGGACAACACGGAGGACCTGGGGTGACGTCACCGTCATGTGATCAGTGCAGGGGGCGTGGCTCAGCACTGGATTGGATAAGAGGTGATCCAGTACTGAGCCACGCCCCCTGCACTGATCACATGACGGTGACGTCACCCCAGGCCCTTAGGGTTGTCCAAGGTTCGGGTTAAATGAAGCAGCCCCTTATGGATTCCAAATGCCGGTATGGTCCGCGGTAGCGGAATCCATAACGGGATGCTACGATAACCCGAACCCGAACTTTGGACGCCGAACTAAAAATAGAAGTTCGCTCAACTCTATTCATCTTCTTTATTAAACCATGATAACCCCATCGTGGTACAGATAAGGTTATTTTCACGCTAGCGTTTTTAATTCCACTATTGAGATCTGTCATAGGTTCTCAATAACGGAAGAAAACGCTTCCGTTTTGTCCCCCCATTCATTGTCAATGGGGACAAAACTGAACAAAAACGGAATGTCCCCATCACGGACAGAATAACGCTGCAAGCAGACGGATCCGTCCTAACACACAATGTAAGTCAATGGGGACAAATCCATTTTCTCTGACACAATAGAAAACTGACCCGTCCCCCATTGACTTTTAATGGCGTTCAAGACGGATCCGTCATGGCTATAGAAGACATAATACAACCGGATCCGTTCATGACGGATGCAAGCGTTTTTGCAGATCCATGACGGATCCGCAAGAAAACGCTAGTGTGAAAGTAGCCTAAGTAGTAGTAGTGATACAACCCCGGAAAGGATTCACCAATTTAATTCTGTACTGAAATCATCTAATAATCCTGAAGCACCTCAATCCAGGAGCAAGGCCTGTGTCTACAAAAGCTCAACCTGACCAGAAGAATGAAACCCATCCTGTAAGCTAAAGGCGAAAGGATCCTTATGTAGAACCATTATCTACACAAAGAAATACTGGGCCTTAGCTAAAAAACCTAGGGCAGACGTATCCATTGCAACCAATCAGGTCACATCTTTCAAGTTCGAACTTGCCTTTCAAAAATGAGAGCTGGACTCCAACTGGCTGAACTCATTTACACATGAGGCTAAGGTTCTGGTACTGTATGACGCGCATACAGTATGATGTACAGAGACACCTTGAAAACAACTTGGAAGTGGGACAGAAGTCTCAAGTGACAAAACATGCCCGCGCGACAGGTGCAATACACTTGCTGGCTGGGCTCTGAATACCAACCTCACCCGATAGGAGAGCATGGACAGCTAATATTACACAAGCGTAATATGATAAAACCTGAACATCTGCAAAACGTAACCTTCTGCTATAAACCATATGATATTATCCCGGTCTGTGTAATATTAAAAACTCCCATATAAATCAATTTACAAGTAATTAGTCATCCCAGGAGGCCACTATGAAGTCAGATGTCAGCTTGGAAGGGTAGAAGCTTCCCTGTGCCAAACAAGTTGGAACGACAACGTAAATTATTCTGGAGGCGATGAAAGGACAGCAAGGGTAAAGCAAAGTGACACGTTACTTACAGCAAGTCTTCCGATTGAAGGGAGGGTGGAGGGGCTCTCTTTTTCGCCTGCAGCATCCTGCGCTGCCACCTGATCAAGCCTCATGTAGGAATCATACAATCCATCTCTGTATCTCACTGCAAGAAGCAAATAGAGGTGGTCAGAAGAGCCGGCTCCTTCCTTCCAGCCCATTCATTAATATTCATTTCATGTCAATGGAGGATAGTGGGAAAAAAATGAATAATAGATTTTTAGAAACATTAAGTATAGAAAAATACCGTTTAGTGTCTACAGCTCCTATGCAGACTGAGGCCTCATGCACACAGATGTTTTACAGCTCAGGGTTGTATACTGTAGAGGTGTGATCGGGCTCCTAGGTAGGTGCATACGGCCTTCGATTTCATACTGATACATACTTCATCAGCCTCTGTACTTAGAGGGGTTCTCCAGGAATGATATAAAATGACAGCCGGACACCTATCCTATTATGTTAGCATGATTGGCTGCCTTCACTACACACTGCACTCGCATATACTACATATTGGTGTGTTATCCTGTCAGGCTGCTCGGCCATGATGGCATATCATAGGCGGTCACCACAATTTCACCTTATACACGGCTTACATAGCACTGTAACATAAATGTAAATGGTCAAATGGTACCTTTGCTCTGACATTGACCGGCAGCAAAAACGCGGTTTTATTCATATGCAAATGAGGGCCGGTAAGTGCCCAGGGGTGGCGTTCGGGCTGTAAATGTCCAGGCCGCTCTGCCTTCTTCTTAGATAACTCCTCCCAGCCTTTTGCTTGGCCTGCCCTGTAAGCCTCTTGTCTCACCCAGTGTACTGGCCAAGATCCCGCGAGTGCGCAGTTCCCCGCCGGGCCCAGGCATGCGCACTGTGATGACCATTGTGGGCAGCGGCATCGCTCCATGCTCAGCCAGATCTCCGCCAGTACACTAGATGATGCAAGGGGCTTACAGGGCGGACCACGCAAGAGGCTGAGGAGGAGTTATCTTACAGCCTGAACGCCGCCACTGGGTACTTGCGAGCCCTCATTTACATATGAATAAAACTGGGTTTTTGCTACTGGTCAATGCAAGAACAAAAGGTACCATTTGACTCATGTACATTTATGTTACAGAGCTATGTAAGCCGTGTATAAGGAGACATTGTGGTGATAGACCTTTAATCATTACATCTTCTGTAAGGCCCCTTTCACACGGGCGTGATTTCCGCGCGGGTGCAATGCGTGAGGTGGACGCATTGCACCCGCACTGAATTCGGACCCATTCATTTCTATGGGGCTGTGCACATGAGCGGCCATTTTCACGCATCACTTCTGCGTTGCGTAAAAAAATAAAAAAAAAAAAAAAAAAAATCGCAGCATGCTCTATATTGTGCGTTTTTCACGCAACGCAGCCCCCATAGAAGTGAATGGGGCTGCGGGAAAATCACAAGCATCCGCAATCAAGTGCGGATGCAGTGTGATTTTCCCGCACGGTTGCTAAGAGACGGGACCCGATCTTTATTATTTTCCCTTATAACATGGTTATAAGGAAAAATATTAGCATTCTCAATACAGAATGCTTAGTAAAATGTGGATTAAGGGGTTAAAAATAAAAAACTTAACTCACCTTATCCACTTGATCACGTAGTTGGCGATCTCTTCTCTCTTCTTCAAGCATTAGCTGCAGTCTAAAGGACCTGTGATTGGACCATGTGATGTGACGTCATCACAGGTCCTTTAGACTGCAACTAATGCTTGAAGAGAGAAGAGATCGCCAACTACGCGATCAAGTGGATAAGGTGAGTTAAGTTTTTTATTTTTAACCCCTTAAACCACATTTTACAAAGCATTCTTTATTGAGAATGCTATTATTTTCCCTTCTAACCATGTTATAAGGGAAAATAATAAAATCTACAGAATACTCCACCCGAAACCGGACTTCAGTGATGAAGTCCGGGTTCGGGTCTGGGTACCAAACATGCAGATTTTTCCCACGCGCGTGCAAAACGCATTAAAACGCTTTGCACTCGCGCGGGAAAATCGCCCGTTTTCCCGCAACGCACCGGCCTCTGATCCGGGCGTCAAACGTGATGCCCGTATGAAAGAGGCCTAAAGCAGTGTAGTGAGACCCCGCCATCTATTGTAGAGCAGTGTAGTCTGTACAGAGGCCCCACCCCCTCGGCAGCTCTGCAATGGTGGCAACCATTCCTTTTTTTTTATATATTTACAGTGACATGGAAAAAATAAAAGTTGCCAAAAATTTTAAAAATATATGTTTAACATAAAAATGTGATTTAAACAATGTAATTTTCAGATGACACATTCCCTTTGAAGTGGAGCTCCACCTCAGTAAATGTAAATAATATGTTAGGGAAAGGAATAAATAGCAATACCATGTTATTAGGAACGAACCCTTGAAGCTGCTGGGCATTCTGATTTAAACTGCAGGAAACCAGGAGGAACCAGAACCCGGGTATCAATGCTTTCTTCCACAGGTCAGGACACATTAGAGGTCTAGCAGAAGGCCCCACGAAGATGAGCAACTCCTTTAAAGGGATTGTCCAGCTTTTTTAACAGTTTTTTTTATTTTTTACTTTCCACTCCACCCTGTTCTACCTGATTAAAATGCTCAACTGCTCCCAGCTGCTCCCTTCAGCAGTCTTCCATACGTGTCCTGTAACCCTGGGTTCAGACCTGAGCGTTCTAAAAACGCGTGTTTCACGCGCGTATTTCAGCGCGTTTTTTGCAAATAGGAAGCGTTCGTACGCTCGTTCTTGTGATTGACTACTGTGGTGTCAATCACAAAACGCGCAACAAACGCCCCAAAAAAAGCTCAAGTACTTGTTTATGCGTCGGGCGTTTTACAGCGCGTTCAAACGCGCTGTAAAACGCTCAAGTGAGAACCAGGGCCATAGGAAAGCATTGGTTTTCATGTGTTGAGCGTTTTACAGCACGTTTGAACGTGCTGTAAAACGCTCAGGTGTGAACTTAGGGTAAACCTCCAGACATACGGAGTCACGGGCAATGCTTCAGCCAATGACTGGCCTCCATGGTAACCTGTCCCCAAGTGGTTGCTGGATCATATGCCACTTGGAGACATAGCTGAGGCCAGCCATGGACAGGAGTGGCGCACACGATCTCGTCCTTCCTAAAGTTTACAGGAGGAGGCCCAGAAGACCGCCGAAGGAAGCCAGGGACTCAGAACAGAGCGGTGGGTAAGGGTACTTTCGCATTTGCGGCATAGCTATCCGTCCGGCTGTTCCGGCGGGTGAACAGCCTGCCAGATCCGCCATGCCGCAAGTACCCGGGCACTGCCGTGCTGCCGCTCCGTCCCCATTGACTACGGCCGGAGATTGCCGGACTAAAAGTACTGCAAGTCCGACTTTTTAGTCCGGCGATCTCTGCTGTGCACTGCCATGCTGCGTCGTTGCTCCGCTCCATTATAGTCAATGGGGACGGAGCGGCAGCGCACGGGTACTTAAGGCATGGCGGATCCGGCAGTCTGTTCACCCGCCGGAACAGCCTGACGGATAGCTATGCCGCTAGTGTGAAAGTACCCTAACAGGTACAACAGATTGGGGTAGAAAGTTAAAAAAGTCCAAAAAGCTGAACAACTGGTTTTCTGAGAATTGCGATATCTGATCGTTGGGGATCAACACCCTAGACCCTGCCGATCAGCTGTTTGAGAAGGCATTGGCGCTTGCAGTAGCGCCGCAGCCTATTGCAGTAACGTCATATCCATTGGTCATGTAGGCTAGGCACAGGTCAGCTAGACTGAAGTGAATGTTGCTGAATGCGATACATAGTGCCGGTGCCTTCTCAAACAGCTGATCGGCAGAGTGTCTGGGTGTCGACCCCCACCAATGAGAAACAAAAAAAAAATCTCAGAAAAAAACACCTCTTAAGAAATGAAGAAATGGCCAAAATGGGGCTAGACATAACACAAGGACAAACGCAATTCACGACTGTCAATTGCTGCTATTTAGTAAAATACACCAGTAATTAGAAAATGTGTATGGTTCCAAAGCCTAGAAGTTTATATTCCGAGACTCACAAAGTCAAAAACATGAAAAGTGGCAAGATCAATGTTGTTTTACTTCGCAGAACGTTCCTGCTAATGTGTGGAAGCACAATTTCCACATTCAGCCCCCAGGCCGGCTACGTAATGTGATCCTGTTCTAAGAACATGTTTATTTGTCCTCCATCTTCGAGGTTTTGAAGTTTTTAGACTACAGAGAATGAAGTCACAAATGAAGCAGCCCTGACATACAGATCCAGACGTATGGGCAGCACTCACTGGCTGTCAAGATAACCGAAAGTCTGGATCCGCAAAACAGGGGGGAGAAAAAATAACAGAGACTGATTGTCAACTGTGATTCTGCAGAGGAACTGGTTAAACTGGTCAAGGAACTCAATAATCTAAAGGCCTAGTACACCATAATCGCTCTACTCTCCTGATCATTGCCACCCGCAAATATGTCCTGTCATTAGCCAATAAATCTAGCAAAGGCTCATTTGTCATCGATCGCATCTTTATTGCAGTCATAAAATAATTGCTTTTCGGAAGCAAACCGGGGATGTGCTGCTGACAAAATGGAAACTGCATGAAGGACTAGTGTTTACCGTAGTGTTTAATGATGGTACAAGCGCCAATCAACATGCGGTATTATTGGCTGGCACTCGTTTACAGTAGGCTATCTGCCAATGTAGGGACCTTTACGCTGGCCATATACATTTGATTTTGGCAGGACACCTGATCTATTGTGTATGGGGTCTCAAGATTCTCCTGTGACCAAAAATTTCAGGGAAAAACACGCTTGCCGAAATACTTTTGTTTTAAGGCTAGTTTCACACTAGCTCTTAGGAAAAAGCCTGCCCGATCTCTCCGCATTCCCGGCATTGCCAGAAGCTTAAATTTGCCATCCGATTTTCTTCCAGCCGATTCTTGGCATATTTGCCGGGTTGCATCTGGATCTCCGCCGATCCCCATTATAGTTAACTGTTTAAGCTTCCGGCAATGCCAGAATGCAGAGAGATTCTCAAAGCGCTAGTATGAAACTAGCCTAAGGGAGATAAGCCAACGCCAGAAGTGTCGGGCAATGGCTTAATCTGGGCAAACACGTTCAATAACAGGACGAACAATCATTCACTTGACAGCTATCTCTACTGACTCCTCCATACACACAAACGTTCAGCTCAGGAGTTGGGAGCTCCCCATAAACATTAGTGCTGGCAGAACAATCATTCGACTGACAGCTATCTCTCACGACAATACACTAGTGTTTATGGGGGCCCTTACCCCCCTGTCCCTATTGAGAACACAAACATGCTCGGCCAAGCAGACATGTATCTGGGATAGTCGGAAGAGATAGCGGTTGGTCAAACAGGCAGTTATCCAATATAAATGGCTAGCCATAATTCATTACCAGTGCAAAGATCTGATGTCCCATCTACAGTTTCTGGAGCTTCTATCCTCACAGTCTCAAGCTGTCTACTTGCGAGAGATGTTCCCTCTAAACATTTATCTTTATTTCCACAGGAACAAAGGTTCAGGAATTAGAAATTGGGTGGTTCAGATTTTTATGGCCAACGCCTCAAATCCAACCTGCACAGGTAACTCCATAAGTAACACAGAAAAGCATCCACGTTACTACTACATACCCTATAAAGGGTAGGGCTGCACCTATACTGGAAGACAACCCGCCAATTCCCTGAGATAAAGCTCATGTCAACCACCTGCTAAAATATTTGGCTTCGCATAGGCTTGTTACCAAGTTATTTCAAAACTATGGGCATTAACAAACATGGAATTGGCCCTTAATGTTCTCCTTCAGAATCCTCTTCCACAAAGGAATTGTGATGCTTCAGCTAGAACTAAAATATCTAGTCCAAATCACAAAGACATCCCAAGACTATTGGTTCTTCACCATCAACTATTATGGTTGACATTGTGTAGATGAACAAGAAGGAGTCTCCAGTTAGCCTTCAGACCAAGATTTGTCCTTCAGACTACCAAATTAGGTTTTACCAGTCCTGAAAATGTTTTCACCAAGTCCAATGGCAACACCACCTAACACTGGCATTCCACAAGGTGGTCCGAGGCTTATCTTCTGCTGCCTGCCCAAGGATATCTATATCATAAAGCTCATGTTGAGCTGTGTTTCTGCTGATGGTGCTTTCCAAAGGCAATCTGGAAAGCAGAAGCAAGTCATGTAACAGAATATAGATCGGTTTTACGTGCTATGTGCTTTAGCAATTGGCAGTCGCATTATGATTGTTTTGCGGCCTACCACTCTGCAGCCAAGCTGTTGCTGTCTCTAGATGTTTCAATTTAGTATAGCTGGGTTTAAAAGCAATCTCTCAGGCCCCTCACGCTGCCCTCTCTGAGGGCAGCATAGCACAGTGACAGACTAATCTCAGTGGTCTGTCATTTAGGAGTTAAACTATTTTCTAGGCGATTGTCAGGAAGGAATCGTTCCTCTCCAGCAATTGCCTACTCATTACAGTGGAGGAGAGCGCTGTTATTACATGTAGCAATCGCCTCCACACTATGAGAAGGAGGGATCGCTAATGCCATCCTTCATCCCCATACAGAATCATTTGCCGGTGGCAGATCGTGATTACACCCAGGACTCCCACCGATCATCTTTTTGAGAAGGCAGTGGTGCATGCAGTAGCATCGCGGCCTTCTCTCAGCTTTTCCTAGGCCAGTGACGTCACGTTAATCGGTCACACAACCTAGACGCAGCTCAGCCTCTTTTAGGTGAATGTGCCCGAGCACAACCTCTATACATAGTGCTGCGCTGTGCTAGGTAAGCTGCGAGAAGGCTAGTGCCTCCACAAACAGCTGAATGGCAGGGGTCCCGGATGTCGGACCCCCATCGATCAGATACTGATGACCTATCCGGAGGTCATCAGTGTCTCAAGATGGTCAGTGGTTCACCTGTGAAGATGTCCCTGAAGGATCCGTGTGTCATCCGTATTCCATGGACAAAGCTCAGCTTAAAATTAATTTCAAGAGCATCTCCTACCAATGGTGGTGAGCGCGATGACGTCATCAAAGGTCCTTTGGCAGGTCCTCAAAGAAGAAAGATAGAAGACGATACCGGCTGCGCGATCAAGTGGATGAGGAGAGTTAATTTTATTTATTTTTTTTAACCCCTCAATCCACATTTTACTAAGCATTCTGTATTAAGAATGCTATTATTTTCCTTTATAATCATGTTATAAGGAAAATAATAAAATCTGCACAACACCGGACCCAACCTTCAGTGAAGAAGTCCGGGTTAGGGTCTGGGTACCACATTCAGTTTTTTATCACGCGCGTTCAAAACGCATTGCACTTGCGTGGAAAAAACTGAATAACGCAATGATTTTACCTGAATGCACCTGCATCCTATCCGACCCTCACCCGCGACGCCCGTCTGAAAGAGGCCTTAGGCTACCTGCACACGTTGGGATTTACGTGCGGATGCTTATGCAGAATAAAAAACAAAGCGTCATACAGTACCAGCAAAGTCTATGAAATTAGACAAATGTCACGTACACTTTGCTTTTTTGTTCCATGCGAAAACTGACCTGCCGTGCAGATTGTGAAATCTATTGTGCGTCACTTTGTGCGATGCAAGGGTGAGATCCGCAGCAAAAACGTTTTAAATCTGCACCAAAAGCCACAAGTAACACATGTGGTATTTGGTGTGGATTCACACAGAAATCTGAAAAACGGAATTTCATGTGGAATTTCTGCAAGACAGCCGACACCCGTGTTTAGTCTCTAGGTAATTTGATTCCAGCTCACCCGCCTTTGTATGCTAGGTGCACGGATGTAAAGGATGAAGCCTTGGTGTAAGGGGTTGAATAAGAACGTGGTCGTTTGAAACGCGTAGACTGACAAGGGCATCACTGGTTATAAATCATTCGGTACCTCTGTACCTGATATATCGCATGACCAAATAAAGGAACCTACGACTTCCTTCCTTTCAGCCGGCACCCGTGTTGTATCAAACAGAGGGCTTTAGGGAGTCATGGAAGAGGAATGTCCTAACAGAATGATCTGCAAATCAGAACCACATTATTCCACAAAACCGAGCCACTTTATGTACCGTATTTTTCCCCTATAGGACACACTCTTCCCCCCGCTCCCCAAAGAGGTGGGAAAATGTCAGTCCGTCTTATGGAGCAAATACTAATGAGCGCTTCCATGGGTGTTGGATTGGTGGTCTGATCTGAGGTCTAATGGAAAAGATTTTTTTCTCCTCTAAAACCTAGGTGCATCTTATGGGCAGGTGCGTCTTATAGGGCGAAAAATACGGTATGTAGTTTTAAAAAATGTATATAAATTAGTTTGTTATAGCTCTTTTTCCCAACATGTTCATTTGGCTCCATCCACCGCTGCCCCACCATATCATGCAGATCAGAACTGACAACGTAAATAGCTTTAGGGCTCATGCACACGACTTTATTTCGCATCCGTGTCCAAACTTGGGGTAGGGTTAATCAAAGCTGGTGTAAAGAAAAACTGGCTTAGTTGCCCCTAGCAACCAATGAGAATCCACCTTACATGTTTCAGAGCTCCTTAGGAAAACGAAAGGTGGAATCTGACCGGTTACTATGGAGGACTAAGTCAGCTTTCCTCTACACCATTTTTGATCAATTTCCCCTTGTATTTTTTTCGGATGGCACAAGGACCTATAAATTTCTATGGGTCCATCAGCATCCATCCAACATGTCCTATTCTATAGGATTGAGAAAAATACACGGTGCACACGGGAGGTGTCCGTATTTTACAGATCGAAATATGAACATGTTTGTGTGCATGAGGACTTATTTAGGCTACTTTCACACCAGCGTTTTTGTTGGATCCGGCAGGGCTCAGCAAAAACGCTTCCGTTACTGATAATACAACCGTCTGCATCCGTTATATTATCTTTAACAAAGCCATGACGGATCCGTCCCCATTGACTTGCATTGTGGGTCATGACTGATCCGTCTTGCGCCGCATCTCATGACGGAAAGCAAACCGCAGCATGCTGTGGTTTGCTCTCCGTTATGAGAACGCAAGCAAACGGAACAGAACGCATTTTGGAGCATTCCATTCTGGTCAGTTACGTTTCGTCCCCATTAACAATGAATGGGGACAAAACAGAAGCGTTTTTCTCCAGTACTGAGACCCTATGACGGATCTCAATACCGGAAAATAGAAACGCTAGTGTGAAAGTAGCCTAATTCTGGAGACTACATGAGTCAGTTCCATCTCTGTATGACCCAACAGAAAACAGTTGAGTCAGCTCAGGTGGTGGGTACATTCCCTGGCATGGTGACTACCCTCTCCATACAGTGCGCAGCATCACATGGTCTTGCCCATCTTCTCTAAACATCTATGAAGCCGCTGAGGTAGACAGATCTCCTCCATGACCAAGACCACAATAATCCAGGAAATGAACAGGATTACAGACCGCATTCTTGTAGTCAGACCATTCTCACACAACCTCGCTGAACCCAATATTACAGATTACAGCAGGACACAAATATGGCTCCTCGAAACGTATCTACATATGGAAATAAACCAAGGTTTCCCGTCTATAATTGCTCTAATGAAGGTTATACAACATTCCTGTCAGCTCAGTCATATGACCGAAACATAAGCAACGAGAGAAAACAAAGAGGCACGGGTCACCAAGCTTTTCCACAGTCCTGAGCGTCACGTCTTCCAACCTATGCAGGGACCATAACTAGACCTCTATACCGCTCATGAGGCATGGCGGCCATATTGCTTGTGAGGTCGAGAGATTCCTCAGAAACACATAACTAGTGGCTGAACGTCATTTTTAACAGAAGAGTATAAATGAAGGATTCACGTTTTCTGACGGTCTTCTTCAGGAGAAAATGCTCTTCAACCATCATGACACCAAAAGTGTTACTTCAAGGAAAAGAAGCCGGCACCGTAGAAAGAAGAAGTGGTGAAATGCTCATTCTCACGCACGCCATACAGTTATGTGACACGAGCTGACAGGACACAATACTCCACTTGTTCTAGTGCCTATAGACTATACAATGGAGTGGCGGTCTATTGTCACCGCCATCAGCGCGTCCTCTATGCATGAAAACAATGAACACCTTGAACAGAGACCGACGCTGAGGAACGTGTAACCCCTATGGCAGGAACAGTCGCACACTGAAACACGACATGTGAATGACGGTGACGGGAATAGAAGTGGCTTAGTATAAGTCTTTGTTGACCTGGCATTATAAAGGGGTAAAGTGAGTACAACTCAGTGGTGTTACAGGTGAGGCTACATCTGGATGCCAATGTCACAACCTGGGATGTATGAAAAGGGCCCACTTCTTCACAGATGGACAGCCGGGCATAAAGCGGAGTGCTTCCTTATATTACTAAACATTCCTATACATTGAAATCGGAGGATATTAAAAATTCAAAGTCCTTTCTCATGGCGCCATGCTTAGAGAGAGATGACTGTTGCCCCCTCTTCTTCTTTGCTCGACTTTTTCAGAACACTGCTACAATATTATGTAAACCATCTAACGCTCAAGGACGCTCCCGATATGAAAGCACCCTTTACTACCCCGCGTATAGATTACGAATAATTCCCTTCTGCAGGAATACGATGCACGCTGTGACAGATAACACGGATAATGCTACATATTGGCTGTTATAGGCGTAATAGGATTACCCTAATCCTCCATAAAACAAAAGATTACCAGCGTTACTGGATTCTGTGCAGCAGGCGACTGGATTCGCCCCTATGATGGCTGCAGCAGTATACCGGCCCATGTGCTATCACCCCGTCCAGTACGCCCGAATCTACCCTGTTACCAACAGATAACGCTACAGCCTATGGGACGGCATGTAGAAAACACGAATCACATGGATGTGGGTGACAGAGGACATGGCGGTCGTCAGATGCACACAATGCCGGTAAATTATACTGTCATGAGTGTAATTATACCGTACAACCAGTGGGCGATCTCGGTGCATCTAGATGTTTAGACCTGAAACCCTGGGGATGTATCAATATCGTATGGCACAATGAACAGATCGATCAGAGATCTGCAGATCCAGCAGCAGAATAGTTGACACAATCGTTCGGAGATCTATCGATCTGATTGGGACAGACTAGGAGGCGACTATTACAGAAGACTCTCTCTATACAATGGAGCAGAGGGCACACAACTCCCCACGAGATGCCAAACTGTACCTGCTGTGATGGGGCCCTCGGGCTTTCTTGTCAGGATCATCATGGCTGCCAGCTGGAGGGCTCGGCGCAATCCATCCCCGGGCGCGGCTCGGGCTCATACACGGGACACTGCTCTGTCTCCGTACACAACCAGACTAGCGATCGACCCACAGCCCCAGACTGAGGCCGTGCGGGGCTGAGCTAACCGGGAGGGCGGAGTCGTCGCGGTGGGCGTGCCCCACGAGTAAACTTTCTGTGAAGTGTCTCCTATTGGAGCTTGGGGGTGAAAGGGCGGGGCTAGAGGGGTCCGGAGTTTCGCGAGCAGTAGTAGCGGAGGGGAAGTTACAGGAAGGAGTGACTGGGAGCGGATGTGGGGGGAGGCTCCCGAGAAGAGGAAGCTGTGCTGCTGCAAAACATGCACACGGGGGCGACTGAAACCCCCAGAATGTAGCGATTGGAAAAGTCCCGTCATCACCCCGCCCACTGAGCGGACTGCCGAGCTGTGCTGCTTAGTTGCTAGGCAGACTGACGCGTTTGGAAGGAGCAGGGCAACATGGCTGGGGGAGGGCGCCTCCTATGTATCTGCTGCCCGCTGGGTTATCGGCGGCCGCTTGCCCGGGAACTTTCGGGCAGAGTTTTCATACTGTAACTAAACCGCAGTGAGTGATAACCGCTGCGTGTGTCTGAGCATCCTGCAATGCGGTAGTGGTCTGGTGTAGTGTGTATACGGACCACACTGTCAGTTTCCGGTAGTTGAGGGGTTACAGTAAACCTGGTTGTTACCTCCAACTTTGCAATTTTTTTTTTTTTTGTGACAAACATAAAGGGGTACTCCCATCCAGAGGATGTACCGTAACTGCCCCACCTTTGACACCGGAAGTGAATGGAGAGAAAGTGGCGTTCACTTACATTGAAAAGGGTCAAAACCGCACAGAGAAGTGACATGCTGAGGATTTCTCAATCACACACGGAACAGAGAAGGGCTCATGCCCACGAATGTATTTTCTTTACGTGCCTGTTCCGTTTTTTTTGTTTTTCAGACCCATTAAAATGAAAAAAAAAAAGGAAGTTACTCCGTGTGTATTCTGTTTTCGTATGTACGTTCCGCAAAAGAATAGACCTTGTCCTATTATTGTCCGCATTACGGACAAGGATAGGACTGTTTTAGGGGCCAGCTGTTCAGTTCCGCAAAATATGGAATGCAAGCGGACGTCATCCGTATATTTTGCAGGTCTGTGTTTTGCGGACTGTAAAATACATACGGTCCTGTGCATGAGCCCTTACACTGTGTTTTTTCCATGCGAGAATCTGCATGGAAAAAATGCACATAATCTACAGATAGCTTTAAAGGGATTCTGTCGCCACATATACCCCTCTAACCTAAACACATGCTGATGTCCAGGGTAATCTGAGGAGTCCTTATTAAATCGAACGGTGGCTTTATTTTCCTAAAAAACAGGTTTTAATAACCTGTCAATCACTTACTTAGGGTAGTTTTACACTAGCGGCACAGCTATCCGGCAGGCTGTTCAGGCGGGTGAACAGCCTGCCGGATCCGCCATGCCGCAAGTACTCGTGTGCTGCCGCTCCGTCCCCATTGACTATAATGGGGTGGGGTACTTTCACACTTGCTTGCTGTGCATGGCAAAGATCGCCAGACTAAAAAGTCGGACCTGCAGTACTTTTAGTCCGTCGGTCACTGCCGTGCCGTAGCTCTGCCTCCTGCCCCATTATAGTCAATGGAGACGGAGCGGCAGCACGGCAGTGCACGGGTACTTGCAGCATGGCGGATAGCTATGCCGCTAGTGTGAAAGTACCCTTAAGGGGACACTGACAGGCCGGTACAGCATATAAAGTGTTTTATATCATACTATCGGTCCTAATGTGCTTAACCCAATCATACTATTATCCCCCCTGTCTGCCTTTCCTATACTTTTAAAAAACGTTTTTCTTGATACGTAAATTACCTGACTTTGTGCCCAGGGGGCGGTTCGTCTTCCAGCTTTGTGCCCAACTGCCGTCTCCTAGTGCCGCCCAGCTCATTAATATTCACTGCACTGGGCGGCTTTTCATGCTCCCGATACGGTCCCCGGCACACTCCAGCTCCAGTACCTGAGTGCGGCCGACTACTCTATGTGGCGCAGGCGCACTCAGGATCCTGATACGGTCCCCGGCACACTCCAGCTCCAGTACCTGAGTGCGGCCGACTTCTCTATGTGGCGCAGGCGCACTCAGGAGCCTGATACGGTCCCCGGCACGCTCCAGCACCTGAGTGTGCCTGCGCCACATAGAGTAGTTGGCCGCACTCAGGTACTGGAGCTGGAGTGTGCCGACATGTGAGGCCGATGCCAGTAAGACAGTACTGGGGAGTTTTGAAAAATGAAAGGTGGATCGGACCTTCGGACCCCCAGATACTGGGTCTCTCTTGACTTTGCACTATGTGTGGTATTGCAGCTCGCCTCTGTTAACCTCTGTGCCTGGAAAAAATCTGAAGGGGGTGAGGTACTCTACAGTGTGCTCATGGGGGCCCCACCTGACATCTGATCCCATTTACGGGGAGTATTCTAGGATCACAACCCCTTGCTGGGAGCTACTGGTATATGATACAATCTCCTCTGCGTTTCCTAGAAGTCCAAGAAAGATGTCCTGCCGAGATCTAGTGTCACACATCCCACGTTTATTGTCCTCACTATTCTCTTATTAGTTCACCAAGTTGGTAACATTTTCTATGAAAAAGATGAATTTTACTTTGTAGCTGGAATTTACTTCTGTCACACATAACATTCTTCTGGAACAGGATTGATCAGGACTGCCAAAGACTCCATGGCCAAGATCCTTCTGTACAAATTGTTCTAGTCGGCTTCTTCAAGACAGTATTTGTTAGCATTTACTGCCTCATGCCCTTCATTGCCTTCGCTTCTTAGGCTTTACTTTTGGTACATATTCTAAATTAGACAATTCAGAAATATACACATAGATAAATACAGTGCCTTGCAAAAGTATTCACCCCCTTTGACTTTTTTGGTGTTTTGGTGCCTCACAACCTGGAATTAACATGGATTGTTTGAGGATTTGCATCATTTAATTTACAGAACATGCCCACAACTTTGAAGATGTTTTTTTGTTTATTGTGAAGCAAACAAGAAATAGGACAAAATAACAGAGAAAGTCAATGTGCATAACTATTCACCCCCCTGAAGTCAATACTTTGTAGAGGCACCTTTTGTGGCAATCACAGCTCCAAGCAGGGCCGGCGCGTCCTATACGCGGAATAGGCCGCCGCGTAGAGCGCCCCTTGGGAAGGGGCCGCCGGAGCCGTACAGCTCGAGACACAGGCCGGAAGAGGCCTGCATCGCATCGCTGGAGGTAAGTATAAGTGTTCTTTTTTTTTTTTCTTGGGGCTACTGGCAGCACTAAAGGGGGCTACTGGCAGCACTAAAGGGGGCTACTGGCAGCACTAAAGGGGCTACTGGCAGCACTAAAGGGGCTACTGGCAGATAAAGGGGCTACTGGCAGCACTAAAGGGGCTACTGGCAGCACTAAAGGGGCTACTGGCAGCACTAAAGGGGCTACTGGCAGCACTAAAGGGGGCTACTGGCAGATAAAGGGGCTACTGGCAGCACTAAAGGGGCTACTGGCAGCACTAAAGGGGCTACTGGCAGCACTAAAGGGGGCTACTGGCAGCACTAAAGGGGCTACTGGCAGCACTAAAGGGGGCTACTGGCAGCACTAAAGGGGGCTACTGGCAGCACTAAAGGGGCCACTGGCAGCACTAAAGGGGCTACTGGCAGCACTAAAGGGGCTACTGGCAGATAAAGGGGCTACTGGCAGATAAAGGGGCTACTGGCAGATAAAGGGGGCTACTGGCAGATAAAGGGGCTACTGGCAGATAAAGGGGCTACTGGCCACTTAAAGGGCTACTGCCACTTAAAGGGGCTACTGCCACTTAAAGGAGCTACTGGCACCAAACGGGGCTACTGGCACATAAAGGGGCTACTGGCACTAAAGGGCTACTGGCACTAAAGGGGCTACTGGCACATAAAGGGGCTACTGGCACATAAAGGGGATGGCTACTGGCACTAAAGGGGCTACTGGCACTAAAGGGAGCTACTGGCACTAAAGGGGCTACTGGCACTAAAGGGACGGCTACTGGCACATAAAGGGACGGCTACTGGCACATAAAGGGAGCTACTGGCACATAAAGGAGGCTACTGGCACTAAAGGGACGGCTACTGGCACATAAAGGGCGGCTACTGGCACATAAAGGGGCGGCTACTGGCACATAAAGGGACGGCTACTGGTACTAAAGGGGCTACTGGCACATAAAGGGGCTACTGGCACTAAAGGGACGGCTACTGGCACACTGTTATGGGGGCACTGTGGATGTCACTGTTATGGGGGATCTGTGGATGACACTGTTATGGCAGAATCTATGGATGACACTGTTATGGGGGAATCTGTGGATGACACTGTTATGGGGAATCTGTGGATGTCACTGTTATGGGGCGCTGTGGATGTCACTGTTATGGGGCGCTGTGGATGTCACTGTTATGGGGATCTGTGGATGACATACTGTTATGGGGTACTTTCACACCTGCGGCATGGCTATCCGACCTATCCGGGCTGTTCACCCTCCTGATCCGCCATGCCGCAAGTACCCGTGCACTGCCGTGCTGCTGCTCTGTCCCCATTGACTATAATAGGGGCAGGTGACGGAGCTATGGCGCAGCACGGCAGAGATCGCCCGGACTAAAAGTACTGCATGTCCGACTTTTTAGTCCGCGATCTCTGCCATGCTGCACCATAGCTCCGCCCCCTGCCCTATTATAGTCAATGAGGACTGAGCTGCTGTACTGGCAGCTCTGCAGTACTGCGGCATGGCGATCAGGAGAGTGAACGCCGGATCGTCGGATAACCATGCCGCAGGTGTAAAGCTACCCCATGACAGTATGTCATCCACAGATTCCCCATAACAGTGTCATCCATAGATTCCGCCATAACAGTGTCATCCACAGATCCCCCATAAGTGTGTCATCCACAGATCCCCCATAAGTGTGTCATCCACAGATCCCCCATAAGTGTGTCATCCACAGATCCCCATAACAGGTGTCGTCATCCACAGATCCCCATAACAGTGTGTCATCCACAGATCCCCCATAACAGTGTGTCATCCACAGATCCCCATAACAGTGTGTCATCCACAGATCCCCCATAAAAGTGTGTCATCCACAGATCCCCATAACAGTGTGTCATCCACAGATCCCCCATAACAGTGTGTCATCCACAGATCCCCCATAGCAGTGTATCATCCACAGATCCCCCATAACAGTGTGTCATCCACAGATCCCCATAGCAGTGTGCCTGCCCTGCGCACTGAGGACAGATTGAAAGAGGGAAGATCCGTGGAAGCAAGCAGAGGACAGCACAGCAGAAGATGGAATAGGTTCTTTTGTAAGTAAATTATTTTATTATAAATGTATCCCTGCATACCGCAATACTCTCGTATTTTGAATTTATATATACTTATTTAGTTTTTTTCAGTTGTATGAATTTAAGTGGGGAAAATTATTAGTGCCCCCCATTTTGACTGTGGTATCTTATGTGCCTCCCATATATTGTTCCTAGAGTTGCCACTGCGCAGAGGCCAAGTCACGGCAACGCTAGGGTAAGGCCCGACCTGTGTGTGTGTATATAATTATATATATATATATATATATATATATATATACACACACATACACTTACCTTCGCGGCGTGTGTGTTTGGGGCTGGTATGCAACTTTTTCCGGGGCTGGTATGCAACTTTTTCCAGGGCTGGTTTTTATCCCCAGTCCGGCCCTGCTCCTGTCAGTTCCTCATTGTAGCGTGGCCGAGCTGTTTAAGGTCCGCGGGTACAGGAGCATCTGTCTCCTGTACCCGGCCGGACTGACATGAAGTGCGCACAGAGTGTGCACTTCATGTCAGTCCCCTCGGGTACAGGAAACTAAAGCTCCTGTACCCGTGCAGCATAAAGAGCTCGGCCACGCTACACTAGAGGTAAGGGGGGAGAGAATGACAAGGGGAGAGGGGGAGAATGACAAGGAGAGGGGGGAGAATAAAAAGAGTGGAAAGAGAATGACAAGGGGAGAGGGGGGAGAGAGAATGACAAGGGGAGAGGGGGAGAATGACAAGGAGAGGGGGGAGAATAAAAAGAGTGGAAAGAGAATGACAAAGGAGAGGGAGAGAGAATGACAAGGGGAGAGAGAATGACAAGGGGAGAAAGGGAATGACAAGAGGGAGAAAGGGAATGACAAGAGGGAGAAAGGGAATGACAAGGGGGGTGTGAAGAATGGCAAGAGGGGGAGAGAATGACAGGAGGGGGGGAGAATGACAAGGGGGGGGAGAGAATGACAAGGGGGGGAAGGAGAGAATGACAAGGGGGGGGAGTGTGAAGAATGACAAGAGGGGGGAGAGAATGACAAGGGGGGGGGGAGGGAACTGGCGTTAGTTAAAGGGGTTCTGCAGTTTATTTAAACTGATGATCTATCCTCTGGATAGATCATCAGCATCTGATCGGCCGGGGTCCGACACCCGGGACCCCCGCCGATCAGCTGTTTGAGAAGGCAGCGGCGCTGGCAGTAGCACCTCGGCCTTCTCGCTGTTTGCCGCAGGTGCAGTGACGTCACGACTAGTATCACTGGCCTGGGCGGGGCTAAGCTCTGTTCACTTGAATGAAGCTTAGCCCCACCCAGGCCAATGATACTAATCGTGACGTCACTGCAAGAAGGCGGAGGCGCTACTGCCAGCGCAGCTGTCTTCTCAAACAGCTGATTGGCGGGGGTCCCGGGTGTCGGATCCCTGCGATCAGTTTAAATAAACTGCAGAACCCCTTTAATATGGCAGATCATATGGGTGGGGCATTGTGATGTCACATGGGGGGGGGGGGGCGGCAAACTTTTCTTTTGCCTAGGGCGGCAAAAATCCTTGCACCGGCCCTGGCTCCAAGTCACTTTGGATAAGTCTCTATGAGCTCGCCACATCTTACCACTGGGATTTTTGCCCATTCCTCCTTGTAAAACTGCTCCAGCTCCTTCAGGTATGATGGTTTGCTTGTGAACAGCAGTCTTTAAGTCTGACTACAGATTTTCTGTTGGATTGAGATCTGAGCTGTGACTAGGCCATTCCAACACAGTTACATGTTTCCCCTTAAACCACTCAAGTGTTGCTTTAGCAGTGTGTTTGGGGTCATTGTCCTGCTGGAAGGTGAACCTCCGTCCTAGCCTCAAATCACGCACAGAGTGGTACAGGATATCCCTGTATTTAGCACCATCCATCTTTCCCTAAACTCTGACCAGTTTCCCAGTCCCGGCTGCTGAAAAACATCCCCACAGCATGATGCTGCCACCACCATGTTTCATTGTGGGGATAGTGTTCTTTGGGTGATGTGATGTGTTGGGTTTGCGCCAGCCATAGCATTTTCTTTGATGGCCAAAAAGTTCAATCTTAGTCTCATTAGACCAGAGCACCTTTCTCCATACATTTTGGGAGTCTCCCACATGCCTTTTCGTAAACTCACAACGTGCCTTTTAGTTTTTAGCTGAAAGCTATGGCATTTCTTCTGGCCCCTCTGCCATAAAGCCCGACTCTATGAAGCGTACGGCTTATTGTCGTCCTATGTACAGATACTCCAGTCTCTGCTATGGAACCCTGCAGCTCCTCCAGGGTTACCTTAGGTCTCTGTGCTGCCTCCCTGATTAATGCCCTCCTTGCCCGGTCTGTGACTTTTGGTGGGCGGCCGTCTCTTGGCAGGTTTGCTGTTGTGCCATGTTCTTTCCATTTGGTTATGATATATTTGGTGCTTCCGGGGATCATTAAAGATTTAGATATTTTTTTATAACCTAACCCTGACTTGTAATTCTCAACAACATTGTCCCTTACTTGTTTGGAGAGTTCCTTGGTCTTCATGGCAGTGTTTGGGTAGTGACGCCTCTTGCTTAGGTGTTGCAGCCTCTGGGGCCTTTCAAAAAAGGTGTGTATGTAATGACAGATCATATGACACTTACGCTGGGTTCAGACCTGAGCGTTTCTGAGACGCGCGTTTGTCGCGTGTTTTAGTGCTCGTTTTTGGCAATAGTAAACGCGCGTTTTACGCGCGTTTGTGTGATTGATTGCAGTGTTGTTCAATGACCAAATATCCCTGTCTATATGGAGTTTGGCCTTTCCAGCATGTTGCAAATTCATAAACGCGCGTTCGAACGTGCGTTTTCAGTGTCAAAAACGCGCAAAATACAAGCGTTGCGCGTTCCCATTGAAGTCTATGGGCCAAAACACACAACAAACGCCCCAAAAAAAGCTCAAGTACTTGTTTATGCGTCGGGCGTTTTTCAGCGAACACTCTGTAAAACGCGAAAATGTGAACCAGTCCCATAGGGAAGCATTGGTTTGCATCGGTTATGCGTTTTACAGCGCGTTCGAACGCGCTGTAAAGCGCGCAAGTGTGAACTGAGGGTTAGATTGCACACAGGTGGACATCATTTCACTAATTATGTGACTTCTGAAGGTAATTGGTTGCACCAGAGCTTTTTATGGGCTTCCTAACAAAGGGGCTGAATACATACGCACATGCCAATTTTCTGTTTTCTATTTCTAAACAATAGTTTAATTTAAATATTTTTCTCATTTCACTTCACCAACTTAGACTATTGTGTTCTGATCCATCACATAGAATTCAGATTAACAAAACATTGGACTTAAGGCTGTAATGTAACAAAACAGATATGAGATAGATAGATAGATAGATAGATAGATAGATAGATAGATAAATACAGAGATAGATTAGACCAGTGTTTCCCAACCAGTGTGCCTCCAGCTGTTGCCTTTTGCTGTGTGGGCATGCTGGGAGTTGTAGTTTTGCAACAGCTGGAGGCACACTGGTTGGGAAACACTGGATTAGACTGATCTCCTATGTGTACCTGGTAGTCTTTTTCAGCAGAACCCAGTACCACAGCACAATATACTGCCTCAACAGAACCAAATACCACAGTGCTGTACGAAATACTGCTGCCCTCACGACAGTATTTAACTGTATAATCGTCCTGAGGATGGTGATACAGTTGAGTTCAGGAGGGCCGTTGGTCAGGTGCATAAGTGCCTGGTGCTCCCAGCATTAATTATTGCTGAGAGCATCAGATCACTATGTACCCAACAGGAAGCCGTGCGATGGCCTCGGGTGGCCCTCTGGGCATCGGCCAGGAAATTTCCCTGTAGAGTCGATGGCCAATCTGCCCCTGCTGCAGCCTACGTCAAACAGCTGATCGTTGGGGATCCTGACAGTTGGACCCCACAGATCAGATATTGATGACCTATCCTGAGGATATGCCATCAATATTGAACTCCCAGAAACCCCTTTAAGGCCACTTTACATGGGCTGACACGAGCAGGCAATTATTGGGAACAAACCATTTCTTCCATAATCGCCTGCTCATCAAGAGGAGGTAAGAGCTGCATTTACATGCAGAAGTCATGTCCTTATGTTACACAGAACAATATGCTGCCCATAAATGATGTATTAGGTGACCACATCAGTGATGCTTTAACCCGATGAACAAGCATTCGCGTTCCTAGGAATGCTCCTTCCCCTAATTGCCCAGATTGTCAGCCCGTTTGCCTTTAGCCAAAGGCGGTCATTTATCAAGCTGAAATACACCTACATTAGGCGTATTTCAGACGCAGATTGCAGAGCAACGGTTAGTTGCACAACAATGTTTCCTTTTTTCTTACTCACGCCAGGTCTAAATAAGTGGGCGGGGAAGGGGTTGTGCCGCCGTCTCATTTACCATTTTCTACGCCTGTTTCAGAAGCTTCTGCCCGACAGTGTGTTCGGTGACGTCACCGGCTCTGATGGGCGTGCTGTAGCGCTGCCCTAAGACGTTTTACAGGCTAGGGCAGTCCTAAAGCCCGCCCATTAGTGGCGGTGACATCACCGGGCTTCCTGGCAGACCCATGGAGAGCCCGATTCATCACCGGAACTTCGGAAAATGCCTTTGCCCTGCGTGATATAGTGCAGGGCAAAGGAGAGCATCGGAGCATGAACTGCTCTCATGCTCAGGTCAGGGGGGCTGCCTGGGTGAAAATGGAGGTATGTCCGGGTTCAGCTCTGAACCCGAACAACCCCTTTAAATATCCTACGACTAATTTTAAAAGCCACAGGGATCCCATCTACCTATGAGGGTCTCCTTTTAGAATGCAGTTTGTCTGCCCTAGGGTGGTTTCTCCAGACCTGTGGTGAAACTAGTACTGGGACACCCTTGGTTCTTCTGGTCAGAGTATGATGTATCTAATAGAAATGTTTTCTGTGGGATTCTCACTGTTCTTCCCTGTGGTCAGCTGATGAATGGGCCACACCCAGACAGAAGAATAGGCCTGGTGGGAATGCCGGTTATTTGGAAGCCCTTTCATTGGACTCTCCCCTTAGGGCAAGACAAGTCATATAGTGTCCTTCAGCCCCTGACTGCTGCTAGTGATCACCTTTCTTCCAGACATCTCAAGGTGAGTTCCGAGGGTGTAACCATGTAGCTAATTGATGGGTGTCATCTGTAATCTGACCAGAGCCTAATGTTACATTGCCACAGTTTCCTGTGTCCGTGGTTAGGAATATATTTACCTGCACGTGTTACTTCATGGCGAAATAATGATCGGACTAAGGGCATGTCCACGTGTAGGATTTGACATACTCTAGATTTTGATGCAGGTTCCGTGCCAAAATCCATGTCAAATCTGACAACTATCCGCATCCCTTGTATGTGAATGGGGTTTCGACAACCGCACTTACATGCAATAGAAATTTTCTGGGCAGATTTGCTGTGAAAATAAATAGCATGTCGAGGATTGCCCAATTGGATAACAATCCAACCTATGTGAACATGGCCTAAGAACCAAGGGTGTATTGGGTGTCTATGACTACCCTTAATATTGTTACCACCACCTTGTGATTTTGGGATCCTCCCTTTTCCAGAGAAGAGGGAATAATCAAACCCCTTTGACAGGTGAACTTGCAACCATTTTTTTTTTGTATTTAGAAGATTTGACCAATTTTGCTTTAACGTGCACAGACAACTTTAGCCAACGAGCACATGCGCAAAAATGTAACTGAGGGCCTATCCAAAGATAAGTCATCAATATTTAAAGAGGATCTCTCACTTCTCCTGACATCATTTTTAAGTAACTCCTAGCAAACCCATGCAATAACAATCATGGAGCACCTATTCTTTTGACTTTATGACATTCCTCTATTATTCCTACTAGACATTTATGAATGAATTGCTAGCAGTCCGCAATAAAGGTCCAACTGGTGCTACCAGTTGCTGGGGTGTGTATGACACTGGCAGTGCTGATTGAATAGTGTGAGACTGTGCAGGGACACGCCGCTACCTGGTAACACCCAGCTGGACCTTTGTTGCAGACTGCTGCTAATACATTCATAAACTTCTAGTAGGAAGAAAGCAAGTAGTTACTAAACAGACATGTCAGAAGAGACTCTTGAAAGAGGTTTTCTGGGATTACTAGGGGTTTTTAACATATAGGCTTATCTTCCCCATGTTTTATTTTTTAGTTTGGACTCTTCAAACCCATTTTCACGAATCCCTCTATCGTTGGCTTCCTGTGTGTAGCACTTCCTGTACTGTATCCAACCAAACCCATGATGCACTTCTCCTTTCTCTGCCAAAGCTCGACCACCGCCCAGATAGTTTATAGCTCCTCCCACCCAGCTAGTTACCTCCCCTATCACTGCCCCTGTTACTGCTCAGACACGCCCTTGGACACATCACAGGAAATAAGAAAGAGCTGCATGGACACGGTCATGTGACCACAGCCCAGAACAGAAGATAAGAGCAATAAAATCAAAAGAAATACATTACAAAATCACAGCTTCCTGCATAAAGGATTATTTTAAAGGATATTGGGCATAAAACCTCCTTAAGACTAGGACCCCAAGGCACCATCATCTACATGTAGGGGTGAGTTCACACATAGCTTTTCGTGGCAGGTTTTGATACAGTTTTTGAGCTAAAGCCAGAAGTGGGTTGGAAGGGAATGAAAAATATAAAGGAATTGTACTTCTCATTCCTGCTGGATCCACTTCTGGCTTTGGCTGAAAAAACTGCTATAAAAATGCTGTGTGACACCACCCTAAAATCACAGCCAATAGTCTAGCGCGGGGTTGGCAGCAGCACACGGGCCATAGTGATTGCCAACATCCTCATGAAATCTGCTAACTTGTGAATTGTGGTTTTTATAACCTTGTTCACCTCCGCCAGAAAAAAATCCAGTGAGATTGTTGTCCACACCATGGAAAGAAATAACCCGCTAGAAGAATGAGTGTGTATATTCTCGCCGATTCAGCACAGAACAGACAGAGTTTAGCCCCACTTCTCCGCGCCATATCACCTACACATCTACTGCTACAGTCTTCATATTGGGACATCCTCAGATGCCAGCACCAAACTTCAAAATAATGTTATTTTGACTCTGGCCCTGACCCTGACTCTAGCCCTGACACTGGCTCTGACTCTGACACTGGCCCTAACTCGGACCTTGATGCTGACTGTGACGTCGACTCTCATGCGTATGCTGACTCTGATAGGTGATTCATTTTTTACATTATGCATATACTGTATTTTCTTTTATATTTTTTAACACATTTCGTCTTATACGCCGGTATACTGCGTGCTGAAACTTAAGAGGACCCTTCACTGGTCCAACGATTGTTAGCTAATGATACGTATGTGTAGAGCGGCGCCCAGGGATCTCCCTGCACTTACTATTATCCCTGGGCTCCGCTCTACACATACGGTATATACAGGGCCGGTGCAAGGATTTTTGCTGCCCTAGGCAAAAGAAAAGTTTGCCGCCCCCCCCCCTCATGTGACATCACAATGCCCCACCCATATGATCTGCCAAATTAAAGGGGTTCTGCAGTTTATTTAAACTGATCGACAGGGGTCCGATACCCGGGACCCCCACCAATCAGCTGTTTGAGAAGGCAGCTGCGCTGGCAGTAGCGCCTCAACCTTCTCGCAGTGACGTCACGATTAGTATCATTGGCCTGGTTGGGGCTAAGCTTCAATAAAGTGAACAGAGCTTAACCCTGCCAAGGCCAGTGATACTAGTCGTGACGTCACTGCGCCTGCGGTAAACAGCGAGAAGGCCAAGGCGCTACTGCCAGTGTCGGACCCCACCGATCAGTTTAAATAAACTGCAGAACCCCTTTAACTAACGCCAGTTTTCTCCCCCCCCCCCATGTAATTCTCTCTCCTTTTCTTGTCATTCCCCCCCCCCCATGTCATTCTCTTCCCCCCCCATGTAATTCTCTTCCCCCTCTTGTCATTCTCTTTCCCCCCTTTTCATTCTCCCCCCCCCCTCCCTTTGTCATCCTCTTTCTCAACCCCCCTCCCTTTGTCATCCTCTTTCTCAACCCCCCCCCCTTGTCATCCTCTTTTTCAATCACCCCCCCCCCCTTGTCATCCTCTTTCTCAATCACCCACCCTTGTCATCCTCTTTCTCAATCACCCACCCTTGTCATCCTCTTTCTCAATCACCCCCCTTGTTATCCTCTTTCTCAATCACCCCCTTGTCATCCTCTTTCTCAACCACCCCCCTTGTCATCCTCTTTCTCAACCCCCTTGTCATCCTCTTTCTCGATCTCTCCCCCCCCCCTCACTTCTGGTGTAGCGTGGCCGAGCGCTGTATGCTTCAAGGGTACAGGAGCTTTAGTCTCCTGTACCCGGGCGGACTGATAGGAAGCGCACACTGTGTGCACACCTCCTGTCAGTCCGGCCGGGTACAGGAGACAGATGCTCCTGTACCGCGGACTATACAGGGCTCGGCCACACTACAATGAGGAACTGACAGGAGGGAGCGCTAAGCGCTTCCCTCCTGTCAGTCCCTCTCTTCATACTGCGCCCGGGCGGTGCGCCCTCATGGACGCGCCAGCCCGGGCAGTGCTGCAGCCGCCTGAGGCTCTCTATAGAGCGTTCGGGCGGCTGCAGCATGAAGGGGGCCGGCGCTCCTAGCAGCGCCCCTTCCCAAGGGGCGCTCTACGCGGCTGCCTAGTCAACCTATAGGACGCGCCGGCCCTGGGTATATATCATTATTTAACAATTGTTGGACCAGTGAAAGGTCCTCTTTACTTCTAAGCCGGACTGGAGAAGCTGTCCTTCTCCAGCTTCAGGGACAGGCGCCCTCTAGCTGAGCCACCGTGCGCTGCATCCCACCAGTCGCTCCTGAAGCAGCCCCCACTCCCTGCTCTCAGTGGTTTTCTCATGCTCGGATCGTCTGTTTAATTTTTATTTGGTGTGCGTTGGAAGAGGGGTAGTCTTTTACGGCGAGTATAGCCCAAACCCCATATTTTAACAGGAAAAGTAGGGGGTCGTCTTTTATGCCCAGTCGTCTTATACGCCGGAAAATACGGTATCAATTCTGATTGGCTAACAGATTAGATCCAGCCCCCTGTAAATCTGTATTCACATAGACTTAAATTTTAGGGACATCCATTTGATTACAGCAAAAGTAAAGTACTCATTTACATACTTAGTCTAGTTATTATAATAATTTACCGTATGTTATTGCTGCTTGAATAGATAATCAATTAGTTTCCTTATATTGTGTTGCTTTCTCAGAATGTAACCTTTGAGACTGCCCTTGGACTCCTTCAGGAATCACTCATGTTAACCCCATAACCAGAGAGGCTTTATAACTAGCGAGGGTTCAAGTGACAATCTGATCTCATGTCTGAGGTTGACTTCCGACTGTCTGGTCAGCGTCGGCCTCAGCAGGAGAAGGCTGACCTCTAGCTCCCTCTATCTTGCGCAGTGGGGTATTGTCACAGAAGGAGGGGGTACTGTTGCTCACAGAGCAGGGACTAATACTGCCACTGAGGATGTGAAAGTCAGACATCATTTGAGTTTGTAACCTCAAACCTAGCTTGCTATAAAGCTTTTCTGGTTATGGGGTTAACATAGGTACTGTCAAAGGTTCGCTACTGAACGGACATATGGATGCGGACAGCACACGGTGTGCTGTCTGCATTTGTCGCTGTCCCATTTAAATGAATGGATCCGCATCCTATCCGCAAAAATGCAGACTGGATGCAGACCAAAAATACAGTTTTGTGAATGGGGCCTAATTCACACGTCCATGTTTTGATCAGTTATTTCCATCAGTTTTCATGAGCCAAAACCAGGAGTGGAGCCTCCACAGAGATAAGGTATGAGGGAAGGATATGCACCTGTTCTGTGTTTCTGACCCGCACTGGGCTTTTGCCTACAATCACTGATGGAAATCACTGACCAAATACTGACTGTATGAAGAAGGCCTAAGGGGGAGATTTATCATCTCCCTTGCGCCAGAAAAGTGGCTTTTAAAAAGTCGCAAGCCGTACGTTTGTAAAAAAAATGTCGCATGTGTCCCTTTTTTACCCCAAAGGAGCGTGGCAAGGGAAGGAAAGGGGTGTGACAAACAGCCAAGACAAATTTATCTTCATCTACAGCATTTTTCTGGTGCAAATGAAAACAGAAATCCATGGCAGCTATGAGATCTCAAAGATTTCTGGTTAGGAGCAGGGACTGACGGAGGATGCACCTAATTTATGACAAGGCGTGCACCTCATCATAAATTAAGCACATCGTTCAGCGCAGTGGATATCAGGACCGGGGCAGAAAGCACATGGGCTAGTCTCTTCACATCTGGATCTCGGCATGTCATGCTCATACCACACAATGCTGTTGCACGACATTTCCAAATAGTACCCCATGGACCCTACTGACTGACATCGGGTCTGAAGGGGTTTTGTTTTTTCGATGGAAAGAATTGTGCTGCATGTTGCTTTTTTTTTCTTGTCAATTGGCAGAACTGCTGACAGAGGACGAGAATGTGAACAAAGCCCAACCGATGAATATTTCACCATTGGGACTTTTATCATATAGCCAATGGTCTGGGGGCATCTGAAGAATGAGGCTGCTTTGTGGGTACAATTTGCAGGCTATAATTTCCATCAACGCCTGCTCTTGAAAAATCATATTTTAGAAAAATTTCCAGGGACAATGCAGACAACGCATCAACATGTTCATTCTTTGTCTACTGTCACAAATGTATAATTGACTTATAAAACAAAATAAAAAAAATATCTGGCTTCTCCACTTGATGGTGGCAGGGTTTCCAGCAGCAGGACACCCCAATCACCTCAGATTTGGAGGAGCAGCACATAAAGGGTGTAATGTCCAGATGGGACAACCCTGGGGCTCTCTCTGGTGCTGTGTATATAGCTGTAGAAGCTATAATATGTAATATATAATAGTATACAGCACAGATTCCTAGCAGGTACGTCAGCGCCACAACGGCTCACTAGTAGTTCCGGGCGGACCGTGTTTCCAGGGGAACAGCATTGAGGAACGGACCAAACATGGCGGCCCCCATGGAATGATTCATGCTGCCTGTAGACACCGGTCCATCCTGCTTCTTGTCGCTGTCTTCATAGTAGACTTCAGTCATGTTCGCCAAGCCCTTCAAAGTGAAGTCCAACACGGCCATGAAAGGCTCGGACAGGTGACGAGCGCCCCGTGCGCGCCCCTATGGCTTCCCTCCCCGCACAGTGTGCCGTGCACGGCTGCACTGCTATAGTACCTATGGCGTTAGAGAATATTTCTCACCCCTCTCCTCTGGCATATAGGCTTCTCCCCTCCCCCACAACAATGAAAGCCGCACGTTTTTTCAAGCATTTTTGTTATTATCTATAATATATATTTGTTATAGTGAAGTCTGTAGTAAAATGTCTGACATGTCCCCCCCCCCCCCCAGCATGCTGTCCTTAAAAACAAAAAACACCACAAAAGTCTCTTAAAATGCCACTCCAAACTTTGCTAAAAAAACTGACTTGGGTCCAATTGACGCCTAAAGGCGTATGGCCATTAAAGGGGTTCTCAGATCTTTTAACATCCATGACCTATCCTCAGGGTAGGGTAGGTCATCAATATCAGATTAGCGGGGGTCCGACACCCGGGTCCCCTGCCGATCAGCTATATGAAGGGAAGTCTCTCTTATGGCGAGAAGGGAGCCGGCATGTGCACTGCGCGCGCCTTCCCCTCATACAGCCGGGTGTCGGACCCCCGCTGATCTGATATTGATGACCTATCCTGGATAGGTCATCAATATTAAAAGCATAGAGAACCCCTTTTAAAGGGTTAGTGCAGCCTGTTTGTATTGATGAGCTATCCTCAGGATAGGTCGTCACTATCTGTTGGGTGGAGGTCCGACACCCAGCACCCCCTCTGATCAGCTGTGTGAAGAGGAGGCAGCGCTTATACGAATTACACTGCGCGTCGTGTCGCTGGCAGTGCAGGATAATTACAAGTGCTCATCCCATTCAAGTGAATGGAACAAGTATTTGTAATTAGACTAGCTTCCGAGACGACGCCCAGTGTAATCCTGAAGAGGGAGTAGTGCTCACCCATATGGGGCCTCCTCTTCAAACCGCTGATCGGCGGGGTTGCCGGGTGTCGGACCCCCACCCATCAGATATTGGTCATCAATGTGTACTGGCTGCACAACCCCTTTAAAGCTATGACTGTGCCAAAAAAGGGCATTTTCTCTGGTAGTTGCCGATATAAACCAAGCAGCTTTTTGGCAGAGAATCTGGTATGTGACCGCGGTCTTAGTGTGAAACCACCAGGAGGCCATTTGCACATGAGCGTATTCAGTCCGGGCGACGCACTTTGTGGACAGAACTTCCCCTCTGACCCGATGTCCCAGCATCACTATGATTTCTAATGCTGGAAATTCCTGCCTGACCACGGGTCTTCTGTACAGAGCTCATGGCCTTAAGTGAGTACCGTCGGTAGACTTGTGGTCAGACAGGAACGCTCAGCATCACAAGTCATTATGATGCTGTGAGTTCGGGTTAGAGGAGCAGTGTTCAGTCTGGGAAATCCAACCATGACACGGAGTGTGTAACACTGACCTAATGCACATTTCAGCTGCTGTAAAATCTCTCTGTGAAGAAGATGGCGGAGCTTTATGTAAGGGATTGTACAAATAATGCTTAGTCTATAGCTTTGAAGATCCTTCTTTCTTTACTTCCAGGGGATAAAAGCTGTCCGGTCACATAGGTGCGTGGCTTGTTACAAGAGAAAGCTGTGCTAACTTTATAGTAAAAAGCCATGCTCCTGGAGGTACAGAGTAAGGCTACATTCACACGACCGTAGTGTTTTGCAGATACGCAAAACACGGAAACCGGCCCGTGTGCGTTCCGCACATGGCCTCCGCTATCATAGAAAATGCCTATTCTTGTCAAGAATAGGACATGCTCTTTATTATTTTTTTAAATGAATGGGTCCGCACTCATTTTGCAAAATTGCAGAACGGATGAGGACTCATTCATACGGTCGTGTGAAGGAGCCCTAAGAGCACATGCACGCATCATATTTTTGTCCCGATCCGCTATTTTTGCGTTTTTGGACATTCATTTCTATAGGACCGCAAAAAATGCAGATAGCACATGGATGTCATCTATGTGGCCGCTCCGCAAATTATAGAGCGTGTCCTGTACTTGTCTGGCTTTTCTGTGTAGGGACCGAGGAAAGTGCTGGATGCACACGGCCGGTATCCATATTTGGTGGATCCACAACATTAAATACAGTCATGGGCATGAGGCCTAAGGCCCCTTGCAGACGAGCACGCAGCGAGTCCGCAACGGAGCTCCCGGCCTGACCTCCCAGCACTGACGGGATTCACATAGCATTATATTGATTTATGATGCTATGTAACCCTTACAGTTCTGGAATGTATTGGATAACACTGGTAGCATTATGCCAGTGTTATCCAATACATTCCAGAACTGTAAGGGTTACATAGCATCATAAATCAATATAATGCTATGCGACACCGTCAGTGCTGGAGGTCAGGCCGGGAGCTCCGTTGCGGACTCGCTGCGTGAGGAACGCTCGTCTGCAAGGGGCCAAAGGCTGGGTTCACATTAAGCGTATTTTATACACGCGTTTTAGTCACGCGTATTACAGCGCGCGTTCGTGTGATTGACCACTCTGGCGACAATCACAATACGCGCGACAAAAGGCCCCAAAGAAGCTTCTGTACTTCTTTGGGCGTAGGGCGTTTTACAGCGCGTTCGTACACGCTGTAAAACGCTCAGGTGAGAACCATGCCCATAGGTAAACATGGGTTTTCGCCTGTTGAGCGTTTTACAGCGCGTAGAAACACGCTGTAAAACGCTCAAGTCTGAACCCAGCCTAAGGCCCCATTCACATGTCCGCAATTCCATTCCGCAAAATTGCGGACCCATTAGTTTCAATGGGGACAGACGATGTCCCGGCCGGGTCCGCAATTGCGGATCCGCAATCGCGTTCCCGAAAAAAATAGAACATGTCCTATTCTTGTCCGCAATTGCGGACAAGAAAAGGCATTTTCTATGAGAGTGCCGGCGATGTGCGTGTTTTGCGGATCCGTAGATCCGCAAAACACACACGGACGTGTGAATGGACCCTAAGGGTGCATTCACATGTGACTGACGCACTGCAGATTTCCTATCGCGGATTTATGCACGCGAAATCCTCAGTGTTGTACAGTACCAGCAAAGTGAAAGGGCTTTTGGAATTCACAATGGCATGCTGCAGAAAAAAAATCCGCTGCGGAAATTCAAAATTGACCCGTGGTGGACATTTGTAATCTGCAGTATGCCAGTTTACGCTGCGGATTATTTATTGTAGATGTAATGCAAAGAGTGAAATCTGCGTCAGACCAGCAGCATTGCAGCGACAAAACCTGCAGCAAAAAAACGCAGCCTGTCCTTCACGTGTGGACATAGCCTAAGGCTGGGTTCAGACTTGCGCGTTTTGTAAAACGCTCAACACCTGTTTGAGAAGATGTAAACTTTTCTTGGCTCCTTAAAGGAAACCTGTCATCACTTTTATTGTGCCCTAACTGAGGAAACTAGTGACAGACCTTGAGTAAACTGCTGGGTCACTTACCTTAACATTTCTGGTAAACACCTTATATATATTTATTGTTTCCGGGCAGCAGATCACTGCTTACACAGCACGATCTGCTGCCCAGAAATGATGATTTAATGTTGAAATTGGCTGCTAGAGACGCAGGTTACCTCTGCTGAATAAGGTGTTGGAAAGCAGGGGCAAGCCTGATAGCAGACCTATAAAATGCCAGTTAGCAAAAAAGTACAAGCCAGAGTCAAAGCCAGGAGAGACGGTAGGAGCCAAATCAGTAGACAAGGGGTTAATCGAGAAAGGAACCATAGAGTCTAAGTCGGTAGAATCGATAGAAGGTTAATCAGCAGTCAAGGGGAAAATCCAGAAACAAGTCGAGGTCAGTAAATAGTAAGGTCCAACAGGAATGTAAGACTGACTGAACACAGAGTACAAAACAAGAGCCAGGAATTAAAATCACAGGCAAAAGGCAAACAGTCAATTTCAGGCTGAAAGGGGTATTCTGGTTCGAGAAAGTTAAAGGGGTTGTCTCATCATAGACAATGGGGACATATCGCTAGGACCCGCACCTATATAGAGAACGGAGCCCCGCAAGGTGGTGGCTGGAGGACTCCGAGCCGGCTCCCCTTAGAAGTGAATGGGAGCGTACCACTCATGCGCGGCCCCCACTCCCATTCATTTCTGTGGGGATCACGGAAATAGCCGATCTAGAGCTCGGCTATTTTCGCCGGCCCCATAGAAAATGAATGGAGGGTGGCTGCACATGCGCAGTGCGCCCTTCTTCACTTGCGGTTCTCCGTTCTCGATATAGGTGCGGGTCCCAGCGGTGGGACCCGCACCTATAAGACAATGGGAGCATAGCCTAGCGATATGCCCCATTGTCCATGATGAGACAACCCCTTTAACTATTAGATCAGTGGGGTTCCTAATGCTGGGACCTCCCGATAACAAGAACGGGGTCACCATACCCTGTCAATCCCACCTGAAATGGACAGAGCGGCTTTTCGGAAATGTGCACTGTGTCTGCCAGTTCATTTATTTCTATGGGAGTGCTGCAGATTGGCGAGAGCTGTACTCTGCTATCTCTAACGCTCCCATAGAAATGAGTGGAGTGGCGGTGCGCATTTCCGACCAGCCACTCCGTCCGTTTCAGGTGGCTCCATGGGGTATGGGACGCCCATTCTCGTTGTCAGTGGGGGTCCTAGAATTAGAACCTCTACTGATTCTGTGGGTTAGGGTTTAACTTTCTCTAACGTCATACCCTTTACATCCCTGCCTGGCTCTGGGATTGGACACTGATTGGCTTGGAATCCAGGCTCACCGATGGGTTTGATCAGACAGGGCTTGGCTGATATGTGTAACAACCCTCCTAGAACTGCCGTACACTGGATCATAACTGGTTATAAATACATTCTAGAAAACAGTGTTAAAATTGCTGCCACCCCCCCCAAAAAAAAAAAAGTTAATTTGATAAACGTTAATACATTGTAAACATATGTATCCCAAATTGGTTCATATAAAAACTACAAATTGCCCCTCAAAATTCCAGATCTCATACAGCTACACTGAAAAAAAATATGACAGTATCTACTGAATTATACTGACAGCATTATGTCAGTATAAGGGTCCATTCACACGTCCGTATGTGTTTTGCGGATCCACGGATCCGCAAAACATGGACATCGGCGATGTGCGTTCCGCAATTTGCGGACCGCACATCGCCGGCACTCTCATAGAAAATGCCTTTTCTGGTCCGCAATTACGGACAAGAATAGGACATGTTCTATTTTTTTTCGGGGAACGCGTTTGCGGACCCGAAAGTGCGGATACGCAATTGGGGACCTGGGCGGGACATCGCAGAATAGAATTGCGGACGTGTGAATAGACCCCAATTCAGTAGAAGTAAAGTCATTCAGAGACACACAGCAATTCAAATCAGTATCGGTCCATTCACACGTCCGCAATTCTGTTCCGCATTTTGCGGAACGGAATTGCGGACCCATTAATTTCAATGGGGACAGACGATGTCCCGGCCTGGTCTGCAATTGCGGATCCGCACTTCCGGATCCGCAATCGTGTTCCCGAAAAAAATAGAACAAGTCCTATTCTTGTCCGCAATTGCGGACAAGAAAGGGCATTTTCTATATAGCGCCGGCAATGTGCGGTCCGCAAATTGCGGAACGCACATCGCCGATGTCTGTGTTTTGTGGATCCGCAAAACACACACGGACGTGTGAATGGACCCTAATGCCGTGCACTCCTGAGAAATTACCAGTGTCCAGAACGGGGAATCGCGCTCATACACAAAGGACACACTCATCTGAAAGAGTCCGAAGGGCGTAAAGTGCACTTATTGCACCTGGGTTGTGTGACAACTATGTCTATTTGAAACTTAAATTCAAAAGCTCGAGTAAAAAAGTGACATTTTTGGGACATTTTTTCCGATTTTACTGTGTGTTAGCGTGTTAAATGCCATGTGGTTTTTAACAGGAGAAAGCTGCGAGCCGATGTCGGCTCATCGTTCCCTGCACTGAGCACTGACAACCTGTCTGACCTATTGCCGCCCAAAGAAGAGCTGAATGTTGTAAAGGTGTACGCTCACAAGGGCGAGTCCCTGTCCATCTACGTCCACGGCAAGAATCCCATCTTGTTTGAACTGGAGAGAAATCTTTATCCAACAGGTAAGAAGGACTTTCCATATACCATGCCCCACACCAGCAGCCTTCCTTGAACAGGTTCTGATGAATCTCCCATATGGAGGGTATCTATAAATGTACTGCAGATAAGGAAAGGGACCCATGCTTCTACAGTGGTGAATGTATGGAGCCCCCCCCAACTCTCTCCTGACGGCAGATGCCGAGAGAGAGAAAGATTGGACTGTTAGACTTCAACCTAACCAACCCTTTTGCGCCCAGCAGAATAATGCCTTATGCACTCAACTGTATCCGTTTTCCATTGCGAGCATTCTGCACTTTCCCGTCCCGCCCGTCCGCAGTTAAAAATGCCTATTCTTGTCTGCAAAAGAATAGAAAGAATATGTTTTATTTGTTTCTTGCGGGACAGACACATGGATGTGGACGGCACCCGATCCTCCGAAAATATGGATTGGACCAAAATGCGATCATGTGCATGGCGGCTTTGGCAGTGGCACATTCACGTATAAGGGGGCCGTGAGGATTCTGCCGAGGGTGCCAGCCTTTGCAATAGTCTGCGTTCCAACTCTCATGGTAGAAATTGCTGTCTTTTTTCAGCATATGGGTATATACATTTTGCTGCGCTGGTTACATGAACATTTTAACATACCCTAGTATAGGTGAGAATAGTTTGACAGAGCCCCATGTACCCGGCCTATTACAAAATGTCCCCCGGCCATGGTATGCTAATGCATTGCTTTGTAATGCTTATGTGGCCGTGAGTTGTATCCAAGGCTGGAGGGCAGATGCATGACTGTGAGCTTTTCCTGTCAAACTCCGCTCCGTATATCTTGTGAAATCTTTGGATTTCTCTGACTAAATAGTGCGGATGTCATTAAAGTGCATGGGAATTATGAAAGGGTTACATAAGGCATCATCACCTATTCACACACTTCTTTTTCTTGCCACCCACATATGACCATTCTTTGGCGAGGATCTGATGGACTACCGGCCATTAATATAACATTTTTATTTATTTCACGCACTTATATAGCACTGACATATTCCGCAGCACAAGCTGACCCCAGTGGGGCTCACAATCTAAGTTCCCTATCAGTCTGTCTTTGGAGTGTGGGAAACCCATGCAAACCCCACTGGGCTACCCCTATATATATATACATATATATATATATATATATATATATATATATATAATTAGGCCAATCCTCACAGTCAATGAGGTGGAGGCTATAGCATATCATAAATGTCCTTTTTTGCAGGTATGGTTCCAATAACTACACAACTATATTTATTACACATTAGCATTAGTCCTCACACACACACACGACCACCAAATACGGATGCGGTCCGTGTGCCATCTGCATTTTTTTTGCAGACCCATTGACTTAAATGGGTTCGTGGTCAGCATTTTCTATGTTTTTGCATAACAGACATACAGATGCGGAAAGCACACAGATGATCCGTGTGCTTTCCGCATTTGTATGTCCATTATGCAAAAAGATAGAACATGTCCTATACTTGGCCGCAAAACACAGACCATGGACCCATTGAAGTCAATGGATCTGCAAAAAATGCGGATGCAACACAGACAGTCTCGATATATTGCAGATCCACAATTTGCGAACCCCAGAACGGATGGGGTTGTGTGTATGAGGTCTTTACGCCGGCAGTAGATCAGTGTTATTGTGGCATTTTGGCAGGTAGCTGTAAGTAGTCGCTGTGTCACCCATGTTAATGACTTTGGAGTTGGGAAATAAAGGCGTGTATATGATTACAATATACTAGCAGCGCCGCACCCTTCCTGCCTCTTATTGCTTTATTTCATATGGGAATAGAAGATTTAGGGCAGAGCTTTTTGTATAGGCACGGATGGCCTAGATCAGGGATGGGCAAACTGCGGCCCTCCAGCTGTTGTAAAACTACAACTCCCACCATGCCCTGCTGTAGGCTGATAGCTGTAAGCAGTCTTTGCATGCTGAGAGTTGTAGTTTTGCAACAACTGGAGAGCCGCAGTTTGCCCATCCCTGGCCTAGGTAAAAGGACCTTCTTACACGGGCCGATTCCCATAACAAACCATTTGTTCCCAGTATTTGCCTAATCTTTGAGCAGTTGTAATAGCTGCATTCCCATGGAGCAATATCTCCTCTGTATGGGAATAAATGGTCACCACTGCGATCGCTTGTCCCCATAGCCGATCTGCTGCCTGCAAACAATAACGTGCCGCAGAAAAGATGTGATCACTGATGAACGAGAATTTTCTATGAACTACGCTCATTCCTGACAATTGTCCCAATCCTCAGCCCCATGTAAAAGGGCCTTAAAGGGGTGTTCCAAGATTTTACAACTTATGTTCTATCCTCACGCTAGACCAGCACTATCCAATTGGCAGGGGCCCAACATTCCTCACCCCCGCCCATCAGCCGTGCCGCAGTAGGTCTGGCACTGGAACTATACAGCTCTGTCCACTTGGTAGTGCAGCGCTGCTGTCATGTAACCGGCTGCATCCACTATGCAGCAGATGGGAGAGTGTAGCTACGGCACCGGAACAACTAATGGGTGCGGGGTGTCGGACCCCCACCAATAAGATAGGCCATCTCTTGTAGAATCCTGGAATACAGCTTTTAAGTCTTATAGTATATGTCTCTCTGAATCCTTCCTGCCCGTGAACACCGCAGTATAAAGGTATTCTGCATGTATTTTATATTCTAGGGCAGGAGTTGGCAATCTCCGCAATCTCCAGCTGTTGTGAAACTACAACTCCCAGCATGCATACGTGCTCTGCTCTTCTTAGAAATGAGCAGAGCATGCTGGGAATTGCAGTTTCACAACAGCTGGAGGGCCGAAGGTTGCTGACTCCTGTTCTAGTGAAACAAGCATGTTCAGTATTCCCTGTGGAAAAATCTGACGTATCTGCTTATATCTAAGAGGGGACAGTAGTGGACCACCGACAGATGCCTTTGCTGTGGTCTCACATCGACGTATATACGTAAGCATCTGAAAAAAGACATCAGGCTAGGGCCTTATTCACACAGTCAGCGTTTGGTCAGTAGTTTCCATTAGTGATTGTGAGACCAAACCAGGTGCGGGTCAGAGAACAGGACAGGAGCAGATCTTCCCATTATACCTGATCTCTGTAGGATCCACTTCTGGTTTTGGCTAATAATTACGGATGGAAATCCCTGACTGTGTGAATAAGGCCTAACACTTGGAGTTCTGTGACGGATGTGCAGGCGATGCCACGAATCCACATGTGGGTTAGTCCGGTTCAGTGGGATATTCTGTGCAGAATGCCCAAGACAATTAACATGTTCATTCTTCTCGTGGATGAAGGTTTTCCACAACGTGGACACATTTCTGCTTGATTTCTTTCCAGAGCATGTGAGCAGGGTTACAAAAACCCCATCCACATACATTAGAGGTGACACTGAAAGAAGAGCGCTTTAGTGATGAGTATCCTGCAGCCTGTACCCCACATCAGCATGCATTGTGAATCTTCAATCTGTTTGTTTCTGCAGTGTACACTCTATGGACCTTTCCAGATCTTCTCCCCGCTTTTACCACTTGGCCACCGGTACTTGAAAAAATGGCTGGAGGAGCAGGTAATGGATATGTATTGTTTCATGTCCCTAGACAATGATCTGGAGTAACATGCAGAATGAGAGTCCATTCACACGTCCATAGTGTATTGCAATACACCCGGCCGGCACCCTTATAGAACTGCCTATTCTATAGGACATGTTCTATTTTTTTCCGGAGCCGCGGACCGGAAGTTCGGGGGGGCGCTCCGGAAATGCGGATACGGACAGCACACTGTGTGCTGTCCGCATCCATTCCTGCCCCATAGAGAATTAATGGAACGAGTTGCGGAACGAGTACGGACACATTCTACGGACGTCTGAATGGACCCTTAACGTGAACTATTAGTGCCATGATTTCCAGACAAGGTCTTATTATCAGACAGATTCACCCTGACTGGCAATTTGGGATCATTTCCCTAAATTATTAGGCATTACTCACTTCAGTAAGTGGCATTTATTATGTAGAGAAAGTTAACACAAGGCACTTACTAATGTATTGATTGTCCATATTGCTTCCTTTGCGGGCTGGATTCATTTTTCCATCACATTATACACTGCTCTTATATATGGGTTATGACCACCCTGCAGTTCATCCGCGGTGGTCATGCGTGCACACTATAGGAAAAAGCGCCGGCCTTTTTGGCGGCTGGGACGGTGGGAGCTCACATAGGCTAGCGATTTTTCCTATATTGTGCAAGCACGGCCACTGCTGATGGATTGTACAGCGGTCATAACCATGGAAACCAGCAGCGCATAATATGATGGAAAAATGAATACGGATAATAACAGTACATTAGTAAGTGGCTTGTCCTAACTTCCTCTACGTAAATTCTATTTGCTGAAGTGAGAGAACCCCTTTAATGTAAAATTGGGTTCAGTCTTCAATACAGTCTGCTTTTTGCTGCATATCATGAAAGGCGAGAAGACGTTTCTAACAAGAGGCCGGCATACTAAAAGTATTGCAAAAGGAAAAGTGAGGTGATTGCTCATAGCAGCAATTCGCATGGCGGTATTCTTGTTTGTGCCGGCTTTTGGAAAATGGATATGGATTTGTTGCGGTTGTCAGCTGCTTCGCATTTCCTTTCTATTTGTGAGGCATGCCGATGTGTCCAGTTTGTCCCCATAGAGCCATCCTTCATGAAAATAATGGAAGCTGTACAGCTACACAGGCACTTTTACCGGTTACTGGTGGCATATGGAGTGCTGAGCTTACAGGAAATTGCCATTTGTTTTTCCCATAAGCCGTCAGACCATTTGTTATGTTTGGACTTCAGAGGATGAAGTTATAGCTTGTTGAGGTAAAAGCGACTCCACTGAAAGATAATGCCAGAAGGTATCAACATTTCATCACTTGCCCCCTAAATCCCCCAAACAAGGGAAGACACTGTCTAAAATCAGTCTAAAAAAGTGGTGCAGTTTGGCGCATCTAGGGTTTGGACCCTTTTTTTTCAACATGCTTGACAAGGGGATGTGGCTTAGAAGGTGGGTGCGCAATTTTGCATAAAAATTTCGGCACAATTCTTGCATAAAATTCTCTCTCAAAGTAAGCCATCCAGTAGTTGTTATAGAGTCATCCAGCCTGAGCCCCTGTGATAAATCTGGTGCAAGTCTCGACAGTTCTGCTGAGGCTTACGCCATCTATAGGAGGCATCTACTGAATTATACTGACAGCATTATGTCAGTACAAATCTGTAAAGCCGAGTTCAGGCAGAGAGACACAGCATTATAAATCATTATAATGCCGTGTGGTCCTGTGAAAGCAGTGTCCACACGAGCGTGTTTTCTGCACTGGACACACTCGTCTGAAATTACCCTTAGTGGAGTACTCCTAAAATAGACAGGCGTCAAAAGGTGGTGCTGGTGGAGCATGCCTAGGGTGGGACCTTCCACTAATAGGCAGCTTTCACACCTCAGTATTACAGTCGGTATTTGGCAACTTGGAGCGAGTCCAAAACATTGAGTAGATGAAATGTGTTTCCTTTATATGGTGTTTAGATTTCACTCTGGGATTTTGTCAAATAATGGGGCAGATACTGATGTGAGAAAGTAGCCATGTCCTGAATGATGTTTTCAGTGGCCATGTACCGGTATGTGTTTCTCATTTCGGGACTTTCCTTTCCCTGTTCTCAGCACCACTGCGTCCTGGCAGGATGAAAACATGGCTTCTTTCCTCAGCTTCCTATTGGGTTTGGTGACCCAACTCAGCATGCTTTGCTCTGTAATGTTTTACCGGTCTTGCTTTGCCCAACGTGGTAGAGGTGTGACCACAAAAATCACTGAAATAAACGTGGCCTAAATGGGAGGAACTGCTCAAACCCCAAGCGCTATTGCGTGTTTCTAACTGGGGGAGCAGCTCCTCCGCATGTGGTTCGCAGCGAGCGGCCACCCCCAGAAAAAATTGCATACAATGGAGGATGCCGGCGCGAACCACACGCACCACACAAACATCCTACACAAAATGAAACAATGTGCGGATGAAAATATATAAAACACATAAATCACTAAAAAAAGATGCACCACAAGGATAAGCACCTGACAACACTGGCTAATCCCTCCAGCTGATGTTAAAAGCTGAGACTTTCGCCAATATCTTCCAGTCAGGAACATATCGGAGCCCCTTCATGCACCACGTCAAGGTCTCTCAGCATGGCATGGGGTCCTAACACTAGACTACCTATGGTGTGTGAACACGGCCTGAAAGGTGCTGATATCCAGATTACAGCCCAACTCCCACTCACCTGCACTGCAGGACCACCAATGCAATGGGAGGCAAATGAGGCCGCAAGCTACACCCACAACAGACCATGTGACACAGGCTCCCAGGTGAAGCAGAATGTTACCAGCCATACGCAATGGCACATTCAATACATATAAAGCAAAGATCACTGAAATAAACGTGGGAGCCTGTGTCACATGGTCTGTTGTGGGTGTGGCTTGTGGCCTCATTTGTCTCCCATTGCATTGTTGGTCCTACAGTGCAGGTGAGTGGGAGTTGGGCTGTGATCTGGATTTCGGCACCTCTCAGACCCTGTTCACACACCCTAGGTAGTCTAGTGTTAGGACCCCATGCCAGGGCTGAGAGACCTTGACGTGGTGCATGAAGGAGGCTCCGATATGTTCCTGACTGGAAGATATTGGCGAAATGGCTCAGCTTTTAGACAGTGATTAGACAGTGTTGTCAGTTGCTTATCCTTGTGGTGCACTTTTTTTCAGTGGTGGAGGTGTGACTACTGCATAGGGAACAATGTGGCTGGTGGAGCAAGCCCCGTTAAACATTACAGAGCAAAGCATGCTGGGTTTGAAAACAGGAAGTTCTGCATGTCAGCATCCTGCCCGTATGTGGTGATGCTGAGAACAGGGGATAGAACATTCTGACAGGAAAAACAGGTATATGGGGCAAAAATATGCAGCGTTTGGAGTATCCTGGGCAGATAAAAGAAATGTAATTAGGGGACTGGAGAATCCCTTTAAAGATGAATAATGTATATGTATGTCATAGTTCGCAAAGGAGAGAATGCAGTCTGAGTTATACAGCTGACAACCACCAGTTACAGTCCAGGCTGGAGATAACTGGGTCTCCGACTTCTAACCCTTCAGAGACTGCAGATAATCGTGACCATACCACCTGAGTGTTCATACAGACCCAGCAAAACTAAAAATGAAAAAAGTGCCCAGTGTCAGAATTGCCCTTTTTTTGGTCAGCTCGCCTCCCCAAAAAATGGAACAAAAATGTTGTATGTTCCCCAAAGTGGTGCCAACGGACACTACAGCTCACCCTGTAGAAAGCTGACTCAAGGTCATTTTTAAACTTTTTTGAAAATGGTGAAACATAACAAAAACTGGTATTGCTGTAATCGCACCGACAAGTCACATAGTTATTTTTACTGCACAGTGAACAGTATAAAAACAAAAATCCGAATAAATTCTGGAATTGTCTTTTTTCCCTCCCTCCCTCCCCCACACACACATTTTTAGAGGTTGTCATTAACTTTTGGGAGACATTATATATTGGCAATAAAAAATACAACTCATCCAACAAAAAATTGTCATCTGTCTGTTTTGAGGCTTTTGAAATGCGGGGATGAGAAAAGCAAAAACATTGCTGCCAACTTTGGCTTGGTCCTTAAAGGGATTTTCTGGTTTGCTTCAACATCCTTTAAAATGATCATTTATGAAGGTAGCTGTGATTTTGTATTGCCTTTTGTTTTTACCTTTATTGCTCCTATCTTCCGTTTTGGGCTGTGGTCACATGACCATGTCCATGCAGCTCTTTCTTATTTCCTGTGATGTTGTTCAGGGGCGTGTCAGAGCAGCAACAGGGGCAATGATAGGCGAGTTGTAGGTAAGTAGCAGGGTGGGAGGAGCTATGAACTAGCTGAGCTTTGTTAGGGGCTGTGATACGTGGGTGTCCAGGCTCGGAATGGCCCACAGGGGTACAGGTGAATCCCCCGGTGGGCCCCTGAACAAGATGGGCCCCTAATCTCCCACCCCCTGCACAAGTGGCACATAACACAGTAGACTTACTGCACTACATACATATATTCCATGTACAGCACCTCAACCAGCCTATGTTCATATAAAAAACCTGATAGATTATTAAAGAAACTCCCTAGTTTATTATTATAGACACGATCAGAGCTGAGATGACTTCTAGGCGTAGAGGAAAGCTAGCCAGTGTCCTTTTCTCCTCAGGACCTACCTTCTCAGAGTTACTGCAGAGAACCCCCATATATAATCATCTGGTAGCATCTTGCTGCCTTGTGAGCAAGTAATATCTGAATGTATCCATACGGTGGGCCCTAGGTACCCCAGTTCGATACTGTGAGTGTCTATGTAATTTGCTGGGTGGGAGGAGCTATAAACTAGCTGAGCGTTGTTAGGGGCTGTGATAGGTGAGTATCTATGTAATTTGCTGGGTGGGAGGAGCTATAAACTAGCTGAGCGTTGTTAGGGGCTGTGATAAGTGAGTGTCTATGTAATTTGCTGGGTGGGAGGAGCTATAAACTAGCTGAGCGTTGTTAGGGGCTGTGATAAGTGAGTGTCTATGTAATTTGCTGGGTGGGAGGAGCTATAAACTAGCTGAGCGTTGTTAGGGGCTCTGATAGGTGAGTATCTATGTAATTTGCTGGGTGGGAGGAGCTATAAACCAGCTGAGCGTTGTTAGGGGCTCTGATAGGTGAGTATCTATGTAATTTGCTGGGTGGGAGGAGCTATAAACCAGCTGAGCGTTGTTAGGGGCTCTGATAGGTGAGTATCTATGTAATTTGCTGGGTGGGAGGAGCTATAAACTAGATGAGAGTTAGGGGCTGTGATCGACAAGTATCTATGTAACTAGCTAGGTGTTGGGGGCAGTAATAGGGGAGTGTCTATGTATCTAGCTAGGTGTTAGAGGCTGTGATCGGAGAGTGTTCATGTACCTAGCTAGGTGTTAGAGGCTGTGATCGGGGAGTGTCTATGTAACTAGCTAGGTGTTAGGGGCAGTGATCGGTGAGTGTCTATGTAACTAGCTAGGTGTTAGGGGCAGTGATCGGGGAGTGTCTGTGTAACTAGCTAGGTGTTAGGGGCAGTAATAGGGGAGTGTCTATGTATCTAGCTAGGTATTAGAGGCTGTGATCGGTGAGTGTCTATGTAACTAGCTAGGTGTTAGGGGCAGTGATCGGGGAGTGTCTATGTAACTAGCTAGGTGTTAGGGGCAGTGATCGGGGAGTGTCTGTGTAACTAGCTAGGTGTTAGGGGCAGTAATAGGTGAGTGTCTATGTAACTAGCTAGGTGTTAGAGGCTGTGATCGGTGAGTGTCTATGTAACTAGCTAGGTGTTAGAGGCTGTGATCGGTGAGTGTCTATGTAACTAGCTAAGTGTTGGGGGCAGTGATCGGGGAGTGTCTATGTAACTAGCTAGGTGTTAGGGGCAGTGATCGGTGAGTGTCTATGTATCTAGCTAGGTGTTAGAGGCTGTGATCGGTGAGTGTCTATGTAACTAGCTAGGTGTTAGAGGCTGTAATCGGTGAGTGTCTATGTAACTAGCTAGGTGTTAGAGGCTGTGATCGGTGAGTGTCTATGTAACTAGCTAGGTGTTAGGGGCAGTGATCGGTGAGTGTCTATGTAACTAGCTAAGTGTTGGGGGCAGTGATCGGGGGAGTGTCTATGTAACTAGCTAGGTGTTAGGGGAAGTGATCGGTGAGTGTCTATGTATCTAGCTAGGTGTTAGGGGCAGTGATCGGGGGGGTGTCTATGTAACTAGCTAGGTGTTAGGGGACAGTGATCGGGAGTGTCTATGTAACTAGCTAGGTGTTAGAGGCTGTGATCGGTGAGTGTCTATGTAACTAGCTAGGTGTTAGGGGCAGTAATAAGGGAGTGTCTATGTACCTAGCTGGTGGGAGGAGCTATAAACTAGCTGGGCGGTGTTAGGGGAGTTTCTGGAGCTGTGGCAGAGAAAGGAGTGCATCATGGGATTGGTTGGATACAGCAACAGGAAGTGCTACATACAGGATGTAACAAACCAGTGGGATTGGTTTACATGGTCAAGAGAAAAGAAAAGCATAGGGTAAACAAATACATTATCGTATCTGTTAAAAGCGATGGTAATCCCAGAAAATCCCTTAAAGGGGTGATGCCAAATAATAAATGTTTGGTTTAAGAATAGATATTCCATAATTATTCCATGGGGAATGTAAGTCAGGGCTCGACAAATCCCAGGCGCCAGGTCGCCATGGCGACCAGGAATTTGGTCCTGGCGCCTGGGTATTTGTCAGCCCGTTTTCTCAGGTGCCGGGCGCAGGGCCGACGCGGACTAGGAGCGCGGCCTCTCATGCTGCAGCCGCCCGAGCGCTCTATAGAGAGCCTCAGGCGGCTGCAGCACTGCCCGGGCTGGCGCGTCCATGAGGCGCACCGCCCGGGCACAGCATGAGAGAGAGCTGACAGGAGGAGCGCTCAGCGCTCCCTCCTGTCAGTCCCTCATTGTAGCGTGGCCGAGCCGGTCACGCGGTACAGGAGCATCTGTCTCCTGTACCGGACGGACTGACATGAAGTGCGCACACAGTGTGCACTTCCTGTCAATCAGCCTGGTACAGGAAACTAAAGCTCCTGTACCCGGGAGAAAGTGAATGACAAGGAGGGGAGGGAGAAAGTGAATGACAAGGAGGGGGAGGGAGAGGGAGAAAGTGAATGACAAGGAGGGGGAGGGAGAAAGTGAATGACAAGGAGGGGGAGGGAGAGGGAGAAAGTGAATGACAAGGAGGGGGAGGGAGAAAGTGAATGACAAGGAGGGGGAGGGAGAAAGTGAATGACAAGGAGGGGGAGGGAGAAAGTGAATGACAAGGAGGGGGGAGGGAGAAAGTGAATGACAAGGAGGGGGGAGGGAGAAAGTGAATGACAAGGAGGGGGAGGGAGAAAGTGAATGACAAGGAGGGGAGGGGGAGGAGAGGGAGAAAGTGAATGACAAGGAGGGGAGGGGAGGAGAGGGAGAAAGTGAATGACAAGGAGGGGAGGGGGAGGGAGAGGGAGAAAGTGAATGACAAGGAGGGGGAGGGAGAAAGTGAATGACAAGGAGGGGGAGGGAGAAAGTGAATGACAAGGAGGGGGAGGGAGAAAGTGAATGACAAGGAGGGGGGAGGGAGAAAGTGAATGACAAGGAGGGGGAGGGAGAAGTGAATGACAAGGAGGGGGGAGGGAGAAAGTGAATGACAAGGAGGGGGAGGGAGAAAGTGAATGACAAGGAGGGGGAGGGAGAAAGTGAATGACAAGGAGGGGGAGGGAGAAAGTGAATGACAAGGAGGGGGGAGGGAGAAAGTGAATGACAAGGAGGGGGGAGGGAGAAAGTGAATGACAAGGAGGGGGAGGGAGAAAGTGAATGACAAGGAGGGGGAGGGAGAAAGTGAATGACAAGGAGGGGGAGGGAGAAAGTGAATGACAAGGAGGGGGAGGGAGAAAGTGAATGACAAGGAGGGGGGAGGGAGAAAGTGAATGACAAGGAGGGGGAGGGAGAAAGTGAATGACAAGGAGGGGAGAGAAAGTGAATGACAAGGAGGGGGGAGAAAGTGAATGACAAGGAGGGGGAGAAAGTGAATGACAAGGAGGGGGGAGAAAGTGAATGACAAGGAGGAGGGAGAGAAAGGGGAGAAAGTGAATGACAAGCGTGGGGGAGAGAAAGTGAATGACAAGGGGGAAAGTGAATGACAAGAGGGGGGGTGAGAGAAAGTGAATGACAAGGGGGGGGGGGGTAGAGAAAGTGAATGACAAGGGGATTGACAAGACGGACCCCTCTGCCCTCCCCTCCGGACCCCTGTGCCCTCCCCTCCGGACCCCTGTGCCCTCCCTCCATTATGGGGGCCCTATATACTCGCACATTATGGGGGGCACTATGGAAAACAGGGGTAGGAACACTATGGGGGCATCTACTGGGGGCCCTATGTACTGGCATGCATTATTGGGGGGCTCTATAGAGAAGTGGGGGGGGAGGAGCACTATGGGGGCATCTATTGGGAGCTTTATGACGCGGCTCCGCCTGGCTCCTAACTTTTTTAGCTGGCTCCTAGATTCAAAGGAAATTTGTCAAGCCCTGATGTAAGTAGTTGGTGAAATAGACATGGCAGGCGAGGTGGCGGGCCCTCTAGAACACAGATGTGGCTTCGTTTGCAGATTGTATTTGCTTGTCTTCATGAAGTGGGGCTTTCTATTTGCAACTGATAAAAATGGATCGAGCCCGGACTATGTGCTGGAATACAGTAGGCACCTGCTTCATGCTATTTCTAGCCTGACCTTGTTATCTCCTGCTTGCATTTTGGTTTATATTAACCCTTTCACTCCCTCTGATCTAACTGTAACACCAGATCTGGTTAAATTGTTTCCTTAAAGACTAGAGAAGGTGGACCTAAAATAAAAGTCAAAACTGTCAATCTAAGTTGTCTTGACCCTTCTTACAAGTATACCATCTGCTGGATGATGACTACTGATGGTAGCTATTATTGTGCCTATAGGGCAGGCATATCCAAACTGCGGCCCTCCAGCTGTTGCAAAACTACAACTCCCAGCATACCTGGATAGCCTATAGCTATTAGGGCATGCTTGGAGTTGTAGTTTTGCAACAGCTGGAGGGCCGCAGTTTGGACATGCTGCTATAGGGGGTCTCCGCGGCAGCAAGAATTCAATGCCGCAGTTCTGGCTGCTATGTCCGGTGGAGATAATCTGGACTGTGTTGTTCAGGGTGATGGGACAAGTCATAAATCTATATAAGTGCATCATCCACAGACTTGCATACAACACGGCTCGTCCTATGACCATGGGATTTACATGTGTGTTATTTTAGAGTCTTTGAGGTGATTGCTGGAAAGAAATTGTAGGAAGCCCCTTGAAGTACGGCCCTTTATTCTGCATGTAGGACGAAAGCTAGTATATTATGCACAATACATACCTGCTCACTGAACACATGTATGATGATGACACATTCAGTTTGTCATCAGGCACAGCAAGTGAAAATCCGTCTTTACTGGAGTAAGCAATAATCAAGTCACTATCCCTATGATGGATGTCATTACCCGGAGAAAGTTTCCTATCGCGTCATTCATGTGCTGTATTCATTTCTCCTCCAGATCTGATGCTGCCAGGAGTTGTGGTGCCATCTACAGGTCTCCCAGAGGTACAGCAGGGCCAACTGTGTGCAGTCAATTTAGTGGGGAGCAGGTATAGTCCAAATGTATATTGGATATGTGTGTCCATGTGCAAGACTTGTGTGAATAAATGTCACAGTTGTACTGAAATATGTCCACGAGTTAACCAGTTAAATTATTAGCCGTAAAAAGTAAGCTGTCGTGGCGTTATATAGTCAGTTGACACATTTCCATCAAGTTCTGCCAGCAAAAAATGCAAACCATACACCAAACTGGGACTTTACAATGAACTCCGGCAGCATGCTGCACACTCCTGCCCTGTGCGGTGTCCGCTGAGCATCTGCAGCCAGCAGGGAGTCTCTGCGGCAAAACTCCTATAGATTACAATGGAAGCAGAAGACGGAGACTTCCTGCTGATGGAGGTATACAGTCAACTATAGGAGTGTGGCGCGTGGGTGCCTGTGCTGCTGCATTGCAGTATTGCAGCATCGGATTTTACATTTGTACCTGGAGATATACTTTAAACATTATTGAACAAACTTTGGAGTCTGTCCCTTGGAGCCCCCAGCGATCCTGAGAATAAATGGGCTGATTTTGCACTGCCACTCCTCCTAAGTTTTCTCCTGCAGCTATCTGCTGTGAAAGGGAACTTCAGCACAGCACCTTTACAAGTGGTTCGCTGGGAATTAAGAAAAAATGAAAATACTTAAAGGGGTTGTCTGGGTTCAGAGCAGAGCTCTTCATCACTCATTTAGCATGTCTGGGTGGAGCATTTCTTACTCCGATGCTGCTCCTTGCCCCGTGCTGCATAGCGCAGGGAAAGCTCAGTTTTCTTTACTGCCGGTGACGTTCCGGGCGTTACATAAGTATGCTAGTTGGAGACTTCTGCCTAGCACCGGCACAAATGGGCAGTCTACAGCACTACCCTAGGCTGTTTTAGAGCCTAGGGCAGCGCTATACATTGCCCATATGTGCCGGTGATGTCACCAGGATCACTGCTGGGTGGAAGTCTCCACCTACAATGGTGAGGATGTAAATAAAGTAGACCTTGCCCTGTGTGATGCTCCGATGCTCCACTCAGACATGCTAAATGAGTGAAAAAGATGTTATGTCCGGGTTCAGCTGTGAACCCAGACAACCCCTTTAAATATTACGTTATTATAAATAAATTCCCAAATACCTTTCATTAGTTATAATGTCTCATTTTGTCTAGGGAGCAATCATCAGGGGAAATAAAATGGCAGCCGTTGTTTGTACACACAAAACCTATCCTAATCACAGCAGCACACGTTACTTCACAACACTGAGCTAAAGAGCTGCCTCCTCCTCCTCTCTGCTCTACTTATCAGGGATTATGATCCTGAATACAGTTTAATATCTTTAGCTGAATCTGTAGGAATGGAGTTCATGAGGAGGTATGAAGTACAAAGAGGAGGTGGGAGTGTGAAGTCTCCATTACCAGTCTGTCCTGTCCTTTCAGTGCTTCATGTTTCCTTATAAACTCTATTCCCACAGAGATTCAGCTGAAGTTTTTATCATCTTTATTCAGGATTATCATCCCTGACAAGTAGCAGAGAAGGATGAGGCAGCTCTTTAGCTCAGTGTTGTGAACTAACTTGTCCTCCTGTGTGATTAGGACAGGTTTTGTGTGTACTAATAGGACAGCGGCCATTTTATTTTCCCTGATAATTGCTCCCCAAATAAAACGAGTCGTTATAGCTAATGAAAGGTATTTGGAAATATTCTTATAATAATTTTGATTTTCTTAATTTCAGGAGAACCCCTTTAAGGATACAGTTCCCTGCACGGCCGGGAGCACAGCTGTGCAGTATAATACTGTGAACTAAACAGTGGCCCTTCATGGGTTTTCAGTATCAAATGTCACCACATAGCTATTTGATTTCTGTTCCCTTTTTTGTGTAGGGCTCCTGTAGCAGTTGGTGTGGCCACTATGTCTACAAGAGAGATGTTGGCATCCGGAATGAAGGGCAAAGGTTTCAACATTTTACACACATACAAAGATCAGTTGTGGTAAGGAAGCAAATATCTGTTCTAAACCAGTTATTGGTTGTGTGCGCAGTATTTAGTTTTGCTTTTAATCTGAATATGATATGCAATTAGGGCCCATTCACACGACCGTATGAACGGATCCGCACCCGTTCCACAATGGGCCCTCAAAAGATGCGGACAGCACACCGTGTGCTGTCCTCATCTGTTATTCCGTGCTGTGGCTCCGCAAAAAATATAGAGCATGTCCTATTCTTTGAAAGCAGTTGCGGACAAGATTAGGCATTTTCTATGAGAGCGGCGGTCCGCAAATTGCGGAATGCACACGGGTCGGTATCCGTGCTTTGCAAAACACATATGGCCTTCTGAATGAGCCCTAGATGGATTGGCACTGCTCCTGCACCAGTGTCCTTCCTGGACCTTGGTCCTGGATGACCAGTAATTTAGTGCAGAAACAGTACGTTAAAACGGTAGACACTGTTGGTTGGGGTCCTCCATCATCAGCTTGTGACTTAAGAAAAAGTTAAAGCAGCGCAGAACTTCCAAAGTCTGTGGGACGAATTTATCACGCCCTGCACTCCAGAATTCACAGAATAGGCGATTCAAACTTTTTGGGTTTCTTTGTGCAAAAAAAAAAAAAGCAACATTAAGCATTTTTACTCCACTCACTCCAGTTTGGAAACATGAGTGGGAAAGTGGGAATGATTAGCCCGCCATGCAGATTCAAACCAGAGTTACCAACTGCAACTTTTTCAAGACTCGCAAAAAGTCTCACACTCTTACTCCAGTGAAGAGGTGGTGTGGCCCAGACTCCTGCAAAACTGAGTTTAAAAATTCGACTTATGATAAATCTCACCTTTATGTTAGTAAGTTGGCTGTATCCCCTTTACCCGCAGTATGTGCTGTAGTCCAAAGTCATCCAGGTCTATCTGTTCAGAAATGTAAAAAGGGAAATGTTGTGAATGAAGCATGATTCCGGCAGCCACCAGGCCACCTATTCTATGCACCTAATTTTATCATTGACATGCTGTTATGGCAGGGCTTCTGGTGACAAATCAGGACCTCCAGTCATTACTGCGGTCATTACTCCCATGGAGACAGAGGCTGCACCTGTAGGAGAGCAGGAGGACCAGTTAGTCTCTCACAATTCGGTATCGGAAACATCCATACCTGAAACACAACTGGAAAATTTGTACCTGTTTGAAGTAGCAGCTGAAGCATCTCACGAGCGTGAAGACATGGCAGCAGATGATGCGAAACACGAAACACAGGACTCTGAAGATTGTCACCCATCTCCACAAGGTAACCATTTTCCCTTCCCCTGGTCCACACGGGCTATATCTGAACAGCGGTTGTGGCTTAGGTTACTTTCACATTAGCGTTTTTTGCGGATCCGTCACGGATCTGCAAAAACACTTCCGTTACCGACATGAACGGATCCGGTTGTATTATGTCTTCTAAAGCCATGACGAATCCGTCATGAACACCATTGAAAGTCAATGGGTGACGGATCTGTGTACTTTTGTGTCAGAGAAATCGGATCCGTCCCCATTGACTTACATTGTGTCTCCGCACGATATCGCGGACAGAAAAACGCTGCTTGCAGGGTTATTCTGTCCGCGATGAGAGCGCAACCAGACGAAACGGAATGCATTTCGGTGCGTTTTGTTCAGTTTTGTCTCCATTGACAATGAATGGAGGGACAAAACCGAAGCATTTTCTTCCACTATTGAGATTCTATGATGGATCTCAATAGCGGAATTGAAAACGCTAATGTGAAAGTAGCCTTACTGGGTACTTACGGCTCACCGGAATAACGTGATTAGGACATTTACGGCATGTTGTCGCCCATCATTGTAGATAAGCGTTGCGGGTTTAATGCTCCTGCCGACTTTAGTGCTTTTCCTGTCAGGAGCAAGTTGGATACCTGTCAGACAGCCACATAACATGGCAGTGCCAGTGTTTTCTCCTGTAAGTAGGACTTTAGTTATGGTGGAAAAGTGTAAAAAAATGATTGAGTGGATATTTTCTCTAAGCATATGGCAGCGCTCTGTTACACATGCAAACAATAGAACTAGGGATTAGAGATTAGACATAATTTGGGATTACAGTGGTACTATACTGTAGAAGTTGAATTTCTTCGCGCATATTTTTGATCAAACGTGTATTGCGCCCATCTACCAACATCAAGGTGGCTTCTGCAGATGGGCACCTAACACTAACAGAACTGCCTCTCCTGGGCCTAACCTAAGCCTGCAGTAATGAGGGCGGTGTAAGAATCAGCTATATTTGTACTCCGCTAAGAAGCTCTGGGGAGATGGGATACCGCCATGAACATTGTAGGTGACTACAGATCGCCCCGGAAAAAAAATGAGCCCTCACAAACTTCTGTAGACATAACTATAAAAAAGTTATGGGGTTCAGAATATGGCAATATATTTTTTTTGAATATTAAAACAAAAGAAAAATGATATAAATGTGGTATCATTGTAATCGTACAGACCCCGAGAATAAAGATTATTTTATCGTACAGGGAACGCTGTAAAAAAACCCCATAAAACTATGGTGGAATTGTGTTCTAATTCCACTGCATTTGGAATTTTCCCGCTTCCCACTGCATTTTAAGCAATATTAAATGGTGCCTTTAGAAAGTACCGTATATACTCGAGTATAAGCCGACCCGAGTATAAGCCGACCCCCCTAATTTTACCCAAAAAAAACTGGGAAAAGTAGTGACTCGAGTATAAGCCGAGGTAGAAATGGATGTCACTGTTATGGGGGATCTGTGGATGACGCACTGTTATGGGGGGATCTGTGAATGACGCACTGTTATGGGGGGATCTGTGGATGACGCACTGTTATGGGGGGGATCTGTGGATGACGCACTGTTATGGGGGATCTGTGGATGACGCACTGTTATGGGGGATCTGTGAATGACGCACTGTTATGGGGGATCTGTGGATGACGCACTGTTATGGGGGATCTGTGGATGACGCACTGTTATGGGGGATCTGTGGATGACGCACTGTTATGGGGGATCTGTGAATGACGCACTGTTATGGGGGATCTGTGGATGACACACTGTTATGGGGGATCTGTGGATGACGCACTGTTATGGGGGATCTGTGGATGACGCACTGTTATGGGGGATCTGTGAATGACGCACTGTTATGGGGGATCTGTGGATGACGCACTGTTATGGGGGATCTGTGGATGACGCACTGTTATGGGGGATCTGTGGATGACGCACTGTTATGGGAGGATCTGTGGATGACGCACTGTTATGGGGATCTGTGGATGACACTGTTATGGGATGGGGGCTGTGGATGGCACTTATGGGATGAGGGGATGTGGATGACACTGTTATGGGAAGGGGGATGTGGATGGCACTTATGGGATGGGGGCTGTGGATGGCATCCACAGATCCCCATCCTATAACAGTGCCATCCACATCCCCCATCCCATAACAGTGCCATCCACATCCCCCATCCCATAACAGTGCCATCCACATCCCCTCATCCCATAACAGTGCCATCCACATCCCCCCACCCCCATTACCGCTCATGTATAGTTTTTAAATTTGATTATACTATACACTTATTCTTACTATAATTCTTGCCCCCTCTGTACCTCATTACATGCGGCAGGCGGGCAGTGAATACTTCAGGCCGGGCGGGAGAGCGAGCGCAGTGTTCGTGCCTGCGCCGCCTGCTTCATTCATAAAGCAGGCCGGGCAGGCACATGACATCAGCAAGTCACGCTGCTCTCGTCCGCCCGGCCTGAAGTATTCACTGCCCGCCTGCCGCATATAATGAGGTACAGAGGGGGCAAGAATTATAGTAAGAATAAGTGTACAGTAAAATCAAATTTAAAAACTATACATGAGCGGTGGGGCCGGAGCGCAGTGAGCGCATCGGCCCTGCCACAAATGCCCGCCCCCAGCTCCTCCCCCCGCTCCTCCTCCCACTCCGCTCCTTCAGAGTTTCAATTTATGACTCGAGTATAAGCCGAGTTCGGGTTTTTCGGCACAAATTTTGTGCCGAAAAACTCGGCTTATACTTGAGTATATACGGTACAACTTGTCCCGCAAAAACAAGCCCTCATACAGCTATGTGATTGGAAAAATAAAAAAGTTATGGATCCAGGAAGGCAGGGAAAAAAAAACAGTTAATGACCTCTGCACAGGTCACAGAGCATGCCCACAAAACTATCAATGTACATCTCCAGTCTGCTGTATTGATGTGTCCATATACCTCCTTTAACCTCTTAAGGACACAGAACGTACCCGTACGTCCTGTGTCCTGTCCCTAAAGATGGCGCCGGCTCTTGCTTCATGCAGGCGCCATCGCTGCGGGTGGCCACCTGCTTATTCAAGCAGACCCCCGCAGCTAATGTTCAGGATCGGCTGCCGATCGCGAGCATTTAACACCTTAGATGCCATGGTCAATCCTGACCACGGCACCTGCGCGCGATTAAAACCGAAAGTAGAACTTTCGGCAGCTCTCCGGCTCCTCCTTGTGGCGATCTGTGTATGAAACCATGCTGTTGCATAGTATTTCCTATGGAGCCCTTGTTAGTAGAGTTGAGCGAAATTCTGTTTTAAGTTCGTTTTCCAAAGTTTGGGTTCGGGTTATCCAAGCATCACGTTATGGATTCCTCTACCACGGACCGTAACGGCATTTGGAATCCATAAGGGGATTCTTCAATGAACCCGAACCTTGGACAACACAGAGGACCTGGGGTGACGTCACCATCATGTGATCAGTGCAGGGGGGCGTGGCTCAGTACTGGATTAGATAAGAGGTGGTAACCTACGACCTCTTATCCAATCCAGTACTGAGCCACGCCCCCTGCACTGATCACATGGCGGTGACACCCTGTGTTCCAAATGCCGTTATGGTCCATGGTAGCGGAATCCATAACGGGATGCTACGATAACCCGAACTTTGGAAAACGAACTTAAAACAGAAGTTCGCTCAACTCTTCTTGTTAGTAATAGGGCTCCATAGGAAACTAGTAAAATTATCATCGACTCCAATACAAGTGTATTGGAGTTTATGATAGAAGCAATCAGATGACTGATTTATATAGTTTCCTATGGGAGCTATATAAAAGTGTTAAAAAATTAAAAAGTTCAAATCACCACCCTTTTCCCAAAAATAAAATAAAAGAATAAATATTTTTTTAAAAATACACATCATGGGTGTCGCAATGTGCGAAAACGCCCATAGTATAAAAACATATTCCCCATACGGTAAACAGAAAAGCGGAAAAAAGTGTCCAAATAGCCAATTCGCCGTTTTTGGACGCTTCATTTTCTCAAAATAAATGAAATAAAAAGTGATCAAAAAGATATACACACCCTATAATCGTATCACTTAAAAGTTCATATTGTCCCGCAAAAAATAAGCCCCCATACAACTCCGTACACATAAATACAAAAAAGTTATAGGGGTCTAAATATGGCGACAAAAAAAATAAATAAAAAATATCCCAAAAATATAACACAAGAAAAACTATACATATTAGGTATCGCCAGATTCGTACTCGCCTGTAGAATAAGACTAACTGTCCGTTTTATCGCACATCGAACGTCGGAATTTAAAAACCCGTAAACCTGTGGTGTAATTGCTTTTTTTGCAATTTCATCCCATTTGGAATTTATTTACCGCTTCCCACTACATCGTATGCAATATTAAATGGTGGCGTTGGAAAGTACAACTTGTCTCACAAAAAACAAGCCCTCATATGGCTATGTGAACGGAAAAATAAAAAAGTTATGGCTCTCGGAAGGCGGGGAGCGCAAAACGAAAACGCAAAAATGAAAAAAATAAACGTGTCCTTAAGGGGTTAAAGCATCTCTATAAATGCTGTTAATAGAGCAGAGCAGCAGCTCATGCAAGATGGTGGCTTCATAATTATGTATAACTAAATAGCGTAAAATACATGTTAGTAGTCTGGTTGTAGTAAGTAAAATAAGGGACGTAAAACCTTTTATCCCTGCAAAGGCTGAACTCTGGATATTGATCCTGGTATTGTTTGAAAACTAAGATTCCATGGTTTAGTGGTTTCTGAACTCTCTGGATCAGGCATCCTCAAACTGCGGCCCTCCAGCTGTTGCAAAACTACAACTCCCAGCATGCCTGAACAGCCTACAGGTATCATCCTACAACAGGGCATTGTAGGAGTTGTAGTTTTACAACAGCTGGAGGGCCGCAGTTTGAGGATGCCTGCTCTGGATATTGATCCTGGTATTATTTGAAAGCTAAGATTCCATGGTTTAGTGGTTTCTGACATATTTTAATATGGCCACAGAGCAGAGGGCAGTGTAAAATAAACAAAGAAAGTCCTTACTCACCTATTAGGTGTTTCACTGCTTTAGTAAAATCTCTGATCCTGCAGCAGGGAAGTCATGTACATCATTCATGTCACTGCTGCTACCTGACATTGACCTCATTGACACTAAGGCCAGTGATTGGCTGCAGTGTTCATGTGGAAGATGAGCGGCAGGGTAGAGCAGTGGAACATTTAAAAGTTGTGATTTTTTGTTTATCTCCTATTGTTTCCTGCTGTGTGAGCATTTTTAAAAAATCGATAGCCTTGACCCTGGGTTCAGACCTGAGCGTTCTAAAAACGCGCGTTTTACGCGCGTATTTCAGCGCGTTTTTGCAAATAGGAAACGCGCGTAAAACGCGCGTTCTTGTGATTGACTACTGTGGTGTCAATCACAAAACGCGCGTCAAACGCCCCAAAAGAAGCTCAAGTACTTGTTTATGCGTTGGGCGTTTTACAGCGCATTCAAACGCGCTGTAAAACGCTCAAGTGTGAACCACTCCCATAGGGATGCATTGGTTTTAATCTGTTGAGCGTTTTACAGCGCGTTTGAACGCGCTGTAAAACGCTCAGGTGTGAACCCAGGGTTAAAATTGGTACCAAAATCTCTAGTCCTTCAATTCTAGTCCTGACAACGTAGTACATAAGACTTCAACAAAGCAATGTGGACATCGGCATTCCTGCATGGTACATTAAATACTGGACCTTGCAGGAATGCTGACTTCCATTGTGTTTTTTTACGTCTTCTGGATGGGGATGAGCTGGCCCTTGTGAACAGACTGTTGCACGCCCTCCTGCTTTCCCTAGTGAGTCTATAATGACTTATTGAGCTGCTCTCTGTTTTTTCAGCACATTACATAAGTCGTTGGCAGCATACAGATGAATGCCTCACATAAGTCTTCTCTTTTCTATCACGCTACAGAGGCCATGGACAACTTACTCAATCAGTGCTTCTTCCATGCTTTGAAGTTCAAGGTGAAGAAGTCAGACCTTCCTCTGCTTACAAGCACCTTCCTAAGAAATTATCTTTTCACCTGTTGGTGAGTTGCCTGTTACCTTTAGTACTGTTATTCTGAATAACTCCCCCTATCCCTCACGATAAGCAGAATAAAGGAGCCGTGGTGCTCACAGCCCATTCACTGTCTGGTTCTGCAGCTCAGTGCAGTACACTTTAATGCATCACCTGCTGCGTGGCCAGCAGTAGCCTCACCAGGCCTGAGTTCAGTTCCCTTGTCTGTCATCCATTATGGCCTGGGCCTCATTTCCTGGCCACAATGGATGATCATACTCTGGCCTGTGTGCTATCTTGCTCAGCTCAGTAGCTGTGATGATGTCATTGTATCGCACTTGCTGCTAGGAAGAGCATGATGTGCTCCATTCATCAGGGAATGGGGCTAGGTGAGTATTCTGTTTTAATTTTGTTAACACTACGGTGGCTTCACTACTGTATATAGGACACTAAGGGGCAGCACTACGGTAAGGGTACTCTCACACTTGCGGCAGGGCTATCCGGCAGGCTGTTCCGGCGGGTGAACAGCCCTCCGGATCCACCATGCCGCAAGTATCCGTGTGCTGCCGCTCCGTCCCCATTGATTATAATGAGGGCGGAGGTGGAGCTAAAGCGCAGCACGGCCGGAGATCGCCGGACTAAAAGTACTGCATGTCCGACTTTTTAGTCCGGCGATCATTGCCGTGCTGCGCCGTAGCTCCGCCCTCCCGCCCCCATTATAGTCAATAGGGGCGGAGCGGCAGCACACGGGTACTTGCGGCATGACGGATCCGGCTAGTGAACAGCCTGCCGGATAGCCATGCCGCAAGTGTGAAAATATCCTAAGGGGGCACACTACTGTGTGGGGGCAATAAGGGGAATCTACTCTATGGGGTCATGACTATTGTAATGTGGCACCAAGGGAACATTCTATTGTTAAAGGGCTCTAAGGGGGAATTATTACTGGGTTCGGCACTAAGGGGGCATACAGAGCCTGGGCGACATACTGTGAAATAAACTTTTGACTCCTGCTGTCCAGAAATAATGTTTTTTCCCCCCATATTTTTTACATGACTGAGTGAGTAGAAATTGGTATGTGAGCGTGGGAGGTCTTGATTAGCTGTGGGTGCGGGGTTTATTCAGGGGGTTTGGGGGAGGCATTTAAAAAGTTGCTATGGGGCCCAGCCTTTTTCATAGCTACATCCCTGTTTTAATTGGTTAATGGGTAGAGCTGCAGTACTAGACCGAACTACTTGCGTAGGGCTGTTGCTGTGTTAGGTACTAAAGTGAACTACCTAGGGTTCTCTAGTAAGTTGCAAAAGAGGTATTCCCATCTCAGACATTGTCGGCATATTGTTAAAATCAGTGTCGCATATGTGCGGGTCCCACCTCTGGGACCAGCTACTATCTCCAGACTGGGGCCCGAATTGAAGGAGAGCACACCATGGACTGATTGCATGCTCTCCATTTATTGCTATCGGAGTACCGCAAATAGCCGAGCGACCTCGCTCAGCTCTTTACGAAAGTCCTATAAGGGAGAATGGAGGACGTATCGCGCAAGCACAGCCAGTGCTCCCTTCACCTATATACTACTGGCGGAAATAACCTAGATGGTGCTCGCCCATTCTCAAAAACCCAATTGTGGTGGACTGAGGGTGGACGTGCATGCTTGACTGATCTCTGCTTGCTTGGGTGGACCTGTTCTGGGGATAATAACACCTATATGACATTGATGGCATATCCTAGTTATATGCCATCAGTGTCTGAGATGGGACAACCCCTTTAAGCCTCTTTACTGTTCATTGGCTGTCTTGGGGCAGGATCCCCATCAGTTACACAGGGGTGGTCAATCTGAAGGATAGGCTATTGTCAAGGAGAGGTAACATTTATATACTCTCTCTACACATAGTTTTCTATAGAAATATATAGTTACTAATATACATGATCTTACTGTTTGGTATGTTGCCCTTCTTTTTTGTTCGTGTCTCGCTAGTGCAGTAATGTACAGCGTGGTGGACATTTGTAGATCAGTGCCAACCGATGTCCTAATTCATTTATTTATACCAGTAACGGGAAGCCGATTCTGTCTGAAAACTGTGTGCTGACAAGTTTAATAGCTCTACCTGCTTCATCTATGTGAAGTATCCAGCTTCCATGTGCTGGCCTGCCATCTTCTGATCTCCATCATTATAGAAAGGGAATCTGTGACCAGTTCTATGATGTCCTCCCTGAGGGACCCGAATATGAAGACTCCCATGCTTGGGAGTCCTCATATTTGTTGCCGTCAGGCTCTCGCCACCCCTGTGCCGCTGATTGCAGTAGGTAGAAAGATGTTAATCAGCGTCTGGGGGCGGAGAGAGCCGGGAGCTCATGAATGTGAACACTGCCAAGCTTATGCAGTGTATCGAGCGCTGAAGCTACTCAATGCAGCATTTAGCAAAAGTAGGTGACCCAGCACTTTGCTCAGGTTATCTGTCATCAGTTTTTACTGCCCTCTGATAGGGAAGCATAAAACTGGTGACATATTCCTTTTAAGACACTATGGGGGAGATTTATTAAATTGGTGTAAAGTAGAACTGGCTTAGTTGCCCATAGGAACCAATCAGATTCCACCTTTCGTTTTCCAAATGAGCTATCAAAAATGAAAGGTGGAATCTGATTGGTTGCTATGGGCAACTAAGCCAGTTCTACTTTACACCAATTTAATAAATCTCCCCCTATGTTTCGCAGTTCCAATGTTATTCCACCTAGAAATGTATGAATAAATTAACTGCCTGCCATTCCCCTTGTGTGTCCCTACACACTGAGAGTGTCCAACTTCACACGGTGGAGTTATAAATAAAGATGCTTCAGAATGATTTCATGGGTAGTACAATGATTTACTTAAACAGCCATGTGTGGTGAGATGACAGCTCCTCTTTAAGGGGGTTTTCCATTATTCTGATATTGATAACCTATTCTCAGGATAGGTCTTAAATATCACATTGGCGGGAATCCAACACCCGAACCCCTGCCAGTCAGCTGTTTAAAGAGGCCACGGTGCTCCAGTTAGTGCCACGGCCTCCTCACAGCTTACCAATCACAGCACCTTTTATTGTATAGCGGCTGTGCTTTTTATTCCAGCTAAGGCCTATTGACTTTAAGGTGACCGAGCTGCGCCTAGGACACATGACTGATGAACATGACGTCACTGGCCTAGGAAGAGAGACTGATTGGCATGAGTCCCAGGATAGGTCATCAGTATCAGAATCTCAGAAAACCCATTTGGGCTTTATTATTGATAATGTGCCCTCTAGTGGTTGTATCCCAGTATGAAGTCACTTTGCAAGCTTTCTAAAAGCATGTAACTAACCGGTGTTTCTGTAGGGACCATCTAAATACATTTTGATTTACATTGATGCTTTAGTACTGTTATTCTGTTATGAATAACTTACCTTGTCTTTGAATGGGATTGGGGCGCAGTACCAGACGCAGCAGCATGTACAGATGCACCTCTGTGTCTAGAACAGGGGTGCACAACCTGCGGCCCGGGGGCCACATGCGGCCCTCGATACCCTTCTGTGTGGCCCCCAAACATCTAGTAAAAAAGACATGTAGGTCTATGTCTTATGGCTAATTACATGCATCTTTCATGTATTCTCCAATTAGATGGGAGTCCTAGAACTGTAACTAGACATTTACAGAATATACTGTATGTTTAATTTGCTAAAAATACAGTATTTCAGTTGGTAATACCCCTTTAAGTTTTATTTCCGGCCCTTGGAATTAGTTCAGGCTGACAATGTGACCCCCAACCAGAAAAGGTTGTGCACCCCTGGTCTAGAAGAACCCTTAAGGAGCCATGGTTTCTTGGTTCTGCCAGTTAGTGGGTGTCAGACCCTATTATCACACAAAGAAAACATGTGGACCATCTCCTCATAACAGTGAGGGTCCGATCCGGACTGCACTGCAGAAAAGAAATAATTTTATTTTTTTAAGAAATTATTTAGTAGGAGATAAATCAATCTGAAAAGTTAGTAGAAGTTTACCATATTTTTTTTTGTGTATCAGTTGTTTATAAAAAGTCATTTTTTTGCCGCAAACCTTCACTTTAGACTATGATTAGCCTTTTTCCGAGGCCTGAGCTGCCTCACCCTTCTCTTGGACCAATGACATAAGGAATAAAGGGGCTGAGAGTGGGGCTTCCTTTAGAAGTGAGGCTAGGAAACTTGAATCTACCCTTTTATATTCCAGTCTTTTACATTACCTTTAATTGGTTTACCTTCTAGCCCTGAAGGACAGCAAGTGGATATTAAGAAGTCCAGTTACAAAAAGGTATGGTAACCAGAATACAATCTTTTATGCTGACCTTTAATGCTGTGTGCCATGTTCATCACAAAGTCTTAACCTCCTTAAAGTTGTCTTCATTGTCACATTGACAAAAGGAATGACACAAGGCAGAGGAAAGAGCTGGCAAGGTTTCTTCACTTGGAAAAATAGCTGAATAAATATTCAAATAAAAATTGAGTACTTTTCCTAGTGTGAAAAGGCTCTTTGAATTAATTCAGATGAAATCCTTCTTCGTTCTAACGAATGTTCTACTAATCTGTCCAATGCCTTTCTTCCAGCTGTCCAAGTTCTTACAGGTTATGCAGCAGCGTAAGATTCTGAAGGTAAAGGAGCTCAGTAAAGGAGTGGAGAGTATCGTGGAGGTGGACTGGAAGCACCCAGAGTAAGTGTGAAATAAGCACCTGACTATGATATTGATGGTCTATTTGTTGGGTAGGTCATCAGTGTTTTACTTCCAAGACCTTGACTTTTCAGTTTAATAAAATGGGGTCCCAGAGAACCACCAGAGTTAAGAAACTGGTTATAATATACCAAACTATAGAGCCGGAATATAGTTACACCACATAGTCACTGCTCATCTCCTAGATGTATTTTAAAGCAACTTGCCCCATGCCAAGCACTAATTGACTTGGTTTGTTAGATCTCCTTGGTTCTTCAGCAGCTCCAGTTTGTATTGTACAATTCTGTGTCCCAGCTGCTACAGAAAACCACCATACACACCTCAGATGCTGTAGGACTTACATAGTTGTTAAGGTTGGAAAAATACAAAAGATCATCAAGTCCAACCTGTAATCCTGCGATATCGATCCCTGGATCAATGTCCATCTTACTATTAAAAAGGGGTTGGGCCAAAGGGAAAGGGTGTGTAGAACAAGATTTCTATACATTGTCATAAGCCTTGTTATTTTGAATTAAAAAGTAATCTAAAAACATCTAAACCTTTTTTGAAGCCATCTACTGTATTTGCTGTGACCAGCTCCTGCGGCAGGCTATTCCAGAGATTCACAGAATGCTTCTCGCCTCTTATGACTGAATCTTTTTTTTCTCCAGGCGTAGGGAGTGGACCCTTGTTTTTTTAGGAGGTTTAACACAGAATAGCTTCCCTTGATATTTTTTGTATGGTCGGTTTATATATTTGTACAGGTTAATCAAGTCTTTTTTTCAAAGGCTCAACAAATTCAGTTCATTTAATCTTTGCTCATAACTAAGATCTTTCAGGCCCTTTATGAGTATAGTTGCTCTCCTCTGTACTTTTTCTAACTCCAGGGCATCCTTTTTATGGACTGGTGCCCAGAACTGAATAGCGTATTCAAGATGAGGCCACACCAACGCTTTGTATAGTGCCAATATTACATACCTGTCCCGCGAGTCCATACCTCTTTTAATACAAAAATTCTGTTGGCCTTAGAGCAAGCTGACTGGCATTGCATGCTGTTATTTAGTCTATGATCTACTAATACACCCAGATCCTTCTCAACAAGTGGCTCTCCCAGTTTTACTGCCCCTAGGACATATGCTGCATGCAGATTATTAGCCCCCAAGTGCATAACTATACATTTATCTATATTGAACCTCATTTGCCAAGTAAAGGCCCAAACAGTAAGTATGTCCAAGTCAGCTTGTAACTTATTAACATCTTGCATAGACTCTTTTTGAAAGAGTTGATGGTGCTTCATATCGATCAGGACACATAGATTAGTGATAATATGTATACAGTAACAACACCTAGGTGACTTAAGATATGTTATAAAAGGTTTTTTTTTTAATATCTGGTTAAAATTATGTCACAATGCAGTGAGCGGTATAAAATAGGGGAAAAAACCTAACTCTCCTTTTATGGCTCCATTGCCTGTTGGGCCTGCAGTATTCATGTGAAGCATATGACTGGGAGTTTCAGAACCCTGTGTCTTCTGTGCAAACCTGGTGCAGAAATCTTGTTGGCACCTAGTAATTATAAAATGATATATAGCTCAGATGCTAATGTGTGTTGATACCATTAAAAGTAATGCAAAAATACCAATTTTTGTCACTTTGTTTTTCTTGTCAGCATCAGGTCTTATGTTGCCCCCGTTTCAGAGCCACCTGCAGAAGACATGGATGGTGGAGCAGAGCATTTGTATCAACCACCTGAAATTATCACTCTGTATGGAATTTCTGCCAAGATGTTGCCTCTGTTCCAGGAATCGGGCCACAGGTCAGGGACTGGACGTTCTTGGCAATAGATTTCTTACATTCTCGTGTCTAAGGTCTTGTTTACATCTGCCTTGATTTAACTGCACCCTTATCTATGACACCCTTCTATATGAACAGGCACTTTTTTTGTTTTTCTGTTCCTGTTAATGAAGATCTGAACAAACCCGCTTCTAGTGCGGTAAAATTAATGTTGATTTTCCTAAGGCCTCATGGCCGACCCTGTTTTCGGTCTGCATCCAATCTGCATTTTTTGTGGATCGGATGCGGACTCATTTATTTCAGTGGGGCCGCAAAAGATGTGGATAGCACATTGTGTATCGTCCACCTGTACGTTCCGCAGACCAGCAAAAACGACAGAACATGTCCTATTCTTGTCTGTTTTGAGGACAAAGATGGGACAATTCAACAGGAGTTGGAAAAAAATAGTGGCAAGCACACGGCCGGGATTGCTGTTCTGCGGATCCGCAAAATGCGGACCACAAAACAGATATAGTCATGTGCATGAGGCTTTGGGCCTCACGCACGACCATATTTTATATCTGTGTCCGATAGGCATTTATTTCTATGGGTCCACGATAAAAAAACTATGGGTCCACGATGTCACCCGTGTGCTGTCCGCATCTTTGTGTCCGTTCCACAAATTATAGAACATGTCCTATTCTTAACGTATTGCGACAAATTCATGGTAATGGGAGTGATAAAAATGCAGATTGCACAAGGAAGGTGTCTGTATTTTGCAGATCCATGGTTTATTGACCACAATACGGGCACGGTCGCGTGTGAGTTAGCGGGCTGTTCCTGGTGTGACATCAGAGCTGCATGCTTTGAGCCATTTAGACGTGTTCCCCCAGGATGCTATCCTACATGGAGCAACAGCGAATGTACCCAGTGTCAGTGTAGGCTCATAACTTCTAGTAATGCGGTTTCTCTGTCTCGCTGTATAGGTCGAACTTGTAAACCACACATTGTGCTTACTAATTAGAGCTTCGGCTCTAGAGAACGTTGTCTCCCAATCTAAAACAGTGACGGCTGCTGGCCGATTGCCTTAATGGGTGCAGAGGCAGACCAACTTAGGAACAGAAGGACAAAAGCGTAGAAGAAAGCACATTATACGTACACTTGCATGCAACCCCATATATTTTTAGCTGATTTATGTACAGGGGTTTACAAAAAAAAACACAAGATTGTGGGATATGAATGAGAGTCTCTCATTTGGGACCTTCATCTCTTAATGTAAATGGAAAACATATCTCATTGGTGACACACCATGTGACCTTAACAAAGGTTTTGCAAACTGATTTAAAAATTAATTGTTTTAATATTCGAAAAATAACGGAAAATAATGCACTAACACAATAGCTGCAAATATTATATATGGACCAAGCCCTCACTCTGATATGATAAAATCTTAGACTGTCAACCAATATATTTTGATCAAAATACATCTGTGACCGCCTACCAGTGCCAAGGTGGTCTATTGTGTTAGTGCATTATTTTCAGTTTTTTTTTCTTTTATAAATGTAGCCATGTTCATCCGCATATTTATTTATCATATTGTGCAGGATGTTTTGTGTCTTTTTCAGTGATTTTTGATTGTTTTAATATTCCCCTTGTATCAATAGTACAAGTGGTGATAAGAAGACTTGTAATATATCGTATCAAAGATGCCTCTTTCTCCACTTATCAGACTCCTCTCCTCCTCCCGCTAATGACCGCTTTCACACGAGCGAGTTGTACACTCCGGTCTTGGAGCGTGAGTATAAGGCTACATTCACACGACCGTATTTTTCATTCCGCATCCGATCCGCATCCGTTTCCGTTTTTTGCGGAATAGATACGGTCCCATTCATCTCTATGGCCTTTTAAAATTTGTGGACAACTTTCCGTAAGTTGTCAGCATCCGTGTGTCCGCATATTTCATCCGCAAAAATATGAAGCATGTCCTATAATTGTCCGCAAAAATCGGTCCGCAGCCCCATAGACGTCAATGGATCCACAAAAAACGGATAACATATGGAAAGGTTTCCGTATGTTATCCGTATTTTGCGGATCCGTTTCCGTATTATTATTAGAATATTTTATTATCTCTTTTTTTTTTTTCCTCCAGTTCAGTATTTTGCGGATCCGCAAAAAACGGAAGACATACGGAAGCCTTCTTCCGCAAAATGCGGACATACGGCTTCCGTTTTTTGCGTCCGTAAAATACGGATGAAAAAAATACGGTCGTGTGAATGTAGCCTAAATGAGTGGAATGTATTGGATAACAGTGACAGCATTATGTCAGTGTTATCTAATAAATTTCAGAACTGTAAGGGTTACATAGCATCATAAATCAATATAATGCTATGCGACCCCGGCAGTGCTGGGAGGTCAGGACCAGAGCTGTGTTATACTCACGCTCTGAATCCGGAGTGTACAACGCGCTCGTGTGAAATCAACCAATGGCTTACTCTTCAAAGGGTTGTCCCACTTCAGCAAATAGCATTTATCATGTAGATAAAGTTAAAGATTATCTGTTACCTCTCCTGACATTCCTGTTTTAATAACTACTTGCATTCCCCATGTAATAACAGTTGTGGAACATTTATTCTTATGGCTCTATTTTGTACAATTCCTTTATTATTTGTACATCACATCCTTTATTATTTCTGCAGCATCACACTCTATGCAGTCAGTGCTGCCATTGTCAGACTATAAAGTTACACACCCCCAACTGGTAGGGCTAACTGCATAGAGTGAGACTGTGCAGGGACACTCCCCCAACTGGTAAACACCCCTCTGTACCCTTACTGCAGACTGCTAGCAATTCATTCATAAGTTCTAGTAGAAATGATAAAGGAATGGCACAACATAGGGACATAACGATTCTGGAGCATCTTTTCCTATTACATGGGGAATGCATGTAGCTATTAAACAGGCTCTTACTAATGTATTGTTATTCTCCATGTTGCCTCCTTTGCTGGCTGGATTCATTTTTCCATCACATTATACACTTCTTGTTTCCGTGGTTACAACCACCATGTAATGCAGCAGAGACGGCTGTGCTTGCACACTATAGGAAAAAGCGCTGGTCTATGCCCACTCCCACGGTCCCATCCACCAGAGAGGTCAGCACTTTTTCCTGTAGTAAGCGAGCAGTGTTTATTGAGATGGCAAAATGAATGAAGCCAGCAAAGGAGGCAATATGGACAATCACAGTACATTAGTAAGTGGCTTGTATTAACTTTCTCTACATGATGTGGGACACTCCTTTAAGTTGCTGGTAAAAATCTGTCTCCAGAGATGAAGATGGATTATCAGCTCGCTCAGAGATCAGGAGTCAGCTGCTACTCCTAGAAGTTTATGGAGGGGGTAGGAGGAGGGCGCAGCTGCAGAGAGAGACAGGCGCTGCAGCTTCTAGTGCGTTCTTAATCTCATCCCGGTGCTGGATTCGCAGCTATGCTCAGTACTGATGTATTGTGCCCTGCAGCTTATGAGGGAGTGTCCCAGAGACAGGGAACCTGAATCCTCTATTTTTACGTGCTCTGTGTGTGGGAGACATCATAGCAGCTAGTCTATGCCTCCCCTAGAGTTCAGTTTAGCGAAACCTGTCCATTACGGCCTGCAAAAGGGAAAACCGCTGTCAAAGGCTTCGTACAAGTCTTACAACTGTCAGAAATAGCGTGTATAAATGGGTACACACATGACAGCTGATTCTGAAGTCACCCGAAAAACAGCAGTTACACTTTAATATTCCGTTACATATTTAGTTTGAAGAGTTGTAATGCCTTGTGACGCTTCCCTACAATTGCAATATATAATCCACTCTCTCTTTGTGTTTACTGCTTTATAGGAAAGGTGACCTCCTAACCCCGAGTGATGTCAGAAGTATGATCATCTCTTATGTCAAGACTAATGAACTCGTCCACCCTGAAAACAAAAAGTGAGCCTCTCCTAAAACTTTCTGCTGTTTCCCAGAACATAACCTGGAGGCTGTCAGACGGTCTAGCTCTGAAGGTCATATGTCTGATGTACAGTTACATTATTTGAGAAAAAACACGTGTTTAACTTTTCTAAAGGACCCTTTATATTAGGAGTCATTAGTTCCTGAGGATTGTGACAATAACTGGCCAGAGTAAGGGTGCAAGTAAAATTATCAGTGATCTACATCAGTTCTGCATGCAGACAAAGATCATTCATTGACTATATTGATACATGGTGCTCATTTAAATATATAGTGAAATCTCTTTGATCCGTAATAGGAAAACTGGTGTGGATTAGAGGATGCGCAGTAAGCCCAGGCGCGGAGGAGCAGACAGGAGTGATCGTAGTAAGAATGATGGTTGTACTTGGTGCTCACTCTGACATTCCTCTGGGCCATGTAATAATGGGAAGGGCGCACCTTTCTTCCATTCAGCGGACACCCTTGTCTTGGGGTTTTCCTGCTTGATGGTGGTTTGGGGTGCCCTTAATGGTCATGAATTGTGCAAGATGCAAGGCAGGGTCCCCTGAAATGTTGGAGGGGGCAATGATGAGGCTGATTACCAGTCAAACAGTTCTGTGCCGAAGATTCAAGTTTGGGTACATCAGTTACAGTTCTCAGCAAGCATGGACTGGCAGATGTTACACAAGTGTGCTTTCCTCCGATCTTACAGGTTACAAGGCTGCAAAGGTAGTTAATAGGCCAAGATGTCCCTTTAAAGCAGTTTTCCTCACACTGCACTTCTCTAGCTGACTTTTGCATAAGCATCCAGAAATAGGGATGCAACACTGTATCTTGTCCAGTGCAACCACAGGGCAGACCTATATATAGGAGAAGAGACAGTGAGGCCAGCAGCATTCAGTGTGGAGTGCGTCTCCACAGTTAAAGAAGTTCTGTACCTTTTCATTACTGATGATCTTTCCTTTGGATAGATCATCAGCCTCTGATTGGTGGGTGTCTGACGCTCGGCATGATCTATCCTTTGGAGAGATCCTTTGGATAGATCATCATCATCTGGGTTAACACTCGGGACCCACGCCTTTCAGCTGTTTGAGAAAGTAGCAGTTCTTGCAGTAGCGCTGCGGCCTTCTCGCTGTTTCCCGCAGGCCCTGTGATATCAAGTCTGTTATCACTGGCCTGGGCATGGCTCAGCCCCATTCACTTCAATATTGCTGAGCCACCCCCAGGTCAGTGATAGCAGTCGTGAAATCGCTGGCCTGCGGGAAACAGCGAGAAGGCCACAGTGCTACTGCAAGCACTGCTACTTTCTCAAACAGCTGAAAGGCGTGGGCCAGGAGTGTCAAACCCCTGTCGATAAGATGCTGATGATCCATCTAAAGGATAGATCATCCCGCACTGACTTCTCAAACAGCTGCTCAGTGGGGGTCCCAAGTGTCGGACCCCTACAGATCAGATGCTGTTGATCTATTCAAAGGATAGATGATCAGTATTTAAAAGGTGTTAGAACCCGTTACCCCTTAGAGGGGCGTTTTTCCGTTTTTGTGTTTGTTTTTCAGTCCCCGCCCTCCCAGAATCATAACCTTTTTATTTTTCCATTAAAGGGGTTATCCAAGTTATATTTATTGATGACCTATCCTCAGGATAGGTCATCAATATCAGATTGGCGGGGGTCCGACACCCGGCACCCCTGCCGATCAGCTGTTTGAAGAGAAGGCGAGCGCCGTGCCAGTGCTGCCTCCTCGTCATTGTTTACATGCTGGCCGTTGCATCTGCAGCGGTGAGCAGGTGTAATTACACCCAAGCCGTTCCATTCATTTCAATGGGACGGCTCGTTTCTATACAAGTGTATACTACAGAGCCGTCCCATTGAAATTAATGGAACGGCTTGGGTGTAGGTCATCAATAAATATAACTTGGATAACCCCTTTAACATAGCTGTATAAGGGCCTATTTTTTGCGGGACAAGTTTTACTTTCTAATGTTTACAGTTGCATACAATGTAGTGGGAAAAAATTCCAAATGGGGTGGAATTGGAGAAAAAAATTCTGCCACAGTTTGTGTTTTTTTTATTTTTTTTTACGGCGTTCACTATGCGGTAAAATTGACCTGTTACCTTCATTCTCCAGGTCAGTACAATTACAATGATACCACACTTGTATAGTTTTTCTTGAGTTTTAATATTGAAAAAAAAAAAAAAAACTGTAAAAAAAACATTTCTTTATCACCATATTCTGACACCTATAACTTTTTTGTAGTTATGTGTGTGGAGCTGTGTTAGCGTTCATTTTTTGTGTAGCAATCTTTACTTTTAAGTGCTACCATTTTGAAGTTTGTGTGACTTTTTTGATCACTTTTTATAATAGAAAAAATTTGGGGGGTTGAAGTAATATAAAATGACGAATTGTCCGTTTTTTTGTTTTTTTTTCCGTTACACCATTTGTCGTATGGGATTAATGTTAGATTTTAATAGTACGGGACTTGTCACACGCAGCGATGCCCATTATTTTTTTTATTCGTTAAATATTTAGATTTTGGGGAAAGGGGGGTGATTTTACCTTTTTCATTTATTTTTTAAATTTTTTTTTCCTTTTTTTGTTTACTGGTTTAAGTCACCCTGGGTGACTGTAACTGGCAATCATTAGATTGCCTATTGTGTTCATTAACCACTTAAGCCCCCCTAGCTTAAACACCCTTAATGACCAGGCCACTTTTTACAATTCTGCACTACACTACTTTCACCGTTTATTGCTCGGCCATACAACTTACCACCCAAATGAATTTTACCTCCTTTTCTTCTCACTAATAGAGCTTTCATTTGGTGCTATTTCATTCTTGCTGACATTTTTACTTTTTTTGCTATTAATCAAAAATTACCGAAATTTTTGCAAAAAAATGACATTTTTCACTTTCTGTTTGAAAATTTGTCAAATAAAACTACATTTCTATATAAATTTTTCTCAAAATTTATTGTTCTACATGTCTTTGATAAAAAAATGCAATAAGTGTATATTTATTGGTTTGGGTAAAAGTTATAGCGTTTACAAACTATGGTGCAAAAAGTGAATTTCCGCACTTTGACTTTCTGAGCACCTGTCCTGTTTCCTGACGTACTACAATGCCCAGACAGTAGAAATACCCCATAAATGACCCCATTTCCGAAAGTAGACACCCTAAGGTATTCACTGAGGGGCATAGTGAGTTCATGGAAGTTTTTATTTTTGTCACAAGTTAGCGGAAATGTTTTTTTTTTTTTTTCAAAAATTTCATTTTCCGCAAACTTAGACAAAAATAAAACTTCCATGAACTCACTATGCCCATCAGCGAATACCTAGGGTGTCTACTTTCGAAATGGGGTCACTTGTGGGTATTTTTACTGCCCTGGCATTTTAGGGGCCCCTAAAGCGTGAGAATACAAATGCGTAAAATGCTCCTGTGAAATCCTAAAGGTACTCTTTGAATTAGGGCCCTTTGCGCATCTTGGCTGCAAAAGTGGCACACATGTGGTATCGCTGTACTAGGAGAAGTAGGGCAATGTGTTTTGGGTGTATTTTTACATATACCCATGCTGGGTGAGAGAAATATCACTGTAAATTGACAACTTTGTATAAATTTTTTTAAAAGTTGTCGCATACAGCGGTATTTATCACACAAAGTATGGGTATATATAAAAATACACCCTAAAAGTCATTGCCCTACTTCTCCTGAGTACGGACGATACCACATGAGTGACACTTTTTGCAGCCAAGATGCGCAAAGGGGCCCTAAACCAATGAGTACCTTTAGGATTTCACTGGGCAATTTTACGCATTTGGATTCCAAACCCCTCTCACGCTTTAGGGGCCCCTAAAATGCCGGGACAATAAAATACCCCACAAGTGACCCCATTCTGGAAAGTAGACACCCTAAGGTATTCGCTGATGGGCATAGTGAATTCATGGAAGTTTTTATTTTTGTCACAAGTTAGCGGAAATGTTTTTTTTTTTTTCTTTTTCTTACAAAGTCTCATATTCCACTAACTTGTGACAAAAATTAAAATTTTACATGGACTCACTATGCCCCTCACAGAACACCTTGGGGTGTCTACTTTCTAAAATGGGGTCACTTGTGGGGTATTTTTACTGCTCTGGCATTTTAGGGGCCGCTAAAGCGTGAGAAGCGGTTTGGAATCCAAATGAGTAGAATGTCTGTGAAACCTAAAGGTACTCATTGGATTTAGGGCCCCTTAGCATCTTGGCTGCAAAAGTGCCACACATGTGGTATCGCCGTACTGGCAGAAGTAGGCAATGAGTTTGGGGTGTATTTTTACATATACTCATACTGGGTGTGAAAATATCTCTGTAAATGACAACTTTTTCCATTTTTTTATACAAAGTTGTCAATTTACAGAGATATTTCTCTCACCTAGCATGGGTATATGTAAAAATACACCCCAAAACACATTGCCCTACTTCTCCTGAGTACGGCGATACCACATGTGTGCCACTTTTTGCAGCCAAGACGTGCAAAGGGGCCCTAAATCCAATGAGTACCTTTAGGATTTCACAGGGCATTTTTACGCATTTGGATTCCAAACTCCTTCTCACGCTTTAGGGGCCCCTAAAATGCCGGGACAATAAAAATACCCCACAAGTGACCCCATTCTGGAAAGTAGACACCCTAAGGTATTCGCTGATGGGCATAGTGAATTCATGGAAGTTTTTATTTTTGTCACAAGTTAGCGGAAATGTTTTTTTTTTTTTTTCTTTTTCTTACAAAGTCTCATATTCCACTAACTTGTGACAAAAATAAAATTTTACATGGACTCACTATGCCCTCACAGAACACCTTGGGGTGTCTACTTTCTAAAATGGGGTCACTTGTGGGGTATTTTTACTGCCCTGGCATTTTAGGGGCCCCTAAAGCGTGAGAAGCGGTTTGGAATCCAAATGAGTAGAAATGTCCTGTGAAATCTTAAAGGTACTCATTGATTTAGGGCCTTTGCGATCTTGGCTGCAAAGTGCCACTCATGGTATCGCCGTACTCGGCAGAAGTAGGCAATGTGTTTGGGTGTATTTTACATATACTCATACTGGGTGTGAAAATATCTCTGTAAATGACAACTTTTTCCATTTTTTTATACAAAGTTGTCAATTTACAGAGATATTTCTCTCACCCAGCATGGGTATATGTAAAAATACACCCCAAAACACATTGCCCTACTTCTCCTGAGTATAGCGATACCACATGTGTGGCACTTTTTGCAGCCAAGATGCACAAAGGGACCCCAATTCCAATGAGTACCTTTCAGGAGGGCATTTTTACGCATTTTTCTTCTCACGCTTTAGGGCCCCTAAAATGCCAGGGCAGTATAAATACCCCACATGTGACCCCATTTTAGAAAGAAGACACCCCAAGGTATTCTGTGAGGGGCATGGTGAGTTCATACAAGATTTTTTTTTTTGGCACAAGTTAGCGGAATTTGATTTTTTTGTTTTTTCACACAAAGTCTCCCTTTCCGCTAACTTGTGACAAAAATTCAATCTTTCATGGACTCAATATGCCCCTCAGCGAATACCTTGGGGTGTCTTCTTTCCAAAATGGGGTCACATGTGAGGTTTTTGTACTGCCCTGGCATTTGAGGGTCTCCGCAATCATTACACGTATGGCCAGCATTAGGAGTTTCTGCTATTCTCCTTATATGGAGCATACGGGTAATGAGATTTTTTTCTGTTCAGCCTCTGGGCTGAAAGAAAATGAACGGCACAGATTTCTTCATTCGCATCGATCGATGTGGATGAAAAAATCTCTGCCAAAAATATGCAAAAAATAGAGGGGCCTGGCGATTGCCAGGACATAGGGGCTCCGCCCAAACATCCATACCCACTTCAGCTCCTATGTCCTGGCAAACGTGATTTCTCCATTCACATCGATCAATCCATCGGTGTGGAGGAAGACATCTTTGCCAGATTTTTGATACAAAGTGTTTGCCAAAGCATATGAACTCCAACACCTCTCCTCAGCTCACATGCCAGGGCAAACGTACCTGTCCTGCAGAGGAGAAATCTCGTCTTGCAGCGCCGCATACACTGACTTCACGTGTCTTCTGACAGCAGCGCAATGCTTCTCTCAGAATTCACATCAGTGCTGCGGCGTTTTCATCGGTTGGTCCGTTGATCTACCTGGAAAATAAAGGGTGGTTAGGGAAAAAAAAAAAAAGAAAAACAGGCAACAGGCACATGACTTGAACGTTGCAAACTTTATAAAACATGAATAAAACCTGAACATGAAAAAAAAACTGAACTTTTAAAACCTGAACTAACTCAAGATTTTTTTTTCTTGCTACCTGTTTCATTTTTTTTTCTTTTTTTAACCATTTCACGCTTTATTTTCCTAGCAGAAACCTCTCCTTTCCCATGGGACAATGTGTAAAGTGTAAATCACACAGAGATGGTGAGAAGTACACTATACACGTTATCCCAAGTGAAAGGAGAGGTTTCTACCGCTTCACACTTCTGCAGCAGCACAGCAGCACCGTCCCCTATGTGTTAGGGTCTCTCAAAACCTAGTATCCTGAGAGACCCTTGAGCCTGATTGTAAAAACTACCTGTGTCCTGCAATCCCTAGGTCCCTAAGTGTACCTGAGTGTGGTACTTCCGGAAACACTCCCTAGGCATAGGGCAGGGTGGTCAGGACAGTCAGGACAGAAATAACGGGTGTCACGCCTTATTCCACTCCTGCTACAGACACGACATCTTTTTCGGGGTGGCGGTTGGGTTGAGGTACCAGGCACAACGCTAGGGAAGTGCCGCTCGTGTAGACGGCTAACTACACTGGTGGATGGGGCCACGGAACCTCCTGGATACAGGAGTTCGAAATGATCTCTTCCTGAAATTTGAGGAAGGATCCTGTTCTCCCAGCCTTACTGTAGAGAACGTAACTATTATAGGCAGCCAATTGAAATAAATATACAGACACCTTCTTATACCAGCGTCTGGTGCGTCGGAAATTAAATACGGGGCCAACATCTGGTCGTTGAAGTCCACCCCTCCCATGTGGAGGTTATAGTCGTGGACCGAGAGGGGCTTTTCAACGACACTGGTTGCCCGTTCAATTTGGACTGTCGTGTCTGCGTGAATGGAGGAGAGCATGTAAACGTCACGCTTGTCTCTCCATTTCACCGCGAGCAGTTCGTCGTTACACAGTGCAGCCCTCTGCCCCCTTGCAAGTCGGGTGGTAAGAAGCCGTTGGGGTAGCCCGGCGACTAGGTCGCGTGGTGCCGCAGCAGCCAATCTGTTCTAGGAACAAATGCTTGAAGAGGGCCACACTTGTGTAAAAGTTGTCCACGTAAAGATGGTACCCCTTGCCGAATAAGGGTGACACCAAGTCCCAGACTATCTTCCCACTGCTCCCCAGGTAGTCAGGGCAACCGACCGGCTCCAGGGTCTGATCTTTTCCCTCATAGATCCGAAATTTGTGCGTATAGCCTGTGGCCCTTTCACAGAGCTTATACAATTTGACCCCATACCGGGCGCGCTTGCTTGGGATGTACTGCTTGAAGCCAAGGCGCCCGGTAAAATGTATTAGGGACTCGTCTACGCAGATGTTTTGTGCAGGGGTATACAAATCTGCAAATTTCAGGTTGAAATGGTCTATGAGGGGCCGAATTTTGTGGAGCCGGTCAAAAGCTGGGTGGCCTCTGGGACGGGAGGTGGTGTTGTCACTAAAGTGCAGGAAACGCAGGATGGTCTCAAAACGTGTCCTGGACATGGCAGCAGAGTACATGGGCATGTGATGAATTGGGTTCGTGGACCAATATGACCGCAATTCATGTTTTTTGTAATGCCCATGTTGAGGAGAAGGCCCAGAAAAGTTCTAAATTCGGAAACTTGGACTGGTTTCCACCGGAAAGGCTGGGCATAGAAGCTTCCCGGGTTGTCGGCGATAAATTGAGTGGCATATCGATTTGTTTCTGCCACGACTAAGTCATAGAGCTCCGCAGTGAAAAACAGCTCAAAAAACCCCAGCGCCGATCCTATCTGAGCTGTTTCCACCCGAACTCCTGACTGGGCGGTGAATGGGGGAACTACTGGTGCGGCTGAAGTTGGGGGCTGCCAATCAGGATTTGCCAGCACCTCAGGGACTCTAGGGCTCTACGGGCCTGTCTTTGCGGTGGCTGCGACGGGAAACTACTGCACGTGCCACCGTACCAGCTTCAACTGCCCTTCTGGTGCTCGCCACTTCACCATGTTCTACGGCAGTGCTGGTACTAGGTCCAGGACGGGCTGCGCTGCTGGTGTATGCCTCACCACGTAATCCGGCAGCGCCAGCCCCACTCTGCTGCCCTTGAAGCGGATCCTGCGCAACCTGCGGTCTAGCAACACGGGGCCGGGTACGCCTGGTTCTATCAGGGACCTCCACCTCCTCGTCAGAACTTTGAGTCAGAGAGCCACTGCTCTCTACAGGTTCATATTCTGACCCGCTAGATTCGTCAGATGAGGGTTCCCATTCCTCATCCGACTGGGTCAGAATCCTGTAGGCCTCTTCAGAGGAATACCCCTTGTTTGACATTTGGGCGTCTAAATTTGGGGGTATTCCCTGAGACTACCCAAGAAAAAAGCAAGCCTGTCTTACAAATGGGAGTGTAGCGAGTACAGAAGCCGCTGCGATTGATAAAAAGATCAAAACTGATTTTTTTATCGCCGCAGCGCTTGTGAAGTGATTGTGCAGTGATACAAAAAAATTTTTTTGTCACTGCGGCGAGGCGGGCGTGGGTGAACGCAGGTGTGGGCGACCGATCAGGTCTGATCGGGCAAACACTGCGTTTGGGGTGGAGGGCGAACTAAAGTGACAGTAATACTATTATAGATCTGACCGTGATCAGTTCTGATCACTTACAGATACTATAAAAGTACAAACGCTGATTAGCGCTACGCTAATCAGCGAATCAGTGACTGCGGTGCGGTGGGCTGGGCGCTAACGCTAACTACCTACCAAAGGGACCTAAACTAACCTAAACCTAACAGTCAATACTGGTGAAAAAAAAAAGTGACAGTTCACAAAAGTGACACTGATCACTTTTTCCCTTTCACTATGTATTGACAGGTGATCAAGGGGTTAATTATAGGTGATCAGGGGGTGATCAGGGCCTGATATGTAGTGATTGGTGCACTTACTTGGGATCTGTGCTCTGTGCTGGGTCCAACCGATGAAAAGGACCCAGCACATGGCACAGATCCCTTATAAATGCCATATATTTGTAAATAAGCCTTATATCGCCTATTTCCATAGGCGATTTTGAAAATCACCAGCCTGCCAGCTCTGATCATTGGCTGGCAGGCTGGTGACGAACTTGTCCTGAGCCCGGCGGTGCGTTCCATTTGCGTTCCACCGGGCTCAGGAGCGCGTTATGGAGGAATGAACCGACCGCCCGCAGGACGCAATCCTGCGTGAGGCGGTCGGAAAGAGGTTAATGGCTTTATAGCCATCATTAAACACTTCATTTTCAATATAACAATACAGTGCTGCCACCTAGTGACCTGTATTGGTAATTTGGTATATTTCACTGATAGCTGCTGAAGCCTTCTTCTTATTCTATTAGTACAGTGTAACAGGTTCCCCGTTCTCAGCCGAGGAGCGCTTGTACAGGAGCGTGCGGCTTGCGCTTCTGAACTGCTCAAATGCTGTGGTCACATTGGACCATGGCATATGAGTGGTGAAATGTATGTGATCAGCCTTATGGCTGATCGCATACATGTGCCACGAGTTTCTGGTGTTTGAAACAGCAGCAATGGCGCACACGGCATGTGCGAGCGGGCGCCATGTTTAAAGATGTGACTTCTGCCATACATCTCGCAGGCTCAGATGTCATCTGCTTTCAACATCGTCTGATCTGATCACTTCTCTGTCTACTCCTTGTTCTAACTCCTCCTCTCTTTATTGAGAGGGTGACAGCAGCCCCATCTAGTGGTGGCAATGAACGGACTATTGAAGGCGTTGTCTCGTTTCAGCTAATAGTATTTATCATGTAGATGGGATGGGAAGTGCTTGCATGTGTGTCTGTGTGTTCTCCCACTGTCCTTGCCACCAGAGAGACAGGCACTTTTTCCTATAGTGTGCAATCATGACCACCTCTGATGGATTGCAGGGTGCTCGTAACCCATGCATACAAGCCGTGTAAGTGCCTTGTATTAACTTTACCTACATGATAAATGCCATTTTCTGAAGTGAGACAACCTCTTTTAACTCCTTGCATGCAGGAAGTACAATAAATGCATATACCACTTTTTCAGTGTACCGCTGCATTGCAGTTGGATGCTACAGATCTCCTCAATAAGGTGGTCTTTTGAAGAGTTATCATTCTAGATGGCAGCCTGTGCACAGATGTGTCTAGGCAGTGACAGTCAGCACCAGGCCTCCCAAATGACTGTCCTTCTCCCATATTAAAGGGGGTTTCCGGTTCTTTAAAATGTATGGCCTGTCTTTAGGACAAAGTTTTGGCTTTTTCTGTGCTATGAATGTTTGTAACCTTCTCAGACCCAGCAGCCCCATACCCTTCCACGGTTTTTCTTACCATTTAGTCGTGATGACGTATTTGCATTCATTTTGTCTCATTTCAGCTTTGTGACGGTTAACCCCGTGATATGCGACTGCTTGTTGGATAGATCTGAGCAGAATGACATCACTTTTCTCAAGTGGGACGACCTGGTCACAAGGTATAGTTCATAATTAACCCTTTCATGCAGATTGACCTGTAGGAACCTGATAATTTGCCCTTTCTTCTTTAGTGGTTTAGTTTCGTATTCTTTATCAGATTTATATCGATTCACCACCTGTTGATTCAAGGCAGATTGTATTTTGGTTTGGAAAGGTCTGTATGGCTTCAGATATAATTATTTGCTATACCAACACCACCCCTTGTATTTGGGGTCATCTGTACTGATTAGGGAGGTTTAACATTCACTTAAATATAACTGTTGGTGTGCACGGCCCCAGATGCCCTTTCTGAAGCTTTAGTTAAAATGTTATAAATGTGCTGATTTATTCATTCCTTACTGTGACCTATTATGAAGTTCTTATTTTTCACGGCTCAACAGTATCTCCCTGGGCTACAGATTACACGTAAGCAGAGATTGGGGTCTTAGTCTCCATTGACTACAGTGCGGTTCAATGCATTTAAGTTTTTAAGCTCTACCTTGTGTATTGCTTCTCCTTAGGTGTCTAGAAAGAATGCAGCATTCACATCAAGTCACCTTCGCCGGGTGCTCTCCTGTTATTCGGAAGGGCAACATTGAGCACATTGACATCAGCGTGGCACAAAGGTCTTCAAACAAAAAGGTGATTATAGGTGTTACTTTATTAACCCTGTAGGTGATATATGGCTTCCTAGTACTGCATGACCCAAACCCAGTATTCAGCCTTCATCAATACTGAATATTGGGGTTGTTTAATGACAGCATTTACAGATACACACCATCAACTATTCGGTTAAGTATATCCTCACTCCTTGAAATAATGTGTTTCTGTCACTAGTAATGGATATTCAAGTACAAATTATCTGGGACCCCCAGTGATCCAGAGAATGGCGCGGCAGGTTGAACATGTGCCCCCACCAATATATCTCCTATCCAGGAGATAACTTGTAGTGATCAGAATACCTTTTCAAAGATGGACTTCAGGATTCTTTCCCCATCTGGGCAGTTGTAAAGTACAGAAGTTAAAAAGTAGTTCATTTTCTTCCTGGTGATTTTACTCCTGATTTATTCCCACGCTGACTATCCGATGTGTGTACCGGAAGTCAGTTTCTGTATGCATCCCTGTAAGATCCTCCACATCAGAGCGACACTGTAGGAAGTGGAGAGTCAGATTGTGAGTGATGTGGTATAACGCGGAGTAAAATGGAGCTGATAAATCAGGAATAAAGTCACGGGTAAGGGTACTTTCACACTTACGTTAAACTTTTCAGGTATTGAGTTCTGTCCTAGGGGCTCAATACCGGAAAAGAACTGATCAGTTTTATCCTAATGCATTCTGAATGGAGAGCAATCCGTTCAGTATGCATCAGGATGTCTTCAGTTCAGTCACTGTACGGTTTTTGGACAGAGAAAATACCACAGCATATTGCGGTATTTTCTCCGTCCAAAATTCCGGAACACTTGCCTGAATGCCATATCGGGAAAAACGGATCCGGTTTGGCAGTCTACGCGTGCGCAGACCTTTAAAAATGTGAAAAAGATAAATACCGGATCCGTTTTTCCGGGTGACAACCGGAGAGACGGATCCGGTATTGCAATGCATTTGTGAGACGGATCCGCATACGGATCCGTCTACAAATAGTATCCGTTTGCATACAGACTGCCGGATCCAGCAGGCAATTCCGGCAACGGAACTGCCTGCCGGATCCCACCAACGCAAGTGTGAAAGTTCCCTAAGAAAGTTAATGGCACTCCTTTTTACCTTGTATACTTTAGAAGTGGACCAAATAGTAAAAAATCAGGTATGTCTGGAGCATCTCCTGGCATATACCTCAAATGGAGGCCGTTATTGTAATGTGAACAGGGCCTGGAGAAGCATTGCATTGCCTATAAGACTCCTTATGGCTACTAGGGGCTCTCCCACGTGGTCAGAAACTGGATTTTCTGTTTTGGGCCATTGGCAGCCATTAGTGACTGTCTTCGTCTAAACACATTTTCTTATAGAAGTCATATTGAACTGTTTGATGCAGGTAACAATGATTAAGAACCTGGAGTCGTACGGCTTGGATCCCTCATCCTTCGCCAGCTTGTTACAGCAAAGAGTTCAAGCCAGTGCCACCTGCACCGCACTGCCAGGAGCAAAAGACAGAGTCCAGGTGCAGATTCAGGGGAACCAAGTGTCACAAATAGGGAAGCTGCTGCTAGGTGAGTAGCGTTCTCACACACAGACTGTATGCATTAGCAGATTTTAATATAAGACATGGGAAATTGTTACTTTTACTTCAAGTGAAACCATCAATCAGCAGTCGTTTACTGAGTGTAGGTAAATGGCAGATAATTAGGACTGACCAATGTCATTATCTTTAACCCTGGGTTCACACCTGAGCGTTTTACAGCGCGTTCCTACGCGCTATAAAACGTTCAACAGGCGAAAACCCATGTTTCCCTATGGGCAAGGTTCTCACCTGAGCGTTTTACAGCGCGTACGAACACGCTGTAAAACGCCCAACGCCCAAAGAAGTACAGGAGCTTCTTTGGGGCGTATTGTCGCGCGTATTGTGATTGACGCCAGAGTGGTCAATCACACGAACGCGCGCAAGAAGCGCGTTTCCTGTTTCCAAAAACGCTCTGTAATACGCGTGACAAAAACGCACGTATCAAGTACGCTCAAGTGTAAACCTAGCCTAAGGGTTCAAGCTGATCTTCAGAGAGGGGGTTGCCTTCCAATGCCGAAATGGTAATAACGCACAGTAAGCACGAGCCCTAGATGGCCAGAGTTACGGTGCTCTGCTATTTCCGTAACTCCCATATCAGTGATGTTATGGAAACAACGTGGTGTTCTGTGCTACGCTATCATTCACTGCTATGGGAGTTACAGAAACAGCGGAGAACCAGCTGATTCCTGAACTTCTCCTCCCCAGGCCAGCGCTTACTGCAGGTTATTCCCAACTCAGCCCTAAAAAGCCAAGACAGGAGAAGCTCTTTACAATAAATGATTTAAAGAGGTTGGCCTATCTGCGCCATTGATGGCATATTGCTAGGATAGTCCATCAATGTCTTATAGGTGCGGGTCCCACTGAATGGGGCTCCTGAAGTTAAGGAGAGCTGCTCTCTGTTCACTTTAGTAGTCCCATTCTGGAGATAGGAACCTGCACCTATCTGTCATTGATGGCGTATCCTAGTAGATAGGTTCTTATGTTGAAGCAACCCTTTTGATACTTGCAGAATAAATTGAATATCAAAGGGGTTGTCCAAGTTATTTTTATTGGTGACCTATCCTCAGTCCCCCGCCGATCAGCTGGTTGAAGAGATGGTGCACGCCATGTCAGCGCTGCCTTCTCTTCATTGCTCGCTGTCGCAGCAGCAGCGGTGAGCATTTGTAACTACAAGAAACCGTCCCATTCATTTCAACCCCTTTAATGACATGCTGCCTTTCCTGTTGCTGACCGTATACTCAGAAATGCCTTGTATTTCCTTTTCAGAGCATTTCAAGATTCCTCGGAAGTATGTAAATGGTTTAGACCTGTCAGCTAAATCCAGCAAGAAGAAATGAAATAAACCCATTCCCTATGACGTGTTTGCGTCAGATGAGTCTGTATAGGACAACATAGGAAGAAACATCATTTTAATAAATTGACAGTAGATAAACAACCGCAAGTAAGCATAGGTCGAAAATGGCATTGGGGAAACGGCAAGGTTTTGCAGCTTAGACTGGCTGAAACCTGTATGAGGCTCCACAAAGGGATTCTTTTCTAAAACCTAGGACTGTGGAATAGCGGTTATAAGACAGACTGATTTCTGAAAAGTGCACTGGACACTTGTACTCGATTTCAGTGTCTAGTTGTATCATAAACTAGTTAATTATGTAAAGTATTCTATATCTTCAGGTATATACGCCCACTTATGATCTCCCGCCAGATCTATTCTAATTTATAGGAACCATGTTTAATACCTTTCAGGTGTCACACAGTTGATTCCACAACTCTACCCCCCCAGGATGCTGTAACATTCGTCCATGTCCAGTGTCGGATTGGGCAGGGGATCATGGAGTGGGTGTAAGGCTCCATTCAGATGTCCGCAAATGGGTCCGCATCCCTGCGGAACGGGTACAGACCCATAAATTTCTCTATTGAGCCGGACGTGATGCGGAGAGCACACTATGTGCTCTCCGCTTCCACATTTGCGGAGTGCTGCCCCGAACTTCCAGTCCGCAGCTCCGCAAAGAATAGAACATGTCCTATTCTTGTACGCAGCTGCAGACAAGAATAGGCAGTTCTATGGGGAGTGCGGGCTGGGTGTGTTGCGGATCCGCAATTTGCAGATCCGCAACACACCACGGACGTGTGAATGGACCCTAACCGTTAAATGATAAATTGCCTTTTCTAGCACAATCTCTGACACACTGCAGTTAAAATCTACATATAGTAACTTTGTCATTGCTTTACATACTTAAGGTTTCTTTCCGATCTAAATTCAGAATGCTGCCAGTTTCTCTATACCAGAGACCAGTATAGTGGGGCAGCTCAGGTGACAGCTAAGCATGAAAGCTCTAGGACAGCGGAGTAATGATACTGTTTCCCAGGACCGTGACCAACAGAATTTCAAGAACAGTACAGAAATGGAGAACGAAGAAAAAATATTATATAATTTAAAATTGATGCAGAGGCAGTAAAGCAAATTGAAATGTTACTCTGCTTTTATGTGGAATTAAGATATTAGAAAATGTGGTGTGGTGTTTAACAAGCAGGATATGCTCAACCTATATGCAGTTGTGCATGTATATAGGGGAGCACATCCTGCACTTGTAGTCCGTTGCTAGGGTCAATCAACAGCAAAAAATGCATACAATGGAAGATGCCAGCAACGGACTACAAGTACCACAATAACCATCCTACATACGATAGCGATAATGTGGATGTGGAGAACAATCAAAAACATAACCATAGCAAAAGCAGGTGCACTCTGCGGTCATACTAAACCCTCACACTGATAAAATTGAGGGGTTAGTTCGACATATCCTACTAGGAGGACATGACTTAAGCTCGGACACCACGGCAAGGTCCCTCAAGTAGCCCGAGGCCCTACCACTCAACCTACCTGAGCCGTATGGGCGATACCAGGAATTAAGACATAACCAACCATTCCCCTGTGAATAAATGATATATGGTTTTTTGGGCAGAGAATGAGATTAAAGCGGTATTCCGAGATTTTATTTTAATTTAATGCCCCCCTTCCCACTTGTCTACAGTTAGGGCTGTAGAGCATTCTGCACCTGCACAGCCAGACATCCTCGAACGCTTACTGCTAACCTCACGCAGGTCAGTGCTAACGGCCGGCCTGGTTAGGGGGGGAGATAGTATTGTATGCTCTGTACAGCGCAAGCGAGGATTCATTCTCGAGCATGTGCTGCATTTATATGGTAAGGGGGACAGGCCATGAACGTGTTCATTGTGGGTTGTAACTAGGTTAGGATAACATGCAACCATGGTCCTGGAACTGCCAGCAGCATATCATTTGACTGGGAGCACATCGCTGGCTGGTTGGCAACTTTTAAAAAGTATTAGTGCTAAAGATAATAGTCTCCACAAGGAGTGGGGGGGGGGGGGGGGGCATAGAAAAAAATCTCGAAATACTGCTTTTGGCCCCTAATAGAACAGTCCTATCCTTGTCCATAATGCGGACAATAATAGGACATGTTCTATTTTTTGCAGAACGGAAATCTGTACATACGGAAACTGAATGCACGCAGAGTACCTTCCGTTTTTTTTGCGGACCCATTGAAATGAATGGTTCCGTATAAAAATGGAACGGACACGGAATGAAAATATGTTCGCGTGCATGAGGCCTTAAAGAGAACCTGTTAGCAGGGTCAGCTCAGTTAAACCTGGGACAATGCCAGTATGGATCCTGCTGAGTAAAAGCAGGCCGTTTTTTTGTACATTGTGTCAATCATATACAATTTAAGTAACTTTTATTATGCAGATGAGGCATTCTGTATACTTCAGTGTCTTAAATGCCACTTCCTCCTCCCCTTGATTGACAGGGCCAGGCATCTCACCTGACCCTGTAATCCTGCGCTGTAGCCTGCGATCGGCGCACGTGCTGTACATCTGCACTACTGGGGAAGCCAAAGCATATATACTGCACGCGTGCCAATAGTGTGAACTACAGCGCAGGATTACAGTACCAGGCGACCTGCCTGGCCCTTTCCATCAAAGGGAGAAGAGATTGGAGGTCGAGGCACAGTGTCCAAGGGGCTCAGGCCCGTTCCTTAGTGTGCAGTGTTTTGCCGTGATGTTTTGCATAATAACAAAAAACTACTCGGCAGCATCAACCCTGCTGCCAGGTCCTCGTTTAACTTGTTTTACTCCTTTACTTAGCTGGAGAATTGAGAAGGGGAAATGCAGCCAAAACCAACGTTTGTAAAACCTTTGCTCTTAACTATTTTGAGGACCACCAGAAAGGTCTCTGTTGTAAGAGAAAAACCGTGCCTGTGTCCTTTACAGTCCGCTATATGTTATCATTGTGCAGTCTAGCATTACAATGGCCAGTTCTATGCTATCTTTTCTTGGATTTGTATATTCGAGAATCATAGACAAGATAGTCATATCTATACAGATTAGACTGAAAAAGAACCATCTTCGAGTCTTGCCCCAACATCGCAATTTTATTAATAAAACCAGTATACTACAGAACCTCTTACCCTAATCTAATTCCATGTAAAGCTGGGATCCAGACTTCCCATCATAGCAGTCTGTAGTATATCTTTATAAAGCTGACACCAGGTTATATTATGATGGACTCTTCATTACTGTATATATCTTCTTCTGCAGGAACAGTTTAAAATCTGCAAAGGTCCTGAAAATCTGTTAGCCTCTGCAGCTATTCACATGGTCATATAGTTTATTTCAAATGTGCAGCCTATTCCGCTATCATCCATATTGGTACCATAGCAACAAATATACAAACTCTTATGATTCATATGTGTTTGGGCTTAAAAATAATACAAGTACAAGACACAAGAATCCATTTTTGGTTCTATATTTCCAAATGTATTTTAATATTCTTGTGTGTCTAAGGCTTGGGCTAGGTTCACAGCTCTGGTGCATCTTTTTTGGCAAACGGGGACGAGCCTCCTTAGCGTCACCCGCGATGCTAGGGAGGCTCGTCCCCACCTGCCATTGGCTGCTCCCCCCAGACACCGGATGTTTTAATCCATGTACAGGGAGAAGCAGGAGCGGCATCGGGAGCGAGGTAATATATTACCTGTGAGGGGCCCTGCACATTGGGGGGGGGGCAGTTTATAGAACTTGGATAACCCCTTTAATGTATAAATAATTATTAGTAAGAGAGAGTTATTTAGGAAAATTATATATACAGCGGCTCACCTAATGAACCAAATTGGACCAGGTGCTCACCTCTGGATGCACCCTTGTCCAAAAGAGAAAAGAAAAGTATTAAAAACAATAGTGAGGGGCACTCTTTTACCTGAGAAATATGGACAAGCTACAATGATATTTAATATGACATATAATCAGCAGTAATATGTACCCATCATAGTCGATGGCAAATACAATGCAGAAAACGTACATAAACTGTGCATAAAACCAAATCTAAAGCCGAGGAGCAAAGACGATGTAACACTAATGTGAACTTGTATACGACCGCAACATAGATGATAAAAGATCTGACTAGTAGTAAAGTCACTCCTTGGATTCACATAAAATGTCCATCCCCAGAGAATGGAATAGAACCAATGAGGCTAAAGTCCCTTTTGTGTAGTTGGTAATAAAGCGCAGTATATAGCAGTTGAATACAGCACTAATAATGGGTTAATATCTGCCCAGTAAGTTAATAATAGTGCTGATGGTGGGTTGATTTCTGCCCAATAAGTTCATTACACTGGTGATAAAATGGTTAAGGCTCTCAATAGAGAGTACTATCATTCACATGAGATGCAGAAAGTACATTACCGCTCCACCTGGAGGACGCCGGACTGTAATCTCTTCCTGCCGCACGGACACAAACAGCATCCCTTGTGTCCTCTCGGTCTGAGTGTGGCGTCCCATGTGACAGCAAGCATTCTCATCCATCAGCTGAGTGAATTATTGAATTTGGAAATATTTGAATCATTGTAGAAGTTACCAAGCTCCTTTTGGTCCAAGCACTAGGACCCAACAGACGCTGGGGATACCTTCATTGCACTCACAGCGAAGCCGCCATGTCACGTGGGATGCCATGCTCGGACCTAGAAAGGCCTCTTTCTCCCTAGCTGCTCCCAGCATCATACTCTGATCTTCCCTGCTGGTGTTTGTATTCTTGGCTGCAGCAGTGACATCCCGTAAACATCACAGCAGCCAGTCACTGGCCTCAGCAGTTACATCCCTTATAATGCTAAGGTCAGTGATTGTCAGCAGTGCAGGACAAGAGCGCAACTCTGAAACCCACAAAGGAGAAAAGGGGTGAGTGTCACTTTTTATGGCATTTACTGCAGCTGCCCCAGTTTTTATTTAATCTGTTTTATGACTTTTTCGCACCTGGCTCTGCTTAATTGACAGGACTTTGTATTAAGCAGGTTATTGGTAAAGAATCAGACATTCCTGATAATTGTCTGACCGTCACATGCAATCACCTCCGCTGTATGGAGACATTCGACCTCTTGTCCCCCATTGTTCCTGAGCAGCAGATTGTTGTTTAGACAGTAGGATCTGCCACATAGGAAAGATGATTTTTGGTGCCAGCAGAACAACACAATCACCTGATCAGTGAGCTCGTTCATAGGGTGATACCTGGCACCTTTTACTCAGGCCAAAACGCTCATCCCTGATAATCTGCCTGGTTATCGGTCTCTGTGATGCAAACAAGGAGAGAATTGTCAGTCAAGCCAGGGTGGGGAGAAAGCACACATTGGACACTTACCTACATGCCCAGACTCATCCCTCTGTTCCCGGCTCATTCTTTGAACTCATTTCTTCAAAACCACATTCTCTTATGAGAAACCGTGTCAGGATTTTATGTTGCCTGTGGTTTGGACAGAATGAACCCGATGCAGGGAGGAAATTCCATTGTCATAAAGTAGCTAAATTCACTACTCTGCTCTCAAGTCCGTTTGCTTGTGAGTGATAATTGCCTGTCTACAGTTTTTCCTGAAGCATGTAATTACTACGGATCCCCATACATGATCACATCAGCCAACAATGTTTAAATCCATTTTAACATTTTAATATTCTTATACGTGGATTACAGTACACTGGTAATCTTTATATACTTTATATACTTTTATACTCTCCTCGAAAAAAAAAAAAAAAGCAGAAGCGAAGAGCACAATTTCAACCAGCAGTGAGGACATTTTCACTTGGCACCAGAATCCTGGATGCAGGCAGACACACAATCGCATGACGCAAGGCACTTTCAGCAGTGTCACATTCACTGGAGCTTAAGCCCACCTCAAGGCGGGTGTTGAAGATGGGCAAAATTGTAGCATACTGAAGAATTTACCATTAAGTCCAAGGCTAAGTCTCCAGCGACAGTAAAACAGGTTTATTATTCAGTTGTAGAAAAAAGTTAATACCAATCACCCTTGGACATGGAGATACTGGCAGGTTTCTTCTTTGGTACCCAAAGCATCTCATTAGGGTTTGTGCCTTTGTACTCTTTCCTTACTTTTTCAAACTTTACACTAGTAAACCACTAGAGGATTTCTATGCTATTTAACTTTCCATTGTGCATGAGAACAATATACGTTGCAATTCGTTTATTAAAACGTTTACATTTTGACTTATCTGAGTCATAACGTGCTGTGCTGGATCTGTTGTACCACAAGGCTCAATGGACATCTATGAATGATTATGGACGTCATTGGGGTTCCATTGTGGTTTGTCATTTTGATGGCATATTGTGCTGTTATTGTCATCCATTCTAATAGAATGGTGTGATGTCTACATTACTGAAAGCTCAAGGAACTTTCATAGATCATGAAAGCAGTAATGACCCATGGATCAAGATCTGAAGTTTTTTAATCAAAAAATATATAGCAATGAGTATCACTATATCCTCCTTCCATATACAGTAAAATTCCTCATGATTCAAAAACACTTTATGGAACTATTCGTTTCTTGCTAGATTAGCAGAAAACCCAGCACTTATTCACCTTGAATGGTAAGTGAATGACTTTATTTTCTGATGTTATGACATATTAGCAATTCTGTGTCTATCAGCATCAGAAACATCAGTGTTGGAGGCCCGAAAAACCTAGATCCTCTGGCCCTTTTACCCAGAAGTTAGATATCTGAGGACAATGTAGATGTAGTTGAAGTGATTCTTCTTGTTTAGTATGAAGCAAATACTGTAGAGACAGAGCCACCATGTCCTGGATTTTGTCTTCCATATCCATTCCTATTATTTATTAATTACAATAGGAGCCACAAAGGAAGGCTTCCAGCAGAAAATGGAAAATGTTGCGTTCCACAAGTAAATTAAACCAACTGATCTGAACCACCTAATGACTAGGCTTTAAAGGGTCCAGCTGAGTTACTCTACTGCGGCAAACTTGTGGATGGTGTGAGCAGTACTCGAGATCATTGTAATGGATATATTCGTCACAGAGTTTTAATTAGCATTCATCTTGTAATGGATATGTCCACCATTGGTTATAAAACTCGTAGCATAAAATGATGTATGTTCTTAATCTGTAAGGTGTTTTTCTGCTGCAGTGCCATATATGTACATCATAGAGATCACACTGGCACAGGAGCTGTAGCTATACTTCCGCTGGACTTCCCCTGCAACAGTCGGTATTGGAAATGACCACAATCCTGGAAATATAAGCCCTTATCTGCATCTAAGTGGTTAGACCAAGGGAGAGGGCTCACACTGTCACCCCACTCACCCCCTTTACAGGGTGCTAATGGGTTGCTAGCAGCAGGGCCAAATAGGATAGAATAATATACTACAATACCTAAATATTGCAATGTATTATATCACCAGTCAGTCCCCAAGTGGGAATGTTTTCTTTTGTTTGAAAATGTAAAAAAATAAAAAAGACCACAAAATGAAATTGAAAATTAAAACAAAAAAGTCATTAAAATGCTTTTCTCTATCAATTAATCTTTCATCAATCTATTATCTGTCAGTCTATCTCATATCTCTATTTATCTATCACATGTATCAGCAACCTCCGGCACTCCAGCTGTTCTGAAACTACAACTCCCAGAATGCTTCATTCAGTTCTATGGGAGTAGAGCTGATCTATCATCTACCAATCCATGCATGGTATTGCCTGAGCCATAACCACCCCAACTATTAAACTATTGTATCATTTGCCGGCTCAGAAAAAAAACTGAATGAAAAGTGACCATAAAGTCATATTTACCCTGAAATAGTAAAAAACACTGAATACTTAATGATGTCAAACCTGGATAAGCGTATAAATAAATGTCTCTGAAAAGTATATTTACCCTTAAAACGGTCACTTTTATTAATAATACCTAAAAATGTATATATATATATATATATATATACCCACCCACATCAAAAAGAAAAAAATATATAAAAAATGATTATTATGGAGAAAATAAACACAATGTAGGGATTGTAATAGATTTACACTAGTTACCACAATTGTGGTTACTCACGGTACTTTGGACTTAGATGATGGAAGGATTAATTTCTCTAAGTCACTTGGTGAGGATATTTGGATGGAAGATGTCTCCACTTTTAATCCCTAGATCTCTGAACAATTCAGCGGCAGCACAAAAATTATTAACAAGACAAGTCCGCTTTTAGGCATCGGGATACTTTCCCTGAGATGCTATACTGTCCCTGCCTAATAGCGGAGTAATCGCCCTGAAAGGTGCTGCCCCACTTATCGGTGGCTGTACCCTCACCTAAAAATCCCTACCTATCCAGAAGTTCCCAAGTGCGATGATGCCTTATTTTCAATTTCCCACCAGTGTTTAAATTCTCCAATCTTCAATGGTCCCAACGCGTTTCCCCTACTTGTAATATGCCAGTTCATCAGGGGACCAAGTATCAAAAATGCACAATGGCATATAGATGATAAATGGCCAATGGATGTAATGACCTGCGGCACTGAGAGTTTGGTGCCGCAGGTTTAAATACCCTATGTCCATTAGATGCCGGCGTCTATCAGATTCCATTGCGCACGCGCCTGCTATATATTAAACATAGGAACAATGTCCAATGCGCCCGCGCCTGCCGGTAATTACGTACCACACAGCACATGCGCACATTCTGTAGTTAAAGAATGAGTGCTGCTGGCAAGCGGCATCAGATGATTCAACAGCGCATGCGTGGAGCTCTGTAATTTGATGTGCCCTACATATGCCTATCCATAGTTTATAGAAAAAAAATGCCCAAACAAGGGGGCATTGGATGACAAAATAGTATATAATATGGTTAGATGGCTAAATTTGATATATTTGTAATAATATACATCTATTTAAGGTACATAGGGTATTATGTATGCAATATGCACGAGGACGTGGAGATACAACCAAATCTCCAAGCTTACTATAGTCATTGGCTATATGTGGATACAAGTGGGGGATGGGTTAAAAAGGACCCCACTAAAAATAAAGAATGAAAAAAAAAAAACAAGATTTGAGATCACAAAAATCGAATAAGAGATAAAGTTTCATTGAGACCCTGTGGGTTAACAGACTTTAATCTAAACGTCCATTCGGTCTCTTTCTGAAGAATCCTTCTCCTCTAAATCTCCACCCCTTGGGGATGGACGGACCTTTTTTATTACACAAAACTTAAGGGATCTGGGATTTCCATCGTGTATTTCATGTATGTGTCTAGAAATAGGGGTATCTCTTTTATGCTTAATGTCACCTAGGTGATCCCCTCTTCTTCTCCGTAGTTCTCTTACAGTTTTACCCATATATTGGAGTGGGCATGTACTGGTGCATAAATACACCACTCCCGTGGTTTTGCAATTAGAAAAATCGCGGATCTCATATTCCCTTTGAGTGGTAGCACTTGAGAAACTCTTTGTAATGTGTATGAATGGACATGCTATACACCCACCGCACCTGTACATGTCATGGGGTTTTCTCTCCAGCCATGTATTCTGTTTCTTAGGGGTAACTAGTGGCTAAGGACAAACCGATCTCTCAATGATCTCCATCTTCTAAACATGATAGCTGGATAGTCTGGAATTACATCCCTTATATCTGGGCCCATTTTCAATAGCTCCCAATATTTTTTTTAGGATGCCCCGCACTTTGATACTATGATCATCATAGGTCCCTATAATGCGCATTACCTGTTTACTGTTCCCACTCGCAGGTTGTGGATCCAGTATTCTGTCCTATCTTTATTTAAGGCACACTTGTAGGCACTATTAAGTACTTGTTGTGGCTATCACCTTCTAGTGAATCTGACCTGTAAGTCCCTGGCCTGGTGGTGAAAATCCTCACCATTAGAACAGTTTCTCCGTATACGCAGATACTGTCCTTTTGAAATACCACGGCATAAACTAATAGGGTGATGGCTTTTCCATTTAAGAAGGTTATTTATGGCCGTTGGTTTCCTATAAGTCTGGGTGCGTATAGAACCATTCTGCAATGTGATATCAAGATCCAAAAATGCAATATTGCTTTCACTGAGTTCATAGGTAAAGTGAATCCCTATGTAATTTACATTGATGGCTTTTAGGAACTCCAGAAAAGCATCTCTGGGGCCGCTCCAAAGTATGAAGATGAAGCGACCCCCAGAATGCGATATGTTGTGTCCACATATTATGATCAGTGAACACCACAGTGTCCTCCCACCAGCCCAGGAACAAATTAGCATAGGTAGGCACACATGCACTACCCATGGCGGTGCCCCTGAGCTGGTGGACGAACTTAGACCCAAACAAAAAATAATTGTGTCTTAAAACAAACTCAAGAAGATTGTACACAAAATTATTATGTGGAATACAATAAGCCCCATGTCTTTAAAAAGTGTTGCACTGCCAATAGGCCTTTGTCATGAGGTATGTTACTATATAAGTTGGGTTGACCGAACCCGAACTGCAAAATCGTACCGAACTTTGTGAGTTCAGGGACCCGAACCCGGACTTTTTCACTGAAGTTCGGGTTCGGTGTTTCGGTGATTTTATTATTTTCCGTTATAAGATGGTTATAATGGAAGATAATAGCATTCTTAAGATAGAATGCTAAATAAAATGGCCATTGAAAAAAAATAAAAATAAAAAAATAACCTCATCCACTTGATCGCGCAGCAACATGCGATGAAGTTCGGGTCCCCGTTGACTTTAATTGGGTCCGAGTTCGGTATTCAGGTCCCGAACCCGAACTTTGACCTGAAGTTTAGGCGAACCCGAACTTCTCCAAGTTCGCTCATCCCTATATATAAGGCCTCTACATCAATGGAGGCTAATAAGGTATTCTCTTCCACAACCAGGCCATCTAATTTTTTGAGTAGGTCCATAGTGTCTCTAATGTATGAGGGGAGGGCTATAACAAAACCTCTACCTAGGACCTATAATTTAATATTAAATTCCACATATCAGTATATTGCGTGTGGTTAAGGATCACCAAATTTCCTCTTTTGTCAGAGGGTTTTAATATGATATTACCGTCTGACTCAAGTGTGATCATAGCCCTAATTTCAGATTTCGTGAGATTGGGTCTTTGGTTAATATTTCTATACTCTAATTTCTCAAGTTCCTTAGTGACAATCCCAAGAAATAGATCTATAGCATTTGTCTCTTGGTGGAGAGGAGATTTTGTACTTTTAGGTTTTAAATTAGTAAAAGGACCCAAGCCCCTATCTTTTTCTCCCTAGCTCATTATACTAATAGTCTAGTTTTGGGGAGATCTTCTAATGGGATTCCCAAGGTAAGACTCTCTTTAACATCATTATTAATGAAAAATGTATGCTATTTCAGTTTGCGACAGAATAAATGTATGTCCTTAACCTAATGAAAAGCATTGTATTTGGTAGTGGGGACAAAAGATATACCCTTTAAGAGGACACTAATCTCATTATCAGTAAGTGCTCTACCTGATAGATTGATAATTTGTCCCTTTGTCCTATTACAGCTATTTGTCTACTTCTCTCTCTTCATATGGAAGCGGTCTCTGAGATGATATGGGGTTAACCCCCCCCCCCCGATGATCCACAGTATCTTGAGGGTTGTGAGGAGTCCAGATTTTTTGATACATCCCTGTTTTGTGTTCCCCATCTTCCAGATCTAACCTCTGGTACGCCCTCCCCTACCTCGTCTGTGCTTTAATTTACTCGAAGATGTATGTTCAGTATCAGAAGTCGCAACCTCTGAGGAGATCTCTGTGCCAGATGGAGTTTTCTTGTTCTCTGTAAGATGGAAATAGGCTTTCTTTTCTCTAAATTCCAATAACACTCTTTAATGGAGGAATGGAACTTTTCCACTGATGTTTGCAGACTAGTTTCACGTTTTGAAAAATCTGGATCAGCCTTATATTTGACAGGTTTTTTCTAGAAGCTCATTTAATTAAATTGATGTTTTTGATAATGTTTCTCTTCAGTCAGAAGCAGTATCAATACATTGATTGAGCTCTCAGTTAATATCTGCTCCCATTTCTCAATTAGTTCAGGTGTCTGAGAACGTACTGCAGGTATCAGTGGAATCCTAAGCCCGTTAGGGACTATTCTTGCTTTTATATAATTATCCTCACCAAGTGACGTAGAGAATTCAATCCTTCCATCATCTAATTCCGAAGTACCGTGAGCAACCACAATTGTGATAACTAGTGTAAATCTATTACAATCCCTACATTGTGTTTATTATCTCCATAATAATCATTTTTTATATATTCGTTTTTCTTTTTTATATAAATATATATATATATACATTTTTAGGTATTATTAATAAAAGGTATGTTTTAGGGTAAATACAAAATAGTACCAACAAGAATCAACTAAAAAAGCCCTCACAGAGCTTTATTGATGAAAAGATTAAAAAAAAGTTCTGGCTCTCAGAATATGGTTACAAAAACAAAATGATTTTTCGTGTTTTTTTTTTTTTTTTACAAATGTAAATCAATAGGCTGTATGTTTCCCAAATTGATGCCACTAAAAAATACAAGTTGTCCTTCAAAAAAAAAAAAAACTCCCATACAGCTAGATCGTTGGAAAAATATAAAAGTAATAGTTCTTAAGTGACAATGAAAACATTTAAAAAATGTGTAGCTTTTAAAGGGGTTTTCCTGTATTTAAATACTTATGACCAGTTAGCTTTTGAAGGTGCTCAGTGTGTGACTTTGCATCCATCGGTTACATGGCCTCAGTACGAGAGAATGGTATTGAGCTGGAGTGCTATGTATGGCACTATGCTTGGTATTCTATGAAAAGGCTGCAGACTTGGATATGTTCTGCTGCCCCTTCAAACAGCTAATCAGTGGGGGTTCTGGGAGTCTGACTGCCACCCATCAAAAATTCTGATGGTTGTCTTTGGACCAGACAGTTGTTTGCCACCAAGATAGCAAGACGTGAGTTAACAGATTAGCTGTAGTTGCCATTTGAGCTTCCAAAATGGCAGACACTATGATAGCAGTTATCCTACAGAATTTAGAATATTGCTTAGAATGCATGCACATATTGCGGAATTGCTGCAGAAAATTCCAGTAGGAATCCACAGGGAAAACAGCCCTGGCAAATCTGTACCAAATTGTGTGGAAAATGAAGCATAGCTGGCAAAGGGGAAAAGAGTATTCCAGGGAAACCCCAGTGACATCCATATTTCCATTCTATTCTATTGGTTTTGAAGTTAATTTTGCATATTGTTCCCCCCCCTCCATGACACAAAGCAATAGTTGAGAACGCATAAGGGGCATAGTTTAATGAAATATTGCAGCAGATTAAGGAGGTTTTAATGTGAAGGGCGAAAATAAAAGTGGATGTCTTAATACCCACAGGAGGACCGTATGAAGTGATTGCTAAATCTCTGTTATGTCTGAATCATGGTGAAGTATATTGATTTGAGAGTGTGACGGAGCTCCAAAGCAGGCTGTAGCCATATTGGTTAGACTAGGTTCACATCTGCGGCGGAGGCTGCCGTCAAATATTCTGGCAATAATAGGATGAAATACTGCTGCATGCAGCAGTATTTTGTCCAGTAAATTGCGGGTATTCATGCCAGAAAACTAGTGGACCCAATTAAAGTGAATGGAACCCATTAGGCTCTGACAGTTTCCAGCATATGCTGGATCAAGTGATTGCAGTATTCCGTTCCTATGCCTGAACAGAATACTGGAATCTGACCGCGGATGTACAACTAGCCTTAAACACTGAAAAACATAGCTCTGAATACAGCCATTTTTCGCTCACAATGATGGACACCATGGTGTGACCCACACCTAATTGTAAAGTCAATGGAGTTTGTCATGCGCCACTGGTGTGAGCGGAGTCTTACTAAACAATTCTTGTCACAATTGCATTTTCCCCAAAATACCACATTCAAGTATACAGTTTCAGGCACAGAACAAGCAGAACGCTGTTGAGAAAGAGAAAGCCTGAACAATAAGTAACTGAAAATACTTTTAGTTTTGCAACATTATAGGAAGATATAAAAGATATATGATGTTCGATAACCGAGGTGTCTTCACACACATATGACGGGACAAGATTTCTAGAATTCTCACTTTGGGTTATAGATTATAGCGTATGTAAACTTTTATTTTTCATAATTCAATTAAATGGGTGATAATAGTGAACTTTGTAATATACTTTGTTAAAGGGGTTCTGCAGTTTGTTACAACTGATGATCGGCCGGGGTCTGACACCCGGGACCCCCGCCGATCAGCTGTTCCGTAGGCGGGGCTAAGCTCCATTCAGTGAACAGTCGTGACGTCACTGGGCGGGGCGCTAGCAGAGGTAAACAGTGAGAAGGCCGCGGCGCTCCTGCAGCGCCGCTGCCTTCTCAAACAGCTGATCGGCGGGGGTCCCGGGTGTCAGACCCCGGCTGATCAGATGCTGATGATCTATCCTGAGGATAGATCATCAGTTGTAACAAACTGCAGAACCCCTTTAAAGAAAAGTACCTGTTTCTGTACTTATTCACCCCCCCAACTGATAACCATCTCTGAAATGACTGATGAAATCTATACATGGAAGTCCATACACAGCCTATTTAAGTCTGTGAGGAGGAGGAGGCCAAGCTGTTGAGACGACAGAAGGCAGAGAGAGACCAGACTTAGATGCAGCTACTACTGAGTGATTTATCTTACCCTAGAACTCTTTTATCAAATATATTTATTAAAGGGGTTATCCGATGTCATAAACAGCTCCCTCCACGTGCCGGAATATACTTAGCTCGCACCTCGCCCCCCCCCACCCGGGCTGCTGCTTTTCCCTGTACACATGTGAAAACATCCGGTGTCGGGGGGAGCAGCCGATTGCAGTTGGGGACAAGCCTCCCTAGCATCACCTGCGATTCTAGGGAGGCTCGCCCCTGTCCCCGCCTGTCATTGGCTGCTCCAAACCGCCCCCCCCCCCCCGACAATGGATGTTTTCATTCGTGTACAGGGAGAAGCGGTGGTGCGGGGACCAGGAGCGGGGTAAGTATATTCCATGTGAGAGGCCCGGCACATGGGGGGGGGGGGGATTGGATAACCCCTTTAAATATTATTCAGCACTCTGTAAAACAAATCACTCGCTAGATGATGCAACCATGTTTGGTCTGTGCTGTAAACTGATCTCTCCCATGTACCGATTTGATTAGTCAACTCAGAGACAGGGAGGCGGATTGGGGGGTGGATCCTACATTTTGTTTAGAACATATTTCAAAGTTTTATGGATATCTTTTTCGTGGAAGAGAGGTATGGATAGGGGTAAATTTTGCAGAGATGAATTATACAATTTATCTTCCTTTGAGTAATAACTACCTTATTTGTAAAATGTAAAGCAACTTCAGTTTTCCCCTGAATTCAGTGCATTTTCTTGTGCAGTAATTTAGAAAGAACTAAATGGAAAGTTGCGAGTCATTCATGTATAAATATAGCTATTTTTTCCATGAAATCAAAATGATTTGCAGTATGATTACATGTAAGGCTCATTTCTTGTTACTTCATACCTTGTAAAGACAGCAAAGCATCGCTGCGTTCCAAGTCTGTAAACAGTTCACCCAAGTACTTATTGACTTTTCACATTTAGACTTTTGGATGGTAAAACTATAAATTACACCCCTAAGCAAACTACCTGCTGATGCTCTCCTTTGTGACTTCCTGAATGGCTTAAAGCAGCGTTTACTATTCACTTACTATTGAATAACTTCACTTTGTGCAATAAATAAATAAATAGGACTGTTATTTAATAGGAGAAGAATACATGGCCTGAAAAGTGTTGTAGGACCATGACAATTCACCAAAGGTAATTATGGCTCTTCATCTTGTACACCTGGCATGTGCCAAGCTCCTGATGCCTTGTTGCAAGGTGGATGTCAGGGACATCTTGACTTTATTGTAAGTATAAAATACAATGTAAAGGCTATGACCCTGAGATATTGGAGCCTTTGTTTTGGTCTATAAAACTAGGTGACTTAATGGGTCAAAAAGTGCAAATTACTCCTGCCTTTGACGTGTCCATTGAAAGGCACAACTTGTAATATTTTAGCCGGAAATTGTTATTCTTCTTCTTTCTCCGTTGCCTCGGAGGTAGATCCCTATGCAACCAATCATGCTACCTCCAAGACCTAAATATCCTTTTTCTGTCTTGTTCTCTCCACTGGAGATTTAAAGTTACAGAGGTTTCATTGTGGTTTTTGTGAGAGCTTCCTGCAAGTGCTGACGAAAGGCAGTGTATTTCTTTTGCACTTGTTGTACTTTCTCTTTTTCTTCTTTCTCCAATATCAGCAAGAAGTTTTGTAGTTCTGGTACGGTGAAGGCTTCCCACTGTTGAGAGATAACAAAAAATAACTGTAGGTAACTTATACAGTAAGGTGACTCTATAACCTACAATGTAGGGCACATCAGCTAAATTCCATGCTAAATTCCAAAATACAGTGTTGCTTGAAAGTTTGTGAACCCTTCAGAATTCTATATGTCTCCATAACTTTGACCTAAAATTACATCAGACGTAGGGATGAGCGAACCTGGTGAAGTTCGGGCTCGCCGGGTTTGGACGAACTTCAGGTCAAAGTTCAGGTTTGGGACCCGAACCTGGACCCTATTAAAGTCAAAGGGGACCCGACCTTCACTTTATTATTTTCGGTTACAACAGAAAATAATACCATTCTTAAGATAGAATGCTAAATAAAATAGCCTTTGAGGGGTTAAAAACAACTCACCTCATCCACTTGATCGCGCAGTCGGTATCCTCTTCCTTTTTCAGGACCTGCAAAAGGACCTGCGATGACATCACCGCAGGTCCTGCTGAATAAAGATAGAAGAATTTTCTATCTTCATTCAGCAGGACCTGCGATGACGTCACCGCGCTGACCACGTGGTGAGCGCGGTGACGTCATCGCAGTTTTTTTTGCAGGTCCTGAAGAAAGAACAGGATACCGGCTGCACAATCAAGTGGATGAGGTGAGTATTTTTTATTATTTTTAACCTCTCAATGGCTATTTTATTTAGTATTCTCTCTTAAGAATGCTATTATTTTTAGTTATAACCAAAAATAATAAAATCACCTGAACTTCAGTGAAAAGGTTTGGGTCCAGGTACCCGAACTCGCAAAGTTCGGGACGAACTTTGCAGTTCGGGTTCGCTTAAATCTTATCAGATGTTTACACAAGTCCTAAAAGTAGATAAAGATAACCAAATCAAACACATGAGTCAAAAATATTAGACGTGGTCATTTTTTGAACCGAGGAAAGCAATCCAATCACATGTCTAAGAATGGCAACCTTTAGGATTAGCAGATAGTTTGAAAGTGAAATTAGAGTTGGTGTTTTCAATCAACAGGATGGCAATCAGGTGTGTTTAATTTAAAGTGATAAATTCTGACAGAAGAAACAAATACACTGGCGGGCGCTACATAGTGTACTACAGTAGAGAAGCACTGATGAGTGTTGCACAATTCTTTCACCTTGTTCAGTTGTGATCAACCACAACCACTATTAAGGTGTAGACACAGGGTGAATAACCCAGGTAATGGTCAGCAGCAGGTGCCCAGATTACGCCACGGAGTATAACCGGACTTGAATATGGATGTACAATGAACTCTGAGGAACAGTATACTATCAATAAAACTTTAATTTTTTTCAATCAGTGGAGCGCTGGAGTCCGTATTTTCTACTGCAGCTTATTGAGGCTCCTCAGAGTTTAATCTTTAATTTGAAGAACAGGGATCTAGCAAAATATGATCTTCACAACACATTCGTGTAAGTGTGTTGTAGCACAAACAAAGGAGATTTCTAAGGACCTCAGAAGAGTAGTTGTTGATACTCAACAGGCTGGAAAAGGTTACAAAATTAGCTCGAAAGAGTTTGGACTTTGTGTACAAATGGAGGAAATTCAAGACCATTATTACCTTCCCCAGGAGAAAAGATCACGCTAAGAGCAATTCCACAAGGTTGCAAGGTCACAAAGGAACCCAAGGTAACCTCTAATAACTATGGGCTTTTCTCACATTAGATAATGTTCCAGGGGTATTCACATCTCAAGCATTGATGGCATATTGCTAGGAAATGCCACCAATGTCAGATATGTGTGGGTCCGTCTGGGACCTGCTCCTATCTCTAGAACAGGGTCCCTGAAGTGAAGGAGAGCACGCCACGCAATCAGGGAGTACTTTCCATTCACTGCTATGGGAGTTCTGAAAATAGTCAAATGAGCATGCTCTGCTATTTTCAGAAGTCCCATAGTGGTGAATGGAGAGCGCACTGCACATGGTCACCTCTCCTCTCTATTCAGCACTAAGGAACTGTTGGAAATAGCTGAGCCAACGTTCTATTTTCGGAACTTCCATATTGGTGAACGGAGGGTGGCTGTGCATGCGTGGCTGCTTCCCTTCACTTTGGGAAGGGGTCCTTTCAGGAGATAAGAGATGACAAGCGTTATATTTGAAGAAAGAAATGCACTGCATTCCAACATAAAACCCTCATCCCATCTGTGAAACACAGTGGTGGTAGTATCATGGTTTGCGCCTGTTTAGCTACATATGGGCCAGGATGGTTGTGAAACCCCTTTAAAAATGACAGATATTAGTGATAAATTTGTTTCTATGGTTCTGAATGATAATATATGTATCATTAAAGGGTTTATCCCCTCTAGCCTATCTCTACCCAGCATCAGAAACTTTAATTTTGAATTTAGTTATTTCCAGTCTCAAAATTTCCTTTTATACACTTTGAACCTGGAATGTGAAATGCGTGATGATGTTTAGCTAAATTTTCATGTTGTAAAGCTGCTTTAGCTGACCTTCTGTCTGCTGAACTGACATGAATGGACCAATGTGGTCAATAGTGATTTTTATCCCTGACTAACTGCACAATGTGTTTGTGCACTATGTTTAATGTATATGGGGAAAAAAGCTCCTGGCATATCCATAGGTCTCATTCACCCCATAGAGGTCAAATGATTGTCCTTTTGATTTCCATCAGGCTGGCATGTGGCAACATAGCTGTTTTTCAAATATATAGGAAAGCTTGGCAGATTGCACTTTCCTATAAAGAGGACCATCGCACAAAACAGGAAATGCACAGCTTCCCTTTTTTTTTTTTAAATGGGTCTCTATGGGTGACATATTTAAGTATGTATGCCATCCGTCACAGGCCTAGGCCCAAAAAATACATTGTGAGCCTCTGATGGAAGCCACAAACACGGTGGGAGATTTATCAAACTGGTGTAAAGTAGAATTAGCCAAGTTGCCCATAGCAACCAATCAGATTCCACCTTTCATCTTCCAAAAGAGTTGTGAAAAATGAAAGGTGAAATCAGATTGGTTGCTATGGGCAACTAGGCCAGTTCTATTTTACACCCGTTTGATAAATCTCCCCCACAGTGTATACATAGCCTAGCATGTTAAATCTGCATGGTTAAAGCATTTTCAAGAGAATTCTTTTACCTTAACAACTATAATTAAAGGGGATTTTAATATTAATGATTTATCCTCGATATAGAGCCTCATTATCTGATCTGTGAAGGTCCGACTCTCCCCCTACCGATCAGCTGTTTGGAGAGACCGTGACGCTCCATGTGACCGGTGAACTTGATGTCACTAGCCTATGCACATCTCAGTCCCATTCAAGTGCATTGGGGTGAGCTGCAATACCAAGCACAGCCGTGAGTGCTGCGGCCCCCTTTAAAAAGCTGATAGTTCAGGGTGCAAGGAGTCTGAATCCCGGCCGATCTGATATTGATGACCTACTGTATACTGAGGATGGGCCATTAATATTAAAATTTTGGAAAATCCTTTTGAACCCCCCCCCCCCCCCACGCGCAGCAGTCACATTAAAATTGGAAAAAGACTCTTGAAAATGTCATTTTTTGTAATTGTAGATTTTGACTTCATGTCTCAAGTAAATATAGTTGGTGCACAACTCAGGTGATGGAAGTACATTTTAACCCCTTTATGACATAAATAATTTTAGCCTTAAGGACCGCTAAAAAAAATTTCCCCTCTGTATACTGGCGGTTATAACATCGCGAGTAACGCTAGGGAGGCTTGTCACCTTCACGTCTGCCATTGGCTTCCCCCCCCCCCCACCAGGGAGAAGCTGCAACAACAGAGCGGGGACCCGGGTAGGTATATTCAATGTGGGGGACACGGCATATTGGGGGACATTTTCATACTCTCCGATAACCCCTTTAAGGCTTAAAGTAGTACCCCTCACTCTGCTTTTGAGCTCTGCTCGGGCTAAACTACTGTATTAGGTACATAACCCAGAGCTCGAGCAAAGCTTGGGCAAAACTGGTAGGGAGCTGCCGTAACAAATGAACTGGTTTAACATGTTGCTCTATTTCCATATTAGTATTTATGGTGAGGGGAGTCATTAATTTCATTTTACTACAATCAAACTTGAATTTTCAGGTTGAAGACATTAAGCTTGCTGTCAGTAAAATAAATGTAGGTGTTTTTTATACAAAATACTCACTTGAACTTCTCCTGTCTCATTTTCCTTCAGTACAAAGCTAAGCTTTTCAGTTTCTGGTCCAGCCAAGAGCCGCAAGTATAGCGGATGCTCTGTTAGTGCAAGCTTCTGAAAGAGAACTAGAGAACTTCAAGAGTTAATCTATGTAATGACCAAAATGCATATAGTATAATATAAGAAAAAGTAGTTTTCAGCATAGAGCAACGTTTCACTACTGTATATATTCACTCTAAGAACTCAATCGGCTATATTGTAGTTGCATTTTAGCAGCCAGTTTATGGGCAAAATCCCCCCTGCCATTCAAGTGAACAGATTAAGAATTGCAACCATAATGTGGACGCTAAAGTGGAGCTGCCTAAAGGCTATCTGAATATGGCCTAATACACAGCTAAAGTATTGATGCCACCTTCTTGGGACATTGCAACACCAGTACATATATTTGTAAAGGTACATACTATACTAAGGCCTCTTTCACACTAGCGTTTTAGCTTTCCATCCTAGAGATCCGTCCTCGGGTCTCTAGGACGGAAAGCTACTGATCAGGATTATCCCCATGCATCCTGAATGGAGAGAAATCCGTTCAGGATGCATCAGGATGTCTTCCGTTCAGTATGTGAACGTTTTTTGGACGTTGACAAAAGCGCAGCATGCTGCGGATTTGTCTCCGTCCAAAAATCCGGAAGACATGCCGTAACGCCGGATCCGAATTAATGCCCATTGAAGTGCATTAATCCGGATCCGGCCTTAAGCTAAACGTCGTTTCGGCGCATCGCCGGATCCGACGTTTAGCTTTTTGTCAATGGTTACTATGGCAGCCAGGACGCTAAAGTCCTGGTTGCCATAGTAAAGAGTAGGGGGAGCGGCATACTTACATTCCGTGATCCATGCACGCGGGGCGCTCTGACGTCATTCAGGAGTGCCCCGGGAGCCGCACGGAATGTAAGTATGCCGCTACTATGGCAACCTGGACGCTAGTAGCGTCCTGGCTGCCATAGTAACACTGAAAGCATTTTGAAGACTGATCAGTCTTCAAATGCTTTCAGTTCACTTGCGTTGTGCCGGATCCGGCGTGCATTCCGGCGACGGAAGTGCACGCCGGATCTTCACAACGCACGTGTGAAAGAGGCCTAATATGATCCCTATGCGTTAGCCATTTGATAGACTGCTGCATTTTAACAGGCTCCTGTCAGTCTAGCTTGTACTGAGCAATGTGGGGTTTTATCAGCAGCAGGGGAGGAGGTACACTAACATGACCTTCTTGGTTAGATAGAAAGAAATTGAGCTTAGCTTGTGAATACACCAGACTTGTGAATTCTGGCAGTCTGTAATTTTTAAAATGGTCATTTTAATATCATCCAGTAAAACGTTTCATACAACCATTTTGAATGGAATTTTCAAAGTAAGTACACCAGCCTCATCAAATCTATTCCAAATTCTAATAATGTAAACCATTTGTATTTTGAAATCTGCCTTATGGTAATCTAAGTGCAGTCCCGTTCAACCCTGCGAAGGAATGGGAGAACCAGGTCACCCTTTCTTTTCCAGTTGAAATTAGTCCTAAAGGACTTCCAGGTGGAGAGGAGTTCTGCTCTGCTAGTCACATGCTGCTTTCTAGTCTACCACATGATGACTTAAAATCCAGCCTCCTGATTTTATTTTGGCAATGATTCTCAGTGAACTCATCCAATATATATATTTTTTTAAATTGATAGCATGTAAAATATGCAAAAAAAAAAAAAAAAAACCTGTCACCATACAAATAAAATAGATTTAGAATAGATCTGAAGAAAACAAGAGACCAATCTAACTCAAAGGAATTTGCATTTCTTCCACCTAGCTTCCATTCAGGTTCAATTATTTTAACTGCAGTACGTCAAGCATTGAAGAGCAGCTACATAAATCACTTGTTCTTATGCCATGTGGCTGCCTCCTCCTCCTGATGTTTGGATCCTGCTGCTTGTAATGTACAGTGCACCCACTCACTCATTTCTCTCTTCTATTTTTCGCCCACACAGGTACTCCTATTACAGCTCCTCTTCCACATTTTTTCTTTTTCTCCATTACCTTACCAGCTCACACAACGTTGTATGACTAATGTATTCTACGGTTTCAGTTTTTGCTGCCAAGATGATTGATCACGGTACGGTACAACTAAAGAGGGTCACATGTTGGAAAGGAAATTACTTTGAACAAGTTCCACCAGAAATCCCACTAAAATGTTTTATGAAAATATTGGACTGCCAAAGCCCAAGATCTGAGTGATTTTGCTCCAGATTATCCTACTCCTCACTGGTGGCTATGAGTAAAATTAGGCTGGAATCAGTGGATGTCCCGGTGAGTCGACACACTGGCCAGGGTGATGCCCCGGACAACTTCCAGAGCCGTGCAGCCAATATAACATTTTAGCATCTGTTTTATGACTGCAGAACAATGAAAAAGATGTCGGTGCTGAATGTGTCACATTATGGTCACCAGCAGGTCAATGGGATCCTTCATGATGCGCAATGTTGTCCATCATCTTTTACTGAATCTATAAGGACATGACTATATGAATAACATATTGTACACAACAGTAGCAAACCAGTAGAGAAGGGGAGACCCTGAGCATACAGGTATGTGAGTAGGGAACTACATGATTGAAAGATACATCCATTAGCTATTGTATCTGGTTATTGTCACTCAGTATTTCCTCTTCCCAGTTACAACATATGCTGTAACATAACAGGAGCAAGTGTATCTTGTTATTTTGTGGAAATAGAAAAGTTACTTAATTTTTCTACTTGTCAGGTAGAAGTAACACCCAGGCTGGGATCTAATTGAATTCCTTTTTCTGTAACTGAGTCATTGTTCCATTTCAAGGGGGTAAATAGGAAGTTGCAGCAAATTTTAGTTTAGTTCCTTGTTCAAAAGCAGTTAAATAAAGTTGTTCCTGTAATGCTTCTGGTTAGTGCACTGTAAATTTGACTTCTTTAGCACTGCAGTGTGAAGACCCAAAATGCGTGTGTATTTCATGTTATTTTTCTAGCCCCAAATACAGTAATACATTATTATATTTAAAAAAAAAGGACAATTAAATAAATTACTATTCTAGGTTCAAATACATCTACTTGAAAACAACGTATTCTGTAAACCTGCTGATCACTAGGTCAGACTTCGGGAAGAATCGTCTGCTCATAAATCGAGGGAAATGTAGCATACATGGCAGCCATGAACTACTGACCACATATTATATGCATGGGCTTATTCTACTAGAACCGGACCCTATCTTCCTTAATGACTCTCCTCTTTGGCTCAGAGTGGAGTTCCTGAGCAGGGGACCTGTCTCTCACGGATGAGGTATAGGAGGAAACACCACACAGACAATCAGGAGGGAAAGGGAAAGCCGCTAGGCCTCAACGCTAGGGAAAGGAAAAGGTCCCCACCTAGAAAACCCTATCCCGACCCTGACTCCTAACCGTATTCACCCCTTGAAGGTAGGAATGCCCATATCCTTGAACCTGGGTCCCTGGAGACCCTAAAGATCCCTATGGATATTTGCAGGGCTGAGACAGCCCGTTTCTTCCCAGATGAATAAACAAGAGTTTCCCTGAGGCCTAGTAACAACCAACAAGGAAGGGAAAACAAAACACAGACGCAACACTTAAGGGTCCTTTCACACTTGCGTTCTGAGGATCTGGCAGGCACTTCCATCCCGCCGGATCCGTCAGAACGCAAGTCGCCTGAAAGTATTAGAAGACTGATCAGGATCCTGACCAGTCTTCTAATGCTTTCAGGTTACTATGGCAGCCAGGACGCTATTAAAGTCCTGGTTGCCATAGTAGGAGCGGGGGAGCGGTATACTTACAGTCGGTGCGGCTCCCGGGGCACTCCTGAATGACGTCAGAGCGCCCCATGCCCATGGATCACGTGATCCATGCGTGTAGGGCGCCCTGACGTCACTCTGGAGCGCCTCGAGAGCCGCACGGATGGTAAGTATACTGCTCCCCCGCTCCCCACTACATTTTACCATGGCAACCAGGACTTTAGCGTCCTGGCTGCCATGGTAACAATTGAGAAAAAGCTAAACGTCGGACGACGACGACGTTTAGCTTAAGGCCGGATCCGGATTAATGCCTTTCAATGGGCATTAATTCCGGATCCGGCCTTGCGGCAAGTGTTCCGGATTTTTGGACGGAACAAAAAGCGCAGCATGCTGCGGTATTTGCTGCGTCCAAAAAACGTTCCGGTCCTGAACTGAAGACATCCTGATGCATCCTGAACGGATTTCTCTCCATTCAGAATGCATGGGGATGATTCTGATCAGGATTTTTCCGGCATAGAGACCCGACGACGGATCTCTATGCCGGAAAACAAAAACGCCAGTGTGAAAGGGCCCTAACTTCTGTAGCGATGGACGAACAGGAACACCAGAGAGGACAACACACCAGCTCTTCCAAAACCAAATGAAGCTATCTTACCATAAAGTCAGAAGGGTGTCGTAAGACTTAATAGGGTATAAGTAATGACTACTAAGCTACAACTGAAACAAGGGATGTGGTCATTAACAACAACCACACTGAATCCAGAGTAATCAAAGAGGCTGTTAGATTCCTCCAGTCTCCTTGATCTCCTGACATTTGTCACAGGAGGGACCTTGACACTGTCTGTCATGTTTATGGATGGGCTTGGTCTACTAGAACAAGATCCTCTCTTTCTTATTGACTTAGTGACTCTTCTCTCTGGCCCATCTGTGATGTTCATATGCCCTAACAGGCAAAATGTGAGAGTCTGGCCTTTATATGAAACCTCTTTAATGAATTAGATTCTTCTAAGGCTTGCTTAAAGGGGCTATCTGAGATAACTAAAATTGGACAGGCCCTGCAATGGCCTAAAATAAAAAAAAATCGTCTTATACACACCGCTATCTGTGCAGCACTGGCTTAATTCTCCTGCCACTGCTTGGGATATTGCACATGATTGCTGCAGACAATTTCAGTCAACCACTGAGGACATTGACGGCAGGGGTAACGTTACAGACACCTCCATGTCACTGTGCATGTCACACTGTCGGTAACATGCAGGCATACAGAATGTCATCACCGCAGCCAATCATTGTCCCTAAAGCTAGAGGACAGGGATTGGTTGCAGTGGTCATATGAACTTTCCTATGCAGTTTGTTAGCAAAGAAGAGTGGCAGGAGGACTACAGAAGTGGATGAATATAATTGTATTTATTTATTTTAGAATTATCTCGGACAACCCCTTTAACATACTTCAGAAAAAAATCTTCGAAAATGCTATGTGAAATCCTGAGCTTTTGGCATGCATTAACTTGAAATAAAAATTCTGTATTCTTACATGAGTTAAATATGCAATGACTTGACTCACCTTGTCCATCCTTTTGCATTTGCTTGAACAGTGCAAATTTGAGAGGATCATCCAACACTTGGAACTTCTGTAGAAGACCCCTGATGACTTCACTGGCGGTAGTCAAACTGCTGATGTGAAGTTGTTTTACAGCATCCAGGGGCAGGTAGAAGGAAGTCTTTTTCTCCACTGGACTACTTGATGAAATAGCTTTCATGGTGATAACGGATGAAGACTCAGGTTTGTCCGTTACAGTGACTGGACGTTGAAGCTTCAGATGCACCTTAATGAATCCATTGTAAGTGCCATCCTCTCTCTGATCGTTGCAAGAAAATGTAACACAGTTCATCACTTAGAGAACACAACACTTTTCATACATGATAATTTGTATGAAGAAGCTTTCTACAGCAGGAACATACTTCTACAGCCCAAACATACTTCTTTGGGTAACATCTGATATTGTTCTGACATTCAAATATATCCATGTTGATCACCTCCTGCTGACTTTATATACAATTCTTACATTTTGAAAATAAAGCTACTAATTGGGCGAGCACTTAACACTTGGTAACTTGGTAACACAATTAGTAGCTTTATTTTCAGATTATTTTATACCCTGAGGGTAGGTGTCCCTCTTTGTGGGCTTGTAGCACCTGCTCCATAATCCATCTACAGTAAGCCACCGTTATTTTAGCAAAATTAGCAAATTCTTACATTTTACTGTACTTGCATGACGAGAAAAATGCTATTCTGTATGACTGTATTTGGGATAGACGGCAGAACCTTCTTTCAACATGACCTAAGCCCCGACAATGTTTACTCATTCTTTCACACCTTGGATCTACTCATTATTCAATTAAAATGGTAAATTTATATGGACACGATGCATAGGAATTTCAGTGGGATTTAAATACATATCAAGGTCAAAGTGGGGCTCCTTGGGTCCACCAGAGGAAATTATTCTTAATGCCCAAATCACATATCAACAATAAAGTCTAAGAGATTGTATGATGAATGTAGAGAAATAGATGGGCGCAATCACCAGCTGTATAACAAAGTCCTTTATTCCCATCAAGAATAAAACATAGCAAGGCAGCTCACACACAGTGCATCAGAGTAGCGACGGACGTTTTGCGCAAACACGTGCTTCTTCAGGCCACTGACCTCAGCACACATCTACATGCTATATATATATATATATATATATATATATATATATACACACATCAACACGCGGGGTCAGCACGGAATTCATAAGCGTGATCCCGCTCCTGACTAGATACATGCTGAATCATTATACATAAATGCATTAAACAATAAACCCAAATGAAAGAAATATACTTAAATCATTTCTATCGTTAAGTCCTAAAGGGCCCATGGCTCCAGTGTGCAAAATCCACATTGCTTCTCTTTGTAACAGGAGGCGATGTCTTTCGCCCCTGTGGCAGATTCAAAACTAGCTCAATGCCAGCGTATCTAAGAGATTTGCAATCTTCACCATGCTAATTTCTCATATGGTCAATTAGTGGGACATCCTTTACCTGTTTTTATTGCATTGACATGTTCCCCGAACCTTTCATACATACATCTATTTGTTCTCCCAGTGTAGAAGCGTCCACATTGACACAAAACTACATATACTACAAATGTACTTTTACATGTGATAAAACTGGTCACCTTGTAGTGAATCCCTCCAAAACTAAGAGCTTCGGCTTGGGATACAGCCTGGTTGAGCAGTTTGATGTAGCTAGTTTTGAAATTGAGTTATTTAAAGCTATACGCTAAATGTACCTTCATAAGACCTTTAGAGATGTTTCCCATCAAGAGAGAGAGGGGTCAAACAGGGTGAGATTCCAGTGTGTATTGGTATCTTAGGTGCTAATGTCATTAGTGAGTTTGATGAAGCAGAGGTTTCCTGTCTAGAATTTCTTACTGATAGACAACTCAGTAAGGCGACTGACCATGAGGGTCTTCATCACAGATTGGATGGGGGCATTATGTCCACATATTGTCCTCCCTTGTCTGCTGGTGGAAGTATTGACATCTTTTACCATCAAGTACTCAAACATATCAAAGCATTGTTATATCCAATTGCTGAGGATAATATCAGTAGAGAGGAGACAGATAGGTTTAAATTGGATTCGTTCTCAGAATGATGTTGTGGTGAAACCAGCAGACAAGGGAGGAAATGTGGTATTTATGACCAAGGAATACTATCTCAGTGAAGCTTTGAGACAATTAAGAGATGGGCAGACATATGAGATGTTGTCTGTGGACCCTGTGGCAGATATTCAGCATCGTCTTAGGAGTTTGCTACACAAATATATGGTTATGGATTTTATATCTAGTCGAATGATAGAAAAACTCTTACCGCTGCACCACACTAAGCCTGCTTGGTATTTCCTACCCCAGATTCACAAGTTGCTGAGCCAACCCCCTGGCCACCCTATTGTGGCAGGAATTTGACTCGGTGACTGAACCTCTATCTAAATATGTTGATTGGTTATTGAGACCACTACTGGTTGGTGCCCCCGCTTATTTACGAGATATGAACGACTTCCTTCTGGACTTGAGGGATTTTCACTGCCAGGGGGAGTTGAGTTTGGTATCCCTAGATGTGGAGAGTCTTTATACTCGCATACCACATGAGGCTGACGTTCAGGGCCGGCGCGTCCTATAAGCGGACTAGGCCGCCGCGTAGAGGGCGCTGCTAGGAGCGCCGGCCCTGCCTCATGCTGCAGCCGCCCGAGCGCTCTGAATTGAGCCTCAGACGGCTGCAGCACTCCCCGGGCTGGCGCGTCCATGAGGACGCACCGCCCGGGCTCAGCATGAAGAGAGGAGCTGACAGGAGGGAAGCGCTCAGCGTCCCTCCTGTCAGTCCATTGCAGCGGCCGAGCTCTGATGGCCGCGGGTACAGGAGCATGTGTCTCCTGTACCCGGCCGGACTGACATGAAGTGCGCACACAGTGTGCACTGCCTGTCAGTCCGTCAGGGTACAGGAATCTAAAGCTCCTGTACCCGTGGACCATAAAGCGCTCGGCCACGCTACATTACAGGCGGGGAGGGAGGGGGAGAATGACAAGAGTGGGGGAAGAATGACAAGAGGGGGAGAAGAATGACAAGAGGGGGAGAAGAATGACAAGAGGGGAGAAGAATGACAAGAGGGGGAGAAGAATGACAAGAGGGGGAGAAGAATGACAAGAGGGGAGGAAGAATGACAAGAGGGGAGGAAGAATGACAAGAGGGAGGGGGAGAGAATGACAAGAGGGGGAGAAGAATGACAAGAGGGGGAGAAGAATGACAAGAGGGGAGGAAGAATGACAAGAGGAGGGGGAGAGAATGACAAGAGGGGGAGAAGAATGACAAGAGGGGAGGAAGAATGACAAGAGGGGAGGGGGAGAGAATGACAAGAGGGGGGAAGGAAGAATGACAAGAGGGGGGGGAGAAGAAGGACAAGAGGGGAGGAAGAATGACAAGGGGGGGGGAAATGACAAAGGAGGAGGGGTGAAGAATGACGGGGGAGAATGATAGGGGGCGGCAAACTTTTCTTTTGCCTAGGGCGGCAAAAATCCTTGCACCGGCCCTGCTGACGTTACAGCAGTTATAGAGACATTGGGAAAAACAAACAAGAGTGATCTTTGTGAATTCATTAGGGAAGCCTTGGATTTCATTCTTACCAATAATGTGTTTAGATTTGGGAATCAGTGGTATGGACAGAAGCATGGTACTGCCATGGGGACCCCTGTATCATGTTCGTTTGCCAACATCTACTTGTCAAGGTTTGAAGATAAATATATATTTTCCACTAGTAATCCATTCTTATGTTATACCCAATTATTTTTGAGATATGTAGATGAAATCTTCATAATATGGTCAGGAACACAGGCTCAATGTGTTGAATTTGTGACATACCTGAACATGACCAATGACATGAACATGAAATTCACCTTGAATTTTGGCGGTGCTGTTTTGGAGTTTTTGGATGTGACTGTCATGGTGAGTGGTGGAGAGTTGGTTACCAAGGGCTATCGCAAGCCCACAGCGACTAACTCTCTACTACACTATGATAGTTTCCACCCTCAAACAGTGAAAGAGTCTGTCCCTTATGAGACAATTTATTAGATTATGGAGAATTATTCACACTGAAGAAGTCTTTAAAGGGATTCTTTCACCCCCAAACCCCAATTTTCACTACTTACATCATTATTTGGTAAATAGTGCCCCCATTATATAGCCACTTACCCCATAATTTTTAAACTTACAGATGATGAGAAAACGAAGTTTATAATACCTGTCAATCAATAGTGAAGGAGCCCAGGGGCGGCGTCATACCGGCCGGAGCCCAGGCCGCGCGCTCATCTAACTTTTCTACCACGCCCCCTTTCACCCAGGCGGCCCGCCCATTGTGATGCGCTCGGCCTCGTCCAGAACTGGCCAAATCCCGCGCCTGCGCCGTGGATTATGTACTGTGGGTCTTTTTATTGTATTGCATAAAAATGTATGAGAAACACATACTCTGCTTTGAAAATGTATTTGGTGAAATTCCTAGGGAGGGAGGGAGGCAGGCAGGGTGACAGCCAGCTCCAGCGCCCACGACTCTTCCTGAGGCTCCGATCCTGCGCTGGTACACTATCGCAGTACGGGCCCCGCGCCTGCGCACAGGAGTAGCCCGATGCTTGCGCCAGTGTCGGGAATCCAGTGCGCAGGCGCGGACTGCCCGATCCACGGCGCAGGCGCGGGATTTGGCCAGTTCTGGACGAGGCCGAGCGCATCACAATGGGCGGGCCGCCTGGGTGAAAGGGGGCGTGGTAGAAAAGTTAAATGAGCGCGCGGCCTGGGCTCCGGCCGGTATGACGCCGCCCCTGGGCTCCTTCACTATTGATTGACAGGTATTATAAACTTCGTTTTCTCATCATCTGTAAGTTTAAAAATTATGGGGTAAGTGGCTATATAATGGGGGCACTATTTACCAAATAATGATGTAAGTAGTGAAAATTGGGGTTTGGGGGTGAAAGAATCCCTTTAAAATGCAGGCACTGGACCTAAAGAGACGCCTCCTTGATAGGGGTTACCCCGAAAAAATGTTGGAAGCAGCCATAGAAAAAGCTGGTAGATTCCCACAATGTGAATTGCTTAAAATTAAAAGAAGTAGAGAGAGTAAAAAAGATAACTACAGAAGGTTTACCTTCTCATTCAAATATAGTCCCATGGCAGATATAATACGGAGAGCGATCATAATAGATTACTTTCACATTAGCAGCCTGTTCTGGCGGGTGAACAGCCTGTCAGATCCGTCCTGTGGCTTGTTCAAGTGGGCCCCCAGACTGCCACTCCGTCCTCACTGACTATAATAGGGGCGGGGGCGGAGTTCCAACGGCAGCGCACTGCGAATACTTTTAGTCCGGCAGCCTCTCGACGTGCGCTGCCATGCTGCCGCTGGAACTCCGCCCCCATTATAGTCAATGGAGAAGGAGCGGCAGTCCGGGGGCACACGTAAACTAGCGGCAGGACGGATCCGACAGGCTGTTCACCCGCCCGAACAGCCTGACGTACTCCTCTGCCGCTATTGTGAAAATAGTCATAATTGGGAAATTTTGAGAAGTGATAATAGCTTGATGGAATGTACACAAAATAAACCTTTAATCACTTATACCCTATTTTTTTCTGTCAGTACAATTCACAGAATTAGTTTTGGAGGGATTCACCACAAGGTGACCAGTTTTATCACATGTAAAAGTACATTTGTAGTATATGTAGTTTTGTGTCAATGTGGACACTTCTACACTGGGAAAACAATTAGATGTATGTATGAAAGGTTCGGGGAACATGTCAATTCAATAAAACAGGTAAAGGATGTCCCAGACTAATTGACCATATGAGAAATGAGCATGGTGGAGATTGCAAATGTCTTAGATTCGCAGGCATTAAGCAAAGTTTGAATCCGCCACAGGGGGCGATAGAAATCGCTTCCTGTTACAAAGAGAAGCAATGTGGATTTTGCGCACTGGAGCCATGGGCCCTTTAGGACTTAATGATGGAAATGATTTAAGTGTATTTCTTTCATTTGGGTTTATTGTTTAATGCATTTATGTTTTTATGTATAATGATTCAGCATGTATCGAGTCGGGAGTGGGATCACGCTTATGAATTCTGTGCTGACCCCGTGTGTTGACGTATAAAGATAGCATGTAATTGCGTGCTGACGTCAGTGGCCTGAAGAAGCGCGTGTTTGCGTGAAACGGCCGTCGCTACTCTGATGCACTGTGCCTTGCTATGTTTAATCCTTGATGGGAATAAAGGACTTCGTTTGTTATACAGCTGGTGATTGCTGCCCATCTATTTCTCTACATTCATCATACTTATTGTCTTGAGGCCTGTTTGTACGTGCATGTGCGGGGATGTTTGAATCAGACTGTTGGAACAAAAGCTGTGCCGCCTATATTCTACCTATTCATTTACTAAGAGATTGTAATTCGAAGAAATAGACCCTAGTGGCAATCTTATCATATTCCTCTGCTGTATAACATTCATTATGACCTTGGGAACACACTTCGAGGGCCATCTGTAAATGTGACTAGACATGTGTAACATGTACGGACGAGGGTGTATAGGACAATTAAAAATGTATTTTCATGCCAGTATAAATCAGTGGTCTCTGAACATTTTGACATGTTTTCCAAGGATAATGTACCAGATGTCCGGTGTAAGTTTCAATTTCCTGGAGATATGGACTTTTACCTATATACTCGTCCGAATTACTTATTATCTAATTATATGACTATAAGATAATGCCAAATGTATCACGTGTAACCTGTAAAGGTCCAATCTTATGTACTGTAACCGCCTTAAATCCCCTACTATCATAAGGATTTAAAATAAAGCTCTTTTGAGGCGGACCCCAGATCTCCTCAGATACAGTCCTTGTTGTGATTGTGCCTGTGTTATCGTCCGATTGACTTAATATTTGGTTGTTGGTTGCTTTATACCTGAAGAATTAATTACTCTGACATTTCTTAGAGGCCCTCAGCGAGATATCCAAACCGGCTGGTTTGGGACTGAACCACAAGGAAGCAGCACCCACGGGTTGAGGAACACAAATCCTAGGTAAGTGAGCCATTGACTCACACGCTTTCCTGAGGCTGTGGGGGGTGCTTCAGGATCAGTCCTCCTTCAAGGTTTCGGATATCATTCAGGTAGAGAGTAATCAAGTAAATTGATCCAGGTCGATGCTTTTAACTGATTTAAAGTGTTATTGTACTGTATATATGACTTTGTTACTAACCTGCTCAAACTGTAGAACGTGTGTGTTTGATGGATGACGTGAACCTTGTTTTGTCTACTGGTGTCCTGTGAAGGGTTAACTGAATCTCGGTAACTCTGATCAGGGGTGTGAGTTAAGTGGCTGCTCTTGGCAACAGGAGGAGTCCATGTGAGTCAGGATAAGGGCTTTTGCATTTCTTGGTAGAAAACCCGGAAACGGGGACATCGAGTCAGAAGCCAGTCTGTTTTGTCCGTCTGTGTTGTTTGTCTTACAGCCACTACTGAAACACTTTGCTTATATTAATCTGTGAGGTTGAGCATTCTCCAGAAAGGCAGCTCCAATTTTTTTTCTCCTGGACCTTTGTGGTTCACTATAGTATCAGAGCCTGGGCCCACTGGAGGGTACTCTGGTACTCTGGTGGGCCAATCTGACATATGAATACACAATCAAAACTGACAATTGTGGAGTGCCACAGAGGTCAGTGTCGGACCCTATTGTCGTTAATATATTTATTAATGACCCTTCAGAGGGAATACATGATATCATATCAATTGTTTAAGATAGGTGCATACACAGATCTCATAGGGCCCCATAGCAAAACTTAGTATGGGCCCCCTGCACCTAGTTTCCCAGTGTACATACATCCCAGGCAATGCAGAACATGTACAATGCCGCAGATTTCTGACAAATTTAATTTTTTTTCAATCAAGTAGAAAAAATTATAATAGTTATAAAAGTATAATCAAATACTAATTTTAACAAAAAAAAGTTGCCTTTGGCCTCACCCACTTTACTCGACTTTTATGTCAGAAAGAGTAAAACAGGGGGTTGAAATATATGGCGCTTATTCTGAACACCATATTTCTCAATGTATTTACACCAGAAAAATACATAGCTAAATCTGCTTCTCTTCTATTACGAAGCTAGCTGGCTCCCTGCAGCCACCACTAGGGGGAGCTCAGTGAATAGAAATTAATACAACTACTGCAAAAGCTGTAATACTGTCTTTGCATTGAGCTTCCCCTAGTGGCGGCTGCATGAAAATACAGTGTTTTCACACAGGAGGAAAAGATAAGGAAGTTCTATACAGAGATTATTTCTGGATAAAAGTGACATGGAAAAGGATTTTAGTACATTAGGAATATATAATACCATAGCAACCAGAGTTGGCTTCTGCCATTGCAATGGGATCATGGGCTACATCAAAAAAGGTAAAGATACACTGCCCCCTTCCTCCTCCAGCCTAGCAGAGATCACAGGAGGGGATTGCTTTTAGCCTTTATATCTCGGGCTCTGCATAAGATAGAGTTATAGGCCTTGTATGAAAGCTGGGAATCTAAGCTTTAAAACAAGTCCAGAATTAAAGCATTGTCTCCTCTTCTGAAACCTGCTTTTACTTTCAGCTGCTGTCACTCCTGACTTGATTTCTAAAGACTATGGGGGTCATTTATCAATCTGGTGTAAAGTAGAACTGGCTTAGTTGTCCATAGCAACCAGTTAGATTCCTCCTTTAATTTTCCACAGGAACTGTCCAAAATGAAAGGTGGGATCTGATTGGTTGCTATGGGCAACTAAGCCAGTTCTACTTTACACCAGTTTGATAAATGACTCCCATAGCTCTTGCACTTTACAAATCCCATGGAATATTAAAACAGATGACAAAATTGGAGCTTGAGAGCATTGAACAGACTGAGAACGAAGTGATAAAATGAAGGGATGGACTATAGTATACATAAAGATTATAAAAATTAGGGTTATTTAGTTTAGAAAAAAGATGGCTGAGAAGATACCTAATAACCATGTCAGAATAGACCAAAGGTGGATACAGAGATCTCTCCCATGATCTATATACTATATATACCAAAAAGAAGAGGGTTCTTTACTGTAGTGAGTATTGAGACTATGAAACTTTCTGCCACAGGTAGTTGTCATAGTTTAATTATTAAAAGAGTTTAAAGGGGGTGCAGATGCCTTTCTTGAAAGGTTTTATTCTGATTTAGAGTTGGGAAGAGGTTGGGAAGGATGCTTAAAAAACGGATAGCTACCATGTGCACTTGTTTTTTTTCTCACTCCTAACAATAGAATGGGTTATTCTCTTATTATTCTCTTAACGAACCTGAGTTAGGATTCTTGGATTAGGCACATGGATCCATGAAAAAAAGGTATGTGTGTCTGGCCCCATTGGGTCAGTGTACATGAGTTCTTATACTGAACATCTGGCCTGAGTAATAAGGATGTTTTTATTATCCAGTATGAAGGGGTGACTTTCAAATTAGAAATTGTATAGTAGCAAAATTGTGATTAATGTAGAGCAAAGAGCACATTCAAATTTGTGTTCATTGATGGTATCTGCAACAAAAATGACAATTGATATTGCAGGGTTGCTTACCATCTTCATAATTAAGCCGTTCTGAACCATCATGTTGAAGGTCTCTATTCTCTGCCTCAATTCTTGGATGCTGGGCTTCTTCTCTTCTTTTGGCTCATCTTGAACCTACAAACATTGCAACATAAGTTCATTAACCACAAAATGGGGCTGTAGCTTTGGAGAGTGCCAAACAACATGTAGTGATGTTATTAACACAGTGGGGCAGGTTTACTAATGCTGTCTAAAATTAAGACACTGTAGACATTCTTAAACAGAGCCAGATTCATCACAGTGGCTGATGCTGGATGATGAATCTGTTGCATCTTTAGATTTTCTAGTCTAAGTTTACATAACTGATAAGTACGCTTAGTTTTACTTCAAAAATGCAGCACCCTATGCACTCCAGATTAGTGGATTCAAGTTCTACAACATTTTAGTCAGAAACATTTTCAGTGTACAGCATTCTCAGGTTCTGCTGCAGTGGAGTAATAACTAGTTAAAGCACCCTGCACACTTCAGGTACATTTTGGCCAGTCGTATTATTGGAACTGCAAGCTGCTGTGCGAATTGCGGACATTGTGACAGATTATGGTTGCTGGGCAGAGATCCCAGTACTAGAGACTGCAGCAAGAGAAAGAGGAGTACGATTGCTGTAAACATCTGCTTAGCCTTCTCGAAATGAGAATTTGCACTCTGTACAGATAATTGATGAATGTACTACAACTCCTATTGTGCACACAGTAAAGAGAGACTTTTGTTACGTTCAATCTTGCCTAGTTTCTGACTCTCCTAACCAGGGGCGTAGCTAACGGCTCATGGGCCCTGGTGCAAGAGTTCAGCTTGGGCCCCCTTTCCCTCAGTGCTTTGTGTGTCTTCTTATGCGGGTATTTGGCCCCCCTCAGGCTCCTGGGCCCGGTAGCGACTGCTACCTCTGCACCCCCTATAGCTACGCCCATGCTCTTAACACCATTCACTGGCAATTGCATTGTTTCAAGCCCTGGCTTGTACCCACAGAGATTTAAACATCAAGGGCACCCACAAACTACCAGGTACAGGCAGGAGCCCTAGCTACAGGGAGTGCTGTGAGGGAATATAAGGTGCCCCTTCCCTTCACTCGACCAATCCCAGGGAGCAACGGTCGGAGGGCCACTACCACTCCCATCCTCTGCTCCGGCTCTTCAGGGGCTCACTGCACAAGCAGTCTTGGACTACTGATGTACAGTAGGCATCAGGTAATCTGAGAAGCGGTGCACGCATCTTGGATGACAGAAGAGGAGCTCATGAATCACTTTTTTCTGCAGCTGAAAAGATGAAATGGAGGGCACCATGTAAGAGATCTGTTCTTTCTCTAAATGTGAATTTTTTTTTCTTGAACCAGAGGGTCACTTAAATCATATAACTCACAGAAAAAAGATGCACCACATGGATAAGCAACTGACAACACTGGCTAATCCCTCACTCTGGTGTTAAAAGCTGAGAGATTCGCCAATATTTCCAATCAGGAACATATCGGAGCCCCTTTAGGCACCACTACACGGTATCTCAGCATGACATGGGGTCCTACCACTAGACTACCTATGGTGTGTGAACAAGGTCTGAACAGGTATTAAGTAGCCTACAGCCCCATCCCACTCACCTGCACTGCAGGACCAACAATGCAATGGGGAACACATGAGGCCGCAAGCTACACCTACAACAGACCATGTGACACCGGCTTCCAGGTGCAACAGAATGTTTACAAGCCATATGCAATGGCACATTCAATACATATAAAACAAGAATCACAAAAATAAACGTGGCCTAAATGGGTGGGACTGCTCCAGACCCCAAACACTGTGGCGTGTTTCTAACTGGGGGCAGCTCCTCCGCATGTGGTTCGCAGCGACGGCTATCCCCAGCAAAATTGCATACAATGGAGGATGCCGGCGCGAACCACAAGCACCACACAAACATCCTACACAAAATAAAACATGTGCGGATGAAAATATATAAACACATAACTCACAGAAAAAAGATGCACCACATGGATAAGCAACTGACAACACTGGCTAATCCCTCACTCTGGTGTTAAAAGCTGAGAGATTCGCCAATATTTCCAATCAGGAACATATCGGAGCCCCTTTAGGCACCACTACACGGTATCTCAGCATGACATGGGGTCCTACCACTAGACTACCTATGGTGTGTGAACAAGGTCTGAACAGGTATTAAGTAGCCTACAGCCCCATCCCACTCACCTGCACTGCAGGACCAACAATGCAATGGGGAACACATGAGGCCGCAAGCTACACCTACAACAGACCATGTGACACCGGCTTCCAGGTGCAACAGAATGTTTACAAGCCATATGCAATGGCACATTCAATACATATAAAACAAGAATCACAAAAATAAACGTGGCCTAAATGGGTGGGACTGCTCCAGACCCCAAACACTGTGGCGTGTTTCTAACTGGGGCAGCTCCTCGCATGTGGTTCGCAGCGAACGGCTATCCCCAGCAAAAATTGCATACAATGGAGGATGCCGGCGCGAACCACAAGCACCACACAAACATCCTACACAAAATAAAACATGTGCGGATGAAAATATATAAACACATAACTCACAGAAAAAAGATGCACCACATGGATAAGCAACTGACAACACTGGCTAATCCCTCACTCTGGTGTTAAAAGCTGTTCATCCGCACATGTTTTATTTTGTGTAGGATGTTTGTGTGGTGCTTGTGGTTCGCGCCGACATCCTCCATTGTATGCAATTTTTGCTGGGGATAGCCGTTCGCTGCGAACCACATGCGGAGGAACTGCCCCCCCAGTTAGAAACACGCCATTCAAAATTCTTCAGACCCTTTCACTTTTTCACATTTTGTTATGCTGCTGCTTTGTTCTAAATTTTTTTTTAAAAAAAACACGTTTTTCACCATCATTCAGTACCCCATAATGACAAAGTGAAACAAGAATGTTCAGAATCTTTTCTAATTTATTGAAAAGGAAAAACTAAAATCTTGAATCTAAAGTATTTAGACCCTTTACTCAGTACTTAATTGAAGTAACATTTGCAGCGATGATAGCCTCCAGTCTTTTGGGGTTTGCACAATTGGATTTGGGGACTTTCTGACATTCTTCTCTGCAGATCCTCTCAAGCTCTATTCGGTTGAATGGGGTCCATCTGTGAACGGCTATTTTCAGGTCTCCCTGGAGATGCTCAGTTGGGTTCAACTCAGGGCTCTAAGTGGGCCACTCAAGGCTGTTCACAGAGTTGTCCCTAAGCAACTCCTATGTTGTCTTGCCTCTGTGCTTAGGGTCATTGTCTTGTTTGAAGGTGAACCTTCAGTCCAGCCTGAGGTCTGGAGCACTCTGAATCAAGCTTTCATTAAGAATATTTCTGTACTTTGCTTCATTCAGCTTTCCTTCAATCCAACGGGTCTCCCTATCGAAGCCTCTGAACAACTCCCCCACAGCATGATGTTGCCACCACCATGCTTCACAGTAAGGATGGTACAGGACAGATGATGAGCAGTGAATGGTTTCCTCCAGACATAATGCTTAGAAGTGAGGCTAAAAAGTTTATTCTTGTTTTCATCAGACCAGATAATCTTGTTTCCCACAGCCTGACAGTCATTTAGGTGCTTTTTTTGCCTACGTAAAGGATAACTGTCACATTTAGACCCAAATTTCAATGTTCATATATGTAGTTACCAATAACATGATATTCCAGAATCAATAACTATTAGACTTACTCGCCCCATATTTCATAAGATCCAGCCCTTAGCAACCAGTCTGCACAAAACTGCAATTTCCTTATTCAGTTAAGATGGCTGCTGCTGCCCTCACCCTGAGGCTAATCCCGCCTGCCCTCACTACCCACAATGCATTGAGCTCATCGTGCACTAGTTTCTTCACCTCAACCAATAGGTGCTCTCCACACTGAAACACGCCCCCCTCCTGCTATCACATACACAAGTGGTAGAACTGTGTGAACATTCTCTGTTGCGTGGACAAAGAAAACTAATGGTAAACTAGTCTTTATAATATAATAGCACTGCCTTACACTATATATATTCTGTCATGGGGACACACATATGTGCTGTATCACTGCTGTGATAGGGAGACATACATGGGCTGCAGAATTACTGTCATGGGGCCACATCTGTGCTGTATCACTGCTGTGATAGGGAGACATACACGGGCTGCAGAATTACTGTCATGGGGACACATATGTGCTGTATCACTGCTGTAATAGGGGGACATACACGGGCTGCAGAATTACTGTCGTGGGAACACATATGTGCTGTATCACTGCTGTGATAGGGGGACATACATGGGCGGCAGAATTACTGTCATGGGGACACATGTGCTGTATCACTGCTGTAATAGGGGGACATACATGGGCGGCAGAATTACTGTCATGGGGCCACATCTGTGCTGTATCACTGCTGTGATAGGGGGACATACACGGGCTGCAGAATTAGTGTCATGGGGACACGTGCTGTATCACTGCTGTGATAGGGGGACATACATGGGCGGCCGAATTACTGTCATGGGGCCACATCGAGGGTTAACAGCCAAACAAAACTCTATATTTATTGCCCTGATTCTACGGTTTACAGGAACACCCCACATGTGGTCGTAAACTGATGTAAGGACAGGCGGCAGGGCACAGAAGGAAAGGAGCGCCATATGGTTTTTGGAAGGCAGATTTTGCTGGACTGATTTTTAGATGCCGTGTCCCATTTGAAGCCCCCCTGATGCACCTTTACAGTAGAAACTCACAAAAATTTACCCCATTTTGGAAACTAGGGGATAAGGTGCCAGTTTTATTGGTACTATTTTGGGGTAAATATGATTTTTAATTGCTCTATATTACATTTTTTGTGAGGCAAGGTAACCAAAAAAGGGCTGTTTTGGCACTGTTTTTATTTTTAATTTTTTACAAGATTCATCTGACAGGGTAGATCATGTGATATTTTTATAGAACAGATCGTTACGGACGTGGCAATACCCAATATGCATACTTTTTCTTATTTATTTAATTTTTACACAATAATAGCATTTTTTAAACAAAAAAATGATGTTTTAGTGTCTCCATATTCTGAGAGCTATAGCTTTTTTATTTTTTGACTGATTCTTTTAGTTATGGTCTCATATTTTGCAGGGTTGAGATGTCGGTTTGATTGGTACTATATTGGGGGGCATACGCCTTTTTGATCGCTTGGTGTTACAATTTTTGTGATGTAAGTTCACAAAAATTGCTTTTTTTTGGCACTGTTTTTATTTTTACTTTTTTACGGTGTTCAGCTGAGGGGTTAGATGATGTGATATTTTTATAGAGCAGGCCCTCACGGACGCGGGGATACCCAATATGTATCCTTTTTTTTATTTATTTAGGTTTTACACAATAATTTTTTAAACAAAAAAAATCATGTTTTAGTGTCTCCATAGTCTGAGAGCCATAGTTTTTTCAGTTTTTAAGCGATTGTCTTAGGTTGGGTATCATTTTTGCGGGATGAGGTGACGGTTAGATTGGTACTATTTTTGGGGTCATATGACTTTTCGATCGCTTGCTATTACACTTTTTGTGATGTAGGGTGACAAAAAATGGCTTTTTGACAAAGTTTTTATTATTATTTTTTACAGTGTTCACTTGAGGGGTTAGGTCATGTGGTATTTTTATAGAGCAGGTCCTTACGGACGTGGCGATACATAATATGTCTACTTTTAAAAAAAAAATTTTATTTAACACGAAAAGCATTTTTAAAACAAAAGAAATCATGTTTTAGTCTCAGAGCCATAGTTTTTTAATTTTTAGGGCGATTGTTTTGGTAGGGGCTCATTTTTTGCAGGATGAGGTGACGGTTTTATTGGTACTATTTTGGGCGGCGTACGCCTTTTGATCGCTTTGTGTTAGAATTTTTGTCATAAGGTGACAAAAAATGGCTTTTTTTACATGGTTTTTATTTTTTATTTTTTACGGTGTTCACCTAAGGGGTTAGGTCATGTGATATTTTTATAGAGCTGTTTTTTACGGACGTGGCGATACCAATTATGTATATTTTTTTATTTTTATGACAAACAGATTTGAAAAAGACCATTTTTATTTTATTCTCATTTAAATTTTTATTTATTTTTTAACTTTTTTTTTTTTTTTTTTAAACTTATCAAGACCCATCTGGATCCTGAAGATCCAGTGGGCCTGATCACTGTACAGTGCATTGCAATAGTCATCTATTGCAATGCACTGTATAGTCAGTGCTACATTTACACTAAGGCTGATGAGACCCTCAGGGTCTCATCAGCCTTAGATAACTTGGCAACCAGGACGCCTTTGTAAGGCGTCCGGTTGCCATGGCAACCATCGCGCCGCTGCGATCAGCAGCAGCAGCGCGATAGAAGAGAGAGGGAGCTCCATCCTCTTAACCCCATGGATGCCGCGGGCGGCTGCTAACCGCGGCATCTATGGGGTTAAACGCCCCAGATCGGTGTCAGCACCGATCTGGGGTGTAGCAGCAGAGTGTTAGCTGTAAGTCACAGCTAACACTCGCTGATGAATACAGCCGGCAGCAGGAGGAGCGGAGCAGAGGGGGGAACAACCAGGAGGAGGAACGGAGGGGGCAGCGGGGGACATATGGGGGCAATGATGGCCGCATGTGGGGGCAGTGGGGGCATTTATTTATAAAAAGGCACTGGGGGCACGGGAGCAGACTGGGGCACTAACGGGATTTCAGACTGCAGTCTCCAGAGTGGAGATCGCAGCCTGAAACCAGCATAATAGAGAGCTCTCACTTCCGGGAGCGCGCACGTACAAGTTACTGTGCGTCTCCCGTCCTCCAGGAGATAGACGGACCTCACATAGCAACCTGTTTTTAGGCTAAGGAAAAAATAGGCGCTGAGGGGGGCAAAATGAGAGTTTTATAGGGGTTCAGGGATAATGAAAAAAAAATGAAGATGGCCACTAATGTCATGAAGATGGTCTCTATTAAGATATTGAAAAAAAAAAAATGTGACAGTTATCCTTTAAGATGAGCTTCCATGTGTTTTTTTTTTTTTGTTTTTTTTTTTTATTTATTGAGGAGAGGCTTTTTTTATACTCTACAATGAAGCTCAAATTGGTGGAGTGCTGCAGTGATGGTTGACCTTCTGAAAATGTCTCCCATCTACACACAGGATCTTTGGAGCTCAGCCAGAGGGACCATTGGGTTCTTGGTCACCTCTCTTACTAAGGCCCTTCTCCCCCAATTATGTAGTTTGGTCGGGCAGCCACCTCTAGGCAGAGTCTGGTTGTTCTCAACTTCATATATATATTTAAGAATTATGTGCTCTTGGAATCTTTCAGTGCAGCACAAATGTTTAGTATCCTTCTCCATCTCTGTGTCTCCACACAATTATGTCTCTGAGCTCTACAGACAGTTCTTTCCTCGTTATGACTTGGTTTGTGCTCTGATATGCATTGTTACCTGTGAAAGCTTATATAGACAGAGGCATGTCTTTACGAGTCATGTTTAAATCAACTAAATTTACTATAGGTACACTAAAATTAAGGTGTAGAAACATATCCAAGATGATCAATAGAAATAGGAGACCTCCAGAGCTAAATTTCAAGTGTCATAGCAAAGGGTTTGATTTGTCCCTGCGAAATTTTAGTTTTACTTTTTTAATACATTTTCAAGAATTTCTGAAATTCTTAATTTTCTCATCATTGGGTATTGAGTCCAGAATGATGGTGAAAAGGCAGTTTTTTGTTTTTTTTTTCACACTTTAAAGAGGAGAGGAAAGGGAGATCACACAAACAGCAGCAACAGTGTAGAAGGCAAGAAGAATCTGCAGGGGAAGGGGAGATAGTATCTGTCAGCACACGGGCTATCCCTCATGTACCTCATATCTCGCATCTCTTGCCACATCCTCACGTGCATGTACGTGATCTGATCGGGCAGGTCAGCAGCACAGGCCTGGCTGTTACTGACAGCTGGGCCACTGCTGTATCCATTAGCATAGCTGTATCTGGCAATGCCGGCGGATTAACCCTTTCACATGCCACTTTCAGCACTGACTGTGACACATGTGGGTTTTACAGAGGGAGGGGCTCCCTGTGACTTCATCGGCCCCCTTACTGTGGTCACAGGGGGCCGATGGTTGCTATGGCAGCCCCGACGCCTTATAAAGGCATCGGAGCCTGCAATCTACAGAAACCTAAGAGACCCAGCCCCCTACTATTAGACACTGACAGTTGCATGCAGCACAATACAGCATGTATTCAAACATAGATCAAACCCCAAAAGTTAGAAGTCCCACAGTGGCAAAAAAAAATAAAAAATGAAAAAAGTGTTTTTTTTATAATAAAAAATCAAGAAAAAAAAGTCCTTTCCATAAAATCATGTATAATATAAATAAAAAAATAAAAAACACACATATTAGGTATCGCCGCGTCCGTAATGACCAGCTTTATAAAAATGTCACATGATCTACCCCCTTAGGTGAACGCTGTAAAAAAAATAAATGAAAACTGTGCTAAAAGGCCATTTTTTTTTTGTTACCATCACAAAAAGTGTAATACCAAGCAACATATGTACCCCAAAAATAGGACTGATCAACCTGTCACCTTATCCTGAAAAAAATTTGCCCCTACATAAGACAATTACCCAAAAACTTAAAAATAATATCGCTTTCAGAAATAGAAACACTAAAATGATTTTTTTTCAAATATGCTTTTGTTGCGTAAAACTACAATAACTTAAAAAAGTAAATGATATAAGGATGGCACTGAAGATAGCCAGGTAATCATCCCTGAGGAAGGACAGCGTTCTGTCCAAAACGCGTTGGAGGAATTTTGGCATCTGCAACTATCTGAAGTTGCAGAAGGGACATCACTGGCTGCTCCGTGAGAGTGCGAGCACCAAACTCCTGCACAAACGGAATTACGGCACCAGCCGGGGCGTGATCCATTAGCTCAGACATCAGACCCGTGATAGTGTGAGCCCCGGACTGCACGCAGAAAGAGACAGACCATGGCACAGAAAGAAGTCAGCTATAAGGTAAACAGAAGTTGATTATATCACTGCGGGTACATTTCAGCATGGGGGACCACAATAAAATTTGAGATAGGTAGTGCACGGTATCATTTAGAGCATTCTAAAATTTTAAAAAATTGTTTTCAGAAAATGGAGTCACATTTTTTTCTTAAAAAATGCTTTTCTTGTATAAAACTGAAAAAAAATAGACATATTAGGTATTTCTATGTCCATAATAACCTGCGCTATAAAAATATCATATGATCTACCCCCTCAGGTAAACACTGTTAAAAAATAAATAAATAAAAACTTAAAATTTTTTGTCACTTTTCCCCCCAAAAAGTGTAATATTGAATGATCAAAAAATCATATGTACCCAAAAATGGTATTAATAAAAATGACAGCTCTTCCTGCAAAAAATGAGCCCCTACACAAGATGATCGGCAGATCAGAAAATGAAAAAAAAATGCTTTATTGTGTAAAACTGAAACAAAATATACACATATTTGGTATTGTCGCGTCCATATCAACCTTCTCTATAAAAACAACACATGATCTGTGCTGTCACATGAACACTGTAAGAAATAAAAATGGTGCCACAACAGCCATTTTGTGGTTCCCTTGCATTACTAAAAGCGTAATATCGAGCGATCAAAAATCATATGTACCCCAAAATAGTGCCAATAAAACTGTCACTTTATCCCATAGTTTCCAATATGGGGTCACTTTTTGGGAGTTTCTGCTTTTGGGGTGCATCAAGGGGTCTTCAAATGCAATATGGCAACTTTTAATTATGCCAGTGAAATCTGCCCTCCAAAATCCATATGGCGCTCCTTCCCTTCTCTCCCTGCCGTGTGCCCATACAGAAGTATACGAGCACATATGGGGTGTTTATGTAAACTGCAGAATCAGGGTAATAAATATTGAGTTTTGTTTGGCTGTTAACCCTTCTGTGTCACAGGAAAAATGGATAAAAATGGAAAATCTGTAAAAAAAAGAGTTACATTTTAAAATTTCACCTCCATTTTCCTTTAATTCTTATGGAACACCTAAAGAGTTTATAAAATCACTTTTGAATAACTTCAGGGGCATAGGTTCTAAAAATTGAGTCATTTATGGGTGATTTCTACTATGTCATAAAGTGATTTCATAAGTGAATTAGTACTTTAAAAGTGGGTTTTGAAATTTTGTTTAAAAATTTCTAAATTGCTTTTAAAATTCAAAGTCTTCTATCGTCCTAAAAAAAATTAAATGACATTTATAAAATAATGCCAAATAAAGTGGACATATGGGGAATGTTAATTAACTATTTTATGAGGTATCACTATTCGTCTTAAATGCACAGAAATTAAAATTTTGAAAATAGTGAATTTTTCCAAATTTTCCCTAAATTTGGGATTTGTTTTATGAATAAATGTAAAACATATTGACTCAAATTTACCACTAACATGAAGTACAATATGGAAACTGTAAGTGTCGCACCAGAGCAGCAGCAATAGGGAACAGAGGTGCTCACAGTCAACGGATCTACCCGCTCCACATGCAATGATTATATAAACAAAAAGACTGGGCACTCTCTTTTATCTAGGAAAATATCAGAACCATTCAATTTATTAAAAGTATATAAAAAAAATAAATAAATAAAAAACCTTCAACGTATACAGGGAGGTTACACTACGAATATGAAAACGATGGATAGTTGAAAGGCGATACTGTGACAATGTATCAACAATACACAATAGCACAGTGGCAATGTGCTATTGTATATAGTTGATTGTGACAAACTGCCATGTATCCCTGGGCATTGGAGAGGCATGCTTGCTAGCCTCTTACCCTGCGACTATGGCCCCAATGACAGTTGGCATTCACAATGGACATGTGACCTAATCAACATCCACAATGGACATTGCTGTGACCTAATCAACATTCACAATGGACATTACCTGTGACCTAATCAGCAAGCACAATGGACATCGCCTGTGACCTAATCAGCATCCACAATGGACATTGCTGTGACCTAATCAACATTCACAATGGACCAGCCATGTGGGATTGTGATATATCTGGCTGTATGTTGATTGGTCGCTGTATTTTGTGTGGGAGTGTCTGTGTTTATTGTACGGATTGATTGGTTGTATTTCAAACCCCTGTGGATCGTACTATGTTTGTGGAGTGTAATAAAAGAGGCTGTATGGGCCAGTAAGAGAGAGTTCCTGCTTGACCCTCAAAACGAAGTGTCGTCTCGTTATTGGGGGATTTGACTGTATGCTGATTGCCAGGAGTGTAAGCTGTTCATATTGCTTTTCCTGTTCGGCTGCTTCCAGGGTTCGGTGTGTCTCTTGTTCGGAAGTTGGTGAATTCGTGTGGTTTGCAGTTCGGGAAGTTGGTGATTGCAGTAGCTGCTGGTCTATCCGGAAAAGGGAATATCGCCTAAACGGAGTTGTGTGCGTAACGGTCCGTTACATTTGGTGGCAAACAGCGGGATCATTTCCACAGCCCAGAAGGACATCTACAGGGCAACACCATTCCTTGGATTACAAAGTGAGGGCAACGCCAGTACCCGTACAGCGCCCTATCTACAAAAGAAAGAACTTCAGGAGAACAAGCATGGCACCCAGCTACACGCAGGAGGAATTTGACAGAGAGCTGAGATCACGGCTGATTTTCTTCGGACCCAACCCCCCGGAGAAATCTGTGCAGTTCGTGAGGAGGATAACAGCAGAGTACCTGCAGTTCATGGCAGATGGTATCGTCCGCCCTCCCCAGCGGCTGAGTGCGTTCCGGAGAGCTGAACGTGCCATCCTTCCTCCCCAGCGGCAGTGTGTACCCCAGGGAGCTGAAGGTGTCGTCCTTCCTCCCCAGCGGCTGTGTGAGTTACAGGGGGCCGAAGGTGTCGTCCTCCCCCCCCAGCGGCAGTGTGAAGTCCAGGGGGCCGAAGGTGTCGTCCTTTCCCCCCAGCGGCAGTGTGTCCTACAGGGAGCAGAGACAGTTGGTCTCTCTCTCCAGCAGCAGGACAATGTTACGGGAGTGGAGACAGGCGGTCTCCCACTCCAGCAGCAGCCTGTGTTTCAGGGAGAGGAACACAGCACCCCCTCTCCCCAGCGGCAGCTTACCCTAACAAGGGGAGACACCAATCTCCCAGACGGCGCAGATGGGACCGTGGTCTCTGTGCCTGACCTACAGGGATGCTGGACAGCCTGTCCAGATCCCCAACTACCCGCACCGGGACAACAGGAGGAGGGGTAAGTACAAACTCTCCTCCCCAGCTAACACCTAACTTGGCCCCAGGGTTAACAGAGGCGATGTTAACCCCCACTGGCGCCCATGTTCCCCTGGCTACTAAGCCGGACTATGTTCCCAGCCCCCCAGCAGAAGAGCTGGCAGCTGGGCAGAGTGCAGTCGGCCTCTGCCCTCCCTTTGTCCCCTGTCCAGAGCCTGAGGTCCTGCAGGTTATACCAGTAGAAGAGCTGGCAGCTGGGCAGAGTGCAGTCGGCCTCTGCCCTCCCTTTGTCCCCTGTCCAGAGCCTGAGGTCCTGCAGGTTATACCAGTAGGAGAGCTGGCAGCTGGGCAGAGTGCAGTCAGCCTCTGCCCTCCCTCAAGTCCCCACAGCATGTTGCCTCAGCACCCCAGAGGAATATCCGGGTGCAGTAACCGCTTCTTGGGGGTGGGTCACTCTTGTACCTGTTTGTTGTGGGTGGGCTACTCTGGCATTTGTCTATTGTGGGTTGGTGGATCGACTAACGTAGGCACTGACCGACAGGAGGTCAGGTGCCTGGTTAGTCTTCCCCCCAAAGGGGAGATATGTCCCTGGGCATTGGAGAGGCATGCTTGCTAGCCTCTTACCCTGCGACTATGGCCCCAATGACAGTTGGCATTCACAATGGACATGTGACCTAATCAACATCCACAATGGACATTGCTGTGACCTAATCAACATTCACAATGGACATTACCTGTGACCTAATCAGCAAGCACAATGGACATCGCCTGTGACCTAATCAGCATCCACAATGGACATTGCTGTGACCTAATCAACATTCACAATGGACCAGCCATGTGGGATTGTGATATATCTGGCTGTATGTTGATTGGTCGCTGTATTTTGTGTGGGAGTGTCTGTGTTTATTGTACGGATTGATTGGTTGTATTTCAAACCCCTGTGGGCCGTACTATGTTTGTGGAGTGTAATAAAAGAGGCTGTATGGGCCAGTAAGAGAGAGTTCCTGCTTGACCCTCAAAACGAAGTGTCGTCTCGTTATTGGGGGGGGATTTGACTGTATGCTGATTGCCAGGAGTGTAAGCTGTTCATATTGCTTTTCCTGTTCGGCTGCTTCCCGGGTTCGTGTGTGTCTCTTGTTCGGAAGTTGGTGAATTCGTGTGGTTTGCAGTTCGGGAAGTTGGTGATTGCAGTAGCTGCTGGTCTATCCGGAAAAGGGAATATCGCCTAAACGGAGTTGTGTGCGTAACGGTCCGTTACATTGATACATTGTCATAGTATCGCCTTTCAACTATCCATCGTTTTCATATTCGTAGTGTAACCTCCCTGTATACGTTGAAGGTTTTTTTTTTATTTATTTTTTTATATACTTTTAATGAATTGAATGGTTCTGACATTTTCCTAGATAAGAGAGTGTCCAGTCTTTTTGTTTATATGAAGTACAATATGTCACAAGCAAACGATCTCAGAATCACTTAGATAAGTAAAAGCGTTCCAAAGTTTTTACAACATAAAATTAAACATGTCAGATTTGAAAAATGTGGCTTGGTCCTTATGGGGAAAACTGGCTTGGTCTTGAAGGGGTTAAAAGGGGAAAGCAGTAGAGGGTTGAAGCTGTGCTGATAAGTGATGAGCGGCAGGGGCTATATTCGAATTTGCCATATTTTGCGAATATTTGGGCGAATATTCGTCATATATTCATGAATTTGCGGTTATTTTCTTGATTGCAAAAAGTTGGCAGTGTAATATTGGCGTATTGCGCACACAATACAGGCATGGGTCACTTTGGGTACATTTTTCAAGCTGCTAGAAGTTTCCTGAGACTGGAGAAAATGGTTGGCACGGCGGAACATTGCAATAGCTTTATATGCAGATAGAGAACTCCAATATATTTGCGATTGCGAAAATCGTCAATTAATGATGCACATATTTTGGCACAATATGTGCAACTGGTGACATCACAGCACTATGTCTGTAGCATGTATGTATATGGACAGCAGAACCTATCACACTACCTAACACCCTACACTAATCTAACCTACACTGACTATCTCCCCCTAACTATCTGAATTATATATATGTTAACTGTCTAATGTATATACAACAGAGCACAGAGCACAGCAATGACACTGCAGTCTCTCTTAGAACAGAAAATGGCTGCTGGGGAGTTTCTCATATAGTAAGTGGTAGGCAACTTTCCTATTGGTTGCTAGGGATGTTGCTAAGCTCAGACAAAGACATTGCAGCCTTCTCATTGGCGCACAAGCAAGAGGGAGGTTACTGATGAAAAAAAATCTAGAATACTCGAAATTACGAATATATAGCACTATATTCTAAATATCGAAGTGCCGATATTCGCGATTCGAATATTCGCACCCAACACTAGTGCTCATACACAAGGGATAGTAAAGGCAGCAGCATCATGGATATCGATCCAGCATGTAGTACTGGGAGGAACACTTTCTAAACTCAGTAGTCACATGGGTGGTGGTATCAGTTGTCAGTTTATACAGGGAAGACTGTCAATCACTGATAGGATGGCCCATGTCACTATTATGTGGAACAAAAAGCATAGATTTCAATGAATAAATTAAAAGTTTTACTGAATAATTTCCCATAAAAGTATCCATCAATCTGTTTAGCTCCTTCTACTCTACAACATGCTGCCTGCAGATTTTACTGACACGATCAATGGTGGCACGATCTCTTTGAATCTCATTGCAGCTCCTAAGCAGCCTGGAAGCAGGTATTTCCACTGCCTGTAAACCTTGGATAATTTACTCTTGGATCAAACTGATGTTACATTTATACAGTTCTCCATTGAAGTTCATATTGTGCTTTCGTTTTCACCAGTACTATTTTAAAAAGTACATATTTTTAGATATTGATATTGAATTGTAAATGGAGATGACCTTATAATGTTATGTACCATGTCATGAACCTTTCAAATGAAAAGCGGAAACAAATTACAAACACGTTGCTGCACTTCCTCTGAGAAAGAGGGATGCTAATGCACAGACCAAACCACAGCCCTACATAACCATCTAAAGCAACTAAAACTAACAACTAAAGCAGCATATGGCAACACATACAACGAATGGTCAGGCAACATACATGCCTTTGATATTAGTAGGACAAGCATCTAACTAGTCAATATTTAGCCTGTGCTTCTGCAAATTGCACTGAATCACAAAGTTCTAACATAATGGAGGCATACATTTCTCTCTCAGCCCCACCGGGCGTTTGGAGGAATCCCTGATGCACTCTTTCGGCTATTTCTGAAGCTGCGGCATGTTCTCTGCTTGTCGGAGGAGATGCACTTACTTAAAATCTTTCCTGTGAAGCAGAGAAGACACCTCAGCTACAGAAGCAGCCGTATCAATACACCAGGGATCCCTCCACTTACCCAACGGAGCATAATAGGGCCTTGACCTCATAATAGGTCATCAGTATCTGATCGGTGGGGGGGCCGTCACTCAGGACCCCTGCAGATCAGCTGATAAGCTCACATTTTATAGCGGCTGTGATTGGTATCGTGTTCAGCCCCATTCACTTTGAGCTGCACCTACACCACGTGACTGATGAACGTATCGTCACTGGCCTAGGAAAAGCTCAGAGAAGGACGTGGCGCTACTGTGAGCGCCGGTGTGTTCTCAAACAGTTGATCAGCGGGGGTTCCGGGTGTCGGGCTACCACTGATCAGATAATGATGACCTATCCTGAGGATAACGTCATCAGTATTAAAATCTCGGAAAACCCCTTTAATAAGTGTAATATAATTTTTTTTTATAATTATGGGCTGGATTTAACTATAAACAGTATTTTCAGGGAAGGGTAATGTTGCAGCATACAAGGACAGTTTAGATAACTGTATGCGTTAAACTTTTAGACAATTGTTCAAGGGGCACACCCCCAAATTTGTGTCGTTTTGACACAAGATAGCTGGCATAGGAAGTGATAAATCATCCCCATAGTGTATATTGGATTTTGTGGAGTTTAAAGTCTCCAGAATAGCCCCCAAAAAAAATAAAAAAAATAAAAAAAATTCTGCCGCATAAATATGGGCTAAAAACATGGTGCAAGTAAAGCTGCATTTACATGAGCCAAAAATCGTCCAGATAAAATCTGCCCATGTAAATGTGCCGCAGAACACCCAATGAACGCACGAAACGCTCATTCATCTGGTGATCCTGTTGTTCATGCAGGCACCACCGATCATCATTTATGGCCAGCAGATCGTGTGGTCTAAACGGTGATCTGCTGCTCAGAAAGCAAATCTGTATGAGGACGAGGAACTGCAATAGCGAATGCAAATGCAGCAGTCTCCTTTACTAAACGAGCAGCCGACTGTCAGGAAGGAACACTCAGCTGCAGAATCATCCTGTCTAAATCCACCTTTAACCACTACAGGACCGCCTAACGCACGGATGCGTCCGGCAGGCGGTCCTGTAGTTCTGACTCGACGCATCGGCACGTCATCTCGCGAGACTTCCTGTGAACGCGCGCGCTCACAACTTGTACTGCAGCCTGCCAGCGATGATCAATCGCTGGCAGGCTGTAGATGCGAAATAATTCGCATCAAACAAGTATATCAGACGCTGTTTTGTTAACAGCGTCTGATATACCTGCTACCTGGTCCTCTGGTGGTACCATTTGCTGGGATCGACCACCAGAGGACACAGGTAGCTATGTAAAGTTGTACCAAACACTATACTAACCCCCCCCCTCACTTGTTAACCCCTTGATCACCCCATCTAGATTCCCTGATCACCCCCCCTGTCATTGATCACACCCCTTGTAAGGCTCCATTCAGATGTCCATATGTGTTTTGCGGATCCGCGGATCTGATCCACGGATCCGCAGATCCTCAAAACATGGACACCGGCAATGTGCTTTCCGCATTTTGCAGATCCGCACATTGCCAGAACTATAAAGAAAATGCTTTTTCTTGTCCGCAATTGCTATCCTGGCATTCTAGCACCTGAAGAAACATGACAGGTGCTCAGAAAGTCAGAGCTGCTTCAAAATGCCGAAACTCACTTTTTTGCACCATAGTTTGTAAACGCTATAACTTTTACCCAAACCAATAAATATACCCTTATTGCATTTTTTTTTATCAAAGACATGTAGAACAATAAATTGTGTGGAAAATTTATATAGAAATGTAGTTTTTTAAAAAAAAAATTACAACAGAAAGTGAAAAATGTCGTTAAATTTTTATTAATAGCAAAAAAAGTAAAAATGTCAGCAACAATGAAATACCACCAAATGAAAGCTCTATTAGTGAGAAGAAAAGGAGGTAAAATTCATTTGGGTGGTAAGTTGTATGACGGAGCAATAAACGGTGAAAGTAGTGTAGTGCAGAATTGTAAAAAGTGGCCTGGTCATTAAGGGTGTTTAAGCTAGGGGGGCTGAGGTGGTTAATCTCAGCTCAAAGCATATTGGGGGAGATTTATCAAACTGGTGTAAAGTAGAACTGACTTAGTTGTCCATAGCAACCAATCAGATACTACCTTTCATTTTCCAAAGGAGCTATGAAAAATGAAAAGTAGAATCTGATTGGTTGCTATGGGCAACTAAGCCAGTTCTACTTTACACCAATTTGATAAAACTCCCCCATTGTTTCTACTGGGGGCACTAAAGGGGGGCATTTTTGTACTGGTACACATAATAAGGGCAACATTGGTCCTACTGGGGTCACTAAAAGGCACAATTTTTTGAACTGGCACAGTTTATAAGAGGTCATTCCTGTACTGGTACATATTTTAACATACCTCTCAAGTATCTCTCATTTGGGAGGACAGTCTTTAATTTGGACCCAAATCCCTCTGACCCTCTTTATTCCTCTTTTTGACCAGGGAAATAAATTTGCATTAATAAACTTATTAAACTGCTTCAGAAACTATCCGGTTCCTACCTGTATATTAGACCTCGCCTGATATATATTTTTTCATAATTTAGTGCAATTTTAACTTTAAAATGTCTATAATTAGATTATTTTAATGCTGATTTAAAGGGTTATTCCCAGACAGGAAAAAAAAAAGCTGCAGTAGCTTCTAATAGCTGCAAGTCACCTAAAAATGTTAAACTTACCAATCCTCCTCAGTTGCAGTTCTGATGGTGCCGAGTCCCCGCTCCACCCCAATTCCTGCTACTGTCTCGACATCTCAGGAAATGTCTGTGAATGGTGCTCAGTAAAATCCCTGGCTTCAGCCATGACCTGTCTCAGGCAGTGATTGGATCTTTTGCATAATGAGCCGTAAGTGTCCCTCTTTGACTGATTATATGTTTTAAGAGAGCATTTTTTTGTACTGGCAGACACTATAAAGCTATATAATGTACTGGCACGCATTATAAGGGTCTATTCACACATACGCAAAATGGGTCTGCATCCGTTCCGCAATTTTGCGGAAGGGGTGCAGACCCATTCATTTTCAATGGGGCCGGAATGGATGCGGACAGCACACTATGTGCTGTCCGCATCCGCATTCTCGGATCCGCACTTGTCCTATTCTTGTCCGCAATAGTGGGGGCTGCACTACAAGGTTTTGACATAATTAGCCTATTTCAAAACCGATGAAAGGTCCTCTTTAAGCACACCATTGCTTAAGCTATTTCGCCTGTCATGAAGGAGCTCTTAGATATCAAGACAGACTTGAGACACATGGGGCAGAGCGAGATTGGAGTCACATGGGGCATGGAGAGATTGAAGTCAGTGCAGACAATGATTCATAAGGGTACCAATAAGGGATAAGGGTACTTTCACATTTGCGGCATAGCTCTCCGGCAGGCTCAGGCATGGGATCCAGCCGGTTCTCTCCGGTTCTGCCGAACCGTTTGTTAAAATTACAGCAGGTTCGCAGGACCGGCGAGAAGCAGGAATCCCAACCCGGTCCTGCAGCTGGAGCACATAACATAATTGATTATTTTCAACCTGGCGCACCAGCAGCCGCTCAGTGAAATGATCTACCCCCCGCACGCAGCAACGCCCGCTGACTTACTACTGCCGCAACGCAGCCGCCGCCGCCCGCCCCCAGCCTGCGTGTGTCGGCCGCTCGGATTCATGGCAACACACGGTCACATGGGCTCAGGCCAAGGGGGCGTGGCTGGTGAGTGAGCGGCGCCGCAGCGGCGGGAAGCAGCCAGAGCAGAGTGGTCTAGAGGCTAGAGCTGACTGACTGTATTGTGTCAGTCTGACTGAGTCACACAGTCCAGACACAGACGTCAGAAAGATTGAAGAGTTGCAGGCAGCCAACAGGAGTCAGGACAGGTCAGGTCGTGTTAGGGTAGTGAGTGTGATGTGATAACAGATGGCAAGGAGGGGGCCAGGGGGGGAGAAATGTGACAATGTGGATGGGTAGAGAAATGGGACAACATGGAGGATGGAGGGGGTCAGGGGGGTAGAATTTAATGTGACAACATGGATGGGGGGGGGGGGAAATGGGACAACATGGAGGATGGAGGGGGCCAGGGAGGAGAAATGTGACAACATGAAGGGTGGAGGGGGCCAGGGGGGAGAAATGGGACAACATGGAGGATGGAGGGGCCAGGGGGAGAAATGTGACAACATGGAGGAGGACTGGGGGGAGAAATGTGCCAACATGGAGGATGGAGTGGGACAGGGGGGAGAAATGTGCCAACATGGAGGATGGAGGGGGACAGGGGGGAGAAATGTGCCAACATGGAGGGTGGAGGGGGCCAGGGGGGAGAAATGGGACAACATGGGGGATATGGGAGTGAAATGTGACAACATGGAGGGTGGAAGGGGCCAGGGGGAGAAATGGGACAACATGGAGGATGGAGGGGGCCAGGGGGGGAGAATTTATTTGTGACAACATGGATGGGGGGGGGGGGAGAGAAATGTGACAACATGGATGGGGGCAAGGGGGAGTAATGTGCCAACATGGAGGATGAACGGGGCCAGGGGGGAGAAATGTGACAACATGGAGGATGGAGGGGGCCAGGGGGGAGAAATGTGACAACATGGAGGGGGCCAGGGGGAGAAATGTGACAACATGGAGGGGGCGGGGGGGTATGTGACAACATGGATGGAGGGGGAGAAATGTGAGGGCTTATGTGACACAGGTGATTTGACAGGGAGGGGTGAGAAATGTGACATGGGGGGCTGATGGCTGACATGGGGGCTGATCTGAGGCATTGGGGCCTGATCTGAGGTCTGATTAACATTGGGGTTCTGATTGCTGGTCTGACCTGAGGTGTAATGGAAAATATTTTTTTCTTATTGTTCTCCTCTAAAACCTAGGTGCGTCTTATAGGGTGAAAAATACGGTCCTCAAGCCAGCGATTGTCTGAGGCAGAGCGAAGATACCAGGACCACACAGAGGAGAAGCCAGCTGCTGAAGACGGGACCAGGACCAGGTGAGCTGCAGGGCGGGGGTTTAGACATGGGATTCAGCCAGTTCCCTCAGGTTCTCTAGATCCGGTTGTTAAAATTACAGCGGCAGCTGGAGATGAGTGCTTCAATTCCAGAGTTTAGCTCCTAAGGCTTTTTAAAAGTTGGGTGGTATGTGTGTAGTGTATATATGGTGTATTTATATATGTGCACCATGTATATGGTGTATTTATGTGTGTTGCATATATATGGTGTATGTATATGTAAACATGTGCCGTTACGTTGCATATCCACCGCTGAGTGGGGAACCTGTTGTTAAAAATTTGAATCCCACCCCTGGGCAGGCTGTTTCGGCAGGTGAACAGCCTGCCAGATCCGCCATGTCGCAAGTACCCGTGTGCTGCCGTGCTGCCGCTCAGCCCCCATTGGCTATAATGGGGCGGAGCTACGGCACTGCACGGCAGAGATCGCCGGACTAAAAAGTCGGACCTGCAGTACTTTTAGTCCGGCTATCTCCGGCTGTGCACTGCCATGCTGCGCCGTAGCTGTGCCCCCACGCCCATTATAGTCAATGGGGACAGAGCGGCAGTGCGGCAGTATACGGGTATTTGCGGCATGGCGGATCCGGCAGGCTGTTCACCTGCTGGATAGCTATGCCACTAGTGTAAAGGTACCTTAAAGTGGTCCGCCTGAAATTTGCAGAGTAACAACGACAACTGATACAACGCTTAACCTGATAGAAGACCAAGAAAATAGGAGTTGGCGACAGAACTTCCACTTGAAAGGTCTCTGTGGCGAAACCAACCTCGCCACTGGGTTTTGGAGGGGACAGATTGCAAGCCTCTTGCCCCAGGATTATGGGCCCTCTCATCAGCCCATGCTAAACTTAAACCCCATGGCGATTTGACTATGTTTGTGGCATCTGAGCGCTGTTTGGATATATTGAGCGCTCAGATCCAAGCCATCTGGGGATATGTTACATGTCTATATTTACTGTAAAGGGTGGGACATTGTATATTGAATAGTGATGTCTGTCCTATTGTCCCACCGTGTATATTGACAATTTTCCTTTGTCCTGAGAGATAATAGAATGACTCCTCGGTTGTCTCCAGGACAGAAGACATTGTGTATTCTCCTGCCTGTGATGATTACATTAACCCATGTAGGGTAATTGTATCACAGGCAGAGGGGAGGAATATGCTGGGTGTGGTTGTCCCTATTGTCCTATTGTGTGTGATTGGCTGCTGTATTCCCTGTGTCTCAGTCTTCCTTCTGGTCCCCTAGGGGAGTGTCCACCAGGTGGGATACCTGCATAAATACCGGGCAGGTAGCCCTCAATAAAGTTAGTAATTCCTGTTTAACCTTCAATACGAAGCCTCGTCTCGTACTTGGGGGGAATTGCTACTTCAGAACGTTCTCTTGCCTGTTCCAGGAGAGGAGGACTTCGTATGGTTCCAGTTCGGTGGATTCCAGTGGTTGGGGGTTGCTGTGCTCTTCACCAAGGGAATCGGCCGAACGGTATTAACCCTCACTATACCGGGTTATACCGTAACAGCTGGTGGCAAGCAGCGGGATCGTTCCTACAGCCAGAAGGACAGCGACAGAAGGCACTGTGGATTTTACAATTTGAGGGCAATGCGTGTCCCAGTACAGCGACCCTAACAGCACCGGGATGAAACCAGCAGTGGAGTATGATGAGGGTGTCATGGATGACCGAGATGCAGTCCGCAAAGGCATCTGGTACCAGGCACTGGGTATTGTGGAGTATCTGCGGGACAATAGGCCCCCCAAGGACGAGCAGCGACAGCGGAAGCGAGTAGCCCTGCGGATGCCCTTCCTAGGAGAGCAGCCCCTGGAAGAGTGGGTAGAAGACCTGAAGCACCTGGTAAGGCAGGAGATGTGGCTGGAAGATGCCTACCAAGCACTCTGGTGGTATGAAGCTCAGTACCTACCCCGGACAGCCGAGCATGACAAGCCAGAGGGAGACGAGTTTGATGGTCCTGGCTTGTTATGGGAGACTTTTTCAGAGCTGGAGTTTGGGAGCCCTACACAAGCCCGGTTCAGGGACCTCTTTGAGTGGCGGGAGAGCATGTATGACTTTGACGACACTCACAAAATTGAGCAAGACCTGGGCCACCTGGTGACCCGGGAGATGGAGCTGGAACAGGACTACCAACAGCTGTTCCACTCCAGTGAGAGGGCTCAGCGAGAGAGCAGAGTGTCAGACCCAGGTCCAGAGCCCTTCAGCTGGGAGGATATTGTGGAGGTTTACTGGAAAGAAACCCAGGTGGCCGGTGGAGATTGGACCGAGGTCTCTCCACCAGTCCTTTAGGGAATTGGGAGCCCAGTCTCCATTCCCCATCGGCAGAGTGTCCAGCAGGGAATAGAGAGCCTAGTCTCCTTTCCCCAGCAGCAGGACACTGTATTGGAAGCGGAGACAGTCGGTCTCCCTCCCCAGAGGCTGGAAGTGTGCATGGGAGAGGAGCTTGTTACCCCCTCTCCCCAGCGGCAGGCTAAGTTACAGGGGGCAGAGACAGTTGGTCCTGGCCCCCAGCAGCAGAGTGACTTACTGGGAGAGGAGAGCCTTGTCCTCCCTCCCCAGAGGCAGAGTGTCCAGCAGGGAATAGAGAGCCCAGTCTCCTTTCCCCAGCAGCAGGACACTGTATTGGGAGCGGAGACAGTCGGTCTCCCTCCCCAGCGGCTGGAAGAATGTCTGGGAGAGGAGCTTGTTACCCCCTCTCCCCAGCGGCCGCTTAATGCACCATGGGGAGACAGTAAGCCCCACAACAGTGGAGATGGGACCGAGAGCTCTCCACCGGCCCTACAGGGATGCTGGGTAGTCGGCCCAGATCCCCAATGGCAGGCGGATTTTCAGGGAGTAGGGACAGTCGGTCCTGCTCCCCAGCGGCAGTATGTTTTGCAGGGAGAGAAGACATTGTCTGCATTCCCCATCGGCCTAAGGTGATTTAAAGGGAATTGGGAGCCCAGTCTCCATCCCCCAGCGGCAGTTTAACGCACCAAGGGGAGACAATAAGCCCCACAAAAGTGCAGATGGGACCGTGGTCTCTGCACTTACAGCACAGGGGGTAGGGACAGTAGGTCCTGTCCCCCAGCAACAGGGCCATTTAGCCAAAGGGAGACAGTCGGTCTCCCCCCACAGCAGCATGGTGGTCTATCTAAAGGGGAGACAGTCGGTCTCCCCCTCCAACAACCAGGCTCCAACCAGGCTACTTCTGTGGTAGTGCTGGCACCAGGGCAGAGTACCGCTGGTCTCTGCCCACTCAGCAACCCACCAAGTCAGTCTACCAGTCCCCCACACAGCCGTAGTGAGGCACATGGACATGGACAGGTTTATCCCTTGCTCAGGTGTAGTAACCATTTATTGTGGGTGGGCTGTACTGCTGTTTCTGTTTTGCTCAGGCGTAGTAACCATTTATTGTGGGTGGGCTGTACTGCTGTTTCTGTTTTGTGGGTGGGCTGCTGGACTAACAAGGGCACTGACCGGCAGATGGTCAGATACCCTGTTAGTCTGTTTGGAAAAGGGAGATGTGTGGCGAAACCAACCTCGCCACTGGGTTTTGGAGGGGACTGATTGCTAGCCTCTTGCCCCAGGATTATGGGCCCTCTCATCAGCCCATGCTAAACTTAAACCCCATGGCGATTTGACTATGTTTGTGGCATCTGAGCGCTGTTCGGATATATTGAGCGCTCAGATCCAAGCCATCTGGGGATATGTTACATGTCTATATTTACTGTAAAGGGTGGGACATTGTATATTTTATAGTGATGTCTGTCCTATTGTCCCCACGTGTATATTGACAATTTTCCTTTGTCCTGAGAGATAATGGAATGACTCCTCGGTTGTCTCCAGGACAGAAGACATTGTGTATTCTCCTGCCTGTGATGATTACATTAACCCATGTAGGGTAATTGTATCACAGACAGAGGGGAGGAATATGCTGGGTGTGGTTGTCCCTATTGTCCTATTGTGTGTGATTGGCTGCTGTATCCCCTGTGTCTCAGTCTTCCTTCTGGTCCCCTAGGGGAGTGTCCACCAGGTGGGATACCTGCATAAATACCGGGCAGGTAGCCCTCAATAAAGTTAGTAATTCCTGTTTAACCTTCAATACGGAGCCTCGTCTCGTACTTGGGGGGAATTGCAACTTCAGAATGTTCTAGGAGAGGAGGACTTCGTATGGTTCCAGTTCGGTGGATTCCAGTGGTTGGGGGTTGCTGTGCTCTTCGCCAAGGGAATCGGCCTGTATCTCCTTCCATCGACCACATACACGCTCGTCACAGATGTCTTGCCACACCAGCAGTAGGAAGTTACTCCCAGCTGAGCTCAGAATAGATGTTAACTTGCTCATAGGTATTCACACTAGAATCTTATCCAGCAGGGAGTCACTAAGCGAAATAGGCAAGGCAGACTGACAGGCACAGTTAAACTCATAGGTTTAATACATATTCACAAAAGTCCAAAGTATAAAAGCATGTAACAAATGCAGCTAAAATGCCTGACCTAGGGTTTTGCCCACTATCGGCTTCTTCAGAGGTATACACAGAACATGTTCCAAGCCACCTTTTATAGGCAGTTCGGAAGTAGTACATATACGTAAGTATGACAAGTAAAAATGTTCAAGGATATCATCAAAAAATTCCATATTAACCTTAAAAAAATCCAGGAAACACAGATTCAATATATGTATGATGGCAGAAATTAAATGCCCCAAAAAATACTGCTTGCACATATCCCATAGCAAATATAGGTTTATATTTCTTCTGACCAATTGTTTGTATGTTATTAATTAGGGATGAGTGAATCAACTTCGGATGTTTCATCCGAAGTCGATTCGCATAGACCTTCGTTTTAATACTGTATGGAGCCGGAGCTTTGTTAAGTATTAAAGTGTATTGGCTCCGATAAGCCAAAGTTATTACTTTGCGAAGTCTCGCGAGACTTCGTGTAATAACTTCAGGAATTAATTTTTAATGTAAAAACCTTGATACCGAACTCGGCCTTGGTATCAAGGTTTTTTTACAGTAAAAATTACTGTACATTATTACTCTGTACAGTATTAAAACAAAGTTTTATGCGAATCTACTTCGGATGAAGCATCCGAAGTCGATTCGCTCATCCCTATTTAATCATATATGAATGAAGTGCATATGTATATAAATCTTCTATTTTTGGTTTTTTATAGTTCTAAAAGAGGGAAACACATATATATGTAAAAAAAAATAATTAGTCTTATTCCATCTAGTGACTCCCTGCTGGATAGGATCTAACACCGCATGGTGTAAATACCTATGAGCAAGTGAACATATATTTTGAGCTGGGAGTAATTTCCTACTGCTGGTGTAGCAAGCAGTGATTACGGAGACGTCTGTGCCGAGTGTGTATGTGGAATAAGTGGAAGGAGATACAGAACTGAATAGGAAGTCTTCTTACCCTTGATCTCTTCTGAGGTGGTGGTAGTGAGTCCCTGAGACCTCCATGTTACTATTGGAAGAGACATTTAGAGCCAGAGATTCTTTTGCTGTTTTGACACCGTGTGAACAGGAGCATTGGACCTGCTCCTAATCTCTTAGTGTTCAGTTTTTTCCATAGCAGATCGCTGCCCAACTAATTATACATATTTATTTGTTTTCCATGCTTCTTGATTTGCTCAGGTTTTGGGTGAGAGAGGGGACTCCCCTGCATTTACCATAGTTATTAAGATGTGTCTTGCCTAATTTTCTTTATTTTTCAGGATGGAATTTTGAGGACGCTAACTTTTTGGTTACATTTATGCTAAGATAGGCCTTATGAGGATTTATGCTTCTCCAGGTTTTTCTTTTGACAATATGTGTTCCTACAACATTTACCCCCCAGTGACCCCTTCACCTCCTCGATATGTAGATTGTGGTGGTCTGGGGGTTTCTTTCTGAATGCATTAATTTATTTTCCTATGTTGTGCAGCACTATACGCACATGCTCTAGTATCCTGTTCTATATCTGAGGTCAAAAGGGATCAGTTTGTTAGTGAAGTCACAGGGGGTGCTCATGTATTCTCTTTATGTGTTCTCTTTACAATTTATGGCAATGGCTGATCTAACACTTCATTCGTTTAATGTTAAAGGATTAAATGTGCCTCGGAAACGCTCCCAAATAATGTCACTTTTGAAAAGGGAGAAACCCGATTGTTTTGTTTCAGGAGACGCACTTCAAGGCTCACCGCATCCCATTCCTCTCTCACCTTTATTTCAATAAATGGTTTCATAGCTGCAACAGTCCACATGCCTCCAGAGGGGTTAATGTTGCTGTTAGGGAAGGACTTCTCTTTGAGGTCAGTTCAGATGGATGACGAGGGTAGATTTCCTTTCCTGGGACTGTGGGACTGTGGGAACCACATTGGTTTCCATTGCTAATCTATATGCGCCTAATACCAGACATGTACCATGGCTGATAGTCACACTCATTTCAGGCATTCGGGGAAGGAACTCTTATAGTGGGGGGAGACTTTAATGTCACTTTAAAGCCTCTTCAGGGCTCTTACACGTCTTGCTGTTTGGAGAGTGTTACATCCGAGAGAGAGAGACTATGCATTTTATTCACAGGTTCACAATACTCTCCAGCGCCTTGACCTTTCTCAAGCTCCATTGTCTTCATTGGTTGGGGCTTATATTGGTCACATAACCATTTCAGATCATGCCCCGATATGGATGAGGCTTTCTCTTTCGGGTGCAGAGAGGAGAGGGTAATTTTCGAGGTTAAATGAGACCTTCTTAGGCAAAGAAGAAGTTTTCAAAGATCTCCATTCAAAACGTACGTTTTACTTCCAAACCAATGATACGGTAGAGGTCTCCTTCTCTTTGATTTGGAGGCTCACAAAGCTTTTATCAGGGTGAGTTTATCGGCTCTAGGCTTAAAAGGCTCAGAAATAATCAGCTGTACTTCCTGTTGTCACAGATTGCTGCCTTGGAAAGGCTGGTGAAGATGACTTCTGCTATATGTCATCAAACTGACCTGATGGAACTTTGTTTATATTAGAAAATCTTAATGTGTGCACTACTATGTGCACTTTAATAAACAAAATGTAAAACTAACTACCTTTATAGATAAATGATGCTCAGACTCTGACATGCCCCTCCCTACAACAGAACAGATAGCTGTGAACCGTCTACAGCTCCCTCTACAATCTTACTTTGCATGAATCATTTCAAGATAAGCAAGATAGGCTCAACATTCAAAATTTCCAGCATACTTTATCCCTTCCCATACTTGCTCCAGGTGACCTTTCTTCTCTGACAGCACCAGTGACATTATTAGAGATTAGACAAGCCCTACAATCCACCCTGTCGGGGAAAAGCACAGTTTGGATGGACTCCCAGTTGTTTATTATAAAAAGTTCCTATCAGTGCTATCCCTTTATTTTTTACATTTATGCCACTCCTTACAACAAGGTGCCACTTTGCCCCTACAGACCTTGGAGACGCATATAACTGTGCTGGTTATCTAAACCCTATAATGTTCCCACTATTGCCCAGGCCCCTCATGTAGGTTATACTTACCCCGCTTTGCGGCACACTCGTCGCTTCTGATGCCCACACAGCTGCCGCTACATCTACCCGTCTCAAAAACATTCCAACTTTAAGATTATCTATACCAAGTCCAAGGTCCTCAATATTACAATACCATCTAGTGAAGCTACTGCTATATAGGCTTCAGCCCCCTTTGTCTGGCCTATACACATAACATATTTAGGGGTTAAGATTTATGGTGACCTCTACCAGACTTTTCTTGCTGCAGTCTCTAGACAACTTATTATTATGAAGATCCCATATGTATGTTGAATGGGTAGAAAGACCATACTTATATCTTTTATTATGCCAAGAGTTCTTTATTTAATAAAGCCCCTATATATTTCCCAATTCCTTTTTCACTTGTGTCAAAATTATGTTTTCTTATTTTTTTGTGGAGGAGAAACCGTCCTTGAATTGCTCACCATTTCCTGATGAACCTCAAGGGGTCTGGCGGCATGGGCCTCCCTGACTTACAGAGGTATTATGTAGCTATTTAGATGTGTAGATTGCTGGATATCACTATAATTACTGTCAGCTTACCATCGGTTGAGTTAGAACAACTTTTTGACTCCTCACTTCACCATATGCAATGGGTAGGTATGCCTCCACAATCTCATAGAACTATTTCTAACCCCTGCACTAGGGAATTATTTTGTCTTTGGAATAGACAACCTGAATCCCCTGTTTTTGCTCCCTTCCCCTCATCTTTGATTCCAGGTAGGTATCTCCCTCAGTTGGTTGTATATTCACGCCTTGCAGAGTCTGTGGAGTTTTGAATCCGACTAGATGTTTCCATATTATCTCTTTTGGATAGTGGTCAGATGCCTACCAAACGGGATCTGGCTCGCCTCCTAGGTGTCTCAGATCTCCCTATCTTACATTATTACTAATTTTCATTTGTTTGTCTAACAATACCTGAGGCTATACTCTCCTACCGGTCCCCCACCTGGTTTGAGAAGGTTACGTTAGATAATAAGCCTATTCATGAAGAGTTATCCAAAATATATAAGGCCTTGGCCTCCGTTATTGGTTCTGAAGGTCAACGTGGGAGAGGGAATTAGGTAGAGTCTTTTCAGCTTCACAGGTCAGATAGATCCTGTCCAGATCTCATAGATTCTCCAGGTGTGTTTGCATGCAGGAGAATTCATACAAAACCCTAATTTGCTGGTACAAGACGCCTGCTCTACTTTTCTCCCAAAGATTGAGTGTCACAGATTTATGTTGGAAATGCTGGTGAGAGCGGGGGACAATTTCACATATATAGTGGGAGTGTGGTAGGATTAAGAGCTTCTGGGGTAAGGTGGAGGACACCATATTGGGTTAGAAATTTGTTTATCAAAGTAAACGATTTTGTATGGTTGGACGATTCTTTTATGGTTGGACTCGTTTCACACTTAAGCACTCATTACCAACACATGTTCTAACTGAAGCAAAGCTGTTGATTCCAGCCAAATACAGACCCGTCAACGAAACAACAATGGATAGACAGTCTAGATCAGATCTATAGATTAGAGGACATCACTACATGGATTAAAGGCTCCCATGACTGTTTTGAATGACAACATTTTCATTCAAAGCATCAATGCTGTCCTAACTGCATCTGTCTGATGGTCTTCAATCTATTTTTCAATTCTGTATGTGGCCTGTCCACCACCTCTCTCCATCCTCAGGTGTGTCTCTCTTTAGAAACTCTATGTTTATGGATTTTATTTGGGTCTTCTTTTTGATATTTCTACCTTATTTTTGGCCATGTATTGTCATTTTATGATACTTTGAAAATATGTAAATGGTTTCCTTTGTCACTCTCCATTTTTGTTTGACCTAACAGATTTGTTTTCAGTTTTTTCTTTTGTTTTATATCTCAGATGTATGTATCTAAGATTTCTTTTAAATCAATATTTGACAAAATATGTGTAATATTAAAACTTGTTTTAAACAATAGGTCATTTTTTGTAACATCACTCCTTCCGTATCAAACCATCATGGAAAATAACAGGATGCAACATCACCGTACAATACTTGTCGGCTTGAGAAGATTTCCATGGTACCAAGTGTGACTGCATAAATCCTTTAAATATGAAGAATCTGACTTGTCCACACTTAATCAGAATATATGAAACAACTTACACATCACATAAGCATAAATTACGGCATCCAAAGTTGCATTGTTCGCCATAGTGTGCAGTACTAGTGCAAATAAAAAGAGTTAAGCACAAAATAATCTGCTAAATTATAAATGCTAGAAATTGTTGAAATAAATATGACATGTGTTGCCACTTTAGAAAATCCCTTTTTTTTTATCAGAAAGGTCCCCCTGAAACTAAATTGATTTCAGAGTGCCCCTCTGCAGAAACCCCGGTAATGTGCTGTAATCTGTTGAGGAACCTGGAAGCAGGTGTTCAATTCCTCTACAACGCCACCACAGGAGAAACAAAGCATTACACATCTTACTTTGCTTATTTGTTATTACAGTTATAAGCATCACTCAAAACTTAGAAAGTTATTTTATCATTAGACACCAGACCAGGTTGTCAAAGACAATCTGGGTATTTGCTACTGATAGACTCTCTCTATTCTGTGGACACCAGAGTAGCCACCCACTATACAGCAGGAGTCATGGGAGGCATATGTCAACGACATACCACCTGCCCTGGCAAATGTCTGCCATGAGCTATTCTTTATTTTTTACTGCCAAGAGGGAGGAGATGACGGGAGAAACTTTTTGTTATGGTGAATGAAATCCAAATATTTTTTATCACTTTCTCGGCCTAGCCTCAAAATAGAGTTAAGTCTCCTGATAATTATAGCATAGAATTCTTGAGGATGAAGAGCATAATGGATTAGATAGCCTCTCTCCTTGCTGTAAAACAAGGACAGTATTAATAAGGATTTTCGTGGATGGGCTTTTCTCTATGGTCTATCTACTCTCTATGCAGCAAGCTGTGTAAACACACCAATCATCTAGACCAGGGATGCTTCAACCTGCAGCCCTCCAGCTGTTGTAAAACTACAACTCCCATCATGCTCTGCTGCAGACTGATAGCTGTAGGCTGTCCAGGCATGCTGGGAGTTGTAGTTTTGCAACAGCTGGAGGGCGGCAGGTTGGAAATCCCTGACCTAGAGTGAGTATTATTTTAGTCAACCATTGTGACAGTTATTGAGAACCAAGTTTTTTAAGTATACTATTACATTTTGAAAGTTTTCAATTACACTAATTGCACAGTATATATTACAATATAGTGAAAATTAAGTCTGTTGCACCAGTACATTTTACAGTGTAGGGACCCTTCTATATCACTTTGTTATTTTGTGGCAAAGCATCTCCAAAATGGCAGAACCTGTGGGCTGTTCTCAGCGTGCAGTGATTAGTACATACCAAAAGTGTTTCAAGGAAAGACAACCAGAGAAAGGGTCATGGTCATCCAAGGCTCATTGATGCGCATGGGGAGCAAAGGCTAGCCCATCTGGTCTGATCCCACAGAAGAGCTGTTGTAGCAGAAATTGCTGAGAAAGTTAATGTTGGCTATGACAGAAAGGTGCCATAACACAGTGCAGCATAGCTTGTGGGGCTGCATAGCCATAGACTGGTCATGATGACACCTGTTCCCGTACAATGCATATGTAGCAATCAAAACTGGACCATGGAGCAATAGTACCTGGTGTCCCTGTCTAATGAATTAGGCTTTTTTTTTTTTTTTTTTTACATCATGTGGTTGGTTGGTTGGGTGTGTGTGCGTTTCTCACCTGAGAAAGAGATGGCATTAGGATGTACTATGGGAAGAGGGTAAGCCGGTGCAGGCAGTATTATGCTCTGGGCAATGTTCTGCTGGGAAGTGTGTTCTGAGCATATAGTTAGCTCAGCTATATATATTCAGTCAGACATTTTACTTACTATCTGAAGACAGAAATCTATTTCTTGTAGGTTCCATTAACATAATTTTGTGCTATTTTTTGTGACTGTACTTGTTGCTGTCCCAGGCTAACATTTGGATGCTCCCTTTTTTCTTACCTTTTGGTTCTTCTCTAGTATAGACTTTGACCTACTCCTGACCTTGCTTTCTCTTGATGTTCCAGTTACACATTTGACTACCTGTTGATGATTAGTGTTGAGCGCGAATATTCGAATAGCCTTTTTTTTTAACGAATCTCAGCACTTTGCTAATTCGTGAATATTTAGAATATAGTGCTATATATTCGTAAAAAAACAAATATTCATTTCTGTTTTTTTATTCCAATCTGAACCCAAGATACCGTTAATGATGGTAGAGAATATAGCGCTATGTTCTCTATCTTCGTTAATTCTAACAAGCCATCCAATAGGAAAGTTATACCCCGTTCAAAGTTCCACTCACAGTATGCGAATATTACATTATGTAATATTCGCGTACTGCAAATGAAACTTTGAAGGGGTATACCTTACTATTGGTTAGCTTGCTAGAATTAACGAAAATAGAGAATATAGCTCTATATTCGTACTCGTTATTTTTGTTAATTCTAGCAAGCCAAGTAAACTTGCCTATACACAGCTCTAAGTTGGATGCGCAATGCGAGAATATTAATTAATATTACTCGCATTGCGCATCTAACTTAGAGCGAGGTATATGCAACTTACTTATTGTTTGGCTGGGTAGAAATAATAACGAATATGACGAATACGAATATAGCGCTATATTCTCTATATTCGCTAATTCTAGCAAGCCAATAGGAAAGTTGCCTATAGACAGCTCTCAGTTGGATGAGCAATGCGAGAATATTACTTTACTTATTTCTTGCAATAAATAGAATACTGAGTCATTATTCTATTTATTGCAAAAAATAGGCAAAGTAATATTCTCGGATTGCGCATCCAACTTAGAGCTGGGTACAGTCAACTTTCCTTTTGGTTGCTAGAATTAGTGGATATAGAGAATAGAGCGCTATATTCGTCATATTCATTAATTCTACCCAGCCAAACAATAGTAAAGTAAGTTGCATATACCCCGCTCTAAGTAATATTGCTTAATATTCTCGCATTGCGCATCCAACTAAGAGCTGTGTATAGGCAAATTTACTTGGCTTGCTAGAATTAACAAAGATAATAAATATGAATATAGCGCTATATTCTTTATCTTCGTTAATTCTAGCAAGCCAACCAATAGGAAAGTTATACCCCGTTCAAAGTTTCATTCGCAATATGCGAATATAACATTACATAATATTCGCGATAAATAGAATGACGAATGTTCGATTTCGACGAATATATGATGAATATTCAATCGAATATTCGCGAAATATCGTGAAATCGAATATGGCACCTCCCGCTCATCACTATTGATGATCCCTGGCTAGCCCCTTATTATATTTTCTGTACGCTGTGTCACCACTGTCAGTCAGAGACTACTCTGATCACTAAGACCTGGAGATTCCCTACAACGAAGTCCAGATCCCTGTATTGGGTTTAAAGGGTGAATACGGGTGAATCCCTATGACCGCACCTCGGTTAAGCTGCCAATCATTTTAAGGCTTACATAGTTTGTTTCCAGTTGAAGCTTAAGTGTATCTACATCATCTGCAGTAAGGTGTGTAACAGGGAAACTTGGGTTCTGGTATTCATGATGATGTTAATTTGATACATACCACCTGCAGACCAAATACACACCTTCTTGACAACAGTATTCCCTAATGACAGTGGCCTATTGCAGTCTGTCCTGTTTGCTGAAATAACAAGTCTGATCCATACAGGCCTCACCTAGCAGAACACTTTCAGAAGTATTGCAGAATCCATGCTTTGAGAAGTCAGAGTCGTTATGGTACCTACACAATATTAATCCAATTCGTCAAAGCAGCAATAGGGCACAAAAAAGTATGGAAATGATACCCGTAGAAACCAATCGGAACCTCTGAATACCATGAGTGGAAATCCTATTGGTTGCTATGCAGTACCAGAATTTTATATTTATCAGTGTAGATCAAGTAAGTATCCCATAAACTATTTGAAATGAAATGAAATGATGATTTAAATGTCTGATTGAAATGATTCCATGCACATCGTTACCCATAAAGAAGCAATAACCAGTATGTGTAATGTGCCTCACTCTGAATTATGGTCATCAGATTAGGAAATACGTGTCACAATTACACGGTAACAGGAAACAGCCATTACACATTTTAACACATCTGATCATTTCCCCAAATGGTACAGATGATTTTAACAAATATTTCTGGTATCGTAGACCAAAAAAATTGCTGCAAAGGCTCATTATTTATCATATACCAGTACATTACATTGTTACATGGGCCTTGTACTGCAAACTTCCTTCTGTAGAGATGACATGACCCAGTGCTAAACGTCACATGCCCCTGCCCCCTTATCCACAGGGGACAATTCAACCCTATCCTTGAGGACACTTCTTAACAAACATATGAAACACATGACAGATACAAACTGTTTTCAGTCAGCAGCATATTGCTCCCATTACACACAAGGCACATGGGCAGGCACCACACTAACATCATCACACTGATATGTATGATTACCTTCACAGTCTTCCTGGATAGGTTCTCTCTGGCAGTAAAGAAATAGTCTTCAATGTCCTCCTCCAGGCTGCAGTAGCCACTGCTCATACTTCCGCTGACTGTCATTGGCACCTTAGTGATGGAGGAACCAGCTATAGGGAGTCAATAGTCAATATGGTATACACCATATCCTCAGTGTGTGTGCTATTAGAGCCAGTCTCCTGCCTTTCTTCCCTTGCACACACAATAGAGCGGTGAGGCTAGCACAGGTACCGCACTGCTCCTGCCATTCTTTAGGTACCTGCACGGCTGGCTGACACTATCTGCAGTTGCTGCTGCTGCTGGGCTATCAGCCGGTGGAAACAGAGCTCTGTAGTTCTCAGCCTCTCCTTCCTCTGCCTCCTCCCTCCTCCTCTAATGCAGTTTATATTTCTGTTAAACCACTTCCCTTATGTCCCTTCTCTAAGCTGCGATTTCTAGGTGATGTGATAGGAGGTATATGGAGATACAGCCTTGTAGGCCTATAAAGGTCCTTGTGTGTAACATTACCAGAATTCTACAGTCTTCTCAACAGGGATTTTCTCTTATCTGGGGGTTTATTCATGAATTCAGTCTCTGTTCTTCAGTTTACTCAGGAATTTCCTTAAACTTTTAGAGGGGATTTTGTGAATATGTAATGAAAGAATTGTACCACAGATTCATTGTCAGTGGTATATACATGAACCACATACCTTTTAGCATCTGTAATAATAAGGTATTGCATAGAATAAAAAAAAACGTCACCCAGTTTCTTATTGTGAATGACCATCATATGCAAGGGATAGAATATTTCTATTTGACATTTTATTTGGCCTGTGAACATTATTTGGCCTGTGAACATTAAGACAGCTACTTTTAATATGATAGTCTACCATTTCCTCGCAATGCTTATAAGGGGAAGTGGTACACTGAAACTTTAACCCCTAGATTCTGCTGCTGCCTAATGCTAAATTGCTGCCGACTGTATATTGTGAACATGCATGACCTTTGAGTGTAACTCCAGTGTTAGAATCTTCAGACATGTCATAGAATACTTCAGAAGTGATTATTAGACTCTTAATATGACTGGAACCTCTTTGTTTTTCACCCCCAAAATATCCAGATATTTTGTAGCTATTTGGGAGTAAAAGCATGCAGTACACTTTATAGAACCCTTCAAGTGGTATCACTCAATTTTTCGTAAATATATTTGCAATGGAAAGAACCCTTGAATGCAGATATATGTCTTGAGGAGCTAGGCTCCCCTGTGATGGAATAAGCCGGCATTAGGAATGAGCGAACTTGTGTTTCAAGTTCGGCATACAAGGTTCGGGTTATCTAAGAATTGCATTATACATTCCGCTACCACGGACCATAAGTTATGGTCCGTGGTAGCAGAATCCATAACGGAATTCTTCGATAACCCGAACCTTGTACACCGAACTTGAAACACAAGTACGCTCAACACTACTCGGCAATCATTAGGATAGTTCTTTATATTCTTGCGCATAGTCTTATACCTTGCCTGGTAATGTTATGTTGGTGTGCACAGATGTTAAAAGACCCTATGGCAAAATTTGGCCCAACTAATCTCAGGATTAGCTAATCTATAGAGTCTATATAGACTCACAGAGCCCCACAGCGCTACAAATTCTTAGACAGAAAAGACTGGAAACAAGTGCTCGGTAAAGATGTTGTTTAACAACCTGCATATCCTGTATCTAATAGCAATGGTGTTGTCTATCTCTAAAGCTGGCCATGCACATTAGATATAAGTCGTTTGATCGATGAACAGCAGTTCACGACCATACAAATTTTAGATGATATTTGCAATTATAGTTGTTCAAACTGACCATGCACGACCTGTTTAATGAAACCAGGCGACGGACAAAAGATCTTTTTAGAAACATTCTTTCAAAGAAAGATATTTTGTCCACAAATGATCTGTCTTTGAAGGAAACATCTTTTATCTGACTATGAGATGAAAATGGTCTATCATGTCTCGGCTAAAACGATAATTTGTTGTTAAATTTAAGTGAAAAATGTTTGTTTTGGTTGAAATCGTTTTGATCAACTTTGGACTAATCTGTATGGCCACCTTAAAGGGGTTCTCCGGGAATTAAGAAAATGAAAATACTTAAATAATACTTTATTATAAATATATTCTCAAATACCTTTCATTATTTATAATGGCTTGTTTTGTCTGGGGAGCAATTATCAGGGGAAACAAAATGGCCGCTGTCCCATTAGTTTACACAAAACCTGTCCTGATCACACATCAGGAGAAGTTACTTTACAACACTGAGGTAGAGAGCTGCCTCATCCTCCTCCTCCTCTCTACTTGTCAGGAATTATGATCCTGAATACAGATGATAAGAACTTTAGCTGAATCTCTGGGGAATTTAGTTCATGAGGATGAGGAGACATGAAGTACAGAGAGGACAGACAGATCAGGCTGTGGTAATGTGTTGCTGTGGCAATGGAGACTGTAAACAAGCGCTGCTGCTCATTAGCCATACCCCACCCTCCTCTCATGTCTCCTCATCATCTCAATTCCCACAGAGATTCACCTGTATTCAGGATCATGATTTCTGACAAGCAGAGCAGAGAGGAGGATGAGGCAGCACTATGGCTAATTGTGGTGAGGTAACTTGTCCTCCTGTGTGATTAGGACAGGTTTTGTGTGTATGAATAGAACGGCGGCCATTTTATTTCTACCAATGATTGCTTCCTAGACAAAACAAGCCATTCTAAGTAAGACAAGGTATTTGTGAATATATTTATTATAAAATAATATTTAAGTATTTTCATTTTTTAATTCCTGGAGAACCACTTTAAGAAAGGTTTCTCACAAGCAATATTGATTTAGACAACGAGTATAACACTAGACATCATCTGTAGGCTACAATAGAATGGAACTTGTTTCCCACAGGTTTTTACTTTGTTTTTCAATTATAAAATCAACTTTAAGGTTTTGGCCTGCAGGTCCACCAAAAGATCACAAGAAAGGGGTCCAGAGTGCCATGTTGGAATGGATCGGTGGTCATTCATGTACACTACCGCTCTAGAAAGCCGAGGCTCAGCTATCTCCATCAGTTCCATAAAAGTTATTTAGAGCAGTTGTGCACATGCATAACAACAGCTAAGAAATTGGAACCCTCACTTTCGTGATTGGCGAGGATCCCACCTTAGAAATCTGACATTTATCACCTATCCTGTGGTCAGTTGATAAATGTTGTTCATGGATGAACCCTCTTAAGTGAACCCCGAAAAATGTTCATTAAGTTTTCAACCTAATTTATACATTGATTTAAAACTTATTTTATGGTGGATGATGCTGTTGTTATTGTTGCAGTTGTAGTAAATTCTGTTTTCATAGGCTTTTTACTGCGCTATATAAACACTGAAGTAAACACATAGACCTTTTTCCTCATACGAGAAGTAAGCTTATTGTACCTTTCTTAACTTCCTCTTGCAAAAACCCAGCAGAAATGTTTCTGCGTAGTATATCCGGAGAGGCTGCTAGCAGTACTGGTGATAACATTCTCACCCACGGATGTATGTTTGTCATAGGTTAAAACACGACTAGAAAAAAACTTGGCTTAGTAGCCCATAAACTTCAGCCTGATGTACTGTAAACTTAGACCAAGTAATTGAAATCCTTGAATAGCCTGTGACACCACCATTGTGTAGTAGTATGTCAAAGTTCATAGAAAATATATTGTAGAATTCCCTAAAAAGCAGTTTATCCACAGGATCATTCTTATAAAAACGGGAGGCTAGTAGTGGATAATACGGCGCACTGAGGGGCACAATTCAAAAACTACAAACAAAGATAAATAATTCAGTAGGTGCAGCGCTATAATGAGCTTCTGCCTTTCTAGTGTAACCAATGTTATATGTCTGATAAGAGAGGTATGGGATGAATATGCAGGAGCCCACGTACATACTACTGATAAATGGTAGGATGGCCAGCCAACCCTGCATTAAATACTGTTCATGTGTGAAGAGGATGGGTTCTGAGGAGATGGGGTAGAGGGAAGAGGTCAGTTGAAGGGAATTAAAATGGCTGCCAGCAACCTGTCCTAGAATGTGAGCAGGACTAGTTGCCTCCACTTGCAGAGCTGCCTAGAGGGGTGAGGGGGGTGGGGCCTCACTGCACTCTGGCACTTGCATATACTATATATCAGCGAGTCTTCCTGTCAGGCTGCTCAGCCATGATGGTATAACGTAGACAGGATCTCATCATTACCATCTACTGTAGAGCAGTGTAGTATGTAGAGAGGCCCCACCCCCTAAGCCCCTAGGCCTATGTTCTAGGACAGGTTGCTGGTGGCCATTTTAAATCATTACCTTAGAACCCCTTTAAAATAAAAAACAGTTCTCTTGCTGAAATTGCTGAGGATAGGTCATCAATATCTGATCGGGTGGGGATTCAGCTCTCAGCCCTACCACTGATCAGCTGTTTGAAGAGGCCAGTGATGTCAGGCTCATCAGTCACATGGCCTTTGTGCAGCTCAGTCCCATTCAAGTGAGTGGGCCTGTACTGCCATAGTACAATGTACAGCACTGTGCTTGATAAGCTGTGTGGAGGCCACAGTGTCCCCTGGAGTGCTGCAGCCTCTTCAAACAGCTGATCAGTGGCAGTGTCGGACCCCAACTGATCATATATGGAGGATAGGTCATCAATAATGTACCCCTGGGAAACCTCATTAATACAATGCTGTAAAAAGGGGGGAACGTAGTTCTTGCATCGATTTCACTACGCTTTGTTATTAGTGTGGTTTAAAATGATGATGAGAAGTAAACAGGATCCATCATCATCATACTTTTACAGCCTTCACCCTCAATAAAACCTGTCATGCGTCACATAAAACAGGCCTTCTACTGCTGCTGCTGCTTTCCATTTTTACAAGGTATGAGTTTTGTCTACAGGGTCTTGAAGAGGATGCGTTCAGGCCAGGACAAGCTGGGTGAATGATTGTGATGAATGAGAAAAGTTCTCAGACTGAATGCTTAGGATTGGGGTCATTAATATTATGTGGAACCTTCTGTCAAAATGAAGATACAACGCAGCCGCTTTAATTTACTGCTCAAGAGACGCTCAGCTGTATAGTCTACATTTTATTTAATTATTCAAGATTTTCTTTTTCTACATCAACTATGTAGGTAACCCATATAAATGCTAATTTGTCCTCATTTTCTTTCTTTTTAATGCCTCATTCACACGTCAGTGTTTGGTCAGTGATTTCCATCAGTGATTGTAAGTAGGGTTGAGCGAATCAACTTCGGATGAAACATTTGCATAAAGATTTGCATAAAATGTAATTCCAATACTGTAAGGAGCATCCTCTCCCTCCAGTTTTCTATACCATACAGTCCCATATAAATAGCACCAGTCCTCTCCCTCCAGTCCCATGTAAAGAACTTCTCTTTCTTACAGTTCTCTATAACATACAGTCTCATGTAAAAAAATATATCTTTCTTATGTTCTTCTATAACATACAGTCCCATGTAAATAACTTAAATCTCCTCCTTCACCCTCTCAAACATATAGTCTCATGTAAATAACATCACTCCCTACCCTCCAGTCTTCTATAATATCCAGTCCCATGTAAATAACACCAGTCATCTCCCTCTAATCTTCTATAACATGCAGTCCCTTGTAAAAAAAAAAAACATCTTTCTTACAGTCTTCTATAGCATACAGTCCCATGTAAATAACATATCTCTTTCTTACGGTCTTCTATGACATACAGTCCCATGTAAATAACACCCCTCTCCTCCCTTCAGCCCCTCTAACATACTGTCATAGTTAAATAACACATTTCCCTCCCACTAAGCACGGAGGATGTTTAATAGGAGAGAACCACATCTCCCAGCATTTCTCTGGCACTTAGATTCATTCCATGGCATCACAGGTCTCCACTGCTGAGCGCTGCCTTTTTCTGCACTGATCACATGATGGAGACCTCATCACAGGTCCTACCACCACTTCCACTGTGGAAAAGATCACATGACTATGATGTCATCGCAGGTCCTTCAGCTATGGAGTGTAGATGTGAAATGGGGAAACAGCTCTCCTTGTAGATTAAAGGTAACCTGTCATCTCCAAAACACATTCCAAGCTGGCAGCATTGCCTGACAGTAGGCAGCAGCGTGATTCTAATGATCATTGTCTTCCTGAAGCCAGATTAAGGAAAATCTGTAAAAACGTTGTTTAATCCCCGGCTGGCGCGCTTCTCAAGTCAGGTTTGAAGTCAAGGAGGCAGCGGCCTCCTTGCTTCAAGCCGCGGTAACCATGCCCCATTCCCTGCCCCTTTGCTGTAAATGACAGTCGGCAGTTCCGCAAAGCCAGCTGAACTGTCATGCACAAGAGCTGTCAATCGCGGCGAAGGGGGTGTGGTTACCTCGTCTTGAAGCAAGGAGGCTGCTGCCCCCTTGACTTCAAACCTGACTTGAGAAGCGCGCCAGCCGGGGATTATACAACGTTTTAACAGCTTTTCCTTAATCTGGCTTCAGGAAGACAATGGTCATTAGAATCGCGCTGGTGCCTACTATCAGGTAATGCTGCCAGCTTGGAATGTGTTTCGGAGGTGACAGGTTCCCTTTAAAATAAATGATCTGAACTGACATTCTGCTGTTTGGCCACTAGATGCGGCTGTTTCCTAAACAGAGCTACAGACTGCATATATTTCCATATTCATGAGCGGTGGAGTTACACAGAGCCTGGAGAGGAAGAGAAAGGAAGCAGGCATCTTAGAGGGAGCTCAGACTGAGGAACTGTGTGAGCAGAGGATCTGACGGCATCCAGGTGTGAGAGCATCCCTCAGTGACCAGAGCTGCAGCTAAGTGAAGCTGATTGTTTCCAAGACACTGATCCTGTCCAGAGGAACGAGGATTGCTTCCAGGAACGCTGATGAGAGCTGAGGAGCAAAGCTACATACACTGCGGGACCTCATGCTTGTTGGAGAAGCATTTGTTCTGTTCAGAGTCACCAGCGGATGTAGAGCAGATCCAGGTCGGTAAGATCGTGCACGCACCTCATTACAGTGTTGGCGCCTAGAGACTGAGACCAGGCCTGTAGTTAGTTAGATAGGGTCTCTGTTTGTGTCAGGCAACAAGTGTTGCTATTGTTCATTGCAAAGACTCCATAATTTAAAGGGACATTTCACACTGGAGAGATGATAAAATTCCCACAAACTCAAGCCAGGCTGATGTTTTGCTCAGGAGGAATACTCAGGCATGTGCTACAAGACCAGTTGTGGGAGTGGGAATACTGTAGAGTAGGGCTGAAACGATTACTCGATTTAATCGAGTAATTCGACACAAAAAAATCCTTGATGCAATTTTTTTGCAGCGCGGATTCGTTTGTGTCATGTGACCACGGAGCGGGAGGGCAGCACTTGCTATTGCTCCCCGCTCCGTGGACACCCGTCAAATCATAGTGCACGTAAGCGCGCCCTATGACCCGACACTGTGCAGAGCGGCTGGCAGCAGAGGAGGCGGGGCGCACAGGGGAGAAGGAGTCGCTCTCTCCCTCCCCCTGTGCTGCGCTGCCAGTGAGGAGAGACGGGGGGCGAAGGAGGGGCGGGCGCACTGCGCCACCAATGACAGGACCTTACATTGTCCGGCCATACTAACTAGCAGCTACACGGAGCGGCGCCCGGGATGTCCCCGCACTTACAATTATCCCTGGGCGCCGCTCCATTCTCCCCACTGTTGGCCAGTTACAGTTTCGTGCTCCATGTGCCAATTACTAATATCGGACCAATGGGGAGGAGACATCACCTTCTCTGTGGGCGTTTCTTCTCCCTGCGCTGTCCAATCGCAGCACAGAACGTCACAGTGCAGAGAGAAGGAACACCCACATAGCTGATGTCTCCTCCCTATTGCTCCGATATTAGAGATTAGCATATGGAACAGGAGACTGTAACTGGCCCACAGTGGGGAGAACCGAGCAGCGTCCAGGTTTAATTGTAAGTGCAGGACATCCTTGGGCACCGCTCTATGTAGCTGCTAGTTAGTAAGTCCGGACCATGACAGGTCCTTTGTAATCTTTAATACAGGAGGCAGGAAGCTGCGATCAGCGGCAGTTAACCCCTCAGGTGCCGCACCTGAGGGGTTAACTGCCGCTGATCTGCCGCCTGTATTAAAGGTTAATTTTCATTGGTGGCGCAGTGCGCCCTCCCCCCTCATTGGTGGCAGTGGCCACAGAGCAGAGTGCCCTTCCCCCTCATTGGTGGCAGTGGCCACAGAGCAGAGTCCCCTCCCCCCTCATTGGTGGCAGTGGCCACAGAGCAGAGTCCCCTCCCCCCGCATTGGTGGCAGTGGCCACAGAGCAGAGTCCCCTCCCCCCTCATTGGTAGCAGTGGCCACAGAGCAGAGTCCCCTCCCACCTCATTGGTGGAAGTTCTGATTGGAGCCCCAGCAGTGTTATAACTGGGCTCTGATCGGTTACCATGGCAGCCAGGGCGCTACTGAAGCCCTGGTTGCCATGGTAACATTCTTATTAGATTACTCGATTAATCGTAGAAAATTATTGATAGAATACTCGATTTCTAAAATAATCGTTTACTGCAGCCCTACTGTAGAGATTGTAAGCTGTTGTGCTGCACAACCATACAGTTATTCTTGTTTTTTTAGGGTAATAACAGGAAAGGTGTGACAGTTTAGTTGTGCCCACCAGTAGGTAAATTACCATGCTTTTCTACTGAATCCATCAGAGGGCACCGCGCTGTGCAGCACAAGGGTCTCAGCCTTCGGGCTGGGTGTATGTAAATTTATTGTATGTTCCCAGCATTTGTGGTTGCGTTCATTACCACGTTCAAGTAAAATCCTGTTTTGGCAAAAGCTGGTGGTGGAGTTGTTTTCCTTGTGTTTTTACTTTGCTGTATCCTGGTGAGCCCACCCCGGTACACAGCTTACGTAGACACAACTGGCAGCAGATTCACAGTAAGTCCTAATCGGGGACCCCACCAAACTCCGCTCCCTCCCGACCTCCATCTCAAGGCAACCAAGTTACCCTGTTGGCAGAGGTAGAGAATTAAAAATATGATAAAATTAAAAAATAAACACCTCTGCTGGCACTGGAAAGGGACCCTCCCTTGCTGGGCCCCTGTGCAGCTGGTTCAGCGGCATGTCCGCCCCTAAATTGGAGTGCCGAAGCTTGCTGACCCCTGGCCTATACCAAATCCTTGTCTACACAGATAGCAACCAGACAGTTAAAGGGCATCTGCCGGCAGATTTGTATCTATAAAAATGTCTGACCTGTTACATGTGCGCCTGGCAGCTGAAAGCATCTGTGTTGGTCCCATGTTCATATGGTCCCATGTTCATATGTGCGTGCGCACGGGGTGTGCCGGGTGTGCCTGGGCACACCCTAATCATCACCTCCGTGCTGCACTGCCATCTGCCAACTCCTGATCCGATCCTATGAGACAGTAGAGCACTAGAATGGAGTTACTCCAGGGAGGTATGATGTTGGAGGAAGAGGCGGAGTCTTGTCATACATGGGGCGGGGCCTCAAGATGTGCAGGAGATTCAACAGAGCACGTTGTTGAAGAGAGGAGCAGAAGCTGCAGGTGGCTGTGTGGCGGAGAAGATTGACTGGTATGTTTACTTGGGGGGCTTTTTGCAGGGGCTGAAGGGAGGAGGAATAATTCTTATACTGGAGACTGTATGTTAGAGGGGTCTGAAGGGGGGGGTGGTGAAGTGATATTATTTACATGGGACTGTATGCTGCGGAGGGGCTGATGCATTTTACATGGGACTGTATGCTGGAGGGGCTGAAGGCAGGAGGGGTGATATTATTTTTTATAGGACTGTAAGGGCTGAAGGCAGGAGGGGTGATATTATTTTCTATAGGACTGTAAGGGCTGAAGGCAGGAGGGGTGATATTATTTTACATGGGACTGTATGCTGGAGGGGCTGAAGGCAGGGGAGTGATGCATTTTACATGGGACTGTATGTTGGAGGGGCTGAAGGCAGGAGAGTGATGTATTTTATAATGAGACTGTATGCTGAAGGGGCTGAAGGCAGGGGGAGTTTTGTATTTTACATGGGACTGTATGTAGGAGGGGCTGAAGGCGGGGAGTGATGTATTTTACATGGGACTGTATGCTGGAGGGGCTGAAGCCCGCCATAATTATTACTATTAGGGTCCATTCACACGTCTGTAGTGTGTTGCAGATCCACACTACACCCGGCCGGCACCCCCATAAAACAGCCTATTCTTGTCCGCAGCTGCAGACAAAAATAGGACATCTTCTATTTTTTTCCGGAGCCACGGCAGGCTGCTCCGGAAATGCGGATGCGAAGAGCACGCTGTCTGCTTTCCGCATCCATTCCGTCCCCATAGAGAATGAATTGGTCCGCACCCGTTCCGCACAATTGCGGAATGTATGCAGACACATTCTGCGGACGTGTGAATGGAGCCTAATACAGCGGGGGCCATTATAATATTAAGAATAATAATAACACAGAGGGGCCATTATATATTATAATTATACAGAGGGGCCAGGGCATTATACTTATGGGCACTACGGGGGAGGGGAGGTCTGTAATCTGAGGATGATAGTAAAGTGAGAAATTTAAAAAAAAATCTGTGAAACTCTGCAGAGACGCAGCTGAAAGTAGGTATTATGGCGGTCTTATCTCCGAATGAAGACGTTGAGGAAAGTCTACATCACAGGAGACTAACTGGATGTAACAGGTATGTTCTGCTGTATTCTACTGTATATTGTGTACCATTATATGTAATTGTATCAAATGAAGATAAGAAACGGTGGCACTGCCATCCAATCAGGCAATCCACCCAATCGACGAAAAGCCCTCAGCAACAGGCTGCATACTGTCTTCAGGGGCCCCGGCCCTGTGATGACCACGGAGGTGGGTTGGTGTGGATGAGCTGGTGGAGTGGCGGGAAAAGGGGCCTGAGGGCCCTGTGATGACCAGCCCATTTTGGGGGTGGGCGAGGGGGGGGGGGATGATGAGCTTTTGGGAAAAGGCAAGCCCTCTGCCGACTGCTGCACACTCTTTAAAGAAGTGAGTGCCCTGGCAGATGACAAGGGAGGGGGGGATGAGCTGCGGTGACCAGCCCAGGGGGGGTCTTTGGGCTTATCTGAGGTCTGATGGGCATGGGGGATGACTGAGGGGGTCTTTGGGCTGATGATCTGGTGGCTGCGTTGGGGGGCACTATTGGGGACCATAGGGCACAGTATTGGGGGTAGTAGCATGTTTTGTCCAGAAGATGGTAGGATGATGGAAAAGTAGTAAACTAAGATTTTTTTTGTGTCAAACTGCAGAGATTAAAAACGGCGTAAAAATGTCGGTCTGGTCTGAAAGGAGAAGACGAGGACAGAGAACATCTACATCGAAGGAGACATCACTGTATGTAAGAGGTACGGGCGTGACTTATGGGTAGGGCTGTGTGTGGGTGTGGTTTAAAGGTGGATGGGGACACAGGGGCCCCATAATCTCCTATTGTTCGCGGCGTGTGTGTTTGTGCTTTAGGGTGCACACCCTAATACAATAGGCACACGCCTATGACTGAGAGGCTCTGCTCTCTCTGCAGCGGCCGCATCCTCTGTACTATGATTGACAGAGCCAGGCAGTGTAAACATGATCACACCTGCCTGGCCGTTCAGAGTGCAGTGGGTGTGGCAGATGCAGAGAGAGATGAGTCTTAAGGTGTAACAGCAACGCCCTCATTGCTCCTAGAGGCTAATTTGCATATTTTAAAACATAATTTTTGCAGTGCGGGCACATATGAACATGGGACCAACACAGATGCCTTCAGCTGCCAAGCGCACATGCAACAGGTCAGCCAGTTTCTAAAGCCAGGTACAAATCTGCTGAGTGATGCCCTTTAAATTATCGTTGCCCTCTGACTTAAGGGATGGAAGATTACCTTCCGTCCACAAATCCCCCCCCCCCAACCATTATACCCCTTAAATGACAACAGACCACAAAATTTTGGTAAATATGGCCACGTCGGCCACCTTTATTAACTTAACATACAAATAACCATCTTGTCAACATCTTATTATGTAACACAATATCAAACCCTTTCATTAACATATAAACCATTGTAGTCCCTGCAAAATCCTGGGAGGCAACCCCAAACCAGATGAATTCCTGACCACGATTTACTTAGACCTTCCTTACCCTCGGCCGCATACACCGACCCAAGGGCACCATATCCTCCAAATGACCGTAAAACCCCTGCGGGCCCTCTCTTTTGCCCGAACAGGAGCCCATTCACCATCTTCTTAATCCGCAAGAGAGACGCGCATTCCAAGTGTCACGCCTCTCATGGCCAGGAATTGCCCCCCAGGATCCCACATAAAAGCAGCCCCAGCCTTAGCCACACAACACCAGGGAGGGTGGGCGGGAACTTTCTCCCTATTCTACCGGACTACTGCCCACTAAAACTCCTCCCCCTCCTTTTGTACCCCCCTAATGCAACCTATAACTCCTCCTACTGACCTGAAACTCACCTAACCGAACTAGTCTGCCCTTAACCCCTAGTTGCCTGCAGACTTCCCCCCAAGTCAATGCGCATTCCGCTAGGCTGCGCCCCCGCTCCATCGCTCCTCTGACTTAAGGGATGGAAGATACCTTCCGTCCACAAATCCCCCCCCCCCCACCATTATACCCCTTAAATGACAACAGACCACAAAATTTTGGTAAATATGGCCACGTCGGCCACCTTTATTAACTTAACATACAAATAACCATCTTGTCAACATCTTATTATGTAACACAATATCAAACCCTTTCATTAACATATAAACCATTGTAGTCCCTGCAAAATCCTGGGAGGCAACCCCAAACCAGATGAATTCCTGACCACGATTTACTTAGACCTTCCTTACCCTCGGCCGCATACACCGACCCAAGGGCACCATATCCTCCAAATGACCGTAAAACCCCTGCGGGCCCTCTCTTTTGCCCGAACAGGAGCCCATTCACCATCTTCTTAATCCGCAAGAGAGACGCGCATTCCAAGTGTCACGCCTCTCATGGCCAGGAATTGCCCCCAGGATCCCACATAAAGCAGCCACCGACGACCACCGGTGACACCTCACCTGTGGGCGTCCCGCCAAACCTTGAGTGCCAACTCCAAGCCATCCTGAATGCCCAAAGCCCACATATCAATCCCCAGGTCATTCAGATGGACCCCGTCCCGCTTCAAAAATTGAGGCGAAGCAGCCTCCAACTCCTGATGACGCACTACCAAGCCGCCCTGCCGCCGGACAAAGCGCCCCACCTCCTTGTTCAACTTAGCACGCGCTTTATTGAGACGCTCCACCGACCGCGCGAACCGCCATTGCCTTCTGGCGACCACCTCGGACCACACAACAATCAAGTCCGGATACTCCGACAATAAACGAAGCAGGTCCAATTTAATGTCTCTAATCACGTCGCGGGACGTGCGTACACCAAGATCGTTACCCCCCACATGGAAGACAACGACATCTGGCACCCTGTCAAGAGATACGTAATTATGAAATTCAGGCAGGACCCTGCCCCACAACAGACCGCGCAGTCCAATCCAACGAACCTGCATCTCTGTCGGAGAGAACCCCAGCTGACTGAAAACCCGCCAGCAACAAAACCGCCGCTTCCCTATTTGGGTACATCTCTAAATACGGCTCCATCTCTGCCACTCTCACCGGCGTCACCCCTCTTCGCAACAGCCTCGGATCCCTTGAACTTCCCTCTTTTAAAACACTTGGACAGGCTGTGTGCGCCTCCGCAACCGGAGCACTCATGCTTGAACCGACAATCCGACATGAACCGGCCGTCCCGCCCCGTGACCCTCTCCGGCCGGGTTACCCCCGGCCGAACCCCGAAAGGGCGAAGGACCCACTTTTGGCGCGGCCATCAACCTCATCCACAAGCTGATATCCTTGTGGTCCCATCTAATGCAGGGACGCACCGCCTTCCGCTGCCTGAATTGCTCGTCATAACGAAGCCATGACAGGCCCCCATAAACCCGATAAGCCTCCCCAATGGCATCCATGTAACAGAACAACGCGGAACAGTGTTCCGGCGCCTTCTCCCCAATTACACTCGCCAATATGGCAAAGGCCTGTAGCCAATTCTGGAACGTACGCGGGATAAGCCGGTACCTTCTCTTCTCCTCCTCCTCCTTCTTACTATCATCCGGCCTGCCCCGATCCAAGTTAAACTTCTCCAAGGGAAGTAAGGAAAAAATTTCCACATACTCATCACGCCAAATTTTCTCCCTAACGTCCTGCTTCAAATGAGCCCCCAACGGGCCCTCAAAGCAAACATAAACTTCCCCTTTCGCCGAATCCGCCAACCGAACACCATCACCAACTCCCCCACCAGGATTCGGCAACGCACCCGAAGCAGCACCAACCCCAGCCTCAACCAGACCGCCCGAACCCCCAGCACCCGACACCACCCCCGTTCCAGTGCCACCAGAGCCGGCCCCCACACTGCCGCCGGCGACCCTGAGAAGCCTGCCCCAACCGTGACAACAACGCCAGCATTCCCGATACCAACTCCTGTGCCACACCCCCGACCCCAGACCCCCAGACGTACTCACAGGACCCCCCCCAGACACCCCTCCCCCCTCTACCAACCCCGTCGTCCTCTCACCTGGCCGTCCCTGGGACGACGTCCCAGCAGCCGCAGCTCCTCCTCCAGACAACGTCGCCGGCATCCTGGATACAACTGGCTCGGCAGCAGGCTCCTCACACTCCAGGCGACCACCAGCCGCAGGCCCGGTCTCCATGGCCAGCTCCCCCTCCTCCAGACTCCTTTCCGACGACGAACCTCCACTGAAGCCCCCAGTGAGGGTGCAGGTCCCCGTCTCAAGGACCCTGTCACCACGCCGGCCATCCACCACTCTGCTGGGCCCAGCGCGCTCAGACTCAGCAGGTGAACCCCTGCCAGCCGTAACATGCGCCTCCTCGCGCCTGCAGCGCAGCCGAACAGGGACAAGCCAGGTCCCGGCTCCCCGCAGTCGCTCCCCTGTCATGCCGACCTCCGGCCACCAGGGGCCGCTCTTCCCGCCTTGCCGCCTCTTCCTGGACGTCCCGTCCCGGTCTCCACCACCCGGCTGCCTCCTCACCTCCGCGTCGGCCGGACCAGCCGCAGGACTTCGCTCCCGTCGAGGTGCAGCCCGCGCCCGACCAGCAGCATGCCGCTCACCTCCAGGAGCCGGAAGGACCTCACCCACACCAGCAGGTGAGTCCGCAGTGCGCCGCCGTCCCTGGGCCGCAGCCGCCGGCCTGACTTCAGCCCCACCACCGGGCCCAATCCGCACAGGGGGGGCAACCTCCCGAGGCCCCGACCGGTCCCCCGCTAGCCTCCCGCGCACCGTGTAGCATCCCCAAGTCAGGGCAATGTGTGGAACTAACCTGGGGAATGCCAGTGATGGAGAGGCCGGCACGCTGCTCCTCTGGGGCACTCTCTGGGTTCTTGAGGGACACAGCCAGGTGGAAGGTGAGGTGCCCTTGGTGTTATAGTTTAACGTGCCTATGGCTAAGTCCCTGATATGTCGTGACGCCAGTGCCAGTAAACGGTGGCACACCGTATTTATAGTAGGAATAACAGAGGTGCAGACTGGTAACTTGAAAACAGAATTCAAACTTTACTGAAGACAGTGATGATACAGCAAGCAGTCTTTCCAACAGTTCCTTTTTGCAGACAATCAAAATTGCAGTGGTCTTACATCCAGCAAGGTTAAACAGAGGGTGATAATACAGGACTTGGAATTGCAGGTGAACCTTACTTTCTTCCTGACTCGTCCTGACTGGAATTGATGCTTCAAGGCCCCAATGCCCTACTTCTGGCTTATATCCTTGAATCTCCAGTTTATAAAGTACCTCCTCTTGACGTTTAGTACCTCTTGCTCTAGGGATTGCCTCCAGGTTGACTTCTGCTGAACTGGCCTAGGCCTGAGACATGTGGCCTTCACAGACTCCAGGGTCTGCACTGCACTAGCCTGCCTTGGCCTAGCTATATATATAAACTGCTCACCAGCTCCCCCAGTGGTCCAATACCCAAATGACACCCTTCAACATTGCTGCAGGCAATTACATGAAACACACAGCATAACAGAATGGTGGTAAACGGGTATCAAAGTGCCCGTATACTGCAACCGCAGCCGACCTCCCGCTACGGCGTGGACCAGGGGCAGGAGCCAACGGTGACGAACGCCGCTGTGGGTCGCGGGATGGGCTCCGCACCCGCCTCCGGACACGAGGGGTCACCTCCGGGCTAAGTCTCTCCGGGGGAACCGACCGCCGCACCCTAGACCGTACCTCCTCGGACGGACCCAGGGCCGGCGCCGCATTCAGGGCACCAGACAGTTGATCCTGCAGCCGCGCCGCCGCTTGAACCGCCACCAACAGCTCCTGAACGTCCGCCATAACTTACTCCCTCAACTTTCTCCCTATTCTACCGGACTACTGCCCCCTAAAACTCCTCCCCCTCCTTTTGTACCCCCCTAATGCAACCTATAACTCCTCCTACTGACCTGAAACTCACCTAACCGCACTAGTCTGCCCTTAACCCCTAGTTGCCTGCAGACTTCCCCCCAAGTCAATGCGCATTCCGCTAGGCTGCGCCCCCGCTCCATCGCTCCTCTTCTCTTCAGATTGATCCAAACAGGGTTGTAGTTAAAGGTTTTTGGGGCCTGGTGCAAAAACTTTAGCTTGTCCCCCCAAAAGTAATAATGCTTCTTTTGTGCCCCCCAAGGTAATAACACCCTTATGCCCCCACTAAGTGACTGTGATCTCTTCACCCCAAGAAGTAATGGTAAGTCTGCAGAGACAGATTGTTTCTTACTCCACCACTGTCTTCTGAAGCTATCAGGGGAAAACCAGCTTGACTGGTAAGAAGGGTCGGCTTACCTTTCAGGGCTGACCTCCTCCTCCTTTCACTATGTCACCAATGATCTGCCCTTGTATTGGGTGAAGAGGGAAGCAGGATCAGGGGAAATGCAGTATTAAATGCTTTACATAGAGCGGCTATGAGGCTAGAGAGGCAGGGGTCGGAATTTTGACCGATCCTCTAAGCCGGGGGGGGGATTGCTTACAGGACACACCGCCAATTATGTATCACCATCCTCAGTACAGCAATACAGTTAGATGCTGCGGCCGACACTGGAGCGATGTCTCTGCAGGCCTAGTGCCTGTAGCCTTTCAGAGGCTGGCACAGGCGGTGTGATGACGTAATCATCATCGCACCGCCTAGGCTGGGCAGCATACAGCTCTGGAAACAGACCAGAGGAGGACTGCACTGCATTGTTGACACCCGCATGGAGTTAAGGATTTGAGTTTATTGTTTTTGATTTGGCACCATGCTGTTGGGCCACTATAAGGAGGGGGAGGATTACTATGGGGCATTTACTGGGGGCAGTAAATAGGACATTTTGAACTGGGACATATAAGGGACATGTTCTTGTACTGGCAAACATTATTGGAGGACACCATGGGACACTGGCTCTGCTGGGGGCACAAACAGGTAGCGTTTTTGTACTGGTACACATTTTAATGGAGCATATTTTGCACTGGCATGTATTATAAGGGGACTTTTTTTCCACTGGCACATATTATAAGGGGTGATTTTTTTATTGGCACATATTGTAAGGCGGTATTTTTGTACTGGCACACATTATAAGGGGTTAATTTTGTATTGGTACACATTTCGTGGAATTTTCCTACTGGCACACATTATAAGGTGAATTATTACTACTGGGGGCATATGGGGAACATGAACATTACATACTAGTATTGGGCACAGTGGGGTCATTATTACTATTGGGGCACTTGTAACACTATGCACTCTGGCAGATAATTATTTCTATTAGTGGGTCTTTGGGGAGCACTATTACTGTGGGGGCATCCTGGTGAGTTATCAGCTTAGCACAGTTATTTTTGGGGGACATTATGTTTACACTATTAGTGTCAGGGACACTATTTGCTCGGTGCAGTTATTCTTTAGGGCACTGTGTGCGAATAATTATTGAAGGGAGCACTATCTGTGTGGTACTAGTATTTTTAGGTTTCAGCTTCTGCAGTATAGAATTGGGGAGGACAGTGGGCACAGTATTGGGGGTGGCAGGATGAGGTGCTCAGAAGGTGGGAGGATGATGAAAAAGTAGGAAACTAAGATGTCTGTTTGTCAAACTCTGCAGAGACAAGAAATGGCTGAAAGAAATCATCATGGCGGTCTGGTCCAAAGGAAGAAGATGAAGAAAGAGAATATCTACATCAGTGGAGACGTTACTAAGTATAAGAGGTATGTGGCGCAGTATTCTACTGTTTGATTGGAGCGCTGTATGTAATGTTTTCAAAGTATGTCTTTTAAGCTAGGGCTACATGGCAACACTGATCTTGGAAAGGATCAGAGTAGTGGTGATCCCATAGAAATGAATGGGATCGCAGTACCAGTCACAAGAAATCCAACAGTGTCCAATCCAACAGGAGAATACAGCGCTACATACCTACGTAGCTAAACAGTAGGGCTAGAGGAAAGGGGTTATATTGCGAATTTGGCATGGGGGATGGGTGAGGCTGTTTCAGTTTTTGCCTAAGGCAGCAGAAGGGCTAGGTGGATCCCTGCCCCTGGCCACAAAGCACTGAGGGAAGAGGGGCCCAAGCTGAACTCTTGTACCAGGGCCCATGAGCCTTTAGCTACGCCCCTGCCTGCCTCATATAATAAAGTGGTACGTCGCAGGAGATCCTCTCTATGATGCCCATACAGTATCTGCAACTAGAGCACATTCGAATGGGGTCATTCTTTAAATACCATATTTAAATGTCTGAAAACATTACTTTTAATTACAAAACTGAGACAGGAACGATATATTATTATCCATTCTGGGCAGGATATTAAAATATCCAAGACCAAATGAATAATATATGAACAAGTTATAAAAATCTTACCTCTGAGGGAATGGATTAACACCATATAAGTGTTTTAATAACCAAACTAATGATAGGGGTCAAGGGGATTGTTCAAACATCTTAGCCAGCATTAACCAATGCACTATTCCTTCTAGTTTTTGCAGTCTAATCACACTTTATTCCCCTCCCCCAAGTCTTAGGACTATTCAGTTATACTGTTCTATTTGCAGGCATAAATGACCCACAAGCATAGGTCAGTATTGGCTGCAGCACATTGTCTGGCTGAGGCCTGTTTAGATGCCAGGGCCATGCAGCGCTGACTTATTTAGTGCAATGTATCACTTCACTCCTAATTGGTTATTCCGTTTCTCATTTTGGGTGAACAAATTATAAAATGGTTTACTTTCATCAAGGGGTTAGGACAGTATGTTCTCGCTCAGATCTTAAGCCAAAAGAGTATTCACTCATATCTAGTCATTCCTTTAATTGGGTTTTTAAAAAATAAACTAAGGGACATGAATTGGGATAAAATAAAAACATGCTAAACGTAACAGTTTAATACCCTTCTGCCTCCAGCGCTGCCACTCTGGACCTCCCTGCCACACTTTGTATACTCAGAGCCAGTGCGTCCTATAGGCGGACTAGGCAGCCGCCTAGGGCGCCCCTTGGGAAGGCACCGTCAGGAGCGCCGACCCCCCTCATGTCGCAGCCGCCCGAGCGCTCTATAGAGAGCCTCAGGCGGCTGCAGCACTGCCTGGGCTGGCGCGTCCATGAGGGTGCACTGCTCGGACGCAGCATAAAAAGAGGGACTGAAAAGAGGGAAGCGCTCAGCTTCCTGAGCTGAGTCAGTCCCTCTGGTGTAGCCGTGGACCGGACAGAGCTCGGCCACGCTACACTATAGGTGGGGTGGGGGGGGAGAAGAGAGTGACAAGGGAGGGAGGGGCGTGAGAAAGAGAGTGACAAGGGAGGGAGGGGGGAAATGAGAGTGACAAGGGAGGGAGGGGAGAAAAAAGCAACAAGGGAGGGATGGGGGAAAAGAAAGTGACAAGTAAGGGTGAGAAAGAAAGTGACAAGGAAGGGGGAGAAAGAAAGTGACAAGGGAGGGAGGGGGAAAAGAAAGTGACAAGGGAGGCAGGGTGAGAAAGAAAGTGACAAGGGAGGGAGGGGGGAATGAGAGTGACAAGGGAAGAGGCGGAGAGAGAGTGACAAGGGAGGGGGTGAGAAAGAGAGTTACAGGGGAGGTGAGAAAGAGAGTGACAAGGGAAGGGGGGAATGAGAGTAACAAGAAGAAGGAGAGAGTGACTAGGGAGGGGGGAATGAGAGTGACAGGAAGGGGGAGAGAGTGACAAGGAAGGGGGGTGAGAAAGAGAGTGACAGGGGGGGTGAGAAAGAGAGTGACAAGGCAGGGGGATTGAGAGTGACAAGGGAAGGAGGATGGGAGAAGAGAGTGACAAGGGAGGAGGGAGAGATTGACATCCATCACACACACACAATGCAACCCTTACACACAAAGACAATGCACCCCTTGCACACATACACAGAAACACACAATGCATCGCTTACACACACTGAAACACAATGCATCTCTTACACACACTCAATGCACCCCTTACAGAAACTCAATGTACCCCTTATAGACACACACACTGCATTCCTTACATACACAGAAAGGTGAAATGGGGCCCTGGGGCGAACGAAAAACAATAAGGACCCCCCCCCCCCTCTATGTCACGTCATCACCCCCTGCTTTTTACATAACCCCCATGGCACATACAGAAATACAGCACCCCATATCTCTTACATCCAGTGACGTCTTCTTTTATGTAGCTGTTCTCTGTCCTCGTCTTCTCCTTTCAGACCTTCAGACCAGGCCACCATTTTGTTGCCATTTTCCATCTCTGTAGTTTGACAAAAAAATAAATCTTAGTTGACTACTTTTCCATCATCCTCCCATCTTCTGGACAAATCATCCCACTACCCCCAATACTGTGCCGCTGTGTTCCCCAATACTACACTGCAAAAACAGATAATACCCCTGATAATACTAGTACCACTAAGAGCCCCCCATATAAAATACCACTTCTTTGTGGCCATAGTAGAAGCCCCCATAGTGCCCCATAATAATGTGCCAGTAACAAGTGCCTCTCCCCCCCCCACATGCTAGTAACAAGTGCCTCTTTAACCCCCCCACTCTATGTGCCAGTAACAAGTGCCTCTTTAAGCCCCCACCTGCTAGTACCAAGTGCCTCTTTAACCCCCCATGTGCCATTAACAAGTGCCTCTTTAACCCCCCCATGTGCCATTAACAAGTGCCTCTTTAACTCCCCATGTGCCATTAACAAGTGCCTCTTTAACCCCCACCTCATGTGCCAGTAACAAGTGCCTCTTTAACCCTCCCCACCCTATGTGCCAGTAACAAGTGCCTGTTTAACTCCCCACCCCATGTGCCAGTAACAAGTGCCTCTTTAACCCCACCCACCCCATGTGCCAGTAACAAGTGCCTCTTTAAACCCCCACCCCATGTGCCAGTAACAAGTGCCTCTTTAACCCCCCCACCCCATGTGCCAGTAACAAGTGCCTCTTTAACCCCCTACCCCATGTGCCATAACAAGTGCCTGTTTAACCCCCCACCCCATGTGCCAGTAACAAGTGCCTGTTTAACCCCCCACCCCATGTGCCAGTAACTAGTGCCTCTTTAACTCCCCACCCCTATGTGCCAGTAACAGATAGTCCGGTATATAAAAAAACTAAACAAAAAAAAACACTTTTACTTACCTCCAGTGATGCGATGCAGGCCTCTTCCGGCCTGTGTCCCGCTCTACGGCTCAGGAGGCGCAATGATGTCATCGCACCGCCTGACCAGTCTCTGACATGCTGCGGGCCTGGTTCACGCAACCATGCGTGAAAATTGCACCGCATTTGCTTGCAGATGCTTGCAATTTTCACGCAGCCCTATTAATTTCTATGGGCCTGTGTTGCGTGAAAAACTCAGAATATAGAACCTGCTGCGATTTTCATGCAACGCACAAGTGATGCGTGAAAATCACCGCTCAACTGTACAGCCCCATTGAAGTAAATAGGTCCGGATTCAGTGCGGGTGCAATGCGTTCACGTCACACATTGCATCTGCGCGGAATACTCGCCCGTGTGAAAGGGGCCTAAGGGTTTTATCCTAACACTTCCCTGGTATTTACTCTTTAACTCCTGTATTCCTGATATTTAAGGACTATATATTGACAGGGAGTGTTTCACAGGATTGGCACATAGCAAATGTGGTGCCAATATTCAAAAAGGGTCCAAAAACAGAGCCCGGAAACTATAGGCCGGTAAGTTTAACATCTGTTGTGGGTAAACTGTTTGAAGGTTTTCTAAGAGATGCTATCTTGGAGTACCTCAATGATAGTAAGCATATAGCACCATATCAGGATGGCTTCATGAGGGATCGGTCATGTCAAACTAATCAGTTACTATGAGGAGGTAAGTTCTAGACTTGCCCTGGGTGAGACAATGGATGTCGTATATCTTGGCTTCTCCAAAGCATTTGACACTGTACCACATAGAAGGTTAGTATATAAAATGAGAATGCTTGGACAGGGAGAAAATGTCTGGATGTGGGTAAGTAACTGGCTCAGTAATAGAAAACAGAGGGTAGGTATTAACAGTACACACTCAGATTGGGTCACTGTCACTAGTGGGATACTGTATTGGGCCCTATTCTCTTCAATATACTTATTCATGATCTTGTAGAAGGCTTGCACAGTAAAATATCATTTTTTGCAAATGACACTAAACTGTGTAAAGTAATTAACATGTCACCAGTACATACTAAATGGTAAAACACTGGGTAACACTGACATGGAAAAGGACCTAGGAATTTTAGTGAACAGCAAACTAAGCTGTAGAAACCAGGGTCAGGCAGCTGCTCCCAAGGCCAATAGGATGGGTTGCATCAAAAGGGGCATAGATGCCAGTGATGATTTCATAGTCCTGCCACTTTACAAATCAATAGTCAGACCACACATGGAGTACTGTGTACAGTTCTGTGCTCCTGGGAACAAGGCAGACATAGCAGAGCTGGAGAGGGTTCAGAGAAGGGCAACGAAAGTAATTACTGGAATGGGTGGACTACAGTACCCAGAAATATTATCAAAATTAGGGTTATTCACTTACGAAAAAAGATGACTAAGGGGAGATCTAATAACCATGTATAAATATATCAGGTGTCAGAACAGAGATCTCTCCCATCATCTATTTATCCCCGTGACTGTGACAAGGGGACATCCTCTGCTTCTGGAGGAAAGAAGGTTTGTAGACAAACATAGAAGAGGATTCTTTACGGTAAGAGCAGTGAGACTATGGAACTCTCTGCCAGAGGAGGTAGTCATGGTGAGTTTATTAAAAGAGTTCAAGAGGGGCCTGGATGTATTTCTGGAGTGTAATATTACATGTTATAGTTACTAGAGTGGGGAGTTATTCTGATGCCTGATTGGAGTCAGGAAGGAATTTTTTCCCCTAAAGTGAGGAAAATTGGATTCTACCACACAGTTTTTTTTGCCCTCCTCTGGATGAACTTGCAGGATAACAAGCTGAACTGGATGGACAGATGTCCTTTTTTTAGCCTTATATACTATGTTACAGGGATCTGGACTTTGCTGCGGGGAAATAACTAGGCTTCTATCTCCAGGTATAGTCCAGATGTGGTTGGCAGCTGGCCCACTGGCGTCCAGGACTCCGGTGCAAGCATTGAATTGCAGAAAACGCACCAAAACCACAGGTATGCGTGAACAGGCACTTAGACAGTTTTTGTTAACTTGTAGAAACACAAAGACACAGGTAGAATCTTGCAGGCAGGGTGGTGAGCAACTCGAGCAAGACAAATAGACAGGAGCACAGATAGTACAGACAAACTAAGTAAATAGAACTTGACAATGAAAACTAGAGGTACTGGAGCACACAGGTGGAGCAGGTAAACACTCGAGAACTCAGGTAGGGGATAATGCAGAGATAACACAGGCAAGATGGAAGAGAATAGCTGAAGAACCAAGTAATCAAGCAAGGAGTAGTCTGAACGCAGTCCAAGATCAGGGTAGGCTGAATACTCATGCGTACCCCAAATAGCAAATCCAGGGTCGAGTAAGGTGGCAAGTAGCAGGCAGGCATGGTACGGTACATTGATAGTCAGACAAGAGATAACACCTTTGCTAGTAACCCAAAGCTCAGGTGCCCTTCTCTTGGGGAGGCTACCTTATAGGTAAGCTATTCGCTAGGGAAGGATTTGCAGATGCATACACTGGCCCTTTAAGAGGCCACAGGTGAGCACATGCACGCCCTAAGGGAAGAGAGACTGTGGCAATGGAGACAGCAGCTTGCAGAGGTCACCAGGTATTATGGTAGGTAGCAGGGCAGTGATGGGCACTAGCCGCTGACCTAACAGTCGCCATCTGTGGTCCGTGAAATGTGGTCCATATAATGGCCATATTTCCTGGACAAACTGCGAATCACATGAGCTGAATTCACTGCATCAAAGTGATCTATGGTGCTGTTAGTTCCAGCCCAACCACAGGTCTACTGTTTTGTACTCAAATGATGCTACGAGTATAGGAAAGTAGACTCCCAATCAGGCTGAAATTCACAGCATCCTAGATCACTATGATGCAGTGATTTCGGCAAACGTGATCTGTGGTTGGTCCAGGAAATGAGCCCGTTACACGATCAACACATGGCTATGTGAAAGCAGCTGAAGATATTAGCACATACAACATACAGTGGCATGCCAAAATGTGGGCACCTCTAGTCGGAATTATTGTTACTGTGAACAGTTAAGAAAGTTGAATATTCCCTTTGTATTTTAAGCAAGTACAATTTTTTATTTTCATCTTTACATTTTTAAAATAACAAAAAAGGAAAAATGCTAGAAGCAAAACTTTGGGCCCCCTGCGTGGTTAGTACCTAGTAGCACCCACTTTGGCAAGTATCATAGCTTGTAAATTCTTTTTGTAGAAAGCTGAGAGTCAATTCTTGTTTGAGGGATTTTCCATTCTTCCTTGCAAAAGGCTTCCAGTTCTGTGAGATTTCTGGGCCGTCTTGCTTGCACTGCTCTTTTGAGGTCTATCCACAGATTTTCAATAATGTTTGTTTCTATTGTGGATGTTAAGGTGTTTAGGATCATTATCCATTTGTAGAAGTCATCTTTTTAAACTTCAGATTTTTAACAGTTGGTGTTATGTTTGCTTCCAGAATTTGATGGAATTTCATTGAATCCATTCTTCCTTCTACCCATTATTGTTCTCTGTGCCATTGGCTACAACACATCCCCAAACCATAATTGATCCACCTCCATGCTTAATGGTTGGAGTGGTGTTCTTTTCATGAAATTCTGTGCCCTTTTTCTCTAAACATACCTTTGCTCATTGTGGCCACAGAGTTCTATTTTAACCTAATCGGTCCACAGGAAGGCTGTATTTGTCCAGGTGTCGCTGAACAGTAGAACAATGTACTACAATGCCAGAGTCTGCTAAATCTTCCTCAAGGTCATTTGCAGTCAAGCGGTGACTCTGATTTGTCTTTCTAGCAATCCTATAAGCAGCTGTCTGAAATTTTCTTGGTCTTCCAGACCTTCTCTTGACCTCCATTTTTCCTGTTAAAAGCTATTTCTTAATTCATTTTTGAACTGAGGAAATGGTTACCTGAAAACGCTTTACTATATTCTTATAGCCTTGTTCTGCTTTGTGGGACCATTTCCAGTGTTGAGAAGCTGCTTAGAAGAACCCACGGCTGATGTTTTTTGGGACAAATTTAGAGGAGGATATTTATAAATCTGTAAAATTTGCATCACCTGGCCTTTCCTAAAGATAATTGTGAACAAACCTTATCCCTAACAGGCTATTTAAGGTCTGAGACATCAGTCAAAGTATTTTAAGTGATCAAATCTCCATACTTTTGCAAGGTACTCCTTTCCTTTTTTCACTCTAAAATTGTACAAAACATAAATAAATAAATAATAATACATTGATATTGCTTAAAATATTGGAAAAGTGTGTTTCATCTTTTACTTTATGCCTTTTGTAGATAATTTCCTCTTAATCTTGTCTAACCATTTACAGTAACATTAATTTTGACTAGGGGTGCCCAAACATTTGTATGCCACTGTATGTTGAAGCAATTACTGAGACTTCCAAACGGTTTGTAAAAATGCATGCACATGCTGAAATATTAACCCCATTTAGATGTATGGAATAGATTTTCACTCTCAGAATATTCAGCAAGAAATCCCCTCATGTAAATTAAATTTTTTCAGAAAATGCTAATTACAACATCTCTTATATCATGTCATCTATCACACGTAATAAATGTAACTAACCTCCCTTAGGAACCAGATTCTGAAACATTTATGAGATCTGATGAGATGAGATGATGATGAGTTCTGATGTTAAAAATACCTCTAATACTTCCCACAGTACATTTCATACCGGCCATGAGACTGCAAAAACAACCTTAGTATTTCACACTTTGTGAACAGAGTGTTATAAAATCTCATTGATTACATGACACATCGGACCGCCGCAATAAATTACTTCAGAAACCCAACCAAGACAAGATTTAACATATCCTGCATATACTTTTAACTGTCTTACCATCGCCCTTAGTCTTACCCTCTGATAACGTTCCTTCAGACTGATGTTAATTGGCCCTGTCAATGTTGATGTGAAAGGATTATTACGGGTTTTTTGCACCTTCAGGGGGTATCTATAAATAATTTTCAGGCTCTTCTCAATGCTTTTTTCAGAAGTTCCATAGAAGTGAATGGATAAAGTGCGCATGTGCAGGGTACTCTCCATTCACAGCTTGACCTTGTTCTTGGGATAGGACCAGGTCCTAGAGGTGGGACCCATACCAGTCAGAAATATATGGTATATTCTTTCGATATGCCATAAATATTCTGATGGGGAAAAAACCTCTAAAAATAGCAAAAAATACATTTTCTAAACAAGCTGTAATGTGTGCATGAAACAGAAAAAATATTATTCTGTTCACCTACACTACACAACAGTACAGCAGTGAAAGGGTAAATGATAATAACTCCTTAAAAATATCTTGATATTAGATAGAAAAGGAACATAAAATACAGTTTTAATTACCTGATTATGTAACTGTTTACAAGTGAATCCTGCAAGTGCCATGTTAATGAGTATGCGTCTGTGCTAAATACTACTCTATATAGTAATTATCTGTGCCACTTAGCATTTGAAGATGAACATGTGACACTGAGCAAAAAAAACCACCTCAACATTCATTTGCAAGAAATATGTTTGTGAAGTACAGATAACCACATATTGTAGTGCTTAAAAGTTTGTGATCCCTTTAAAATTTTCTACATTTCTGCATACATTTGACCTAAATAGACATCAGATTTTCAAACCTAAAAGTAGATGAAGATATCCAAATCAAACAAATTAGTCAAAAATATTAGACGTAGCCATTTATTTATTGAGGAAAATGATCACACATCTGAGTGGAAAAAGTATGTGAACCTTTGCTCAGTATATGGTGGGACTATAAAACAACTTCAACTGTGGGTTTCCTCTCATGAACTGATTCAGGCCTCTTTCACACGGGCGTCATGTTTGACGCCCGGTTAGGATGTGGGTGCGTTGCGGGAATATGCGCGATATTTCCTCGCGTGTGCAAACGTTTGTAATGCGTTTTGCACGCGCATTGGAAAAATCGCCATGTTTGGTACCCAGACCCGAAGCCGAACTTCATCACTGAAGTCCGGGTTCGGCTTGAGTATTCTGGAGAATTTATTATTTTCCCTTATACCATAGTTATGAGGGAAAATAATAGCATTCTTAATAAAGAATGCTTTGTAAAATGAGGATGAAGGGGTTAAAAATAAAAAACTTAACTTACCTTAGTCACTTGATCGCGTAGTTGGTGATCTCTCCTCTCTTCTTTAAGCTTTAGCTACCAGCTAAAGGACCTGTGATGACATCACATCACATGGTCCAATCACGTGGTCCATCGGACCATGTGATTGGACCATGTGATGTGACGTCATCACAGGTCCTTTAGCTGGTAGCTAAAGCTTGAAGAGAGAAGACAGATCGCCAACTACGCGATCAAGTGGCTAAGGTAAGTTAAGTTTTTTATTTTTAACCCCTCATCCTCATTTTACAAAGCATTCTTTATTAAGAATGCTATTATTTTCCCTTATAACCATGTTATAAGGGAAAATAATAAAGATTGGGTCTCCGTTTCGTAGCAACCATGCGGGAAAATCGCATGAGGATGCTTGCGATTTTCCTGCAGCCCCATTCACTTCTATGGGGCCTGCGTTGCGTGAAAAACGCAGATTATAGAGCATGCTGCGATTTTCACGCAATGCAAAAGTGATGCATGAAAATCAACGCTCATGTGCACAGCCCCATAGAAATGAATGGGTCCGAATTCAGTGCGGTTGCAATGCGTCCACCTCACGCATTGCACCCGCGTGGAAAACTCGCCCGTGTGAAAGGGGCCTAAGTCCTTCCACAACATTTCTAATGGATTAAGGCCTGGACTTTGACTTGGTCATTCCAGAACTTTACCTTTATTCTTCTTTACCCATCCTTTGGTAGACCGGCTTACTTTTGGTTTCCAATATAAAAACTCTGCAAATGACCTGCAGCCCCCACTAGGGGAGCTTAATTCTGTATAAATTCCTATGCACTGAGCTCCCCCTAGTGAGGGCTGCAGGGAGCCATATTTGTAATAGAAAGGAAGCAGGAGAATTATCAATGTATTTATGCCAGTTGACTGGTGTGAACACATTGAGAAATATGGAGGTCAGAAGGAGTACCATATTTATGAAGCACCTGTTCCACTTTACTGACATATAAGTCAGATAAAGTGGTTGGGGCAAGGTGTGACCTTTTTAATTATAATTTATTTTTAATTAAAATGAGATCCCTATGGATTTCTAGTCAAAGAAATTTCAACAACATATCTGCCGCATATGGAAGCTGCTATGGGGGCCTTGAAGTGAGGGGGCCCAATCCTTGGTGCTATTGGGTGGCACCTGTGAACCCATACAGCACTTCTTTCTCTAGAGGAAATCTATTGTTAGCCAAAAAAGAGAAAACCCTGCCACCATAATAGGAATCCATCATAAGTATAACCACCAAGGTAGCCAACAGCAGTTGGGCCCCATTCCAAGTTTTACTGTGGGGCCTCATGGTTATGTTGTTAAGCCCCTGGAAACCATTTCAATTTTTTTTCTGCGGGGCCACCCTCTCTTATAATTATACATTGATGTAAATTGGGTGTAAACCCAGTGAGTGTAAAAGTGAATGTGTGATCGAATAGAAAACCCCTAAATCACAGCCTTAGTAATATGCAGAATGGTAATATGTTTGTAAAGATGTCTCTCTCTAAAATGTTCACAAAAGAGATGACTGGCACTCCTCCTTATAGACGGTGCTCTGTGTTGTGGGAATGTCCCAAATCATATGAAGTGGAAAAACACGGCACTCAGGCGACAGCTTGATTATGATACAATGCAACTATCAGTGTCTAGGCCCTGAAAAAGGTCTTGGTTAGACCAAAACGTCGGCCATTTATTATTATGTAACTTCAATGGTGGTTGAAAATTTAAAGACGCTATTGTATCATAATCAAGCTGTCGCCTGAGTGCCGTGTTTTTCCATCTCTCTAAAATGTCACTGTAAGCATGATGGAAAAAACAAAGCGATAAAGTTCCCCACGCTACCTGTGAATAGTCATGTGAGTGGTACCGGTCCAAGGACTAGGCATGCAGTCTTGGTTTGCAAGTGACTGTGGCATCTGGCACATGCGCAGCGGCCTGAGGTGTACTGGTCTTAGTTCATGCATGCTTACTTCTGAGCCTGCCCAAATGACTAATCTTAGGTACTGTGCACTACTTTATAATTTTGTTTCCTGTCATGCTGAAAGTGATATCGTTAACAATCTATTACAATGCTGTGTAACATTGTTGCAGCAGTTTCGGGGCTTCATATATGTTAACAGGTTCCCTTGAAAGGGGCATAAAACCTTTCAGGAATTACAGTACCTATCATGATGCTGCCTAAAGATTAGAGAACTAGAAGACTCATCAGCCTGAAGGTTGGTCACCGGCTGGAAAGGAGGAGTTTTATTTATACTGTAGATCCAGTCCTTGAGAAATCTCTCACCATGATGTCTGACATACCCAGTAGTTAGAGCCTTGTGCTTGTCCCCAGGGCTGGCCTCAGGGGTGCGCATCCTGTGTGACCACACAAGGGGCATCCCTTTCCACCTCGGAAGAGGACACCCTACTGACAAAATGGCATTGTAGGCACATATAAGTCCCTGGGCAAAATAATATAGAAAGTTTCTGCAAAATAGGATGTAATAGTTCCTTGTGCTTCAACCCATTTAGGAAAAAATATCTTTTTGCGCTGCTAATATTAAAACTGGCATATAGACATCATGCAATAAGACGTGCAGTAATCCAAAGCTCCCATTTCACAAAGCAGCTACTGCACACGTTCTGCACCCACGCATGAAATATCATGTTTAAAGGTGTATTAATATGACAATAGCCATGGCAACTGGTATTTTGCATTATCAAGATCCTTCTCTCTTTCCAGGGTAAACATCTGTGCAATGGGCTTTAGAAACATAAAAACCACAATCATCGAACTATCTCTTCTGTCCCTTATCACCCATTTTATTATTCACTATTTCTTATATTTCATTGTACTTCTTTATTATTGTCACATTCTTAGTTGTCCCTAGTAACCAATCAGAGGTCAGCTCTCATTTTTTCAGATACCCATAGGAACTGAACACTGAGCTCTGATTGGTTGCTATGGGCAACTAAGACAGATTTACCACTAGGCAGTTTGATTTGGAGATATTGGAGGCAGGCTACTTTTTCGTGGGCCACCCTTTATCACAAAGTGACTAATCAGGGGCGGCTAGGTTAGACAGAAAAGAACATGAAAGAAATGACAGTGACCCTATAAGGAGTTATTCTCATCATAAAGTGTTATGATTATCACTATTGGTAGGAGTCTGACCTCTTGGACAAAGACCAAGCCAAAGAAAATAGGGACCTTTAGGTTTTTTCCTGCACAGCAGTGCTCCTGGCTATCCACTGTGGAACACAGGCACAGTGGATAGTTGGCCCCTTCATTCAAAGTATCTAGGGGACCTAGCAGTCAGACACTCACTGATCTTGAAGTGATGGAATATCCTAGTGCAGGGATGGGCAAACTGCAGGTCTCCAGCTGTTGTAAAACTACAATTCCCACCATTCCCTGCTGTAGGTTGATAGCTCTAGGCCAGGCATGCTCAACCTGCAGCCCTCCAGCTGTTGCAAAACTACACCTCCCATCATTCCCAGACAGCCTACAGCTATCAGCCTACAGAAGAGCATGGTGGGAGTTGTAGTTTTACAACAGCTGGAGGGGTGCAGGTTGAGCATCCCTGCTGTAGGCAGTCTGGGCATGCTGGGAGTTGTAGTTTTGCAACAGCTGGAGAGCCGCAGTTTGCCCATGCCTGTCCTAGTGATATGCCTTCATTTATGGTAGGTGACCCAATTTGTAAGATCCAGGACCTGATGACCTAATTAAAAGCAACTACTTCTTATTGACATATTGACATAATATTGACCGCTTAGTTGGATAATAACGATTTCCTTATGTCACCAAGCATTTTCTCCATTATTCCTATTAGAATTTTATTAATAAAATGCCATCTTGGTATTACCAGGGGTGTGTCCCTGCACATCCTTGCACTGGCGTCATTCATTGGACAGTGTCAGACTGAGCAGGGACACACCACCAACTGGTAATACCTGGTTGGCAATTCATTCATAAAAGTCTAGTAAGAATAGTAGAGGAATGACACAACATAAAGTCATAAGAATAGATATTCCAGAATGCTCATGTAATGTGGAATACAACTTTTTACATGTCAGACTTGTCAGGAGAGGTGACAGGTCTTACTTAAATGTAATCTAACTTTGCATAAATCTATAATAGTGCAGGTAAATATAAACTTTCTATATAACTTTGTAATACATTGCTATAAAAAATGCCTCTTTCTTAATGTACTAGTTTCTTTTTCACCTCCCCACCCTAACTCACATTCTTCATCTTCAGAGAGCGAGACTGACCACCAGCTCACTCCTCCTCCTCATAGACCTATGGGCAGCATGTAATCTGATCTCTTAGTGAGAAAAAAACTTGATAAGTAGATAAAGAAGCATTTTCCTGTGACAAGATATATTACAAATTTTCTTATATTCACGTGTACTATTGATTTATGCAAAGTTTGTTGAAAGGTTAGTGGCCATTTAAGTAAAATTCTTTCTTCTTGGAGCATATTGAATATGTGACATAGCACTAGGCCTGCGGGGCACTGAACCAGTGCATGTAAGAATTACTTCTAGTCATGGAAACAGATGGTGTTGCTAGGAGAGGGTGCTAGAAAACTGGAATTTGTAATGTTATGTTTAATCAATGCACTGCTGAGACACAGCACCAGGACCGATAAAGGGAAACACTATATTCTGCCTTTGTGCACCTGAATAATAAATCATTTATAGGATTTTCTAAAAATAATCCTCGGGAAGAGAAGCTGAAAATAGCTAATATATCTGGTAACAGAGTGATAAAACATAGAACATTACCTTCTGCAGATGGAGGACGAATGTTTTCTCTGGAGATACCGGGTCAGTTATATCACTTTGCTCTAGATGTATCAGGCTCTGACATTCCCAGTGACGAGATAATTTATAATCTGTGTATAGAGATACATGTAAACTTGTGATATCTCATCATTGTGTGGATACAGTACATTGCCTATGTTCAAAATGACAACTGTAGGTCATACAGGCCTAACAGCAATTGACACGTTTGAAATGGAAAAATTAGTTTTACATGTTAGTGGTTACCTTAAGTAAAAAAAAAAAAAGTTGCAATGATGTTTCAGTCTGCTAAATGTTTATTCGTTTATCACTTTTCAGACCTCATAATATTCCGATTGCAACCAGCTCCTTATTTGAGACTTGTGTTCCACACAGTAATACATGCTGGATGTGAGACTTGTGACTCTAAGATGTCAGACATTGAGGCTAAGAATTGTGTGATTTCCCCCTCCCTCCCCCTGCAGAATCCTACTTGCGTGTTCTCTTCCCTATCTGCACAGATATGCAGCCTGTGCATGTCACCTCCGCCAGCAGGCAAACTACTGTCGTCCTTATCTATACCCTGATACAGTACAGCCTGTGTGACTTGCACTCTGTGAAGACATGGATGCTTTCCCCCTCTCTGATCTGATGTGTACAACGTCCTTCCCCTCTCTAAGGGTACATGCACACGAACGTATTTTGTTTCCGTGTCAGTTCCGTTTTTTTTTTTGCGGATTGGATGAGAACCTATTCATTTGAATGGGTCCGCAAAAAATGTGGACAGCACACCATGTGCTATCCGCATCCGTATGTCCGTTCCATAGCCCTGCAAAAAAGATTCAGCATCTCTGTGGTAAGGTGCAGGGTGCCGTCCTAGATGGCAGGTACGTGTCACCGAGGTTGCTGGCCTCGGTGAGGTGAGAGCCGGGTTTTTGTCTGCAGCAGCTAGTGCTGTTTGACTTTGTTAAATAGCATGGCTGCAAAGCCGATCCGGGCCGGCTCTTACTGGGAGCAGCTAAAGAGTAGGGTGGGTGGCTGCTCCCCACGGTCCAGTCCGAGTTTTGGGCTGGGTTTATAAACTCAGCCAGCACCACCAGCTGTGAGTGTGATTATCCTGGAGCTGCTAACAGGGCTGGGAGTTCTCTGTCCTGGAGGAAAGCGCTCAGCAAGGAGGTGTTGTGTTCCTGGCTACCTGAAGCTGGATTCTCCTGCGGCTGGGCCGACAGCGTGGTGCGAACCTGCACCTACACCTCCCAGGTGACTGAACCTGTGTTGGACTGTTTTTGTTTGGCTACGTTATTTCCGTTGTGTGTGAACTGTCACCAAGAGACTGTTTTTCATTTTGTGTGCAAGTGTGAATAAAACACTGTTTGTTGCACAATCTGGACTCCTGGTTTTGCCTCTAAACTGCACCCGCACCGCTGACTACCAGAGCGACTCCCCACATTTGGTGTCGGATGCGGGCATGCGCAGTGAGGCTGGCGTGAACGCCGAAGTTTTGTTTTTCTAAAGTGTATGGAATATATTAAGCCAGCAAAGCTGCAAGCAGGAGTTTCTGACAACATGGAGGCTGCTGTGAAGGCTCTCATAGAGGCTAACGTGCAGCAGCGGGAGACCAACCAACTATTGCTACAACATGTGATGGCGTTACAGGCGGCAGGAGGCGTCCCACCACGTCCATGATGCCCGGAAGCGGTCCGTGCGGCGATCCCAAAAATGACCCCCGCAGGCGGCGTTGAGGCGTACCTGGCGGTTTTTGAGAAGGTCGCCGTGAGGAAAAGTTACCCGTGACCAGTGGGCTGAGGTGGTCGCTCCGTTCCTGGCTTCCGGACCCCAGCAGGTGTTTTTGACTTGTCGGACGACCAAGCGGCAGATTATGACACTGTGAAAGGAGAGGTCCTAGCCAGACTGGGCGTGAGCGTGCTGGTCCGCGCTCAAAGAGTCCACCAGTGGGACTTTAAAGCGACTGAACCCGCTAGGCCGCAGTTCTACGATCTGCTGCACAGGCTGCAAAAGTGGCTGCAGCCCGATCTACTAAGTCCCACTGCCATGCTGGATCGACTGTTGGCGGACATCTTTTGGAGGGCCCTGCCTTATCCCCTCCAGCACTGGATCGGCCAGGTATCGCCCACCAATGCCCTGGAGATGAGTCGACCTGGTAGGCGCTACGAGGCCACCAGAAACCTGCAGGGGACTCTTGCGGGGAAGGGGTCAGTCAAACCCGGAGGCCTCTGCCCCAGTTCCGGCGTCCGGCGACAGAGCGGCCTGCCCGGAATATACCCCCTGCGAGTCCGCCTCCCGTGGTATGCTGGAGGTGTCAGGAGCCAGGCCACATCAGGGCCGACTGTCCGCATCGGGATGAGCCGATGGATATGACCTACGAGGGTCGTCACTCCCTGTATGCACGGAAGCTGTGCGCAACTGGCACCCGTGAGGTGCAGGACCATAACCACCTGTGTCAGGTAGAGGTGGGAGACTCTCTGGCGGTGGCTCTGCTGGACTCCGGGAGTTTAGTCTCCCTGGTAAGGGCTGCACTTGTGCGTCCTGCGGAGTATACTGGCCGTAAAGTCGGGGTCCTGTGCATCCACGGAGACCTGAAAGACTACCCCACTGCACTAGTGACTTTGTCCACCGCGGCTGGTAGGTGGACCCACGAGGTGGCTGTCGCTACTAAACTCCCACACGAACTGATACTTGGGAGGGACTTCCCGGTTTTCAGCGCTGTGGCCGGTAATAAAGGTATCTGAGGGACCCGAGACAGGGGTGACCCTAGTGGAGTGGCCTGATACCACTGGAAGGCCAGAACCCTGGGAGCCCGAGTCTGACGGGCCCAGCGGTAGGGGTGACCACTGCTCCAGCGGTAGAGGGAGACAACCCCACTGAGTGTAATGGTGGGAGACACGGAGGACTTGCCACCGGGACCTGAGTTGGCAGACCTCAATGTCTCCGGGGAAAATTTTGGGACCGCACAACACGGGACCAAACCCTAACCAGGGCCTGGGAGAATGTGCTGGAAATTGATGGTAAACCCCAGAAACCAGGGGCTGAATTAATGTTCCCACGATTTATTGTTCTGCAGGATATGTTGTATCGGGTGAGACCAAATCCGAGCGAACCTGTTGAACAGTTGGTGGTGCCCACAGCGTATCGCAAGCTTGTCATGGAGCTTGCCCACCAACATGTTCTTGGGGGACACCTGGGGTGGCAGAAAACCCAGGACCGCATACTGCAGCGATTTTATTGGCCCAGTGTGTTCAAGGAGGTAGAGAATTATTGTAAGTCCTGTCCGACTTGTCAGATAACTAGCCCCCAGCCACATTTCCGTAGTCCTCTGGTACCTCTGCCAATTATTGAAGTACCGTTTGAGCGAATCGCGATGGATTTAGTGGGCCTGTACCAAAGTCTGCCAGGGGCCACCAACACATTCTGGTAGTTCTCGACTATGCCACTCGGTATCCGGAGGCGGTGCCTCTGCGACATACCTCAGCTAAGCTCATTGCCAAAGAGTTAATGGAGATGTTTTCCCGTGTGGGCCTGCCAAAAGAGGTTCTGACAGACCAAGGGACCCCTTTTATGTCTAAAGTAATGAGGAACTGTGTAAATTGTTGCGTATAAAGCAGTTACGGACGTCCGTTTACCATCCGCAAACAGACGGTCTTGTGGAGAGGTTTAACCAAACTCTAAAAAATATGTTAAAGAGGGTGGTGTCTAGAGATGGGAAGGACTGGGATCTGCTTCTGCCCTATCTCATGTTCGCAGTGCGAGAGGTGCCCCAGGCCTCTACTGGGTTCTCGCCCTTCGAACTGCTTTATGGCAGACACCCTCGGGGCCTGTTGGATATCGCCAAGGAAGCATGGGAACAACAGCCTGTCCCCCACAAAAGTGTCATTGAGTATGTCGCCCAAATGCAGGAACGGATGGAAAGGGTGTTGCCCTTGGTCCGGGGAGCATATGGAGGCAGCGCAACAAGCCCAGAGTAGGGTGTACAATCGTCAGGCTCGGAGTGCGGGACTTCAATCCGGGAGATCGGGTTTTGGTTCTGGTACCCACCCTTGACAGCAAATTCCTAGCTAGGTGGCAGGGCCCCTATGAGGTGATCGAGAAGGTAGGGAAGTAAATTACAAAGTACACCAGCCAGGGCGGCGCAAGCCGGAGCAGGTGTACCACGTGAATTTACTTAAGCCGTGGAAAGATAGGGACGCGGCCGGCGACCACAGCCCCCGGCCAGGGCTACTAGGTGAAAAGGGTCCAGCCCCACAGTTCGAGGCCTGTGAAGCCGTAACCACGGTAAAAATTGCAGACAGCCTATCTTCCAAACAAGTTCAGGAAGTCAGGGAGTTCCTCAGTCGGAACACGGATGTGTTCTCGGACCTCCCTGGCCGCACGTCTCTCATCCGACATGACATCGTCACTGAGCCTCAGGCCAAGGTCGGTTAAAACCATACCGGGTACCCGAGGCTCGGCGGCGGGCCATCGCGGAGGAAGTGCAATTAATGTTGAAGCTCGATGTCATTGAGGAGTCGAAAAGTGAGTGGGCCAGTCCCATAGTCCTAATACCCAAGCCGGATGGGGCGTTGCGGTTCTGCAGCGACTTTCATAAGATTAAATGAAGTATCCAAGTTTGTCGCGTATCCCATGCCCCGAGTAGACGAGCTTGTTGAAAGTTTAGGACAAGCCCGTTATTTTTCTGTGCTGGACCTCACTAAAGGGTACTGGCAGGTACCCTTAGCGAGTCGGCTAAGGAAAAACCGCATTTGTTACCCCGCAGGGCCTGTATCACTACAAGGTGTTACCCTTTGGCCTGCATGGCGCCCCCGCCACTTTCCAAGGTTAATGGACATAGTGCTGCGACCACATCGTCGGTGCGCCTCGGCCTACTTAGATGATGTAGTCATCCACAGCACCGACTGGGAAAGCCATTTACCCAAGGTGCAGGCGGTAGTGGATGCCCTGAGGAAAGCCGGTCTGACCGCTAACCCAAAGAAGTGCTCCATAGGGTTAGAGGAGACAAAATATCTGGGATATGTAATTGGGCGAGGAGTCATCAAGCCTCAGGTAAATAAGGTAGAGGCAATACGGAGTTGGCCCGACCGGTCACCACCAGGCAGGTAAAGTCGTTCCTGGGGATTGTGGGGTATTACATGAGGTTTGTGCCCCACTTTGCTACTATTGCTTCGCCATTGACAGAGTTGTTAAAGGGGCGTAAGACAGGGATGGTCCGCTGGAATGAGCAGGCGGAAAAGGCTTTCTCCGCCTTGAAATCGGCCCTGTGTGGGTCCCGGTTTTGGTGACACCCGATTTCAGGAAGGATTTCGTAGTCCAGACCGACGCCTCTGAAGTTGGCCTTGGTGCGGTACTGTCGCAGGAAGTCAACGGGGAGGAGCATCCCGTTGTCTTCCTCAGCCGCAAGCTCACCCCAGCAGAGACTAGGTACAGTATAGTCGAGAGAGAGTGCCTGGCCATCAAGTGGGCACTCGAGGCCCTCCGTTATTACCTGTTGGGCAGAAGCTTTCGCCTGGTGACCGACCACTCCCCACTCAAGTGGATGTCCCAAGCCAAAGAGAGGAATGCCCGGGTCACCAGGTGGTTTCTGTCTCTACAGAATTTTAAATTCACGGTGGAGCACAGAGCGGGCCGGTTATTAAAAAATGCAGGCGCGCTCTCCCGGGTACACTGTTTGTCCTGTGTCCACCCCCTCAGGGTTGAACAAAGGGGGGTATGTGGTAAGGTGCAGGGTGCCGTCCTAGATGGCAGGTACGTGTCACCGAGGTTGCTGGCCTCGGTGAGGTGAGAGCCGGGTTTTTGTCTGCAGCAGCTAGTGCTGTTTGACTTTGTTAAATAGCATGGCTGCAAAGCCGATCCGGGCCGGCTCTTACTGGGAGCAGCTAAAGAGTAGGGTGGGTGGCTGCTCCCCACGGTCCAGTCCGAGTTTTGGGCTGGGTTTATAAACTCAGCCAGCACCACCAGCTGTGAGTGTGATTATCCTGGAGCTGCTAACAGGGCTGGGAGTTCTCTGTCCTGGAGGAAAGCGCTCAGCAAGGAGGTGTTGTGTTCCTGGCTACCTGAAGCTGGATTCTCCTGCGGCTGGGCCGACAGCGTGGTGCGAACCTGCACCTACACCTCCCAGGTGACTGAACCTGTGTTGGACTGTTTTTGTTTGGCTACGTTATTTCCGTTGTGTGTGAACTGTCACCAAGAGACTGTTTTTTCATTTTGTGTGCAAGTGTGAATAAAACACTGTTTGTTGCACAATCTGGACTCCTGGTTTTGCCTCTAAACTGCACCCGCACCGCTGACTACCAGAGCGACTCCCCACAATCTCCTATTCTTGTCTGTTTTGCGGACAAGGATAGGCATTGTTAGAATGGAACTGCAAAAAACGGATGTCACACGGATGTCATCCGTATTTTTTGCGGATCTGCATTTTGTGTGCATTTAGCCTAAGGGTCCATTCACTCGTCCGCAAATTGCAGATCCGCAAAACACGGACACCGACCATGTGCATTCCGCATTTTGTGGACCGCACATGGCCGGCACTATAATAGAGATGCCTTTTCTTGTCCATGTCTGCGGACAAGAATAGGACATGTTCTATTTTTTTGCGGGGCCGCAGACTGGAAGTGCAGATGCGGACAGCACACTGTGTGCTGTCCGCATCTTTTGCAGCCCCATTGAAAATGAATGGGTCCACACCCGTTCCGCAAAATAGCGGAACGGATGCGGACCCAGTTTGCTGACGTGTGAATGGACCCTTAGGCTGCATTCACATGACTGTAGTTTTGGTCTGCATCCAATCCGATTTTTTTGCGGGTAGGATGCGGACCCATTAATTTCAATGGGTCCGCAAAAAATGCAGACAGCACACTGTATGTTCGTTCCGTAGCCCCGCAAAAATATAGAACATGTCCTTTTCTTGTCCGTTTTGCGGACAAGGATAGGCATTGTTACAATGGATCCGCAAAAAAAAAAAAATGCAATACAGACGTCCTATATTAGCTGCATTTTTTGGATGATCCACGTTTTGCGCACCGCAAAATACATAGGGTTGTGTGAATGTAGCCTAACACTAAGAAAAGGGAGTAGGAGAGTAGAAAAGACAAACGCAGCCAGGAGCAATGCTGTTGTATGTATGTCTGAAGCAGCAAGACAGTCAGATATGTGAAGGAGTTGCGTATACTCTACTGCAGCAAATTGTAGGAGATTTTAGACTAAGAGATCGGAACAAGAAGAGTCGTCTTTATTAAATTTAGATAGCCGCTCTTGCAGATGGTAATTTGTCCTTATCACTCCTCCTCTCCAATCTGCTTGTGCTGTATTTCTGTGTACTAGGCACACAAGCAACATTAACAAGTAATACAACTAATGAGTCCAATGATTTTAGCTGGACAATCTGTAATAAGTAGGCGCGTGAGAAGAAGACTTTGTAAAACAATGTTATAAAACTGAAACATCGGGATTTTGTCTATTATTCGACATGCTGGTTGAGGTTCTTCTGATGATACCATCACTTCTTTTTATACCTTTTGTACCAAAGAAGAGGCTCACAGCTCTGTGACATGCATGGCATTGCTTTCTTATGTAAGCTGCTAATTTTACATAGTCATTGATGGAAATAAACTGGCAATTACAATGTACATGCCCCTGTGAAATGGAAATGAAAGGCACTAATTAGGACATAATTGCCAACATTGTCAGGCTTACGCAAGTAAAGTTCTCTTTTCTCTGTTCTCCTGTTTCACAGGGAAGAAACGACAGCAGGAGTTATTTATTAAAGTGACCCCTTGCTAAAACCTTATAAGATCCATTAAAAGGGTTGTCCATATATCCTATTGGGGCTTAAGGACATCATAGAGGGGAGTCTCCAGTTCAGGATATACATTTTTGAGCCATAGAGCCAGTCTGTCGAGAAGGTCCAATTTTGGCAAACTCAAGCTGTCCTTGTCTTATGTGGATGGACATTTATCGGAATGGACTACTACATTTTTCCTACAACGGTGGGGAAATGCCTGGAAGGCTATGGTCAGGTGTCATTTGCCGAACAGCCATTTACTGGCTGTAGCAGGTCACTGATGCATCCAGTGATTGGCTGAAGCCATCATGTGCCCCTATGTCAGAACGTCAGGAATCAGAGTGTTCAGGGGGGCGGAGCAGTGTTAGTATGGGAGCTGCAGGGAATTTGTGAAGGGAGTATTGTTTTTTTTAATATTTGAATAACTCCCTCAGCAAATAGACTAAAATATTTTTCTGCTCGAAAATCCACTTAAATTTACAGTAAGTTCCTCCAGATTTTTACATAACAAAGTGAACGCTCTTGCTCTTGCTATTCCACAGACAGTTCCTTCTACCCAACCCTGATTCTAGTACTATTCCAAAGAAGTTATGTTATCTCCTAGTACATGAAGATTACTAATGGGCACTGTGGTGCCATTCACTCACTTTCTAAAGGAGCTCTTAGTTTGAGAGAGCTATCTTGGTGACAGGTACACTTAAAACTATGGGCATCATTGGGTAGGAGAACATATTTGGCACAGTGAGATGGAAGATCCGCAGTACTGTAAAATATTGTTGTAACCTTAAATTGTTAAGTGAAATGCTCTGATTTGCTGAATTTATATACCCAACAGCATTGTATGTATAGGTCCGGGGTAACACATTGACTCAACCCTTTCAGGGTGCCTGAAGATGGACCTGGGTCCACCCCTGGTTGAGAGTCTTTGCTTAGGTGAGGAAGAGAGAGGACCTATGTAGTACACGCTCATGGGAGCTAGGCTTGAGTTTCAAAGAACCATCATCTCTGAACCTATAGTTAGCGAAAGAAGTTACTCTACTACAAAAGTGTACATGGCGATATATTACACCTGCCTTTAATACTGAGGCATAGTAACTATCCCTAACAGAACGGATTAACTATGAATGGTAGTGCACTTGACAGTAATGCATACGGCGATATAATATACCTGCCTTTAATACTGAGGTGAGTGTGCCTCAGTATTAAAGGCAGGTGTAATATATCGCTGCGGCATCACTGTGAAGTACACCGACATTCATAGTTAATCTGTTCTGTCAGGGATACAGTTAGGCCCCTTTCACACGGGCGTCATGTTTGACGCCCGGATAAGAGGCGGGTGCGTTGCGGGAATATGCGCGTTTTTCCCGCGCGGGTGCAAACGTTTGTAACGCGTTTTGCACGCACGTGAGAAAAATTGCAATGTTTGGTACCCAACCCGAAGCCGGACTTAATCACTGAAGTCCGGTTTCGGGTCTTCTGGAGAATTGATTATTTTCCCTTATAACATGGTTATAAGGGGAAATAATAGCATTCTTAATAAAGAATGCATTGTAAAATGAAGAGGAAGGGGTTAAAAATAATAAAAGTTAACTTTATCTTAGCCACTTGATCGCGTAGTTGCGATCTCTCCTCTCTTTCCCTGCATCAGCTAAGATCTAAAGGACCTGTGATGACGTCACATCACATGGTCCAATCACATGGTCCAATCACATGGTCCATCACCATAGTAAGATGGACCATGTGATTGGACCATGTGATGTGACGTATGTAATCTGTTCTGTTAGTGATACAGTTACTTTGCCTCAGTATTAAAGGCAGGTGTTATATATCACCGTGTACATCACTATCAAGTACACCGACAGTCATAGTAAATCCGTTCTATTGGGGATACAATTACTGTGCCTCAGTATTAAAGGCAGGTGAAATATATTGCCATGTGCATCACTGTCAAGTGCACCAACATTCATAGTTAATCTGTTCTGTCAGGGATTCAGTTACTGTGCCTCAGCATCAATAGCAGGTTTAATATACTTCCGCGGTATCACTGTCAAGTGCACCGACATTCATAGTTAATCTGTTCTGTTAGGGATACAGTTACTGTGCCTCAGTATTAAAGGCAGGTGTAATATATTGCTGTGTGCATCACTATCAAGTGCACCGACATTCATAGTTAATCCATTTTGTTAGGGATACAGTTAGTGTGCTTCAGTATTAAAGGCAGGTGTAATATATCGCCATGTACATCACTATCAAGTGCACCGACGTTTATTCTTAATCCGTTCTGTCAGGGATACAGTTACTTTGCCTCAGTATTAAAGGCAGGTATAAAAAATCGCCATGTGCATCACTATCAAGTGCACCGACATTCATAGTTATTCCGTTCTGTCAGGGATACAGCTACTGTGCCTCAGTATTAAAGGCAGTTGTAAAATATTGCTGTGTACATCACTGTCAAGTGCACCGACATTCATAGTTAATCTGTTCTGTTAGGGATACAGCTACTGTGCCTCAGTATTAAAGGCAGGTGTAATATATCGCTGTGTACATCGCTTTCAAGTGCACCGACATTCATAGTTAATCCGTTCTGTTAGGGATACAGTTACTGCGCCTCAATATTAAAGGCAGGTGTAATAAATTGCCATGTGCATCACTATCAAGTGCACCGACATTCATAGTTAATCCGTTCTGTCAGGGATACAGTTACTGTGCCTCAGTATTAAAGACAGGTGAAATATTTCGTAAGGTGCACCAACATTCATAGTTAATCCGTTCTGTTACGGATACAGTTAGTGCGCTTCAATATTAAAGGCAGGTGTAATATATTGCTGTGTGCATCACTGTCAAGGGCACTAACAAATATAGTTAATCAGTTCTTTAAGAGATACAGTTACTGTACCTCAGTATTAAAGGCAGGTGTAATAACTCACAATGTGCATCACTGTGCAGCGCACTGACATTCATAGTAAATCCGTCCTATTAGCGAAATAGTGACTGTGCATTAGTATTAAAGGCAGTTGTAATTTATCGCTGTGTGCATCACTGTCAAGTGTACCGACATTCTTAGTTAATCTGTTCTCTTAGGGATACAGTTAAAGTGTCTCCGTGTTAAAGGCGGGTGTAATTTGTCGTCATGTGTAGGGCTGAAATGATTACTAGATTGAATCGAGTAATTCAACAGAAAACAATCCTCGATGTAAATTTTTTGCTCCGAGGAATCGTTTGTGTCATGTGACCACGGAGAGCGAGTGAAGCGCTTGCTATTACGCACCGCTTCGTGGTCGCCCGACGGCCCACACCGCGCTGCGCTTTCTTCCAGACACATCGTCAGGACGAGCTGTGGCACAAGTAGCAGCAGAAGAAGGGGGTGGTAGCAGCTGCAGCAACAGGTCAGAACTGCCACTATCATCCAGCGGTTGTGTTTTGACCAACAATCCAGCTGTACTGAAATAATTGACTCACTCTTCACAATCATCTCAAGTGACAACAGATACGCACAGCTAGGAATCGGTGGATTCCTCTGACATGCTTAGTTGGCATGGCCCATGACCTGCCTTTATGCCCTCACCTGTCTTGAACCTTCCTCTTGCTTTTGCTGCTCCTTTTGCTAGCCAAGTAATGATAGCCGCCAGATGTGCTCCATTTTTCAGCGACAATGAGCTTTGTGAGGACAGTCAGGAGTTACAGGCCAGCCTAAACTTGGAGGAGAGGTCCGCTGCAGACACCTTTAGGTGTTCAACTACCGATGATGACAGGCAAGTGGGAGCACATATTGCAAGAGGTTAGGTACATGCACAAAAGACAGGTAAGGGTGACACAAGTGACGAGCACATACCTCCCAACCGTCCTGGATCCGGCCTGGTACGGGGGAGGTCTGTCCTGCTCTCTGGCAGATTGCCTGTAATTATGAAGCAGAGAGACTTCCGTCGGCTCCCTGCTCCATCATTCCTTCCTCCTGTCTGTGCTCCACACTGCAGGTCTGGGTAGGGGGCGGGCCGGCCGGGAGCTCCATCTATCCTGCTGCTGGGGAATGAGGTGAGTATGGGGAGTTTATTTTTTTATTTTTTTACTGCCTGTGAAGGGGGCATTTTACTGGGCATATTACTGTGAGGGGCCACAGCTGGGCATATTACTGTGAGGGGGCACACCTGGGCCTATTACTACGAGGGGACAAATCTGGGCATTGCTATTGTGAGGGGGGCATATATCTTGGCATATTACTGAGAGGGCACTTATCTGGGCATATTAATGTGAGGGGGCACAACTGGGCATATAACTGTGAGGGGGCACATATCTGGGGATACTACTGTGAGGGGGCACAATCCTGGGCATATTACTGTGAGGGGGCACATATCTGGGCATTGCTACTGTGAGGGGGCACATATCTGGGCATTGCTACTGCGAGGGGGAACATATCTGTTCATAACTACTGTGAGGGAAGAACATATCTGGGCATAATCTTTAAAGGGGGCACAATGCTGGCATAACTACTGTGTGGTAGCATAATAATTACTATGTGGGGGGGGCATTTAGAGGACTGGGTGTGATTAGGTGTTTAGTTATGTTTTGGGTGGTTTTAGGGGTGTGGCGTAGTGCGGAAAAAATTTGCAGCAGCATGCTTTGCGCGCCGCACATAGTGTCCCTCTTCCTTTTTTTCTAAAGTTGAGAGGTATACAAGAAAACATATGTAGATGATGATGTAGCCGATTGCACGTGGCCCTGGGTGAAGAGGGGGCATTGTCATCCTCACGGGCCGAGGGTGGCAGCATTCCCATGAGACAGCAGGGTGGAAGCAGTGGGAGATCTGGAGCCAAATGTGGGAGGAGTACAGCATCTGCTACTCGGGGGACTACCTAAAAGCAGCAGCAAGCAGGCATCACGCAATGGTGGAGAGAATATGTGATACTCGGCAGTGTGGGAATTTTTCACAAAGTCACAGGGTGACGTTAGCATGGTGATATGTACGATGTGTGGGCAGAAGGTGAGGTGTGGCCAGGGCGCTAATGTTGGCATGACTACCTTGCGTCAACACATGGTGAGCCACCATAATGTAGCGTGGGAAAACCATGCCACTCATTTAGTGTTACAGCCTGATGCAGCAACCAATGACTCTCCCACCCACTCTCAAGCATTTAGGGCTCATCCACGTCAGCAGAAGGAAGCTGTCTTTCCTTCCCATCGACTTCAATGTTGTCTATTGATCCTGATGCTTCTCCTCCTTCTCCTCGTCACTTGTTTTGACAGCAATCAATCACTGAGTTGATTGCAATAAGACAACAGTATGTGGGCATTCTTTCAGTGGCGCAGAAGCTGAACGTTCACCTGTCCAAGTTGCTGGTACTGCAGTCCTTCCTTTCCTTAGTTGACTGTGCACATTTCAGAGAACTGATGGCTTGTGCCTAGCCAAGGTGGAGAGTCTCAATCTCCATGTCATTAATAAAGAGATCGAACACTGGCTGTCTCCTTGCCAACTGGAGATATAAATCATGGTTACTGATAACAGGAAAAACATTTTGTCTCTGCTGTGTCAGGGAGGGCTGACCCATGCGCCCTGCATTGCGCATGTCTTCAATCTCGTTGTCATCCAGTTCCTCAAGTTTTCCAGTGAACTACAAGAGCTCTTAAAAATGTCCAGGAAATTATGCATGCACTGCAACCACTCTTACCATGCAAAACATGCCCTCCTTCAGCTGCAAATGCAAAATTCTCTTCCCTAACATCACCTGATGTGCAACGTTTCTACCCACTGGAACTCCACGCTCCATATATTAGACTGCTTGTATGAGTAGAGGAAGGTGTTCAACAGTTTCTTAATGCAGCAAACGGACAGGTTCACTCCCTGTTCTAGCTTCCATGTTAGCCAGTGGTAGCTCATGCGCGACAAGTGCCATTTGCTCAGGCCGTTTGAGGAGGCCACTTTATTTGTCAGTCGTCAGAACTACAGGATGAATGATGTCATTCCACTCCTTCACATCCTGGAGGGGATGCTAAGAAATATGATTGACGAGGGGACAGAAGATGTGGTGCCTACATCTCACGGCCACCTGAGCCCTAAGGAGGATGAACTAGCAGAGGAGAAGGAATTTTATACACAAGTAGGTGGTTTATCTGCCCATGCGACAGGAGAGGAGCAGGAAGAGCATGAGGAGCTGGAGGGTGACAACACAGATGACCCCGACAGACCATGGCAGTATGATGTGGAGATGGAGGCAGGGAGGCCCTCCGAGATCCTTGTGCAAATGGCCAGATGCATGCTTTCTTGTTTGTGTAGTGACAGCCGCATCGTCAGGATTCGGCAGAGGGATGACTACTGGCTATCCACATTGTTAGACCCCTGCTACCGGTAAAAAATGGGTGCAATTTTAGATTTTCTGAGAGAGATGCAAAAATTGACTACTATAGAGACATACTGTGTAGTCAGTAGGTTGCTTCCTACATGCGCCATCACCCGTCCTTACAAAGGTCTGATCGGGGGGACCCTCTTCGCTCATGCTCCACTGCCATGAGGAGCAGCACCAGCTCCATAAGCAGCAACTTAAGTCTGTAGAGTCTAATGACCAGTTTTCTTTAGCCGCCACTCCTGTCACTGTTACTGTCACTGCTGCTGCTGCCACCCTCCCCACTCTCTTATGGGGCCACTACTTGAATATTGGTGCTATGCACAGTTATGTACATGGTGATCAATTGTAGCAGAGTCTGTAGTTCAGCAGTCTCCTACGATCTCCCTGCACTTCCAAGCCTTCATACTGAGATTGGGCCTCCAAGTGGGAAGAATATGATTAGGCAGATTGGCCTGAGTATACCTGATTTCTCATGATTTGTGACAAATTAATTCGGAACTAATTGAATTTCTTGTTGAACTTTGTCGAAGCTGTCTAATCGAATTTTTCAAAACTTCGCTCATCTCTAGTAATAATATTACAGGTTATAGAATTCTGGAGAGTTAGGGCTCATGCACATGACCGAAATTAGTATTGTTGCAAATGTGTACATAAAGATTTTTGCTGCTAGATCACATAGAGCAGGGATGCTCAACCTGCGGCCCTCCAGCTGTTGTAAAACTACAACTCCCACGATGCCCTTCTGTAGGATGATAGCTGTGGGCTGTCAGGGAATGATGGGAGTTGTAGTTTTGCAACAGCTGAAGGGCCGCAGGTTGAGCATGCCTGACATAGAGCATTAAAGGTAGTGATAAAAAAAACTCAATCACTTGTCTGCAGTCCCATCATTCCAGGCCGCTGCCCATTTCTGGCTGCTCCTGGTCGCAGATGAACTGGAAGTGCCTTGTTCCTGTGACCACTGTGGCCAATCAGTGGCTTTAGCGAGCAGTTTGAATCGCACATCAATGCTAGTGATGTACTAGTGAAGTGCCCTTCAAGCACATGATTAATCTTAGGCGATGTTTACTAGTGAACATAAAACAGGTGAAACATAGGGTGATACCATACAGATTACAGTGATATATGGTTCTGATTGGAGGCTAACCTTAGGGGGTTGTGCTGACAAAAGGCACAATTCTAGTGTAGACACAACAGAGGGTAAACTTGAACCCCAGGATCAGTTGGTATGCAGCCATGGATGGAAATTCTTCTTATCTAGGGTGTCTGAACTCCCAAAGAAGACTGAAACTTGTCAAGAAAGAAACATCTCTCGGAGCAAGGAAGCAGCCAAATAGTCGGTAAGGAGTTACCAATATCTACAAATAAATTCAGAAGATCCTCAATACTTACCGACTATTTGGCTAGTTCCTTACGCCAAGGGATGTTACTTTCTTGGCTAGACCATAGATTAGGCACAGTGGTCACAAGAAAAAAATTACTTCTGGTCCGGCCAGGAATGGAAGTGACTGTGAGCAGGGTAGTGGCACTGTAACTGCGGGACTACAGACAAGTGAGTACGTTTTTTCATTATCCTAGCTGAACTCCTAATATGTAATGTTCTACACTGCATTCTGGGAGAGTTATTTTTTTATATATATAGTACAGTTTGCCATATAACTATATGCAATGTGCCTTGGCTAAAGACTTTTCTTCTCACACAGCACTGTTGGAACACTGAACAAGCATGGTATCCTGGGAGATTTGAGCTCAGCAGCCTGCAGAATACTGAATGCAACCCTTGGCTGTATGACATTTCATACATGGACATGTGACCATGCGTAGCCAGTCGATGGTCACAGTGGTGATGTGTCCCCTGTAGTGATGTCATCGTTGCGGCTAACAATTGGCTACTACAGCCATGTGTTCATAAATGAAACTTTACGCGATATCTTCTTACAAATAGGTTCAAGCAAGTCTTAGCCACACATCATGGCAGTATATTATTAACAGCGCACAACTGCACACAGATATTGTATTCAGTTAGAATGAATAAGTCCCTTCTCTTACTCAGATTTCAAAGAGTTAATTCCTGTGTGAGAGGAATCTATTGCTGCTTCAGTATCTGGCATCGCTTATCCTATATAAATGTTTTCCAGCTATATGGCTGGCACGTTACCATAGTAACAGTGGGCATAAAAGCCTTTCCAGAAGCGCCCAAGATTCCCTTCTGCAATGATGGCAGTGTTGCTGAGTTACTATGGCAACACCGGTGCATCGCTGTAAATGAAATCAGACTGTTTAAATGTTCTATTAATATATGACAAATTCTATATTAAAAAGCAAATGAGATGATAAAAACATAGGTTGTTATGAAGACGACCAAAGGAAGGAAAAGGGGGTTCTGTATCTTTAAATTGTTTCACCCTCTAATTCATCGATCCTCACTTCTGTCTTCTTACTAGTTTCTCCATCTGTAACTGAGACCTACACAAGAGCTTGTGACCTTTCTTCTGGTATTACACAAGTCATTGATTATCCCAACTACTTAGAAGATGCTGGGAGTGTTACTGAATTGCTGTGGTCACTGGCTTCATTTATAACCCTTCCACTGCAGTGGATGTATGTGATAGAGACAGAGAGTATAGTATGGAGCTCTTGGTCCAAGGTGTCAACCTTGACTGTTCTGTATGTGGTCACATCATGCTGGATTGGATCTAAATCAATTGCAGTGTATAACATGATAATATCAATGCACAATCAGGATGATACATCATTTTCAGCTCCAACATACATTTCTTCTGTGGCATTGGGAGCCAAAGACCAAATGTAGCATAGCCCATCCAGCTACTATGAGGCCTGTGGACCCAACTCCGGCTAGTCCTATCTCCATTTCCTATAAGTTGTCTTTACTTGCGCAGTGCGGACACTCCTGAGATGTTTAGGTAGAATGGAAACAACCAGTACCCCAGGATGTTGGCTAAAGCAATACCAATAAGGCAAGGAAGCGAACAGGTGGACATTTATTGAATCGGTCTTCCTAAGCTACTACTTATAGGGTAGCACAGTACAATAGCACAAGAGACAACTGAGGTAAAAAAAAAAAAGATCTCAAAAAGTTTATCCAACCGTGCAAGCCTTAGAGATGATTTACATGGTAGGGTATATTTTTCTGGAAATATAGGATATGTTTGGGTGATTTTAGAGCTCAATATTTAAAGATGGCTTCTACTCTACTATTGAATTGATGTGGAGGTGATGCCTCTTTCATTTGTCTGTACATAAATTTTACAACTGACTTCACATCAAACCATTTGATCAAGAAAAATTCTTTTGTTTTCACCTGGATCACTAACAGGAAGTTTAGAAAAAAATCCAGAAAATATCTACAGCCATGATTCCAACCTGACTCACATATTTTAGGTTTTGAGAACCTACATAAACATTTACTTGCATATTATGTGTAAGTCAACACCATGTTTCAGGTACACATGCTAGAATCACTATCGTAGAAAGCCAATTAACCTTAAAATGCCCAATATTCGAATGTAAACTCATAGTTGGAAATTTAATTTAGTGAAGGATACAGAATGGTAGGTAGGCTTTCCTGCACCTTGGGCACATATTCAGATCATTGTCCTAAGTACCGTGGTCAAGACAGAGTGGCTTGCGGGTGCACCCCCTACTCCCCCCAAACACCTAGGGAACATTCCCAACTATGCCCCTGAGAGGTTATAGTAGGCTTGCACCATAATGTGGACTTGGTCTTTTAAAACTATTTTTGAAACTGAAAACTCTAAGGCAACTTTACCTAAATTGTAGCATAAGGCATGCAGAGACTAAGTAAAACAATATACTCAGTTACAACCACAGGACCTGATGCCTTATAACTCCATACATAACAAACATACCTCTGACTATGAGTAGCTCATGGCTGGGTGTTGGGAGAAGCTGAAAGCCTTCTGACCATGACTTTGACTTTGGGAAGTGCCGGAAAAGGCTTCGGATTTTCTTTGTCATGACTCCAAAACATGCCGTCGTGGTCTCGGTCCTCCGGTGTGCCATTCCCGGTTTCAGTCTTGCGCATTGAGGTCGAACTCCATACAAATACCGAGAAAAGCAGACGATCTTTCTCTGCACATCACCATTGTGATGCCCTAATGGAAGAATCAATTGGCAGCTCTGGCAGTTCACAAAAACAGCGAGACAATTAGCAGGAAGTATTTTCCAAAGAAAGTAGAGGGCGATGATTACAGCAGAGAACACGAAAAGCCTTCATACAGAAAAAAACTGCTGCTGTCCATCACACTACAGGACTGCGCTGCAGAGGAACAGTTTTTGATGAAGGAGTTTAGTTACTCCCTGTCGCCACAGTGAATAGGTAAATAGGAATGAAATTCAGGCTGACAACAGCTTCTGGGCTGCACTGGCTTATAGACAGATTTCTCAGCCAAGATTCGCATCCGTCTGTCTTCTCTGTTCCAGCTCTTGGAGGAAAAAAAAAAAAACTTTCTATTTCTGTAAGATAAGATAAAAAGCTGGAGTGGCTGAGACTGTAACCTAAAACCCTGCAGTGTTACACAGGGACCAATGTGCTGACTCTCTTCTCCCCTTTTCCCTCTGTCAGATATCTTCAGTTTCTCAATCAGTTCAATCCTCTAACCCTTTAGCAGCATAATGAGCCAGTCAGTCACATATTGCGCCACCTACAGCGCCAGGAAAAGTTTTCCGGCAACACATACACGTAATATTAAACGATTTTTATGTTTGAGCCTCCTTGCCGGCTTCCTTTAAATAAAGAAATAAAAAAGGACTGGCACTTAAATTATACATAATGACTCTGTGTGGGGCTTTTAAGAAGCTTTTAGAAGGAACCTTTACGTAAGAGTCTTTCTGAATATTAGTATTACGGAAAATAACATCAGTCAAGTGGCAGGATTGGCACTAACGTATTGAACAAGGAGCCGCATGGAAATATACAGGGTAGTTCTCAGTGCATGTGACTGAGCAGACTGATGAAATAGAGCTTTCTGATTAAGAATGGAGATAAATATATATATTCCTGTGCCCAGTATCAAAGGATTAGCAATTCATTCATCGTTGGGATGTATTGAGCAATTTAATTTGGCACAGCACAGCTACGGCTGCCTTTAGTAAAGTTAATATTTGTCATCCCGGTCATATTGGATCAGTGATCAGTATGATTAGCCCATTGGATATCACAGTGGCATGGTGATGGTGGTGCGAGGGAAATCGCCCTCATTCCCAACAATTGTCCCATTAATCATCCCATGTAAATGGGCCTTATTACAATTGCTCCTAGAGGGCCATTTACATATAATAAAACATCATTTTTCTCAGCACTGCGGGCACATATGAACATGGGACCAACACAGATGCCTTCAGTGGCCAAGCGCACATGCAACAGGTCAGACACAAATCTGCTGACAGATGCCCTTTAAAGCGATCCTCCATGCTTCCCCATACTAATGGGGGCTAGTGGCGGTCTTGACCTCTTGACCACAATGCAAATCCAGGGGAGGGCATTATAAATAAAGAGGGGACTTATGAGGACATACTTAGGACAGACCAGAGGGGAGGACATTATAAATAAAGGGGCACAACTAATTTAAATGTTATAAAAGAGAGGGCATTGCTGAGGGACATTAATAATACAGGGGGCACCAAAGGGAGCAGTAACGAGAGGGAGCATTATAAATGCAGGGGGCACTGCTTGGAGACATTAAACATACTGGAGACACTGCAGGGGGCAATTATAAATACTGGGGGCATTAAATATAACTGCATTATTACTACTGGGGTTCTGTGGAGAGATTATTATTGGGCACAATATGGAGGACATTGTTACTAATGGGGGCACTCTTGGAGAGCATTATTGGTATTCAGGGCACTGTAGGGGGCACTATTACTAGTGAGGGCAATCTGGGATAGAATTATTTCTATTGATGAGACTTTTGGGGGCACTTTGGGGACTGGGGACTATCTGTATGACACTGTTATTTCTGCAGTATAGTATTTGGTGACATTAGGGAGCACAGTGGCCACAGTATTGGGGGTAGGAGCAGGATAGTGCTATTAGGCAACCAGGAGTGAGAGAATGATGCAAAAGTGAGGAATCTAAGATGAGATACCGACCAGTATACAGTAGCTCCAGGGGTTGGAGCTATACTGGTCAGTATCTCATTTCTATTATGTGCTCCCTTATGGGCTATGTTTAGATTCTGTATTGTTGGATTACATTGTAATTTGCACTTTAAAGTCGCCTCTAACCTTTTTGCCCATTATGGTCCTCCATTGCTACCTTTGTTTCAATATTGCACTAAGCACTTTACTTATTTTGTGTGGAGATCTCTGCCGTGCAGTGCCATGCCGTAGCTCCGCCCAATGCCCCCATTATAGTCAATGGGGACGGAGCGGCAGCACGGCAGTGCACGGGCACTGCGGCAGGACGGTCCTGCCGCAAATGTGAAAGTAGCCTCAACCTATTTCTCCACACAAAATAAGTAAAGTGCTCGGTAGCAATGGAGCACCATAATGGGCAAAAAGGTTAGAGGCCGGATCCGTCCTGCCGCAAGTGTGAAAGTAGCCTTATACACATAGTAAGATATCAATTTTTGGTGCATTAAGTCCATTTGAGATTTCTAGCTGTTATTATTACAAGCCCAGTATATCTTCTCTTTTTTCTGTATATGTATGCTGCTGCAATATGATCAATTTTAGACTAATATGACTTAATATTAATAAAGTTTTAGACTATTTTTGGAATCTATACTGACTGTGTTGGCATCAGTTATATAATTGGGGTTTGCTATTTGTTTGTAACCATACACGGGTTTACATTTGTGTGGGGCTATCAATGGTTTTTGGGGGGGGACTTTATGCAGATAGTAGACACATTCCATGTTAACCATAGGGTTTCCTCCTTCTTACCCTTACTCCTTCTTTCTTTACTTCTTCTTATTCTGCATCCTCTTGACCTGTACTATTTCCACTCTGCCCACTGCTATCTCCATCTCGTGGAAGCAGAAGCTTCCTCGCCATACCTTGATTTAACTACTTAGCTCATTCCTGCCCAGAGACCCTTCCCTCCATCTACTTTTGGGGGACCAAGGTACCTCCTCACCAGCTGCCTTCCACTCTGGCTGTCTACTTATCATAAAGTTGGCCAGGGAGCAGGGCCATCTGGGATTCCCCCACCTTGTTTGCCAACCACCCACTGTACTTGGAGTACAGATGAGTCCCCCTTCAGAATGTTCTGGAGATGTGTTCCTGTCTACTACACAGGCCTATATTAGCTTGTTGCTAATGGTAGAGAAGGGAGCCAATGGCTCCCTGTTCCACCATGGTTTAAAGCTGTGTCGTCCACATCCAGAGCTGCACCATTTTTCCTATGATTAAAGAAGCTGTCTGACTCCTTACATGGCAGTCTCCAACATCATATAAGGCATACAGTTCACATTAAGAGCTAAAACAAAGACTGGCAGGTTCCCTTAGATTATATTTAGAAACGCATATACTGCTACTGACCTCACCCGCTTTGTGCGTCTAATTCCGTGGGCAGTCGCAGCTTCTGCCATGTATGGCTGCTAGGCAACCTAACGCTTCCTCTGCTCCAGTGACCTTGTTGGATCTGACTACTGCTCTGCTTTGTAAAAAGCAGTTATTGGATTTGTTTTACAGAAGCAACATAGACATTGATTTCTGTGGGAGAGTTTTGTGTGCATGCTGCGATCTATGCAGAGGTCACTGTTCAGAGAAGGAGAGTAGGTAAGCTGAGATCATGACCTGTTGTGAATGGTGGAGCCTATGTTATCCATACAAAAGGGGTTGCCTTGCCTTGCCCATGATGACTGCTGAGAAGTGATCTCTACAGAATTAGAAATGTAATCCTATTATGAGGCTTAGTGGTTCAGGATAATGTTTTAATATAATGGAAATTAGAAAAAAGCACCAATTAAAAAAATATTTACAACAAAAGGAAATTTCCTACAATACATTGCCTTTAAGTATCATGTACGGTGTTTTCGTATGCAGAGGGGCATGAGGTTGTAGTGGGACCATTCCTCATGTATGCTGCGGAGGGTGACCCTAAGCTGCTATGCTTGCCACCATGGCATCTATGCTTAGAAGGTTTATTTCATACTTTCATATCCAGCAGAATACTTGTGCTTTTAGAAGTCATTTTTTGCAAGGTATTATGCAGAAATCAAACCATTTTCTTGTTGTTATGGAAAAAGTGACTTAGTCAGTTGCATTAGGAATATGATTTACCATTAGTAATGACACAGCGCCATCCAGTTATGGATGCCAGTAATTACCACAGTCCTAGTCACAAAATGGTTTATAGTAAAAATACTCACAGAACAGAACACTTGTTCCAAACAGACATATACATTTGCAATTTTCCCATTATACATTTGATTAAAATATGGAGTTTAGAAAGGCTTCCTGTTCCATCATGTCATATGTTACATGACTAGTAAATCTCTGAACCCTACATACAAAGTTACATAGTTTATGATATGAAACATAAAATCTATGATTTTGTCAAATGAAAATCTAGTATCTCCATAATATAGGTTTCAAAAAGTAGAAAAAGCAAAATACAGCAAATACTGTTAAAAACGGTCTGTAAACATGTAGCTGTTAGATAGAGTGCGGTTCAAATGCCAAACTACTTATGCACATAGGCTTCGGCAGTGTAAGTCCAGCCATGATTATAGTGGCGATACTGTAACTTTATAAAACATTTCATAGTAAATATTTCTCATATATAGTGATCCACAGAAACATCAACGGCAGCTGCTATGGGATCCGTGGAAAGAAAAAACACAGCACAGTTTGGCCTCCTCCATCTTTGCCAAATTTGAGTTTGCAACTTTTAACTTTTATTAGGGCTGCTACCCTTTCAATCTCCATTTCAAGACCATAAACACTCCCTGCCTTATTCTTGTTACACATGATTTTAAGATAAAATGCCATATTTTTTAGACTATAAAAAGTACTGAAAATAAGACAACAGAAAATGAGGAGGTAAAAATTCAAACGTTCTTTGCGGTCTATGGTAGTAAAAGGGATAATGCTATCGTCTTTGATATTATAGTGTAGTCGAAGGGTTAATTGCAGCTTCCCTGGTGGTCTAGGATAATAATGGTGTGAAGGAGGGCTTATGCCACTTTTCTTTATGGTCAGGTAGAAATGGAGCAAATATTTGATTCCCTGGTAGAGTAAGCTAGGGGAGAGGTTAATGCCTTCCTTGGTGATCTAGGGTAGAAGTAACAATGGCTGAAGTTGGTGGTCTAGTGGTTTATTCACCTCTTCAGGGTCCAATGATGTATCCCTTCCTGTAGTGTCAAGCACAGAACAGCCACACAGTATTCTCTATTATCAGGCGGAATGCTTTGTGACCAAGCAGATCATAAAAGGGGATGTCCAAGCTAAGTGATTATTTTCCCAGGAACAGTAAATGTAATAATAATGCAAGATATACTTACCTCTTTTCTCCCCTGCCACTTCCTGTGCTGGCGTTTGGTCTCTTGGCTGCAGTGGTGACATCTGTACACATCATTTCACTGCTGCAGCCACGTGCCGTACAATGCTGACTCCAGTCATTGGCTGCATGATAACGTGGTTTGTACAGAACATAACTTCTGCAGCCAGGAAGACATGTTAGCGCTGCAGGACCGCAATGCTGGAAGCAGGAAAGATGGAGATTAATGTTGAGCAAAGCAAAGCATTTGAAACAGAATTCGGTCTGAAGTTTAGGAAAACTTTGATTTGCAACAAAGCCGAATTTCCTTGCACTTAGTGGTAAGGAATCAGTTTTTCCTAAAATGTTTGCTGCACATGTTACATAGTGAAAGTAAAAGCCCTGGAATGCGAGATCAGCCATAAAGCCGTGCAGCCAGCCAATCCGCAGGTAGCCATCCCTGTGATGTCACAACCTTATAAAAGCCTCATCCCACGCGGTCTGTGCCAATTTCCTGTGAGATGAGCATAAGGAAAGAAAGGAGAGACATCGTGAGCACTCATGCGCTAGGGACAGTGTTGCTGCAATAATCCAGCGGCCATGTTTGATCCCTCTACCATGTTCAGCATCTGGTTTTAACCCTAATAATTTTAAAAGCAGAATACAATTAGGTTCATAGTAGGGAGTTATTCACATGGGATTATGGTCATCCCTGTTGTAAATCCTTCAATTTTATTGCTTTGAAGAAGGTTTTCCCGACTGTTCTGTGAACCATCTCTGGTACCATCCCACAGGAGGATGGGCTGCTGCATACATGCTCTGGCTCCCCCAATCCACGCTGTGGGGAGCAGGAGCACACCCGGATGACTATGGCAGCCGGTCATGAACATTAGTGCAGGGTGTCTGCTCTTTAAAAAAGCAGACACCCACGGGGAACAGTTCTACAGATTTGGTCCTGTTGGGATCTCCACCACGCAGGGCTTCACTTATAATGATGGAGAGAACTCTTAGATGTTTGTTCCCCCCCCCCCTTTTTTTTTTCTTTATACTTCCCCTTCTTTTTCATTTTCTACCCTCTCTAAAGAGTTTATGGACCGATTCTCCCGATTTGCTTTACCTACTGTTACTAAGTTATTTTGTAATAGGACAGCAGTACCAAAGTCTTATTGTGTGTGACACTTTTTGCACATTTTATTATTTGAAAAATGAATAATGTTTAATAAACATAAAAAAAAAAAGCAGACACCCAGCGGCCATAGCACCCGTTCCATGTGCAGGTGGTGAGTTCATCTTTGGTTTATTTTTTAATCACATTTACTGCTCCTGGGAAAATATTATTTTCACTTGGACAACCTCTTTAAGAGGGTTTTTTAGGTAATAATCGACTTGTGTGTGTAGAGTGCGGCTAAGTTCTTTTCACCAATTTTATCATTCTAAAAACTCTTATAGTCCAGAAAATATAATTCATATTCTTTAGTAGGCAAATCCGAAAACATGGATAACAAGCGTTGTGATCAACAAATAACACGGTGAGATTAAAACATGATTTATGTTGACAGCTTTCCCCAAGACATAGTAATGAAAGACCGAACTTAATTCAAGTCTATCTCAATAGAAACCGCACTGCGCCCATAAATGTCATCTCCTAGGAAAAGTCTACACATTCCTCAGTTTCAGATGGCTGGAGATCTTCTCCTTTACTTTCAAGTGTATGAAGAAAATGTAATGAAAACATGTTCACATTATTTGATTCTGTTAAATATGTTCCAGACGATTTCCACAGTTGCCTGGTTACAAAATGTATAGACATTGTCCCATGCTCCTGTGCTAGCAGATCAGGATGCGTTCAACCTGAGAAAGGCAAGATTAGACAAAATGTCATTTCTTTTTGTAAAAATAAGTATATTAACATTGCAACTGCTTCACCAACATGAAATTATTTTAAAGTCTTAAAGCTGCAGGGCCTAAGGGGGTAGTGGATTCTCCATTTGGTGGTGTTATGCACCACCCGCCAGATCCTGCACCAGGCACAACCCAGTACAGCAGTTTTGCCACGGTGTTCCTTTACTTCTAAAGGAAAGGTTAATATTGCAGTCTTGCAGACCGCTGGTAAATAAACAATGGTGGCACCACTAGGGTGTCAGCTCTGGATCGGTAGGGAATAGATGAGGGGACATTTTTTGTATATTATCTGTTTAATATTTTTTTTTCACAACCAGATAACCCCTTTAAGGATGACTAAACCTACAACTGAACTTACTTTATATTAAAAAAATCAAAAATTTTCTCTAACTTTATTGTATTTTCAATATTTGATCAACATGGAACATTTTTTAACCCTTTAATGTCCAGATAATTTTGGACCTTAATGACAAATTGTCTTTTTCATTTTTTGCACATTCGAAGAGTCATAGGCTACATTCACACAACAGTGGGGGAAAAATCTGCCTTTAAAGGGAACCTGTCCTCAACTTTATGCTGTCCATACCAATGGCTAAATAAAGTAAAGACAGGTGAGTTGATTTCAGCGATCTGTCATTTAAAAGTTAAAAGTAAGTGGTTGCCGAGAACCAACATCACAATCATTGCAGACTGGGCCTGGAAAAGAGTCACGGCCACCTGAGAAGAGTCATGGTTATTCAGGAATTCCTGCTCTCCTGCCCACCTGCTGATGTCTGACAGTCTTCTACCTAGTTTTCTCTCTTTCCCTCTAGGAGAGGACTACCAATCATTAGCAGACTGGCGGGAGAGCAGGAGATTATGGATAACCATGACTCTTCTCAGGTAGATTTGATTTTTTTCAAGGCCTGGGCTGCAATGATTATGATGCTGGTTCTCAGGAACCTCTGACTGATGAGTGACACCACTGAAATCAGCATTTCTGTCACTATTTTATGCTGCCCTCAGTAAGGTCAGTATAAAGTTGATGACAGTTTCCCTTTAAAAATTAATACATTTTTAATGGCCATTTTGCATCTGTATACATCCACTTTTCTGTCCGTCTATCTATCCCCTCGTGCCCCAGTATATATAATGGCCCCCAACCAGGGTAGTGCTGACAGATACTTTAAAAAAATACTCACCTCCTCCTCTTGCACTTGAGGGAACACTTGTTCTGCACTGCAGGCAGTGGGAGCGGAGAGAGGGGACAGATGTCATGCACAGCGAGCAGAACCATATCCAGGCCAGATGGTCACCAGTGATGACAGGGGCAACTACAGCCTGTGTAAAACCTCTCCCAATGTATTGGGTTTACTAGATAAGCAACACTATGATTGTTGGATGGCCACATACACAATATGGACAAAAGTACTGGGATGTACCTCTTAATGATTAACCCCTTAAGGACGAAGGGCGTACATGTACGCCCTTCGTCCGCACTTTAAAGATGGCGCACGGAGCGGGCGCATGAGCTGCAGGTAAACGCTGATTCATCAAGCTGACACCCGCAGCTCATGTCCGTCGACCGGCAGCGATGCCGATCGCGGACATTTAACCCCTCAGATGCCGTGGTCAATCCTGACCACGGCGTCTGATCAGCGCAAAACCGAAAGTTTCACTTTGGTTTGTGCTCCGGCTCCCTGATGGCCACAAGGGAAGCCGGAGCATGCATGTAGTAGCCTAGGTTTCTGTGAATGAAACCTAGGTTACTACATAGTATTCCTATGGAGCCTATGACTGTAATAGGCTCCATAGGAAATATGCGTATTTTCTCATATATTCCAATGCTATTGCATTGGAATATATGAGAATAACAATCTGATGATTGCATCTTATAGTTCCCTATGGGAACTATAAGAAAGTAGTAAAAAAAAAAGTTTAAAAAATAAAAATAAAATAAAAAAATATAAAAATTCAAATCACCCCTTTCCCCAAAATGAAAATAAAATAAATAAAAAATAAAAAAATTACACATAATGGGTGTCGCAATGTGCGAAAACGCCCATACTATAATAATATTAAAAATATTCACCATACGGTAAACATAAAAACGGAAAGAAAGCGTCCAAATGGCTAATTCGCCATTTTTGGACGCTTCATTTCCTAAAAAAATGAATAAAAAGTGATCAAAACATCATACGCACCCCATAATGGTATCAATTAAAAGTTCAGATTGCCCCGCAAAAAATGAGCCCCTACACTGCTCCGTACGCATAATTACAAAAAAGTTATAGGGGTCAAAACATGGCGACAAAAAAATAAAATAAAAAAATTCCCACTTTTAATTTTTTTTTCACTATCAAAACGCAAGAAAAACTATACATATTAGGTATTGCCGGATTCGTACTGACCTGAAGAATAAAATTAACCAGTCAGTTTTATCGCAAATCGAACGTTGTAATTTAAAAACCCGTAAAACTGTGGTGAAATTGCATTTTTTTTTGCAATTTCACCCCATTTGGAATTTTTTTCCTGTTTCCCACTACATCACATGCAAAAATAAATGGTAGCGTTAAAAAGTACAACTTGTCCCGCAAAAAAACAAGCCGTCATATGGCATGGAAATATAAAAATGTTATGGCTTTTGGAAGGCAGGGAGCGCAAAACAAAAACGCAAAAATCCCAAAACCCCCGGTCCTTAAGGGGTTAAATTCAGGTGTGTGATTCGGTCCCATTGCAAAAAAAAAAAAAAAAAAAAAAATAAGTTGATCACAAAGTTTACTCCTGCAGGGACCCTCAGTGATCATCTATAATCTGAGGGGGAACTTGTAATAAAGGTATTGCTACACAGCTATTTTGGACACAACATGCGCTGCATGCCCAAGTATCACAGTATAGCAGGGAAGGCATAGAAATGAATGAGGTTCCAGTGCAACTTGCACGTTTTCAGCACCAGCAGATCTAGCAGTGTTGGATTTTTTGCAATTCTGGGGACACAGTCGTGTTAGACGCACTGCAACACCATTCATTTCTATGGCTGACCTGCAACACCGTGATACTTGGGTACGTGACATGTGTCATGCTCAACGCTGTGTAGCCCTACCGTAACGTTACTTGAACGTGGGTTTAGGCTGTGTTGCACAAATTCCGTACAAATTTGTGTGCGGATTTCTGTGCTTTTTCACACCAAAACAGCGTGTGTTACTTGTGGTTTTTGGTGCTAATTTAATGCAGTTCTGGATAGAAGTGAAGACGGTTCCCAGAGGTCTCTAGAAAGTAGGCTGTGTCAAAAATGGCTGCACAGCCAACCATCAAAGGCCTCAGCCCTGTCCTTCTGGGGTAGGCCAGTTGGTTTACATCAACTTTTTTTTTTTTCCTTTTCATCAGCAGAGATGACCATCTTTTTACTATACGCTCCAAAGTCTTGTGTGTGCGCGCAAGAGTGGCCTGCATGATACTGGGACACCATGGAGAACAACTAGGATGCAAGATATTATGGATACATATACGTAACCCAATAATTTATACACTGATTATGTCATAGCTATCAAAAATGAACACAAGGTTACCTTTCTATAATACTGTTGTTTTTTTCTAATTCATAAGAGACACTCTTCATTTGATCTCGCAGTTTAAGCATTCTGGGGAGAGACACAAGTACATGTTTCTCTGGTTAGGTTCACCATATAGAAGACAGATACCCCTACATGCTCCTCAAGAGGGGAATTAGATTGTGACCAGGGGCGTACATAGAAATCACTGGGCCCCATAGCAAAAATCTGAATTGGGCCCCCTTAACCCCGCCTACTACCCACCATGGCTCCTCCCCTGCCACACCCCCATGCCGGTTGGTGGAATACAGCGCCTGCTCTGTATTCGGCGCAGGCGCGGTGAGCTGAGGACAGCAGGCACCAGAGTCCTCAACTCACCGCGCCTGCGCAGAATACAGAGCGGCGTCACAGGCTCAGGATTTCGCAAGGAGACAGTGCCGGAGGCAGCAGGGGATCGCTGCCCGGCACTGTCAATCAAGGAAAGAAGGGGCGTGGCAGCAGGTTGGCGCACGGAGCCTCTAGGAGCAGGGCAACGCCCCCCCCCCTGCTCCTAGAGGCTAATTTACATATTATAAAAATACGTTTTTTTAGCATAAATATAACTCGGATTTACATAAAAAACACATTATCAAGCTGCTCTGACATTAGCACATATGGGGGATGCGGAAGAAGAGCCGGCTGCAGATAGAAAAGTGCCGGGCCGGGGCCCGCCGCGTGTCATGGGTGGGTGGGGCCAAATAATGTGGGCGGGGCCTTCTCTGCGCTCCGGGCCCCCCAGTGCTGCGGGCCCCATAGCAGTGGCGTGGTCTGCCTCTATGGGCGGTACGCCACTGATTGTGACCCACTTGCTCCAGGCTCTGCAGTGAGTGGTCACATTCTGTGTACAGTACTGAGGAATATATGGTTGGCTTTCTAAAAATAATGACCAATAAATACCGTACATTTCAGAGCCATTAATATTACACATCTATAACCTGCGACTATCACAGGAAACTAAGGTCAGTTTGTTGTCCAGAAATGACTCTCCCCATCTACAGGGCATTGGTATTAGCCCACACTTTTATTTTCAGCCATAGGCTAAATGCACCTGAATTCTGACTTAATTTGCCCCCAAAACAGGCATACTTGATCTGCACCACATTTATTATATGTTTTAGGCACATTTATGCCTTACTCGATAAGGGTGCATGGATTAAGAGGTAGCAAAGCTACACTAAAAATGTTGTGCAAGGCAAGCCACCCATTGGGTGTGCCAAATTCATCATCCAGGCAGCTTCATAAATTTGATGCATCTTGAGACTCTTTCTACTAAGTTTACAAAGGGAATTTATTCAGATTGGCATTTCATACGGCAGTCGTAATAAGAAAAGTGATGGTGTAAGGTGTGCAGGCAGGAAAACAAATGAGTTGGCATAGATTTGCCGTATAATTTAGACCAGGTTCTGTTATAAATTACAGTAAATTGGTTGGGCTGCAGGAGGTCATACCTCCTAACACTAAGCGCCATTCACTGTCAAGAGTGGTGTAGAATTGAAAAGTCACAATTATTTTAGCAAAATGCTAGTTGTGCTAACATCTCTGACTTTTGACTAGCGTAGGCTCAGTTCCTACACTAAGGATAGGGAAGATTTATCTCTAATGCACCAATTCACGTACACATTAGACCACCCAAAATAAAAAAAAGTCTAATCCAGCTTTGATTTAAAACAACACAAACATTTCTGAGTTGATGCAAAACAGTTCATCAGGGCACAAAATAAATTTTCCATTTTAATAACTCACCCAACTGTTAGCTGCTGTTGTTCTGGACCATGATATAAGGGTATGGGACTAAGATTTGGTTGTACTAAACATGTCTGTTGAATTCTTTGGGCTAATCTGTCCACAGTCTGCAAAAAAGAGAATAACTACTTTTTTATCTGTGCCACTGTTAAAAACAACAAAAGCAATAGAAAGAAAATGTAAATTGTAGAAACATAAGATAATCATGATTAAAGCTGGGTGTCCAAATTACCCCTCAGTCACCAGGCATTCTGATATTGTTTTCCGGATTCTAGTCATTAAGGACGCACAATGTAATATATGCTATATAGGCCAAAAGTATTGGGGCACATACACGTACAGGAATCCATTCTAAATCCATAGTCATTAATATGGAGTTGGTCCCCCCTTTGCAGCTAAAACCGTTTCCACTCTTTACAAGATTTTGTAGTGTGGGGGGGAATGCCCCTGCGTCTTATGGAGCGAATACTAATGAAGCGCTTCCATTATGGAAGCGCTTCATTAGTACCGGAGGACCAGGAAGCGGTGAAGGCTCTGTACTTATCACTTCCTGGTCATCAGCTGTGAAGGCTGCGCACAGTGTGAGGGCGCACTGTAAGCTCACGCTGTGCGCGCCAGTTCGGAGCAGGAAAGGTAAGTGTTTTCTTTATTTAAAAAAAAAATGAGGCGCTTGGGGCAATATGGAGATGATGGAGGCTGATATGAAGGCAATATGGAGATGATGGAGGCTGATATGGGGGCAATATGGACATGCTGGAGGCTGAAATGGGGGCAATATGGACATGCTGGAGGCTGATATGGGGGCAATATGGACATGCTGGAGGCTGATATGGGGGCAATATGCACATGATGGGGGCAATATGTACATGCTGGAGGCTGATATGGGGGCAATATAAAGATGCTGGGGGCCATATGGAGATGCTGGGGACTGATCTGGGACAATATGAAGATGCTGAGGCAATATGGGGCTGCTGGGGCTGATGTGGGGCAATATGGGGCTGATATGAGGCAATGGAGGCTGCTGGGGGCTTATATGAGAGGCAATGGCCGATATGACTACTTTACATTGTATCAATGTGTCATATCTTTAGTGTTGTCCCATGAAAAGATATAATAAAATATTTACTAAAATTTTAGGGGTGCACTCACTTTTGTGATACTGTATACCCCAAGTCAACCAGTGCGAGAGCTTTTGCTTCTTAGCTGTAGCTGATAGAGGTGGGATTCTGAACATGAAGTCCCCTCAATGAGGTTCATATTCCCTAATAGGTTGATTGAACAACCCCTTTTATGACTAGGCAGCAGTGCTCATGTACAATGACTTCTCTACTAGATCACAGGGAATGAACTGAAGAGTCACCATTTCCAAAAGTTATGTAAAAATCAATGGCCAAATCACATCTCTGTGTCTATACATGACCAAGTTCAGTGATTGCTATTAGTAGTGGCGAAAATAACCCAATGAGGTGCTAATACAATAACTATACTTAATCACTGTACATTGTGAAGAGCCTCCTCATAACTCTGCAGGTCTTGAACACAGGTCGCCAAATATCCATTCACGACTCCTAAGTGGCTCCGAATTTCAGTGATTGTCCTAGAACAAGGACAAACATAAGTTTATTTTTTAGGAATATTTTTTCATGAAGTGGTTCTTTTTATTTAGCAGTTTAATATAGAGAAAAATCCATCTAATTAAATAATTTATTTTGCAGTGTTGATCCAGAAGAAGACAAAAACCTCGGTGAGGCAGAAGTCAACAACAAAAATTATTTCATGACTCAAAATCTGGCAATTAGAATAAATCACTCGATCAATGACTCATTTCCAGTCACATGGTAACTATAACTTGTAATATTGCTTTTTTGCAACATATCTTGGCCCCTTTAAAATTCTTTCAGTGAATTAAAGGGGTTGTACTGGATGAAAAAAAACTATCTTTTTCTTCAAAAAACTGCACCGTGCCTGATCATGGATGTATTTTGCATTGCCACTTAGCTCCATTCAAGTGAATGAGTTCCAGCTACAATACCACGCACATCCTGTGGAAGGAGTGGTGCTGTTTTCTAATCCTAAGGGTATAACCAGGTGGCACGGTCATGTCACGGTTGCAACGCGGCCACAGTATGGGCAACTACCGTGGGTTCCTTTTAGGGTCCATTCACACGTCCGTGAATGTGTCCGGATCTGTTCTGCAACGTTGCGTAACAGATCCAGACCCATTCATTCTCTATGGGGCAGGAATGGATGCAGACAGCATACAGTGTGCTGTCCACATCCGCATTTCCAGAGCGCGCCCCCGAACTTCCAGTCCACAATACACTACGGACATGTGAATGGTCCCTTAAACTGATACTGCACTGTTTATTGTTAATGGCTGCTCACAATCATGACATGACCATGCAATATGGTCGTACCCTCAATATGGTCACTTCACCTAGCATAGAGTTCCATAGTTTCACAGCTTTTACGGTAAAGAAACCCCTTGTGTTGTCCATTCCTCTAGATCTTGCAGCCATGGTCCCTAACTTTTTGTTTGTGAGCCACATTCAACTTGGAAATGGAAAGTAACATATTAATAACTGCAAATATTTGCATACAAATATCTCAATTTCAATTTTGCACCTAAGTAGGTCTGCAAGTTCAGGGATCTTCCGGCTTTCAGCCATTCATTACCTCTTTAGTAAGACACTAGCTGTGGTGAAAAAGGGGTACAAAAGGTGCAGCATGTTTTAAGTGTTGATGCTGTAGGAAATGGGTGCATTGCAAAAGAAATGGATATGCCCTATATATAGACTTTTATGAGGGAGTTATGGAATATCTTCAATACAGCTAATACGAATTGTAACCAATGCATATGGTCATATAGCTCAGGACTCAACCACATAACTAGGAGTCTGCAGGCCACTGCTGACCTGGATCCTAAACCTCAGTTTACTCTATAGACCCTATTAAACCATTATGTGAAAGAAAGCTTTCTAAAATGTAACCAATCTGGAATGTATAGTTCTGGTACTAAATGCCTAAATGTTCATTTTCCACAGCAGAGTTGCGTGCAAACAATTTACAGTGTAAAAATCCACGTGTAAAAAATCTGAAGCAGAAATTTACCCGCAGTGTGGATTTTAAATCTCGAACATGTCAATTTATGCTGTGGATTTCCACTGCAGATTTCACCCTTTACATTAAACCCACAGCAAATCTGCAGTAAAATCCACAAAAAAAATCTTTGGGATTGTGGCAGAATTTACAGCAGAAAATCCACTCTGTGTAGCCCTACTCTAAAGTATTAAACCGTTTTCATATTGTACTTGGTGGGGTGTACACAACATAGTATACAAATCATAAGACAAAAAACTAAAACAGTAAAAATATCAAACTCCCTCTAAATGAAACCTTCACATAAGGTCACATTTGCACTTTTGCTGTTATTTTATCATCTACAATGAAGTCATTTGTACATGACATGCACCAAATTTACAAAAAAAATGGCCAGAAAAAAAATCTTAATCATGAAAAAAACATGTTCCCAAACTAAATGGAAAGTGTCAGCGTTGAAGTTGGAAAAGTTCTTTTTGTAAATTGCATTAGAATATCATGCATCACCGAACACATATTTTACTGCACGCATACCTCATCCTGCTGCTGTGTTCTGATAGAGCTGCTTGATATTTCTGCACAACATCTTGAAATATGGTCAGAACCTTCTTAGCTAAGTTACCTAAATTTATTCTGGGAGTAGATTTCAGAAGAAGAAATAAAATAGTATACAGGAAAAATGCTATTTAGTTTATGGGAAATGTAATTAAAATATCTACTCACTTATCCAGCTTATGTATCTGTTCTTCATTGTATGAAAGTCCTTGAACAAGAAAGGAACACAATAATACATGCCGCAAGTAGTTCTCAAGTGAATTTACATTGCTCCTAACACAAGAATGCAGTGAAGATACAAGGGTATTTTTATGGTAAGATTATAAAATGCTAAGCACCATATGGAATGTTTTTACTAATTAGAGATGAACAAACTTCTTGAAATTAGTTTCATGTCCAATTTGCCTAATCTTTAAAAAAGTTTGATTTGGGGCCAAATCGATTCTACCTGTATCAAAAGTGCTCCAATTGACCTGAAAATTTGTATAGTCTAAGCTCATATTTTTTCTCTCGTCTTTTATTTTGTATATTTTTTTTGCTTGCTCTTAAATGCAATGTCAGCAATAACAAATAATGTCAGAGTAACATTGACCTATATAGCTAAGGGTAAACGCATGGCTGACAGTGTTAAAGGGGTTGTCCGATTTTTATTTTTATATTGATGACCTATCCTCAGGATAGTTCATCAATATCAGATTGAGACTACAGAGCTTGTTACTTGAATTGGAAGGAACCATCCAATTGAAGTGAATGGGACAGCGTAGTTGTAATTACACCTGCTCACCGTTGCAACAGCAGTGGTGAGCAGGTGCTATTACAATTCTGCCGTCCCAATCACTTCCAGTGACAAGTGCTGCAGTCTCTTCAAACAACTGATCAGCTAAGGTACAGCAGTCGCCTTCCCCTCCCCCGAGCCAATCTAATATTGATGACCTATCCTGAGGATAGGTCATCAATATAAAAAAGCGAACAACCCCTTTAACAGACAGTCTGTTTAAAAACACCCTGCGCAATTATGGTTTTTCACATTAAAACCATTCCAAAAATTGTCCCTTATCAGAGGGCAGATGGTGTTTAAACACTAGGGTTGTTTCGGGTATCGAACTTTCGATACCCAATCGATACTTTTCTCTGGTATCGCACTCGATACCAGGAAAAGTATTTTATCGATACTGGGCTGCACTACTGCACAGCCCAGTATAGGAGAGCATGGCTGCGCCGCTCTCAGCGCGGCCATGTTCTCCTCGGCAGCACAGGGAGAAGGAGGCAGCCTCTCCCTCCCCCTGTGCTGCCGCTGCAACCAATAGAGGGAGAGGGGGCGGAGCGGGGGCGGGAGGAGGGGCGGGCGCACTGGCCAGCAATGCAGAGTACCGTTTCTTATATAAATGCAGGCAGAAGACACAGCCTGCCAGCACCTGCTCATGACCCAGCACTGCAATCAGAGGCAATTAACCCCTCAGGTGCGGCACCTGAGGGGTTAATAGCCTCTGATCGCAGCGCCGGTCACAGGCAGGTGCCGGCAGCCTGTGCCTTCTGACTGCATTTATATATGAACGTAATTAGGCTGGCCAGTGCTCTGCCCCCTCCCTAGTATTAAAACATTGGTGGGCAGTGGGCAGTGTGCCCCCTCCCCTCCCTAGTATTAAAACATTGGTGGGCAGTGTGCCCCTCCCCTAGTATTAAAACATTGGTGGGCAGTGGGCAGTGTCCCCCCTTCCCCCAGTAATAAAATCATTGGTGGCAGTGGCCACAGGGTCCCCTCAACTCCTCCTCATTGGTGGCAGTGGCAGTGATCGGAGCCCCAGCACTGTAATGCTGGGGCTCCGATCGGTTACCATGGTAACCAGGACGCTTCTGAATCCTGGCTGCCTTGGTCTGCTCCCTGCTGCTGTGTGCACAGAGCACAGGGCAGCAGGGAGAGGGTGAGATCTATTCACCCTGATAGAGCTCTATCAGGGTGAATAGGATGAGAATATCCCAGGTTCTAGCCCCTAAGGGGAAAATAGTTAATAAATAAAAAAAAAAAAAAAAAGTTAAAGTACACCAAAATATTAATTATAAATCACCCCCTTTCCCAATTTTACATATAAAATATATAAACAATACATAAATAAAATATTACATATCGCCACGTCTCAAAAGTCCAAACTATTAAAAAATCCACTTTTATGCGGTGAATGCCGTAAAAGAAAAAAAAAAGAAAAAATGCACGATTCGCCATTTTCTTTTAGTCGCCTTGTCCCCACAAAAAAGTAGGATAGGACTGTTGTATTATGAGCCGGCGGTTTCATAAAATGTGGAATGCACGCGGATTTTTTTGGCGTTTTTATTTTTTTCGCGTGGTATCGAATGGTATCGAGTATCGCAATACTTTTTTATGGTATCGATACTGAATCAAAATTTTGGTACCGAAACAACTCTATTAAACACACATAAAGTTATGGGGAAAAAACGGTGGCTTGTTGGGAACAAGCATACAAAAGTTATGCCTTAAAGAGGACCTTTCACTGGTCCACAGTTTATGAGTTAAAGCTATGTTCCTGGAGAGCGGCACCCAGGGATGTCCCTGCACTTACTTGTATCCCTGGGTGCCGCTCCGTTCGTCCCCTGTAGCCCCCGTTACTGGCGCTCCTGCTGCTGCAATTTTGCCTGGGGCGGAGACTTCTTCTTCTGCCCTGGGCGTCTCCTTCTCCCAGGATATGAGCTGAGCGCTGCGATTGGCCAGCGCTCCAGCCCTGTGAGAAGGAGACGCCCAGGGCAGAAGAAGACGTCTCCGCCCCAGGCAAAATTACAGCAGCAGGAGAGCCGGTACCGGGGGCTACAGGGGACGAACGGAGCGGCACCCAGGGATACAAGTAAGTGCAGGGACATCCCTGGGTGCCGCTCTCAATGTAGATATCTTAACTGATAAACTGTGGACCAGTGAAAGGTCCTCTTTAATGAGGGAAAAATGCCTTACTGTATTAAGACAAACACAAGTGTTAATTGTCAGAAAAAACTGTGGCTTGTTCTGAACAAGCCTGGAAAAAATGTAGTTTTCACAGTAAAATGCATTTGTTGTGGCTACACAGTACATTTAAGTAATACAACACGTTCACTAAAATGTGCATAGTAATTCAGTTTTGCAGTAAAATGCATCCACTAACACAGGTATAGTAATGCAGTGTTTGCCATAACATGATTTTGCTGTAACTGCAAGGTATCTTTAAGTAATACAATGCATTCACTAAAACAGGTATAGTGATGCACTGAAATTAACTTAAATGTCCAATTACAAATGGTAGATATATTGAAAAAAAGGGTAATTGCTCAGAATTTGCAGCAGAATGTATGCTATTAATGCTGAAGGTGCTGGTAATAAGTCTATGAACTGTGGGAACTTGAGGTTTTCACAAAAAAAAGTTGTCTGGCGGTTCATATACAGAAAAAATTTGTTTGTTGCAGGATTTTGTAATGCAGGGCGTGCCAGCAAGCTTGAAACAAAACACAACTCCGAGCGACCAGTCCCCCATTCTCTAAGTCTCTATGCTTTCCCTGATAAAACTCTAAAGCTACCTAACTATATCACTATAGCCAAAACACATACTCAGATCGCTAGCTGCACACAGAATGGTATTTCTTTTTTATGAGCAAAATCAGGGCAAGCCTCCCCCTTCCCTCCCAGTGTCATGTGAACCTTCACCTTCATCCTCTCCACTTGTTTTCCCTGTCAATTTTCACAGTAAAATGGCACTGGGCATAGAGACGCCGTCACTGGCGCTGTAGAGTAAAAACTTTTAAAAACTGGGAAGAGATTTGAAATGACTATGGATAGAAGACTTCCAAAGATGTTAGGGTTCACAAAGGCATAGTTTCAGATTTTCAATTAACTTTAATGCAAAGTCTGCAAATACTGCATTTTCCTGTTTCCCATAACTTGCCATAAGTCAAGAAGGGTCCAAGCTTTGACAGAACCATATAATAAGGCCACAATAGAATATTTACACCCTGCCTGTTTCTGAAGATCAGCAAATGTTCACTTACTCGGATGATGTTTTCGTTTCTTAAATTGCTTGAAGATGAGCTTCATTTTTTGCAGACAGTGCTTGAGACGATCAGTGCTGGATACAAAAATATGACAATTGCATTTACTCACATTCCAGTGACAAAATTTGGTTATATACATTTCTATAATATCTGTTTTATAGATAAAATAGACTCTTGGGTTACACGCTCAATCACTCATTGTGATTTTAATGGGCTTGGATGATTACTAAACTACACAAATGGGTCAGTGGCAATGGACATAGATAGACTATCATTGTGAAATAGACTAGATGTTCTGCATTGCTCTAGCGCTGAAGTTGGTGCAGGAACCGCACAGCTCCATCCACTGTGTATTGGACAGAGCTGCTTACTGTAGCATCACCTCCATTGAAGTGAATGGGCCCAGCACTGCACTTACCAGCTTCATTCACTACACAATGGACAGAGCTGTGTAGTTCTGGTGCTGACTTCCAGTTCTGGGTCTACCCTAAAACAGCTATTTGGCAGGGGTGCAGTGTGTCAGACCCTCGCTGATCAAATACTGATGGCCTATTCTGAAGATAGGCCAACAATAGTACAATCCTGGACAACCCCTTTAAGGCCCCATTTACACAACCAAATTTTTGGTCAGCAGCGATCCGTATATTTTGTGGATCGGATGCGGACCCATTCATTTCAATGGGGTCCCACCGTGTGCTGTCCACATCCATATGTCCATTCTGCAAAAAAAAACAGATGCAACGCGGACCTCACATGAATGTCATCCATATTTTTTGTAGATCTGCGTTTTGCAGACCGCAATATACACACAGTCGTCTGAATGCACCCCAAGGATAAGTGAACACCAAACTCGAGAGATAAAGTCATAATTAATGGGGTTCTCCAAGATCTAAAAAAAAAAATTGGGTGTATGGGAGCAGGGGGCTGTATAAAAAAAACCTTACTAACTTTACATGAACCCTGAGGCAAGTGATTGGCTGCAGCGGTCATGTGAATGATGACGGTGATGTCATCACTACAGACCCAGCAGGGATAAGAGTGGCAGCGTAGGGCATTTTAAAGCTAAGATTTCTTTTACACTGCCCCTTGTTCCCTGCCAAATTTTAATATACAGGGCATAAGTGTTTAATCAAAGAGATCATGAAAATGGGGGTCTCCAAGTGTGGCCAAACTGCCCTATGAGAATGGAGTGATGGTGCTCATGTGTGTCCACTGCTCCATTCACATCTATGGAACTTCTGTGGGTGACTGTACTCGGCAGTGCCATAGAAGTGAATGGAGTAGTGGACACTCGTACATACCGCCGCTCCATTCTCATGGGGCAGTTCGGTGGCACCTCTGTACTCATGATCCCAGGGGGGCCCAGTGGTTGGACCCCCAGTAATGAAACACTTATCACCTATCCTGTGGGAATACGTAATTAGTGGCACAATCCCTCTTTTATACCTTTAATATAGACTATAACAGATAATGATACCAAAAAGTGAGATCCGAAACCTGCATAAAAACATAAGCATAAGATGATATGTCAAACAGTCAAGTTACTTTGGAGGGAAAAGGATCGGTCCTGGTGTTTATAATGGAAGAATAACAACACGCAAGTGAACATTTTATCAATGAAATCAATGAGCGTTACAAAAACCTCTAAGTGCAATTGTAGATTTCCAGAATCCGCGGTGAGTTCAATTAAAAGGTGGCAACCTGTGCTCTACTGTCAGTCCATTAAAACCCTGTCCTAGCTGCCTTAAATGGCATACTATTAATGTCTATTATGATATAAAATGTACTTGTCTATTTCCAGCAGTTCCATAGAGAATGCATATAGCCCCCTTACTCTCAGCAGTTGGACCGCCACAAAAAATGTATCCCTCCCTTGGGATAAGTTTAAATCTTGGGACAATCCCAATAAATTTAGGTTAGTTTCATAATTGCATATAATGAACAGAGAACAGCCTTCTGGAGTTCACCAGATCCCTGCCAGATCCCATTATAGTCAATGGGGTCTGGCGGTGAATGGCAGCAGGCCAGATCCAGTGAACTGGTAGAGAACAGCCTGCTGGAGTTCACCAGATCCCCACCAGATCCCATTATAGTCAATGGGGTCTGGCGGTGAATGGCAGCAGGCCAGATCCAGTGAACTGGTAGAGAACAGCCTGCTGGAGTTCACCAGATCCCATTATAGTCAATGGGGTCTGGCGGTAAATGGCAGCAGGCCAGATCCAGTGAACTAGTAGAGAACAGCCTGCTGGAGTTCACCAGATCACCGCCAGATCCCATTATAGTCAATGAGTCTGGCGGTGAATGGCAGCAGGCCAGATCCAGTGAACTGGTAAAGAACAGCCTGCCAGATCTCATAAATGCAAGTGTCAACCTACCTTAAACTGTTTCAAAATGGGACAAAAAGCCATGAAATAATTTCACATGATTCTCACAGACCTGATTTTGCTTTTGTCATATTACCTGGTGTCCCCACGGATATGGTCTTGGTCTTTAGTAACTTCTAAAAGCAAGAACCCAAGCTTGCTCTCTTTATCTGGACTGTGAGTGCAACTGGACAGAGTGTTTCTTATCTGCAGGATAATAGAGGTATCAGTAAACTTTATACTACAGCGATTTACTGGTGCTTACATTACTAGAATATATAACTAGTTATATCATGCATCGAAGATCATGCTTACCAACCAAAAATTCCTAAAGAAGTCTCATGGTCCACTAACTCTACAAAATTTTCCAAAATATGTAGTAAAGGCATTCAACACTTATCCTACATCATAACCTAGATCCAATAATGCCGAGACCCAAGTCTCTAAGTCCAGGTTTAGAGTGACTGTGAGACAGTTTCTCAACAGGAAATGGAAGTTTCTCGATTATTAATAGCTCAGCTTGACTGAAACAGTATGATACCTTTACAACAGACATTAGTTATGATTGTACGTGTACTAAACAAACCTCCAAAATCTATTTAGAATAGTAACAGATATGGATACTGCCCCTATCAAATGTATATCTATTGCAGGATTCACAAGTCTGTGTTCTGGGGGCAATACACATTTTTAACTGTCCCAAAATCGCATAATGATAGGCAGTGACTGCAGTGACACAGACCTCATAGGACCCCCTGTAATGGAGTGGTGGTGCTCATGTCAACCATCCAGTTTAACTAAACCTAAGGCTGTTACAGTATCCTGACAGTCCCCTGGTATTCAACTTTTAACCCCTATACAGGGATCTGAAATTCACTGCAGGGAAGCCACCAGCCCAATACCTCCTGGAATAGTCCTGGTGTGGTTGACAAATGACCCACAGGGGTCAGAGACACTAGTGCACGACACCAAGGGATCAGGCAAAACCGTGGTCAGTAAGAGGCCATTAGGGCAGGCAGAGTTCATAAGAATATGTGAAACAGTCCAGGGCATACAGCACAGGGTCAGTATGGTGATAAGGTGTGGGTCAAGTCAGGCAGCAGAGGGTCAGAATCTGGGAATCAGACAGAAGTCAGTACACAGGCAGACAAGCAGATTATAGCACATTTTCAGTATCTAGCAAGCTAGTAAACCTATTGCTCAGGCAGTGAGTGAGACAAACAGCACTGCATACAGTATATAGCAGAGCTGATTACCACATTAGAAGCAGCTGCACAATAAAAGCAAAAGAATAAGGCGAGGTTTTAATGAAGAATATCTCCAATAGATATATAGGACACTGGCGCTGGGCCTGCTGTCAGAGCACTCAGAGTATTCTAAAACTGTCTGCCTGAAACCAGCACTAGGAGGAGCTCAGTACAAAAGAATTTATACAGTTATTATTAAATGCAAAGAATTATGTCAAAGTAGCGGCTGCCTGAAAATGAAGTGTTTTCATGTCAGCAACAGAAGGAGGAGTGCAGCGACATGCTGGCTCCCTCCTTAGCAGTAAAGTGGTCTGTCTCCATGATAGGTATGCCACTGATGATCACATTCACTTCTATTGGAGCAGCGGGGAGCAGTGCTTGGTGGTGGACGGACCCTGGGAAATCCGGGGTCTTTTAGCCACAGCTCTCCCCACTCCGTTCTTGTTGTAGGTGCGGGTCCCACCTCTGGGACCTCATAGCGATATGCCCCCATTGTATGTGATGGGAATACCCAGGGGCGGACTGGGAACTTAAAGTGGCCCTGGAAAAAATACTAAAAGTGGCCCCATTTTGCAGTTGGGTCCAATTGATGGAAATCCTAAACCAATGTGGTGACATAGCTCTTAATGAACCTGGCACATCTTGGAAGCATCTCACTTTCGCTGTTATGACTGCTGTCAGATGTCAGAGGGAAGCGTAGTTGTGGTCTCTGTAGTTCATGGAGCAATATGATCTCCCTGACTTGGTAGTACAAATCTGAGGTGATTGTTCCCATCAGTCAGACCTCCAGAGCTGATTTGTACCTCTCAGTGATGACTGGTCAGGAGACAGATTGCAAGTCTGTGTGCACTCGTTGGTTGAGCTTTTGAAGTACTGTAGGTGGATGGATTTCCATGATGTCCAATAGCTCGGCTTGTGGCTTTGGGCCTAAAGTTGGGCTTCTATGTGATCCTCAGAAGAGCTCCCAGGACAGACAGATAGCTATCTGTAGTAGCTGACAGGTGATCTGCGTGGTTGTTATCTGCCCGGGTTGAAGACTGCTGGACTGTCTTTGTGCTCATCTATTGGACAGGCCTCTGGGAGATGGATGGCTACTTATGGTATTTATTTTTAGAGCACTAGATTTAATGGTTATAATGTAATGACAAATTACGATTATGTTTTGGAAGTCCTAATCTGATGCAGCAGCCTTACGGAAGATTATGGTTGGCAGGTCACAGGAGTGGCATGATGACGGCGGTGGCATGATGGAAGCAGCAGCCGTACAGCACGTGAATGTAGGCCAGTTGCAGCAGTGGCATGATGGAGACGAAAGCAGCAGCCGTAAGGAACGTGATGGTTGACAGGTCCCATTAGTTGCATGAAGGAGGTGTCAACAGCAGCTGTACAGAATGTGATGGTAGGCAAGTCACAGAGGTGGCATGATGCAGGCAGCAGCAGCAGCAGTACAGAACGTGATGGTTGGCAGGTCGCATTAGTGGAATGATGGAAGCAGCAGCTGGACAGAAAGTGATGATGAACAGACAGACAGCAGTGGCATAATGCAGGTGGTAGCAGCAGCTGTACAGAATGTGATGGTTGGCAGCTTGCATTATTAGCAAGATGGAGGTGGCAGCAGCAGCAGCCATAGAAAAAGTAATGGTTGATAGGTTGCATTAGTTGCATGAAGGAGGCAGCAGCTGTACAGAACATGATGGTTAGCAGGTTGCATTAGTGGCATGCTGGAGGCGGCAGCAGCAGCTGTACAGAAAATGATGGTAAATAGACAGCAGTGGCATGATGCAGGTGGCAGCAGCAACAATACAGAACATGATGGTAGGTAGACAGACAAAAATACTGGCAAGATGGGGCACCGCCAGCAAGGTGCAGCACATGGAAAAACTGCTCCATCATGTTGAGGAGACTGAAATGGCTGCTGCTGCTGTTCCTGAATCTTCTGCTGCTGGTGGCAGCAGGAGGCAGGTGTCTTTGCACTTGGTGGCAAGCGTCTAATCGCTGTAAGCTGCAGCAAGCTGCAGCAAGCTGCATACACAGTGTTTCCTGGTAAAAACGTAATTTGGCCTCCCTTTCTGCGAGAGGAAAACAATCCCCCATATTTCCTTGGTAGTGTGGGTCTAAAATCATGGCTATCCAGTAATCATAAGATTGCTTGATGTAAACGATACGCCTGTCACTGCATAAGCAAGCGAGCATGCAGGTCGCCATTGTTGCTAGCGTGCCCAAGGAGCCAGTTCTTTTCATCTCCGCCCCCACTAAGATGATTGGGTGTCATGGGCAGTGTCAATGTCATCATTATCGTCCTCTTTCTCCTCCAACTCCGACTGCTCTTCCTTCTCCTCAAGTGCCAGCACCTCCTCCTACTTCCCTATGGGAGATTCTCTAAAGAGCCAGCCCCATGATATAGTGGGAAAATAAATGAATGTTAACAGATGATTAAGGGCCAAGTCTTACGCTCAGTTTCACATTAACACTCACAGGTAGATTGCTGCTATATCTTGTGAATTGATGCAGTAATCCCATTCAATTTAATTAACCAGCACACATACAAGTCCCAAAATAATAATATATAATTTCAACCTTATGGAACTAAATATACCTTTAATATCGCATTAACACTCCCAGTTAAATTGTTACCCCAGCCTGTGTACTGGTCTACTGATCACTAGAGATGACCGAATCGAATCCCACGAAGTAGAATTCGATTCAAATTTCAGGATAAATTCGATTCGCCTCGAAGCCGAATTTCCTTGTGCTTCGTGTTAGTGAATCGATTTTAACCTGAAATAGTGAAAAAAACAATAAAATTCATACTTAGCTCCTCCATTTGCTCGTGACGGGCCGCCAGCCGCAATGTTGATTGAAGATCCCGACCAAAATCCCGTGCGTGGTGACGTATGATGTCACCACATAGAAACATAGAAACATAGAATGTGTCGGCAGATAAGAACCATTTGGCCCATCTAGTCTGCCCAATATACTGAATACTATGAATAGCCCCTGACCCTATCTTATATGAAGGATGGCCTTATGCCTATCCCATGCATGCTTAAACTCCTTCACTGTATTTGCAGCTACCACTTCTGCAGGAAGGCTATTCCATGCGTCCACTACTCTCTCAGTAAAGTAATTCTTCCTGATATTACTTTTAAACCTTTGCCCCTCTAATTTAAAACTATGTCCTCTTGTAGCAGTTTGTCTTCTTTTAAATATTCTCTCCTCTTTTACCGTGATGATTCCCTTTATGTATTTAAAAGTTTCTATCATATCCCCTCTGTCTCTTCTTGCTTCCAAGCTATACATGTTAAGGTCCTTTAACCTTTCCTGGTAAGTTTTGTCCTGCAATCCATGTACTAATTTAGTAGCTCTTCTCTGAACTCTCTCCAAAGTTTCAATATCCTTCTGCAGATATGGTCTCCAGTACTGCACACAATACTCCAAATGAGGTCTCACTAGTGCTCTGTAGAGCGGCACGAGCACCTCCCTCTTTCTACTGTTAATGCCTCTCCCTATACACCCAAGCATTCTGCTGGCATTACCTGCTGCTCTATGACATTGTCTGCCCACCTTTAGGTCGTCTGATATAATGACCCCTAAATCCCTTTCCTCAGATACTGAGGTTAGTACTGTATCACTGATTTTATATTCTGCTCTTGGGTTTTACGCTCCAGGTGCATTATCTTGCACTTATCGACATTAAATTTTAGTTGCCAGATTTTTGACCATTCCTCTAGTTTTCCTAAATCCTTTTCCATTTGGTGTATCCCTCCAGGAACATCAACCCTGTTACAAATCTTTGTGTCATCAGCAAAAAGACACACCTTACCATTGAGGCCTTCTGCAATTTCGCTGATAAAGATATTAAACAATATGGGTCCCAGAACAGATCCCTGAGGTACCCCACTGGTAACAATACTATGGTCTGAATATACTCCATTGACTACAACCCTCTGTTTTCTGTCCTTCAGCCACTGCCTAATCCATTCAACTCTTACATGATGACGTAATCTTGTGCCGTGCGAGATTTCGCCCCAAGCAAGATGCAGCGGCCGGCCCGTCGCGAGCAAATAGAAGAAGTACGTTATTTATGTTAATTTCACACAGTTTTTACACTCAGATGCCACGATCATGTGTGAACGCGGCATCTGAGGGATACAATGACGGTGGGGGCGACGCAATTGTACTTACAAAAAAATGCGCTTCCTGACGAAGTAATTAGTCGCAAAGTGAATTTTTTATGTAAAATTCGGCGAATGAGCCGAATCGAATCTTTCATAAATTCGCTGATCTCTACTGATCACCTTTATGCTTCTTTATTCAATTGAACATGTCAAAAAAGATAAAATTTCGACCATGTGGAAACTGATTAAACAGAAATGGACGCTTGAGGCTTGACTCTCAATTTCACATTCACAGGTAGATTGCTGCTATACCTTGTGTATTGCTGCAGTAAATCACGTATATATGCTGTTTAATTAAATTGAGCCCCCCCAAAAAAAAAGAAAACTTACATTGCAACTGTGTGGAAACTGAATAAATGGAATCGGAGGATTGAGGCTTAAATCTGGAAATGAAAATATTTCCTTGCAGGTAGCTGCTTTTGAGGTCTGTATTGCAGCAGCTACAGTTCTGCTAGGTGGCAAAAGCTAATGTCTTTTCTCTCCCTAGGTGTCAGCTCCCCTGCTTGCCCCTATTCTACACATACAGTTCTTCTTTGTAATCCTATATTTTCCCTTCACTCTCCCCGGCAATAGAATACAAGCTTGATTGATTTCTGTCTGTTCCTGATTGAGTATTCACTGTCCCAGACTACCTAAGATCATTTTCCTGGCAGATGACTTTAAGATCCAACCACCCTCATTCACTGCCCAGCACAGAATGGCGTTCTGCTTGGGACCTCCCTGCCTATTGCAGCCCTCCCCCGACTTCCTCTCAGGGTCATATGAGACCCCTTCTTCTTCCTCCCTATTCCTACGCGCCATTGGGTCCGAACTGGTTCGCTCCTCCTTAATCTGGACTCTAAGTCTTGAGTGTTAAAGGACAAGAATCTCTTACAAATCACTCTGGTCCAGGGATCAGCAACCTTCGGCACTCCAGCTGTGGTGAAACTACAACTCCCAGCATGCACACTTGTTTAGCTGTTTTCACTCCCATAGAAGTGAATGGAGCATGCTGAGAGTCGTAGTTTCACCGCATCTGGAGTGCCCAAGGTTGCTGACCACTGCTCTAGTCATTTGCATAGTTTTGAGCAATAAATGACATTTAAAAGATATGTATCACTAGCATTTTATTGTTTTATGTAGTGATCATGGGCCCTTGGACACTGTCCTAATTGTTCAATGGCTGCTACACCCCTGATTAGTAGGTATACTGTATCTCTCCATGCTTAGTTATTCCATCAAGGCACCAGTGGAAATATTGGAAATAGATTCTAGAAAAAACTTAAACTTACTAACTGTAGCTTCTTCTGACAATGCCCTTGATCCTGCTTGTCAGATTCTTTATAGGCAACATTGTATCTGTAATAAAGAAATTGGCATTTATTGGATTCTCTGTAAAGTGAAACATGTACAGTACGTGTGCTTTGTCTCCAAGTGTGTGCTCATATTCTATGATATCTATATATTTCTTTTAGGGATGAATTTATAATGTGAAATGTTTTACCTCTGAATAAATGTGCTACGGATGATGTAAGGTGTGGCATTAATAACTATATGGCACTGGTGTCAATGGTACTGGCCTGTTGTATAGTGCTGCCAGCTCAGACAGTTTAGAAGAAAACCTGCACAGCATTGCATCCTTACAGTCTTGTGCTTCCGCTGTTAATGCTGCTCATGCAGTTATAGTATGACATCACGGCTGATTTCTTCTCCGCGATCCTGCGGCATTCTGCTTTCAGATTCTCACTGTAAAGAGACGAGTAATGCTGCACATAGTCACATTAATGCAGAAAATCCGTATGATAAGGAAAAATAATCATGTATAGCTTTTCTAATAATCAATAGCTAATATTCAATATACTTTATGCCCCTGTATGATGTCAGATGCAGATATGGCAGCAGGATGACTGGACACAGAGGCTTCTTTTTCCTGTAGTTCAGTGGTGCATTTTAACTCCTGGTGTTACTGTTTAAAGGGTTTCTGTCACCAGAATTAGCCCTATTAAGCTAGCTGACATTAGCGATGTGCTAATGTCAGCTAAACCTAACTAGCCTATTCCTACTTTTCTTAGTGCCCCCGTTACACCAAAAATCAAATTTTTATAATATGCTAATTAGCCTCTAGGAGCAGGGGGGGCGTTGTTCCTGCTCCTAGAGGATCCGTTCTCCCACCTTTGTGGCATCCCTTCAGGGCCAGGCAGCGCTCGTATCCTTCTGCCAGCCATGTGCTCTGATGAAATCTCGTGCTGTTTAGTATTCGGCGCAGGCACTGTGAGGGAAAGACAGTCGCCAGCTTCCTCACCACGCCTGCGCTGAATTCAGAACGGCGTGAGATTTCATCAGCGCACAGGGCTGGCAGAAGGATGCGAGCGCTGCCTGGCCCTTTCAATCAGGACATGAAGGCAGACAAAGGTGGGAGAACGGAGCCTCTAGGAGCAGGAACAACCCAACACCCCCCGCTCCTAGAGGCTAATTAGCATATTATAACGGCGGCACTGAGAAAAGTCGGAATAGGCTAGTTAGGTTTAGCTGACATTAGCACATCGCTAATATCAGCTAGCTTAATAGGGTTAAATCTGGTGACAGAAACCCTTTAAATGCAATATTGTAAGGGGACGTCCATGTGGCAGATGGCCAGGAAAATGGCTTAAAGAGGACCTGTTACCTCTACTGACATGTCTGCTTTAGTAACTACTTGCATTCCTCATGTAATAACAATTCTGGAACATCTATCCCTATGACTCTGTTGTGCCATTCCTTTTTTATTCCTGCTAGTAGTTTACAAATAAATTACCAGCAGTCTGCAGTAAAGGTACCGCTTAGTGTTACCAGTAGCGGGTGTGTCTGACTCCAATCAGTGCTGCTGGTGTTATACTGTGCAGGGACACCACCCCGACTGGTAACTCCCTCCACTGCAATCTGCTGATAGTTCATTCATAAAATTATTAAATGCTAGTAGAAATAACAGAGGAATGGTACAACATAGCAGGCTACTTCTTGAAGTTTGATTTTCTCAACACTAATGCCTTTATAAAATGGTTTCCCTTTTCATTTTACATCCAGCTTTAAACTAAGAGAAAAACTGAAGACAACACTAGCTGAATGTCACTATATTGAACATGGCCTAAAACATAAGAAGTTAATTATTTTTTACACTTATTTTGAAATATTGTATTTATTGTGCAATGGAATGATAGCTGACGTATCTGGAAAGTATGATATCAGTATCACTTACATAAGCCAATATGTTCCTCGGAGTATAAATTCTTGACATGTCAACAGCGACTCCGTCACTCGCAACGTCTGGTAAACAGCACTGACGACATTCTGCAATGGTGCACACATTTGTTACTGAAATTTTTAGGTTGCGTAGAGAATTCTCGCACATTACTGAACAATTGTCCCCTTAGGGAGGGCATATACAATTCTATGCATAAGTCAATTGGGATTCTAGAAAAATAAAAGTCCCCCCTCCTCTTTGTGCCAAAAAGCCCTCACGCACACAACCGTTGTTTGGGTCCGCATCTGAGCCCTCTTTCTTGCGGCCTCTTTTTTGCAACTTCAATGGGGCCGCAGAAGATGCGGACAGCACACGGAGTATTACTCTGTTCTGTGGCCCAGCAAAGAAAAAAAAATAGAACATGTCCTATTCTTTTCATTTTTACGGACAATAATAGGCATTTCTAATATGGACAGCCTGTTCCGTTCCACAAATTGCGGAATGCACACGGCCAGTATTAGTGTTTTGCGGATCTGCAATTTGCGTACCGCAAAACACAGCAAGGTCGTGTGCATGAGTCCAAAGGCTGAGTGCTTGTTTCACTTCTCCAAATATACTTTTAACTTATTGTAGGAGAGAAAGGTAGTGTTATCTTCTGACTGTTTCCTTTCTACTTTGTTTGCTAATGATGCTGTAATAGTGTTCTAGCACCTACAACTCCCCTCTTAGCTATGCATGAGAAGCTAGGGTTAAGTGATGAAATTCTTTCTGCTGCCACTAGAGGGCATTGGTCACATATGGATTTATTAAGTTAGGTTACATGGCAACATGTGTTGCACAACATTGGATCTAACGATTGTCAATGGTGCCTCAGTGTAACACACCTCATGCCGCAAAACAGGTCATAAGTCCCATATGACTCTGCAATCATATGCCACAGTGTAAGGGCTCATTCCCACGGCCGTAGGTGGGCCGTTCCGTGCATTGGGGACCGCAATTTACGGTCCCCAATGCATGGGCAACCTCCGTACGGCCGCCGGGATGAATCCAGACGCATTCAACTTTAATGGGTCCGCATTCGTCCGTTCCGCAAAAAGATAGAGCAAGTTCTATCTTTTTGCGGAACGGAAGTATGGAGCAGAACCCCACGGAAGCACTCCGTAGTGCTTCCGTAGTGTTCTGTGATTCCGTTCCGCAACTCTGGATTTGTGGACCCATTGAAGTGAATAGGTCCGCATCCGTGATGCGGAATGCACACGGAACGGTGCCCGTGTATTGCGGATCCGCAAATGCGGTCCGCAATACGGCAACGGGCAGCACACGTTCGTGTCCATGAGCCCTTAGTCGTGTGCAACATGTGAGTTATTTACGACTTGGCTGTGTTTTTGCAACCAAATAACAGCCCTAAAATAGTCACGTGACAACAATTTGCAGTCAAGTCACACTAATATTTTTGGTGGCATGACAGTTATGAGACTGGCTGCTGCGCGACACATTTCTTCACAGAGCGCTAGCTGTATGGATAAAACCTTAGGCAGTGGGCTCCCCCTAGTGGTGGCTGCAGACAGACTTTTATTGTATATCACTATGGCTGTGTGAGGGGATGCAGGGGATTTAGAACTCTGTATCTAAAAAAACAGAGCTCTCATCCATGTAAAGAATTTTTGAACTATTTAGATAAAATTAAATTATAAGTAGACCTTCTCACTTAACCCCTTCACATCCCAAACCACCAGTATATGGTGTTAAACAGTGTCACCAATTGTCTGTAAAATCCTATAAAGTCCATAGAAAGGTGGGAGGAGCACTTTACTATATCGGTCATAGGCAGTGGAGTACAGGGCTGGCCTGAGCTAATTCCCCTTATCACGGGTCACATTGTAGCTGCCTGGTTGTGATGGTGTGTATGGGGAAAATGCAAAGGTTTACATACCATGGAGACAGTCAATATTAATCTTGATCATGTGCGATTAAAAGTGTAAAACTCGCAGCGTGTGTGCACTGAGCAATAAGCTGGGGCTATACTTAAAGCTACAGGTACAATGTTATGGAGCAGATTGATATATAGTGTGATAAATAGATGTATATTATCTGCCATATGAATATATTGTGTGATATTTATGCCCTGCAATCTCAGAATTGTCTTTGGCAATATTAATAGAGTCCCTCCGCCTACCCCTTAGCTTATATTTCCTGTAATGGGATTGTGTGAGCGTGTCATATATTCTTTGTATAATGCTGTACTGATTCTTAGAATGGCAAAGTGTGTACATGAGGAATACACATCCCCATGGTGGAAATCCAATTAACACTGGCCTGCCAAAAACTGTCTCTTTGGGACTGGTAATGAAAGGTTTCCTGGGTTTTCACACTCAAGCCCATGAAAATGCATAACACGGCGGCACCCCCCGCAGCAGGCGATCCAGGAGATTCTCAGCTTGAATACCAAAGGATGAATAAAATATAGCATAGGCTTTAACTCATTCTTGGTATGACGCACATATTAATAACTGCAATAGTCCTGTTTGGTATAACGTAAGCATCATAGGTAGTCTAAACCTTACTTTATTGATATTTTATATGCACATGTAATGAATGCCTTCCAAGAAGGCTGGGCCAAAAATAGGAAGGAGACCCCTCTCAGCTCCACCCTCTGCCAAATTGGGATAAAAATTGGGATTTTAGACACATTTTTAACACAATTTGTGCATCCAATCGACATTGGGTTGTGTTCAGAGGCATAACTATAGGGGAAGCGGCTGCTTTGGGGCCCTGACCCAGAATGGGCCCATCCAAGAGGAGAAGAAGTACTAAAAGATTTTGTTAGGGCCCCTCAACATTATTACACAATGAAATGATAAACAGTGGCAGTATAGACAGTGCAGAAAACGGATGGAACAGCTGCCGGGCCTGGTCTGAGAGAGCGATCTTTACTAGCCACAGGAAAGGGGGTGGCATGAAAGGAAGGGGTTGTGAAAAAATTACTGGGGGAGGGGGCCCCATTCAAAAATTTGCTGTGGGGCCCAGTCATTTCTAGTTACGCCACTGGTTGTGTTCCGTATTCTTCCTATCCCAGGGGCCAGAAAACAGACTATAACCAAGCCATTCGCTAAGCATAAAAACCTTTCTGCTTTAATTCTTTTATTTTTTATAACTGTTTCTGCACACCTGTGTACTGTATTTTTTGTAACCTAAGTACTGTACATTTCTATTACATTACAGCTATATCTTTAATAGTTTACCTTGTGGCCTGGATCAAGCCCAGTAAGTGTGTCACCTGCTTGTGAGTGGGGCACTGTGAGGTTTTCTATGAGCCCTTCATTAACTTGTATATTAATTTAAAGATCATAGATGGTGGCAGGAGCTTGGGGTGCCTGGACTGTGGTGGGGTGTGATTCATGTTCAGTCTGTGGCCCACATGTGATATTCAGTGTGTTAAATAGATCATCCCTTGGTAGTCGCTCGAGGGTCATGTAACAGGGAGGTCCCTGTATGTGATATATAGGTTTGTGGGAAAAAGTTCTATATAACTTGTATTTTATACATTTAAATTCCTGCTCATTCTGGGCTTTGAGGTCCAGGAGGCGGTCCTATCAGTGATTGACAGCTATCTCTGTATACACAGTCATAGAGGGAAGGCTGTAAGTCAGATAGGACTGTCTCCTTTACTTCAAAGCTCATAAAGAGCAGGATTTTAAATGTATAAATTATAAGCTTTACTGACTCTTTTCCCAGAAAAGTTTATATCAGTCTGCTCAGCTCCTCCTGCTCTATAGCATGCTGACTGCAGCTCAGACCCCATGTTCAACATGACAGGTTCTCTTTAACCCCTTAAGGACACGGCCCTATTTCACCTTAAGGACCAGGCCATTTTTTGCAAATCTGACCAGTGTCACTTTATGTGCGAATAACTTTAAAACGCTTTTACTTATCCAGCCCATTCTGAGATAGTTTTTTCATCACATATTGTACTTCATGACACTGGTAAAATAAAGTTAAAAAAATCATTTTTATTTATAAAAAAAATACCAAATTTACCCAAATTTTTGAAAATTTTTCAAATTTCCAAGTTTCAATTTCTCTACTTCTATATTACATAGTAATACCTCAAAAAATAGCTATTAATTTACATACCTCATATGTCTACTTTATGTCTGGAACACTGGATCATTTTCAGAATGCCATTTTATTTTTGGGGGACTTTACAAGGTTTAGAAGTTTAGAAGTAAATCTTGGAAATTTTCAGAAATTTTCAAAAACCCATTTTTTTATGTACCAGTTCAGGTTTGAAGTCACTTTGTGAGACTTACATAATAAAAACCACCCAAAACCACCCATATTTTAGAAACTACTCCCTTCAAGGTATTCAAAACTGATTTTACAAACATTGTTAACTATTTAGGTGCCCCACAAGAGTTATTGGCAAATGGAGATGAAATTTCTGATTTTCAATTTCTTGCCAAATTTTCATTTTTAGCCCATTTTTTCCACTAACAAAGGAAGGGTTAACAGCCAAAGAAGACTGTATCTTTATTGCCCTGACTCTGTCGTTTACAGAAACACCCCATATATGGTCGTACACTACTGTACGGCCACACAGTGGGGCGTAGAGGGAAAGGAGCACCGTGTTGTTTTTGGAAGGCAGATTTTATGGACCAATTTAATAACACCATGTCCTATTTCAAGCCCCCCTGATGCACCCCTACAGTAGAAACTCCCTAAAAGTGACCCTAATTTGGAAACTACACCCCTCAAGGTATTCAAAACTGATCTTACAAGCTATGTTAACCCTTTAGGTGCTCCACAAGAGTTATTGGCAAATGGAGATGAAATTTCAGAATTTCATTTTTTTGCCAAATTTTCCCTTTTAACCCATTTTTTCCACTAACAAAGCAAGGGTTAACAGCCAAACAAGATAGTATCTTTATTGCCCTGACTCTGCCGTTTACAAAAACACCCCATATGTGGTCGTACACTACTGTACGGCCACACAGCGGGGTGTAGAGGGAAAGGAGCACCGTGTGGTTTTTGGGAGGCTGATTTTTATGGACCGGTTTATTTACACCGTGTCCTGTTTCAAGCCCCCCTGATGAACCCCTGGAGTAGAAACTCCCTAAAAGTGACGGAATAAGGTGGCAGTTTTGTTGGGACTATTTTTAGGGTACATATGATTTTTGGTTGCTCTATATTACATTTTTGTGAGGTAAGGTTACCAAAAATTTAAATTCAGAAATTTCATCTCCATTTGCCATTAATTGTTGAGGAACACCTAAAGGGTTAATAAAGTTAGTAAAATCAGTTTTCAATACCTTGAGGGGTGTACTTTCTTGGATGGGGTCACTTTTAGGGAATTTCTACTAATGGGGTGCATCAGGGGGGCTTCAAAAGGGACATGGTGTCAATAAAAAAGGCCATCAAAATCGTCCTTCCAGAAACCATGTCGGTCCTTTCCTTTTGTGCCCTGCCTTTTAGTGATACAGCAGTTTGCGACCACAAATGTGGCGTTTCTGTAAACTGCAGTATCAGGGTAATAAATATAAAGTTTTGTTTGGCTGTTAACCCTTGCTTTGTTAGTGAAATAAATGGGTTAAAGTGGAAAATTTGGCAAAAAAAATGAAATTCTGAAATTTCATCTCCATTTGCCAATAACTCTTGTGGAGCACCTAAAGGGTTAACATAGCTTGTAAGATCAGTTTTGAATACCTTGAGGAGTGTTGTTTCCAAAATGGGGTCACTTTTAGCGAGTTTCTACTCCAGGGGCGCTTTTTGGACCGTGTTAATCTGGGGGGTTAGGTCATGGGGTATTTTCATAGAGGAGATTATTACAGACGCAACGATACCTAATAAGTCTACTTTTTTACAATTATTTAGGTTTTAGCCTATATTATCCTTTCTGATACAAAAAAAATTTGTATTTCTAAAGTCTAAGAGTCATTTTTTTAGTTTTTTAGCCGATTGTATTAGGTAGGGGCTCATTTTTTGTGTGATGAGGGGACAGTTTTAATGGCACTATTTTGGGGGGCATGTGACTTTTTGATCGCTTGCTATTACGCGTTTTATTATGTAAGGTGACAAAAAAAATATTTTTTGCGCCTTTTTTTCCCCACGTGTTAATCTAAGGGGTTAGGTCATGGGGTATTTTTATAGGGCAGATTATTACGAATGCGGCGTTTTGTTATGTAAGGTGGCAAAAAAATTCCTTTTTTTGCACCTTTTTTTTTTTTTTGTTTTAATCTAAGGGGTTAGGTCATGGGATATTTTTATAGGGCAGATTATTACGGACGCGGCGTTTTGTTATATAAGGTGGCAAAAAAATTCCTTTTTTTGCACCTTTTTTTTTTTGTTTTAATCTAAGGGGTTAGGTCATGGGATATTTTTATAGGGCAGATTATTACGGACGCGGCGATACCTAATTTGTCTACTTTTTTTATTATTATTTTAATTATTTTAGATTTATAAACTATCATTTTTGGAAAAAAAAAGTCTCAAGTCTGAGAACCATAGTTTTTATCCGATTGTCAGTGGCTAAATGGAAAAGGGGGTAATAAATTTAGTACTCCATGGAAGTGTGGTACTCCCTGAAGCAACCGTCAATGCAGAGGCCCAGATGATCGGGGCACGTGTCACACTGAGTGGTGGTGTTCTTCCGTATCCCCCTCCTGTGACACACTCTGCATTTTTTTTGGGTTCGTCCCTTCTTTACAGTATGGGGGACCGGACCTGGAAAGTGTTGGCCAGGGACGATCCGGGTGCCTCCAGTTCCCAAGGTACTCCGCCCTGCTCTTTTCTGGTCAAAAAAGATCAGGGCCTTGAGGACAGGAATTTCCCTGTGTTGCCAGCGCTCCGGGACAGCACAAAAGAGTTGTACATGGCAACTTGCACCAAGTAGACCGCAACTTTTTTGTACCATGTCCAGGTTTTGCGCATGGCATTATATGGCTTGAGGACTTGATCAGAGAGATCAACTCCTCCCATATACCGATTGTAGTCGACGATACAATCCGGCTTGAGGACCGTTGCCGTGGTACCTTGCACAGGGACAGGGGAGATGCCGTTACCGTGAATTGTGGTCAGCATAAGGACACCCTCTTGTCCTTATATCTGACCAGCAACAGGTTTTCACTGGTAAGGGCACGGGTCTCACCCCTGGGGATAGGTACCTAGAGGGGGTAGGTAGGGAGGCCGCGCTGATTTTTCCACATGGTCCCACAAGCGGACGTGGATTTGGCGGCGAGGGACTGAAACAAGGGGATACTAGTATAAAAGTCATCCACGTACAGGTGGTAACCTTTATCTAGTAGTGGGTGGATAAGGTCCCACACAAGTTTCCCGCTAACACCATACCTCGCCCGCTTTGAGGGAACATACTGGCGGAAACAATTGAAAGCAATGAGAGACTCATCTAACGTGACCTCTCTTCCAGGTATGTAGGCCTCCAAAAATTTGGCCCCAAAAAGATCGATGACTTGCCTGATTTTGTACAGGCAGTCATAAGCAGGATCACCTTGGGGGGGACATGCTGCATTATCTGCATAATGCAGGCATTTCCGCATGACCTCAAACCATGAGCGTGTCATCGCAGTACTGTAAAGTGGGGTCTGGTAGAGGACGTCCCCACTCCGGTACAGCCTGGCACTAGGTTTCTTGGCTAGGCCCATGTGCAGCACAAGGCTCCAAAACGTCCTCATCTCGGCTGCACTGACCAGCGTCCAGCCACGGGGCCTAGCCAAAAAAGAGCCTGGATGTTGAGCAACGAACTGTAGGGCGTACAGATTAGTTTGCTCCACCATTAGATTCACAAAGGGGTCACTGAAAAAAAGACTGAAATAGTCATATTCAGTGAATCCCACTGTGGGAATCTGGATTCCTGGCTGACCAACAAAATCAGGAATCGCGGGCTCAAAATTCTCTGGGGTACACCATCCAAGTTTACCAGTTGGGGGCTCAGGTGAACTTAGCTGGTGGGCCGGAAAACTAGTACGAGCCCCAGAGCTGCTCGTACTAGGGTGGGCCACAGGGTCCCCAGCATGGCGGTCCTCTTGCTCCGCCTGGCGGCGCCTCTGCCGCCTTGGGGGCTCATCATCGCTAGATAATGAGGAGCACGCGGATGACAAAAGGAATGTGGGGTCATCCTCGTCCTCACTGGGACTCTCGGATTCGGAGGCAAGCTGTGCGTATGCCTCCTCGGCCGAGAATGTCCAGCGGGCCATAGGGGAGTGTGTGTATGTGCGTGTGTGTAAATATTTATTCAGTGTGCGTGTGTGTGGGGGCACGGGTGTTCCCGAACTATTCCCTAAAACCTAACAGGAAAAAAAAAAACAGAACTAGCTAAAAAAAAAGAGAAAGCAAAAAAATGTACAGGCGCTGATCAGCGGTGGGGTGGACGATGTGCTAACAGTGGCCAGACGCAGTTTTCGCCTCAGGTAGGTAGCAGTAAGGCTAGGGGAACCCCTGGCTATATAGCGTAAACGTGGATTACTTTATTCCATCAGCATGGTGAAAACTAGGCTATACATAAATACAAATTGACATCTTTGATTTATATAAATATATATATATTTGCATGAAACTGCCAGATCTACGTTATTAATGTCTATCCTAATGTACATAAATAATAACGAGGCAGAACATTATTACTTACTTTTGCAACAGAACAGTCAACAGGAACATCAACATTTGGCAGAAACCTGGGAAAGTCAAATGCAGCTGGAAAGAATGGAAATAAGTAAAGTATATCAATTGGTGTAATATATTCTCCAATAGTAAATGACTAGTACCTGATGTCAATGTTATCAATGCCCAGGGATATGGTGCCACATTGAGGTGGTAGAATGTGGCGGGCATGGTTTTGAATGTATAGATCAGTTTTCCTCAACGCCACTCCTTAGGGTCCACCTACCAGTCATGATTTGAGTATATCCCACAGAATGAATAATGTGGTAAATCCTGATGCACTGACACCAATTATATCACCTGCTCAATACTAAGGAAATTCTGAAAACATCACCAGCAGGCGGGTCCCGAGGACTGGAGTTGAGGAAGCCTGGTATAGATAGCCATTTTGTGTGCTGATCCAATCCACTGACATTAATCTTATTTGCATGTATTGGCAACTTTATACAAGGAAAAAGACAGAAGCCAGTTCCGTGGCTACTAGAAGCATGCTCAACTTACGGTCTTTGTAAATGACTCCCATTGGTCCTTCACTCTCACCACCAATTAATATGAACGCATATTGTTCTGCTGTCTTCGGAAGATGGTGAACTTGTAAGGATGGATTGACGGGGTACAGGTGGCCTTCGTAGAAATAGGCCTGTCTTTCTGGTGCAATTCCAGTTTGCTTGGCCACCATTTCCATATAGATAGCCACTCTGTTGTAAGAAAAAAAAATCCACAAAAAAAAAAAAATGGTTTCAACAAAGACAGATATTTCCTTTATAATTACCGTGAATGTATATACATTTTATAAATGGCTGATTTCACAGCTGAATGTATACACGACTTACGAGTTATAATGATGTATATAAATCTTGTGCATTCTGGCTTGTGGCAAGGAGAACACGTGGATGACCATCCTCTCTAGAATGTTGTTGGTCTCAGCAAAAAACTGATCAAAGCCCCAGCATTTCTCTTGGTCAGCTTCAAGGATATTTGCAAGAATGGCTTTCGACTGTGTCCTCAATCCGCTGTGAACAAATAAAGACTGTGTTGACCAGTAGTGTTTGTCAAATCAGTGCATAGTGGATGTAGAAGTGCACGTCAGGAAGATGAGCACTAGGGATGAAGTAGATTGAGGGACATTTATCAAGACTGGTGTTTCCATACACCAGTCTGGGTCCCTCTGAGCCAGAGTGAGGTCATCTGCCGCTTAATAAATTAGGTGCATCTCTGGCAGTCCATGCACCAGAAACGGTCTACAACAGCCAGGGGAAGGCGTATACTTCAGCTATATCTTCTGCCAGTTTCTGGTGTAACTTATAGTAAATCCAGCGGGCACTTTTAGAAAAGCGGTGAGAATCTTAAAAAGTTGCAAATTATTGCACACATAAGGAATGAGCCATAATTTGCAACTTTTTAACTACACTATTGTAGCGTGAAGACATTAGTAAATGTCCCTTAGGCCCCTTTCACACGAGCGAGTTTTCCGCGCGGGTGCAATGTGTGACGTGAACGCATAGCACCCTCACTGAATCCTGACCCATTCATTTCAATGGGTCTGTGTACATGAGCGTTTTTTTTCACGCATCACTTGTGCGTTGCGTGAAAATCGCAGCATGTTCTATATTCTGCGTTTTTCACGCATCCCTAGCCCCATAGAAGTGAATAGGCGGCGTGAAAAACGCATTGCATCCGCAAGCAGGTGCGGATGCGTTGCGTTTTTCACTGATGGTTGCTAGGAGATGTTGTTTGTAAACCTTCAGTTTTTTATCACGCGCGTGAAAAACGCATCAAAACGCATTGCACCCGCGCGGAAAAAACTGAACAACTGAACGCAATCGCAGGCAAAACTGAATGGCTTTGTCTGTGAAATCGCACAGTTTTCACTGAACGCATCCGCAACGCATCAGGACCTAATCCGGACACGCTCGTGTGAACCCAGCCTTATTGTTTTCAACATAATGAGATTTGGCCAGACTCAAGACATTTAAGAAGATGATAGAGTATGTGAATAAGGGTAGAGTTACTTACACTTTACAATACTACCTTTTCGATACACCACCCTATAATGTTTAAAGGGGTTCTCCTGGAAAGATTTCAAATGATCGCAAGCCACATGTCCTAGAATTTGAGTAGGACTGGTTGCCTCCACTTGCAGAGCTGCCTAGGGGTGTGAGGTGGTGGGACCTCACTATACACTGCAGTGCTCTACCATAGATGGTAATAATGCAATCGTGCCTACGGTATGCCATCATGGCTGAGCAGCCTGATGAGAATGTTCAACAATGTGTAGTATATTGCAAGTGCCAGAGCATAGTATGAGTGCCCGACCATAGTATGTAGCAAGGTCACCCTTAGCTTCTCTGCAAATGGAGGCAACCAGTCCTGCTCACTTTCTAGGACAGATGGCTTTTGGCCATTTTAAATAATTCCTGGAAAAGCCCTTTAACTTGACTTTTATGAATACTTTTAAAAATTTAAATTTATATAACGAGGGCTATAGCATGCACATCAAAAATAATTATCTACATACGGACTTACAGCACAAGGAGTCAGCGTCCTGGAGCACAGAGGATGCATGCATGGAATCAGATTCTCAGTATTAGTACTGGTGTTACGCACTGTACTATTGCTACATTTTTTTAGTTGAATGTTACATAATATACGGTATATGGTTAGATGTAATATATGGTTAAGGTGAAGCATGCTGTGACACTTTGAAAAAAGGGGAGATATATGAACACAATCCTACTATAAGTAGGAGACTCTTATTTAAGCATACATTTTCATGCCATATCTCTTGTCTATACCTGTGATGGCTAACCTCTGGCACTCCAGCTGTGGTAAAACTACAACTCCCAAGGTGCACAATTGCTTGGCTGTTCTCAGAACTCCATAGAAATGAATGGAGCATGCTGGAAGTCGCAGTTTCACTACAGCTGCAGTGCAGGAGGTTAGCCATCAGTGGTCTATACTAACATTCCTAAGGAGGAGGACCGTTACACCTGCATTGCATAGACTTGGACAGTGTTCACACGTTGTGGATATATATATATATATATATATATATATATATACCAACAGAAGGAGCTGGCTTCACATGGGTATATTTCATGCTTGTGTGTGAGGTTAAAAGATATCCACAGTGTTCTCCATCACAGTGACCTCTACAGCATCCCGCCCCTTTAACAGTGACCTCTACAGTACCCCGCTCCATTAACAGTGACATCCACAGTGCTTCCCCTTTATCAGTGACCTCCACAGCAGTCTGCCCCCTTAACAATAACATCCACAGCGCCCACCCCTTTAACAGTGACCTCCACAGCGGCTGCCCCTTTATTAGTGACCTCCACAGTCCTCCGTTGCCTTAACATTAACCTATACAGAGCCCACCCCTTTAACACTGACGTCCACAGCGGCCCACCCTTTATTAGTCATCTCCACAGTACATCGTCTCCTTAACAGTGATTTCCACAATAACCCGCCCCTTAACAGTGACCTCCACAGCAACTGCCCCTTTAATAGTGACCTCCACAGTCCCCCACCCTCTTAACAGTAACCTTTACAGCGCCCAGCCCTTTAACACTGATCTCCACAGCCTCCCGTCCTTTATTTGTGACCTCCACAGTACCCTGTCTCGTTAATAGTGATTTCCATAATAACCCACCCCCTTAACAGTGACCTCCACAGAGATAAGTTCCCTTAAAATGTGACCTCCACAACACCCTGCCCCCTTAACTGTGTCCTCTACAGCACCCCGCTTATTAACACTGATCTCCATAGCAGACCGTCCCCTTAACTGTGACTTCCACAGTTCCCTTAACAGAGACCTCCACAGCATCCACCCTTTTAAAAGTGACTGCCATATTACCCACTCCCTTAACAGTGACCTCCAGAGCACTCGCCCCTTTTAACAGTGACCTCCACAGCGGCCGCCCCTTTATTAGTAACTCCACAGTACCCCATCTCCTTAACAGTGATTTCTACAATAACCCGCCCCCTTAATAGTGACCTCTACAGCACTCTGCCCCTTAACAATGACCTCCATAGCAGACCGTTCCCTTAACTGTGACCTCCACAGTAGCCTGACCCTAAACTGTGACCTCCACAGCACTCCGCTCCCTTAACAGTGTTATCCACAGCATTCTGCCCCTTTAAAGGTGACCTACAGCAGTTAAGAAAAATGGCTGGGTTTTTAGTAAACCTGGTGTAAAACTGTGTGCATGTCAAAACTGAAGGACCTGCGAGCTTCTGTTGGCTGATAAGGGTCATGTGACCGTGTGCATGGCAGTTGGGCTATGAGGGAAAGACCTGCAGGCTTCTATTGGCTAAAGCAGGTCATGTGATGGTGTCATATTTGAATTTTTGGGGGAATATCTCAGTAACGGTATGTCCTAGAGAGCTGAGACCCAGTCTAAAACCTTCCCGGACACCTGTGTGCCAAATTTGGTGCAGATCGGTCCAGTCGTTTGGTTGCACATTAAAGACAGACAGAAACTAATTTTTATGTATATAATCTATATTTTACCACCAGCCACTAACTTTTCTCCAGTAGCCGTCATTGTGAGGGTCCTGCATTCGACTATTAAAGGAACTCAGACTGCATCCGTACCCTAATACAATTCATTGTTTTATACGTGTTTTATTGTGTACATGTACCATTTTATAGTATATGTGTATTAAATTCCATTAGTACTTAGTCACTTGAGAGCCAGTCTGTTCGTTAGTCTTTTTGTGGTTAGCTAGTGGGTATATAGCAGACATCACATTTTAAAACAAGCTCTTACTCTGAAAGGCGACAGGTGACTGGCAATTCATAAATCCACTCAATGGGTCCATTTTCTTTCCGTTGCACTCCTGCAATGGCACCTGGTGGCTTTTCTGCTGTAATTTTGTGCCTAAATGTCAATAATAGACATACATCAGTAATGCAATATTCCTCTCTTCTGCTTTATTACTTTTTTTACATCTCAAAAGGCACATCATCATCATATTTTAATAAATGGAGCCTCCTTACATTAGTCTCTTTTTATGATGATATCTGTCTTGCATACATAGTATATGAGTTATAGCTTCCACAGGCCAATGACCACCTCATAACAATAATATAGATGCAGTAAGAAAAAACTAATACCTTACACAGCTCTATTACCTCTCCATTACTACAGTATGTGATATGGTCATCTCTAACGACCACGCTATTCAAAGAAGATGAAAGAAGTAGATAAAGGACAAGTAATAAACCACTTAAACAATAATCCACTTGATAGTCCTAATTAAAAGAAACAAGCAACCATTTGGGACCCTACTGTAATGACTATAATAACCGTTCCTTGTGGATATAACCGCCACACATCAGACAACAGGGATCAAAGCAGTATTTAAGATCTGTGGGAACAGCGCACCATTCACTGTGCCAACAGCATTCCAGCTTTTTAATTACATAATGAAAACAAAAATACCCAAAATATCAGTTCGATCTGGAACTGAATGTTAAACCATAGTTTCGGCAATGGTGGCCCATAGCATGGATTCATAGGGAGTCAATAATAATAAACTTCTTTGATAGAAATCAAAAATTATAAGGGCACATCTGTCAATAAAAGCAAGTAGGCTACATCTAGGAGCACAAGGGGCTTGTTTAAAGGGGACCTGTTACTTATTAAAAATGCAGTGACCTCAAAATGATTTGACTTCCTGCCCCAGTGCCAACCCCAATATGATAAGATCAAATACAATCGTCTGAGTCATTTTTCAATACTTTAAGAGGACAGCACTCCAGAATTTACAAGTCTTTATTGCAACTTCACGGGCAAAAATCACCTTTTCCAACCAGTGAGTATAAGTGCATAGTTGTGAATAAGCCGCAAGGGTATGTGTGTTCATCAACACGTGGTTGGGTCTTGTTAATAGGATACATTGACCCGTCCCCCAAGACTTACAAATAGGAGCTGACTTTGGAGCAGTCATTTTCTCCTAGAGTCTATTTCTTATGGGTTGACTCTCAATACGTTGACGGTGCAATTAACCCCTTCCGAACATCCGCAGTACATGTACACCAGAAGTCAGGTCTGTAAATATGCTTAGGAGCTCAGTGGGCACCATAGCCTGCAGACACCCACCGACAGTGTCAGTGATCAGAGACGCCTCTGATTATGGACATTTAACCCCTCAGGTGGTTGCATTTGACCATGGCATCTTAGCGACCTGTTCCCAGTGACCAAACATCCCAATATTGCAACACGATCGCAGGAACATTTTGGTTACTAAAGCAACCAGGAGCCTTGTGAAGGTTTCCATCGTCATTTTTGGTCACTTTGCCTTCCCAAAAAACTTTTTGAATTAAAGTCATACATTCCCAAAAATGGTATCAATAAAAGCTACAGATGGCCCCATTACACGGCTCTCTAGATAGAAATATTAAAAAGTCACGGGTTTCAGAATATGTAAAAACTAAACCTGTAAAACAATTGCGCGTTTGCATTTTTGTGCATTAGAAAGTACAACTTAGGCTGCGTTCTCATCACCATATAGTTTTCCATTCTTCTGATCTGTCAGAAGAAAATGAAAATAAACTAATCCCGTTATACTCAGTTATGTACATTTGGCATCTGTTTTAGCCATTTCCGCCTGAGAACCGTTATTTTAGTCCTACACAAAGTATTTTTTTCCGTCTAAATAATGGATCACAGAGGGTAATGGCTAAAACGGATGCTTAAAATACTGGATATTTTATTTTATTTTTTCTGTTCTTCTGACGGATCAGCAAAATGGAAAGCTAAACAGTGATGTGAACTTGCCCTTATCAAAAAATAGATGAAGGTTTAGACCTCATAATACTTTGTTCTGGCGGCAACAGGGAACCAGGGAGACACTGATTCATATGCAGTTTTTTTTTGGGGGGAGGGGTAACTTGCCCTTCATCAAGCAGTCATCACAGGTATGGGGGGGGAGGGGTAACTTGCCCTTCATCAAGCAGTCATCACAGGTATGGGGGGGAGGGGTAACTTGCCCTTCATCAAGCAGTCATCACAGGTAAAGTATTATAAGAGGGACCAGAAGTAGCTCAGACTTGTAACTGCTCGGTCTATAGCTCAAGAATATTTCATTTACTGCACATATTAGATTTCCCTAAATAATTACGTACAGACAAATCTTCCTGTCGATGGCTATCTTTAACCAATCTACACCAATATGAAAGATTTTGAGGCTGAATGTAACTGTACCAGTGGCATAACTAGAAATGACTGGGCCCCACAGCACATTTTTGAATGGGGCCCCCTCCGCCAGTAATTTTTTCCCAACCCCTTCCTTTCATGCCGCCCCCTTTCCTGTGGCTAGTAAAGATCGCTCTCTCAGACCAGGCCCGGCAGCTGTTCCATCCGTTTTCTACACTGTCTATACTGCCACTGTGTAATACTGTTGAGGGGCCCTGACAAAATCTTTTAGTACTTCTCCTCCTTCTCTTGGATGGGCCCCTTCTGAGTCAGGGCCCCAAAGCAGCCGCTTCCCCTATAGTTACGCCCCTGAACTGTACATTTTATACACAAAGGGGCGAGTTATCAAAACTGGTGTAAAGGAAAACTGGCTTAGTTGCCCATAGAAACCAATCAGATTCCATCTTTGATTTTTTAAAGGAGCTGTGAAAAATGAAAGGTCGAATCTGACTGGTTGCTATGAGCAATGAAGCCAGTTTTGCTTATACCAGTTTTAATAAATCTCCCCTAAAGTCTTATTGAAGATACACAGACATTATTGGTAATTGGTTATTACAGAGTAAGAAGCATTAGGAAATGTTCCCTCACATAATCTCCTTGTTATTTCGAGGTCCCCCATAAGGGATGAAGGGCAGGCTACCACAGGCAGCATGATAAAAGGTAACTCCAATACTCCACAGGTCAACCGTGACGCCATAAACCTTCTGTTGGGGTTTTCTCAAGACTGCTCTTTCATACATATCAGGATGCTTGAAAGGAAATGAGAAGACTTCAGTCATGAACATGGAAAATTCAGTGTTTTGCAAGCCTGAACTGACTAAACATTTTCTTAATCTGCCCATTACTTTCCTCATTAAAGACTTCAATAATATTTTAATCAGAGATACCATAAAGGTCACATCAGTGGTGGTTTGAGAGCAAATCCCAGCACTGATTTTCACGACATATACGACGTAGGGCGTCTGATACCAAATCCAACCTCTGCTCATATGGAAGCTTCACCTGCACTTTTGAAAATGAAAGCTGAGATCATGTATAAGCCCAATATTTCTCACAGCTGAATGTTTGCTACAGTCTCTAAACTAAATGCATCGGCAGGAGTCTTGATAGTTTGCAATAATGTATCAGTGTAGATAATCTGTATCAGCCTGACAGTTACACTGTTAACCTCACAGAGTATCGCTTACGGTAGAATAGAAACAATTGCAGCAGACGCTCTCGGGTACTGGATCTGTGCAGGATTTCGGCTTCTAACTCATTATCCTACATATACCGTAAGACTGTAAAACAACCGTAAAAAGCTCTTTCTATTGAGATCTCTATGGGAATACAGGTCCTTTCCAAATATACCAGCAAGAACCACTAAATACATCATATACGTGTACATGTAGTAAATCCACTGGTATTAATAGGAATTTATCTTGTTTTACTAATTAGAAGGGTCTGGCAGTATTTAGATATTAGTTTACTCAGATAAGGTCATCAATATAATATCATTGGGGGTCCGACACCCAGTGTACCCACCAAGCTGTTCCAGACAACTTTCGGCACTGGGAACTATACAGTGCACAAAGCCAGAAGCATAAGCTCCATCCAATGGGTAGTGGATACGCTGGGGTACTGCAGCTCAGCTCCCATTCAAGTGAATGGAAACTACCCAGTGGACAGGGCCTTCTGCTTCCTGCTCCATCCACTGCATAGTCTGCCAAAATATGTCCAAAACAGGTGATTGGTGGGGGTGCCTGCTACCGGACCCTCTCTGATCTGATATTGATGACCTAACCTGAGGATAGAAAATCAATATCTAAAGGGGTTGTCCAGCTTTTATTAAGTGATGTCTAGCCTCAGTATAGGCAATCACTAGCTGATCAGTGGAGCTCTTGCACCCTGCAACCCTGCTGATCAGCTGTTGGGGTGTAGCTCTGTCACCAGAAGATGATGCCATCAACTGTGTAGTGGAAGGAGTTCATTACTACACTACTGTTCCCATTAAAGTCAATGGAAGCAGCGCTGCAGTGATGAACTGTGTCTACTGCACAGAACAATGTAGTTCCAGCGCTAACTTCTGGAGATGGAACTACACCCAAACAGATGATTGGCAGGACTGACCCTGTCGATCAGCTAGTTTTGGCTGATCCTAAGGATAGACAATCCCTTAGTAAAAGCTGGATAACCCCTTAACATTTTTCTCATTTGCTTTTATTTTCTGATACATGTGCATGTTAATGGGGTAACCATCTTGTGTTAGTTGCTAGCAGCATTCAGGGATAGGTATTACAGCAGCCACATGAATTGGTTGTGGGCATGCTCTGTGACCTCTGTGGAGGTCACTGTGCAGGGAGGGTGAGGAGGTGAGTTCTGTGAATCTTAATATCAATCTTAGGCCCTGTATAATCTATATACAGGTGTTTGATTGGTGTCAGGTAATAATAATGAGATGACTACTGAAAAGTGCCAGCCTATTATGAGGTACAATGGCCAGGGGAAAAATTATGAATTTTTCAATAAAAAATAAATAAATAAAATATTTGAGTTTTGTCTAGTGTATGTAAATGTAAAAACCCTTAACAAAACTTTCACAGTTTCTGTGGTCCTATACTGTGCTGCCGCATGCTTCCCATTTATTAATAACATAATGCTGCCATTAATGTAAAATGGTTTATACAGACAAGTCGGAATCTTATCTATAATCACACACACCTACCAAATATTCTTCTGTTCCATAAAGAGATATGAATGTCTCATCGTCTTGAAGCTGTCGAGCAGCACCAAAGTCAGTCAGCTTGTAAATGCTACGCCCATCTTCTCCAAGTAAACGCATAATGTTTCCCGGTTTGATGTCCCTGTGCACAATTCCATTCTCACGTAAGTGATTCATCCCTGCCACTGATAACAAAACAGTCATATTGTGGTACTTAAAAAAAAAAAAATCACTATTAATAGGTATACTATAGTAAAATATCAGTGAAAAAACCAAAATGCATAAAACAAGTTGCTAATAAACTGTTGAGAGAATTACGACAAAGGTCAATTGATACCAATGGATCTAATAATTATCCAAAAACTGGAAAAAACGACTCAATTCCTAGTAAAATCTCTTCCTTGCTACTGTAATTTATTAGGGGACCGAAAATTATGGGTACATACCCTACCACTAGAAGACTGACACTAAGAAAGAAAGGTTAGCCTCTACTATGAAGACAACACTCAGTCTAGAGACACTGAGTTACTCGGTATGTACCCCAGTATAAGCTTAAGCAAAAATCTGAAAACCAAGAATAATGTTAATTTTTAAAAAAGTGCAGATCTGAGGGCAAAATGTAGGGAGCTGTTCTCACGTTGCCGCTCTCCTTCCCATCATGAACTCGTTTGTATCATTACGAGACAAAAAAACCGTGGGATGTCCCTGAGGTGGAAGAAAATCCAAAAGCACAATGATGACAACACGGTGGACAGAGCTGGAATCTCCGTCCAGTGTGTAGTGGCCATGCCAGCTTACTGCAGCTCAGCTCCCGGCAGTAACCGCGGCTGCCAAAAACAGCTGATCAGTGGGGGTGCCGGGTGTTAAACTTGATGACTGATTCTGAGGAAAGGTCATCAATATCTAGACACTTTCATATAGGGGGTCATTTATTAAGACTGGCGTTTTAGATGCCTGTCTTAATAACCCCTATAGCTGGTGCTGGAACTGCCGAAGTTATGAAGAGGAGCAGTAATGGAACTGCCGAAGTAATGATGAATGAGGCGGGCCTGCTGGGCCGTCCCCTTCCTCACCCACGCCCACATTTTTAGACCTGGAGTGAGCGGGGAAAAGTCGCAGATTGTTGTGCAAATAACCTTTGAGCCGTAATCTGCACCCTAAATACGCCTAATATATATGGCTTATTTCTGGATACTACATCAACCCCATAATATTTAAAATAATATAAACTCTGCAAATTATTTTACATTTTACGCTATGCCAGTGAAGTTAAATACTTTTAACCAGCAGTGACTGGGAACAGAGAGTACTTCAATCACTGTCTTTTAACCCCTCAGATGTCTCTGTCAAAAGTGACCAAGGCATCTGGGGGGTTAAACAGTGGAAGGGGGGCTCCCTCTGCCCTCCAATCAGAGCCCTGGCGGCAAAATCACAGGGCTCTGATCAGTTGCTATGACAGCCTGCGGCCTTGTAAAGGCTCTCAGTGCTGTCATAATGAGCTGCCTAAAAAGCCATGCCTGAGGCATGGCCTGACAGGTGACCTGTGAAAATCCCATAGACTGCAATAGTGTTTTATTTCAGTCTATGGTGTACGCAATCAGATCGCATGTACAAGTCTTCAAAGTGGACTGAAAAGTACTGTAAAGAAAATGAAAAAAAAAGTTTTTAAAAATATATTAAAAAACACAAAAATATTTAAAATTCAAATTGCCCCCCTTACTAATTTTACACCTAAAAAACAACAATAAAAAATGATCAGCATTGGAACATGTCTGAACTATTGAAGTAGAAGAACATTTGCTATTTTTTGGTTCCATGGGCCCAATTGAATAATAAGTGATCAAAAAGTCATATGTACCCCCAAAATGGTACCAATAAAAACTACACAAAAAGCCCTCACACAGCTCTGTAGACAGAAAAATAAAAAAAGTTATAACTGTAAGAATATGGTGATGCAAAGGTTTTTATCCTTTTAAGTACTCAAACGTAATAGAAAATATATACCGGTAAGTTTTGTATGCCCGTTATCAAAATGCAAAAATGAAAAACTGGCCAGGTCTTGAAAGTGTACCTAAACCTACAAACTAACTTTATTGAAACCTACTCTAAATGTGATTTTATGTAATATGCTTTAATAATTTTTTTTACTTTTCTTAGCGAAATAGGCGCCTGAAGTTCACACTCTGCTGTGTATGGATTCACTGAGGGCGCACTGAGTGCTGTACAGGCAGGAACTCCATAACAATCCATATCACAACGCTACACCTGTCTGTACCAGCGCTGCTCTGCTCATCTCTGGCACAGATGGGGCTATATTACATTTTAGCAGAGCGGGCAGAGGCAGTGGAGCGATGTGCTATGGAGCTCCTGCCCTGCGTTACCTCTGCTCTGCTAGTAGACTGTACTGATGTGGTATGCAGGTACTAGTAAAGGCAGGAGCAGGAATGTGCTATGGAGCTCCTACCGGTACAACACTCATCCTTAGTGAATCCATTCACCCATACACAGCAGAGTACAGATCTAAAGCACAATAGGCACCAGAACTTCATGAGCCTATTTCTCTAAGAAAAGTTAAAAAATAAATAAATTAAAGCGTACTACAGAAATTCACTTTTAGTTATGTTAAGATTGGTTTGCATAAAGTTAATTTGTACGTTTATGTAAACTTTAAGGGTTAGGGTTAATGTTCCATTTAATCAAATGGCTCAGGGACCACTGTTGTTGTGAATGGTGGGGGTCCCAGCAGGTACATGCCCATCAAACAGACACTTATCCCGTCTTGAGGATACATGATACATTTTTTAGAATTATTCACTTTATGGTATATGGCTTTAGATATGAACCAGTTGTCTTTTTTACTGCATCTCCTCTACTTAATATTTGCTTTGTTAGAGAGACAGTAGACATACTGCGGGTGAAAATTGTGCCGTTACACAGTGACTGCACCTTAACAGTGACCCATACCATACAAATACAGATTATTTTGCATCTCACCCACACACTGTACCACGATCAGAAACTCTGATTCGGAAAGTCCAAAAGCATTTTCTGGCTCCTCCAGGACAGATAGAAGACTCCCACTTGAGCAATACTCCATGACCAGAACCTTCTGCTTAGGGCTGCCCTGGGAGAAGGTAATAATTTGAGCTTGGTGGCAACTATATACACAAAATAGCTAAATAGTGAGTAGAACTTAGAGATTAGATGTAATTAACTGACCCTTAAATGATCAGTTATTGATTTATCTTTTTTATAATTTTGCAGAGGGTTAGACACGTAAAGAACGTGAGCTGGAGCAGAGCTAAGATTAGGGTAAGACTGTCACTCACAGTTTCCTCTACAGCAAAGAGCTTGACAATATTGATGTGGTTGAGTTTCCCCAGCATCTCAAACTCTCTCATCTGTACTTCAAACGGCCGGAGGTAACTTGTGTTATTAAACACCTTGACTGCCACTTCCTCTCCAGACTTCTGCAGGGACAGGACACAAAACATGTAAAAGTTCAGAACTTGCATTCAAAGGATTTGTAGTCATCATGGAGGCCCTGCGTGGATTCACATCACATCAATATCTGCATTCTTATTGGCTTGAGTGCTAAATATGTGTGTGTGTGTGTGTGTGTGTGTGTGTATATATAATGATCTAGGTGGTGATTTGCATCCATGTATGGTCTCAATGACAGTATCACACCTGACAATAATCAGGCATGGGTATGTTGTCACCAGATTGACCCTAGTGCAGCCTCAAGTATTTGGGCCTCTAACCTCAAATGATCCATCCTATCTCCTCACACAAATATGATATAGAAAACGTTTTTTACCATTTTTAAAGACCTGTTTATTCACACATTGGTAAGTGTTTTTAAAGGGAATCTGTCACCTGCATATTACCTAAAAAAATTCATTAATCCAGGCGTAATAAATTACCTTATTTCCATATGTCTTCTTCTTTTAATTGTGTACCTTGTCCTTTCTTCAAAAAAACGCTTAATCGGATATGCTAGTTAGGCTGTAAGGAGCCCAGAGGGGCGTTATTCCTTTTCCAAGGTGCCCAGGAACGCCCCCCCTGATGTGCCCGGCTCACCTAAATTTGAAAAAAGAAGAACGCCTCCAGCATGTAAAATCGCCTTCCAGAGGCAAGGCTAAGTGCTCCAACCCCCGCCCCCCCCCCCAGGTCCGCTCTCTGCTAGAAACATTCCCGATCCTCCTCTCACACGGCAGCCCGAAATCCCGCACAGGCGCAGTGACGCTGTTGAGGCTGTTGCCCTCAATTGCCATACCATCACGCAAGCAACCGGCGGCACTGCGCCTGCGCGGGATTTCGGGCTGCCGTGCGAGAGGAGGATCAGGGATGTTTCTAGCAGAGAGCGGACCTGGGGGGGGCGGGGGTTGGAGCACTTAGCCTTGCCTCTGGAAGGCGATTTCACATGCTGGAGGCATTCTTCTTTTTTCAAATGTAGGCGGGCCGGGCACATCAGGGGGGCGTTCCTGGGCACCTTGGAAAAGGAATAACGCCCCTATGGGCTCCTTACAGCCTAATTAGCATATCGGATTAACCGTTTTTTTTAAGAAAAGACAAGGTACACAATTAAAAGAACAAGACATATGGAAATAAGGTAATTTATTACACCTGGATTAATGAAAAAAAAATTAGGTAATATGCAGGTTACAGATTCCCTTTAAGGAGCATGGCAATAACACAGCACATACATCACCCCACCCTAAATTAAACATACCATGTCCCATTAGAAATAAAGGACACATACAAAGGAGGGTGGAGATAACAAACAGGTCTATTTATTAAACTTCATAAATTAACTTCCATATATATTATAACCATCCAATAACATAATATACAAGCCTAGTCCTAAACTCAGGCTTGCAATTAAAGACTCACTTAAGTCCATCCTATCCACAGGACGACTTTTAAGAAATTTACCCATCAAGGGGGGGGGGGGGGGTTGGAGGCCAGGCATGCAGGTTCAGGCTCCGTGGAGCCCGGACGCCTGTACCCCTCACCACCGGTCAGGTGTCTAATCAGACACCTGTCACCAAGGGACAAGCATCCTTGTCCCCCAAACAGTTTCCTGATAGGTCGAACTTCTGACCAATCAAAACCAAGTCACCATATAGCTTGGTACCTCAGCTCAAGAGGCTACAGAAAAGGCGGGAATTTTTTTCTCTCCAAAACTACAGCCACAGCCATAAAGATGAAAAGGTCATATAGGGGACAGTGCTGGTATGGCCATGTGGATCCCTCCTTAATGTCCGGGATCCGGCCATTCTACCTAGAACAAAGAAGTTGTCATCAGGTTCCTGAGTTGCTATCTGTGTGAAATCTGTTATCACTGCCTCTAATGGATGTAACCAGGGGCAGACATAAGACAGTAGAGGGCCCTGTGCATTATTAGTATTTGAGTCTGTTGCTGTTTAACAGACAATTTATCAAGATAAAGAAGGTCATTAAAAGAGCTCCTTACTATGACCCTCAATCCTTCATCTGATGGATAACAATCCATAAGTAATTTTGGATGAGTAATTTTTGTCCTTCAGCATAGCTCTGGCATTCTGTTTTGGGGTAATTTACATAAATGGACATCTTTAGAGAATAGACTTTCTTATGAATGCTCATTCCCAATAATTGCCCCGTGTACCACTGATCTCTCAACAAAGAAACCAAATTCTCATTTGTTTGATGAACCAACAATTTTTATGGCTCTAAAATCATTTGTCGAATGTGCTCCTGACAACCAATGAAACTATTTTGGGAGAAAAGATTGCTGTATTAAAATGCAGCCAACGATTAGGAATGAACAATTCTGATCAGCTTTTGGCTGGTGTTGACATTGGCCCTGGACACAGAGCTCAGATGTCTGTTTGGTCATCAATATGAAATTGGTGGAGGTCCGACTCCTGGCACCCCCATCGATCAGCTTTTTGAAGAGGCTGCAGTGCTCCAGTACGTCCGGACTGGGCTGAAAGCCTAAGGGGAGGCCAGCATGACGCTGATTTGGTTGGCGAAGGGGCGGCATGGAAGGGGGTAATGGCCACTAGCAGTTGGTGGGGTTTCTAGGGAAACGGGGGTGTGGTAGGGAGTGGTAAGGAGGGTTTATGAGGAGAGAGCAAGAGAAGAAAAGTGCAATTTTGGTTTATAAGCTAAACTTAGAAGCAGCTCCCAGCATGTCTGTGGACGAACTTGATAGATGGATTAGGATGGAGGCGGAGGAAAAGGGGGGCCCGGATGGCTGTTGGAGCATTTCAGTGCCTGCTCCAGGGGGCCGCAGAAGAGGTGGCAGCCCCTGGTGAGAAGGGAATAGGGCCGCGGTGGGTTCTCCCGCCGGCGCGCTTACGCCCTGATGAATTCTGAATTTTGAGAAGAGGGTTAATTTGGGGTCTTTTGTTGTCTTGCGCTTATTTTGAGATGTTTTCTTGAATTGGTAGTGGTTGATGTGTCAGGGGGCCCATCCATTTTTCATTACTTAGATGTTTTTTATGCTTGGGTCTGGTGGGTTTGCGGTTTAGTTCATTGTTGCTGCATACAGTGCAAGCGGTTTAGAGGCATTTGAGGTGCTGTTGAAGCGGCAGAATAGACGGTAGGGCCTATGACTGAGTTGGGTTTTTGGGGTTTGTGATCGATACAATAAAAAAGGAGTGTAGGTTGACAGAGGACAAATTGACGAATTTACAGCTGAGGTCAACGCCAACGGGGCCAGGAAGTTAAGAAAATGAGGTTATGGGATTTGCAGGCCTTGGTAGGTAAACCCAACTTTACCTGTGGGATTATACAGATGGAGCGTATATTCTGTCAGGGTTCGTCTTCTGCGATGGCAGTTATATCTGCTCCCCATCATTTCGCTAGGTTAGGAAGGAATTTTGGGGGAATTTGGATGTGTGGACGGATTTTCTAGAGGGGTCCAATGGTAGGTCGTTAGTGATGGGCAATGTTTTGAACAGTTTTGACATTGAGATGTTTTCAGACGCAGTTGGGGGGGGTCGAGCTTTGGGGCTTATTGCCACGGTCAAGGGTGTGCTGTTGCGTTGGCCAGTAGAGGCTGGGGGAAGAACTTGGCCTCTTGGAGTTTTTTCACATTGTCATGGTGGTTGAATTCTGTTGCACCTGGAAGCCGGTGTCACATGGTCTGTTGTAGGTGTAGCTTGCGGCCTCATTTGTTCCCCACTGCATTGTTGGTCCTGCAATGCAGGTGAGTGGGAGGGGGCTGTAGGCTGCTTAATACCTGTTCAGACCTTGTTCACACACCATAGGTAGTCTAGTGGTAGGACCCCATGTCATGCTGAGATACCGTGAAGTGGTGCCTAAAGGGGCTCCGATATGTTCCTGATTGGAAATATTGGCGAATCTCTCAGCTTTTAACACCAGAGTGAGGGATTAGCCAGTGTTGTCAGGTGCTTATCCATGTGGTGCATCTTTTTCTGTCAGTTATGTGTTTATATATTTTCATCCGCACATGTTTTATTTTGTGTAGGATGTTTGTGTGGATGCTTGTGGTTCGCGCCAGTATCCTCCATTGTATGCAATTTTTGCTGGGGATAGCTGTTCGCTGCAGAACCACATGCGGAGGAACTGCCCCCAGTTAGAAACACGCCACAGTGTTTGGGGTTTGGAGCAGTCCCACCCATTTAGGCCACGTTTATTTTTGTGATTCTTGTTTTATATGTATTGAATGTGCCATTGCATATGGCTGGTAAACATTCTGTTGCACCTGGAAGCCGGTGTCACATGGTCTGTTGTAGGTGTAGCTTGCGGCCTCATTTGTTCCCCATTGCATTGTTGGTCCTGCAATGCAGGTGAGTGGGAGGGCTGTAGGCTGCTTAATACCTGTTCAGACCTTGTTCACACACCATAGGTAGTCTATTAGGCCTGAGTTGCTATCTGTGTGAAATCTGTTATCACTGCCTCTAATGGATGTAACCAGGGCAGACATAAGACAGTAGAGGCCCTGTGCATTATTAGTATTTGAGTCTGTTGCTGTTTAACAGACAATTTATCAAGATAAAGAAGGTCATTAAAGAGCTCCTTACTATGACCCTCAATCCTTCATCTGATGGATAACAATCCATAAGTAATTTTGGATGAGTAATTTTTGTCCTTCAGCATAGCTCTGGCATTCTGTTTTGGGGTAATTTACATAAATGGACATCTTTAGAGAATAGACTTTCTTATGAATGCTCATTCCCAATAATTGCCCCGTGTACCACTGATCTCTCAACAAAGAAACCAAATTCTCATTTGTTTGATGAACCAACAATTTTTATGGCTCTAACATCATTTGTCGAATGTGCTCCTGACAACCAATTACACTATTTTGGGAGAAAAGATCGCTGTATTAAAATGCAGCCAACGAATAGGAATGAACAATTCTGATCAGCTTTTGGCTGGTGTTGACATTGGCCCTGGACACAGAGCTCAGATGTCTGTTTGGTCATCAATATGAAATTGGTGGAGGTCCGACTCCTGGCACCCCCACCGATCAGCTTTTTGAAGAGGCTGCAGTGCTCTAGTACGGCCAGACTGGGCTGAAAGCCTAAGGGGAGGCCAGCATGACGCTGGTTTGGTTGGCGAAGGGGTTAATGGCCACTAGCAGTTGGTGGGGTTTCTAGGGAAACGGGGGTGTGGTAGGTAATGGTAAGGAGGGTTTATGAGGAGAGAGCAAGAGAAGAAAAGTGCCATTTTGGTTTATAAGCTAAACTTACCAGCAGCTCCCAGCATGTCCGTGGATGAACTTAATAGATGGATTAGGATGGTGGCGGAGGAAAAGGGGGGCCCGGATGGCTGTTGGAGCATTTCAGTGCCTGCTCCAGGGGGCCGCAGAAGAGGTGGCAGCCCCTGGTGAGAAGGGCATAGGGCCACGGTGGGTTCTTCCGCCGGCGCGCTTACGCCCTGATGAATTGGCCCCCCCCCCCTCCCTGGGGTCTGGCGCCGATTGCAGAGGCCCTCTTGGGACCATCCATAGCAGGGAGAGGCGCAGCAGGCACATGACAGGCGCTCCGCCGTGTGGCAGTGGCGGGGCCCAGAACAGAGCGGGAGGGGGAGTTCCCTCCCCGCTCTCTGCAGCAGTGACTTCAGGCTCCGGATCAGGTGCGGTGGACTCTCCCTATACTGGGGGGTCCACTCGGCGGGAGAGAAATGCCACCGTATGTCGGGCTGTGCAGGCGGCTGCTTAGGAGCTGCACAGGCCCAGATCTGGAGTTGAAGATGAAGCAGAAGGTTCCGCCCACCACATGGCAGGAGCCATGTTGGGCAGAAGACGCAGTGTATCCAGCACGGAAGGAACCAGGATCGTGGCGTATAGCATTAACACAGCATCGGTGGCCAGAAGCATGGAGGACGGCGACCAGGAGCGGCGGGTTTTCACAGTGCCCTTGCAGCCTGGTGAGGAATTGTGGGGTCTTTATTTTGTCTCTTCTTAGCACTTTGTTTTGCTATTTGGATTCTATAGGGGAGGCATATCGGATTCATGAAGGAATGGGTGGGCTGCGGTACGGTAAACATGTTAGGCACAGGAAGGTGGTGCAGCCCATAATTTGGTGGGACCAAAGAGACATTTGTCTCTGGTTAACAGTAATGGCAACTGTGAGGTTGGGGCAGCCCTGGCTGGGGGAAGCCGGGGGTCAGGACAGTCGAGTTTTGCTGTAGCGTCTGAAAAGGGGTTATGTTTCCTATTTCATAAAGGAAACTGCAAGTCGGAGCTAGGTGCACATTTAAGCACGAGTCACCGGTTTCTTAAGGACGGAAGGCTACAGGGGGTGACAATTATGGAAAGGGGGCAGACGCCGGTGGTAGTGGTAAGGATTGAGCAGTTTCTAAATAGTTACCTGAATCAGGGGACAGCGAACTTGTTAGTGAGGGGTTGGGTCATTTTTCAAATTACCTCGGTATTGCCTCTTTGTGCCGTCGGGCATAAGAACTAAGTTCGGCGCTTAAACGCTGTGAGGTGGTCTCAGAGGAATTAGTTAAGAAAGTTTTCTGGGAGCACATAGTGGGAGACGAAGGTACCAAAAAAAAAAGACATTTTAGCAGTTTTGGTTTGTTGCTTGTAGTGTGCATTTATTGGGGTGTTGTTGTTTTTTTGAGAAGAGGGTTAAATTGTGGTCTTTTGTTGTCTTGCGCTTATTTTGAGACGTTTTCTTGAATTGGTAGTGGTTGATGTGTCAGGGGGCCCATCCATTATTCATTACTTAGATGTTTTTTATGCTTGGGTCTGGTGGGTTTGCGGTTTAGTTCATTGTTGCTGCATACAGTGCAAGCGGTTTAGAGGCATTTGAGGTGCTGTTGAAACGGCAGAATAGACGGTAGGGCCTATGACTGAGTTGGGTTTTTGGGGTTTGTGATCGATACAATAAAAAAGGAGTGTAGGTTGACAGAGGACAAATTGACGAATTTACAGCTGGAGGTCAACGGGGCCAGGAAGTTAAGAAAATGAGGTTATGGGATTTGCAGGCCTTAGTAGGTAAACCCAACTTTACCTGTGGGATTATACCGATGGAGCGTATATTCTGTCAGGGTTCGCCTTCTGCGATGGCAGTTATATCTGCTCCTCATCATTTCGCTAGGTTAGGAAGGAATTTTGGGGGAATTTGGATGTGTGGACGGATTTTCTAGAGGTGTCCAATGGTAGGTCGTTAGTGATGGGCAATGTTTTGAACAGTTTTGACATTGAGATGTTTTCAGACGCAGTTGGAAGCCGGTGTCACATGGTCTGTTGTAGGTGTAGCTTACGGCCTCATTTGTTCCCCATTGCATTGTTGGTCCTGCAATGCAGGTGAGTGGGAGGGGCTGTAGGCTGCTTAATACCTGTTCAGACCTTGTTCACACACCATAGGTAGTCTAGTGGTAGGACCCCATGTCATGCTGAGAAACCGTGAAGTGGTGCCTAAAGGGGCTCCGATATGTTCCTGATTGGAAATATTGGCGAATCTCTCAGCTTTTAACACCAGAGTGAGGGATTAGCCAGTGTTGTCAGGTGCTTATCCATGTGGTGCATCTTTTTTCTGTGAGTTATGTGTTTATATATTTTCATCCGCACATGTTTTATTTTGTGTAGGATGTTTGTGTGGTGCTTGTGGTTCGCGCCGGTATCCTCCATTGTATGCAATTTTTGCTGGGGATAGCCGTTCGCTGCGAACCACATGCGGAGGAACTGCCCCCCCAGTTAGAAACTCGCCACAGTGTTTGGGGTTTGGAGCAGTCCCACCCATTTAGGCCACGTTTATTTTTGTGATTCTTGGTTGAATGGTGGGGTAAATGGTCCGTGGACATAAAAAAAAATTAAGTTTTTCATTGCGACATTCATGGGGAGGGGGGGGAGGAGCAATCAATAGTTTGTCAGCATCGTCTATTCCAATGGTTGTTTGTCAACATCCGATTTGTGAGATGCTGGTTAATCAATGCTTGGATAGTAGCTGTACATGCCCTGGGAGTGTGTACGGACATCGCCCCCCCCCTCCCCCTTTCTCATTCACAGTGGGAACGTTTTCAACAGTTGGCGCCAGAGGCGTAGAATGAGGGGTTGTGGTGTCCGACGTTTCTTTGGGAACACAGGGAGGACCAGTAATGAGGCTTGGTGGACGTCTTTTGACCAGATACGTGGGGGCGTATAGTAGGGCATGGCAGCTTTGGGTCTGGATTAAGCAGTTAGCTATCGTTAATAAGGATGGGGAAGTGGCATTGGTATTATTGTTAGGTCCGGTGAGAGAAGAAGGTTGGTCTATTTCACAGCCGAAATCTGTGTGGCTGGTCCAGCCATTGGTTTTCATAGGCAGGGACTACCTGAATTTGAAAAAAATAAAAATAAAAACGTCTTGGTAAGACAGGTGCTAAGAGGTTAGAGGAGAGGTTGGCAGGAAGATGATACAATGTTTTCTCTTTTATTAGACATTGTGTCTCAGTTACGGTTAGTTTGTCGTTCGCCGGGTGAGATTCGTTTATTCCGGGGGGCTTTTTTCTTTGGGGGGTTCTCGGTTGGGGGATCTTGTTGGCAGCTGGACCCAGGAATCTGGGAGGCTGTTGTCTGAGGACGTTGACCTTTACAAGGTTAGGGTGTTGGTTTGCATTCCAAAGGTGAAAACGGATTGTCAAGGTAGGGGCAACTGCTTGGCTTTATACGTGGTTCTGGGGTGTTTACTTTGTCCAGTAAAGTGTTTACATGGTTACGGGGGGTATTCGGGAAGGACATGGCTCATCATCTTAGTCAGGAGGATGGTTCAATTTTGCCCCCCTTTTTACAGTTCTTGGTAATTTGGTGCTTAAAGGGTTTGGGGGTAGATTCAGAGAGTTATACGGGGCATTCATTTAGATTTGGGGCTGGGACGGAAAAGGCGAGGTTAGGTTAAGGTGAGGATGTAATAGAAAAATTTGGACGGCAGGAATCGATTTGTTTCCACTCGGATGGTAGGTTAGGATGGATGTCAGTTGAGATGATAGAAGGTCTAACGCCCCTTGTTTCAGGTTATTTCAAGGTAGCGGTGAGGAGTTGGTTTGGATACTCGGTCATTCATTTGCTTTGGGGGGCCGTAAGGGCAGATGTGAGGCTGAACACGGGACAGTTAGGATTGGCGAAGAAAGTGGCGTTTTTTTGTGGTGGATCGCAGCTAGAGGTATGTTATGAGGTGGGGTGTTGTGTTAGGTACTTTGTTTGCACGTTTAGATCGCCCTCCCGACAATTTTAGTTTTACATGTGGAGGAAAAGTTCTGGGGGCCCGGACATTTTGGGAATTATCTGGTGACATAAAGTATGATTTGCTGCGTTTGTGGGTGTCATTCCCTTACTTAGTCACAATGTGGCGGACATTGTTACGAGGTGGTCTTGGAGGGGTGTGAGGTCGGTGGTAATGATGAATACAGCAATAATTAAAGTTAATCGTGCTGTTGGGAGGTTTGTGGCCAGAAATGAGGCAGTGGCGGTATGGCATCCTGAGTTATAAGCCTGTGTGGGCGAGTTTTGGAGAGTGGACAGAGTACACCTTGATGCCGTAAGGATTGATTTATAGTCTCTGGGGATCCAAGGTGGGATCAAACAGTGTTGGGGATGTGGAGGGACGCGCAAACTTAAGTTGAGGTCAAGTTGCGCGTTGGTGGCGGTGGGAGGTCCTCGAAGTTGGTGGATATGGTGGTGATTGAGAATGGGAGGGCCCCCAAGGGTGGGGCTGGACTCTCATCGGTAAACAGTAATTGAGGAATTGGGAATGGAAGGGACCCCATGGGTGGGGCTAGACTCTCATCGGTGAACAGTAATTGAGGAATTGGGCATCCATCAGTTGGTGCCTTCGAGCTGGCGTTCATCGGCTGGAGGCAAGATGGAGTCTCCAGTTTATTCTGGGAGTTATGTATTGGGGCTTCTAGGACCTCCATCGTCACTTACTCAGGTTTGGGTTAATGTTAATTGATTTAGATTGGTTATTTATTTTATTTAATAAAACGGCTGCTGTGGCCGATTTAAATCCGAAATGGTGTCTGGCTATTCTTTGATGGGGTGTTGGTGGTGTTAAAGGGAAAAGGAGACCTGAGCGGACTAACCAATACCTAGTCAAGTATAATCACAGCTTTCGCTCCCTTTCAAGTGAACAGGATTGGAAGCTGTAATGTACTGCTACTACAATCTAGTGCTGCAGCCAATTCAAACAGATGATTGTGGAGGATACCAGGAGTTGGACCCCCACCTATCTGATATTGATGACCTATCTTGAGGATAGGTAATCAATATCATGAAACAGGACAACCCTTTTAAAGCTAAGCTGATGTTTGTTTCCAAGGGTAACCAACAGTCTTTTAAATGTATGGAGAGAAAAAGAAACATCATATAACTCGAAATAAGTACAAAACAGTAACACAAAGGATTTACAATGTTACTCAATTTTTTCTGCAGATTCAAACTGAAATGTTGTTGGAATTGCACTCTAATATCATATGGAAGGGTTTTCACAGTCCCTTCCATGTAAAAGTAAAGAGTTTATGTACTGGAAGCTGTCATAGCAGAAACCACTACATGCAATAAATGCTGGTTCTTTTCAAACTAGTGACAGCGCTCAAAGACTACATATTTGATGTCCCCCTAAGCATGGAATTATTTAGACATAACTTTGAGCATTGTTCTGCCCATACTGGACAACCTAATTCAGTTGGATGCACTTAGTTATGCTAACAGTTCATTTTAGTTTAGGTGCATTTTTGGACTTATAATCCTTTAATAAAAGCCTTTTATGGTTGTCCACCAGACTTTCTATCAATGTCAATTCACAAGAAGCCATGAGCTTTCAATAAGCCACCATCTTTCAAGTATGAGTATGGACCAGGACCAGTCATACTTTTCAGATCTAGCTACCATAACAAAACTTTAACTGAACCATGTAATGTATATGTATGTTATGGAATCTAGATTTGAAACGTATTACTGCTACTGGTACCGACTGATATGGAAAGATGATACAACCAGGCACTGTGACTTGAAGTTGACCTTATTGGAGGGATACAAAGCATTTGTTCCTTTAAAGACGATCTGTCACCAAACAAAAGTTGCTGCTTGTATAATCTATGTTCCTGCCCCCCCACCTCCCCATTATTGTTCAGTTATGTCCCCCTAATGCATACCTCACCAAACTTTTGGACAGTCAAAGAGGGACACTTATGGTTCATTGTGTAAAAGACCCATTTTTCCTGCATATCTATAAACTTCAATAGTTTTCTTTTACGAAATATTCTGAATCTAGAAATTTCTAAAATCCCAATTGCATCAAATAATGAAATAATATATAAAAGGGGCTCGAATATGCAGAGACGAAGTAGACAAACACTTTCTGGATCAATATTGTGAATGTAATAATGCAAATCTGTACCTCAGAAGAAAAAGAGGGACATTTAAGGAGCAAAGAGGGACAGAGGAACTTGGGTCAAAAAGAGGGACACATGGGAGGTCTGCCCTAAAGTTCCAGCACCACGTCAATCTGAAGTGAGTAGCCACAGAGGTGAGACTTGGATGCTTCGAGTCCCTCCACACTCTGTTCTGCTCTGTACAACCTACTCCTCTCTCTGCTGCTATCTTTAACATTGATAGATGGTTGGAGAGAGCAGATAGAGCTGACAGAGCCAGGAGCAGTGTGCTATTGGATCTTTCAGCAGCAGCCTACCATGTGAAGATGTTATTAATGGAGATATTTAGAATGTTGAATTTAAAAAAGAACAGTAGAAAGGTGCCCATAGCGTCCATAGCCTTTAACTCCAGTACACTAATTGTTCATTTAAGTTTATAATAATTCCCGACCTTATTCCGTGCCTTGTACACACTGGCAGTAGCACCTTGACCCAATAGATCTTCCAACTCCCACAGGTAATTTGGGGTGCTTGGCATCTTCAAATATAAGGCCTTTGTATTAAATTGGAACCTGTTGTAGAGATTTGAACAAGTAATTAGCAAATATTCAACTTTGCATGTACCTTGCCTTACTTATATTCTACTGTGCAATTTAACATGTTTTTCTTATTCGCATCAAAATAATTTTTCAAAATGTTGCTGCTATTAGGCTATGTAACTTCACACTTCTCAGTCACAGCATTATAGTTTAACCCCTTAATGACCAATGACATAATGTGGTATTAGTTACCGCACCTTGAGGTACACAGTACGTCATGAGATGAGACACTGGCATCTAAATGGGTGTCATGGACAGCTGAGGTCCCTGCCTTAGGATTGCTGCGATTGGTCAGTCAGATTTGACTGACCAATCGCGGTATTTAGCAGCGCAGCTTTGATCTCCTCAATGAGTGGTGAGGAGATCGGGGCTGCGCTGTTGTGTTTATAATGCCCTGTTTCCCCCCCCCCCATTCAGGAGGGCAAGCGGACCCCCTTCCCCTGTAATCATTAGGGTGGCCCCACCCCCGTCCCTCCCCCCACAATTATTCAGGATGGCCAAGCGGTAAAAGCAGAGTGCTAGCTCTGCTGTAACGGCCGACATTGATGCCAGCACCAATGACGGCCATTTAACCCCCTCCATGCTGCGGTCCTCAGGGACCGCTGTATGGAAGGGGTTAACAGGGAGGGAGCTCCCTCCCCCATCGAGCCGCTATGCTGCTGTGGCAGCGTCCCAATTGTTTGAGGTGATAACAGAGCCCCCTCCCATCGGGCCGCTGCTTTGCTGTGGCAGCGTCCTGATGGTTACCATGGCAACTGGGTGTCTTCACAGGCATCCAGGCTTACCATGGTAGGTAAGCCTGACAGGTTCCTGCAGTGTACTGCAGTGTATTGTAGAGGCATCAAACCCACTGGATCTTCAAGAACCAAGTGGGTCTGTTTCCAAAAAGAAGTATAAAAAAGAAAAAAAAAAATCTAACGTTTTCCCATATCCGCACATTTATAATTTCAGTAAAAAAAAAAAAAATACACTACACATGTTTGGTATCACTGCGTCAATAATGACCTGATCTATAAAAGGATCATTTTACTTTTACTGTATGGTGAACGCCATAAACAAATAAATAAAAAAGATGGAATTCACTTCACTTCACTTCCCAAAAAATGGTATAAAAAGCCATCAAAAAAGTTATATGTATCCCAAATAAGTACCAACCAAACAGTCACCTCATCCCACAAAAAATGAGCCCCTACATGAGACAATCGCCCAAAAATAAAATTGTGGCTTTCAGAAAATAGACACAAAAACATGATTTTTTTTTCTAAAAATGCTTTTATTGTGTAAAACCAAAATAAAAGAAGAAAAATAGACATAATAGGTATCGCCACATCTGTAACAACCTGCTCTATAAATATATCACATTATCTACCCCCTAAGTTAAATGGCGTAAAAAAAATAATGCCAAAAAAGCCAATTTTTGTCACCTTCCATACAAAAAGCGTAATGCCAAGCGAACAAAAAGTCCAATATAGACCAAAATGAGCCCCCCCCCCCCCAAAAAAAAATTTGGCTTTCAGAAATGGAGACTCAAAACAATAAAAAAGTTACATATCATATTTCCCAAATTAGCCTGGTCACGAAGGTAGAACGAAGCTAGACAACAAAAGTGGTCACTAACAGTGGTCTAAAAAAGCTGATAATGGAATTGCTTCTCCAAAACTAACTTTGTATCTTTTTAGCTGCATGCCTTCCTTTCTCTGTTCAGCTTTGGTCTTGGGTGGGCAGCGGAGCTGTGCCATGTGTACGGATTCATGTTGATAACCTCTTTAGATTTGAATGTTCTATTCATTTTTAAAAATACATTTTGTAGAATAACCTTTAATATCTGTAGAGTATAATGCAGATCACAGTTCTGACAATGAACCAAAGTAAATTGGAAAAGATCTCAGCTAAAGTATTAAAGGGGTATTCTGGTTTTTAAACTTTATCCCCTATACACAGGATAGGTGATAACTATTAGATCGGTGGGGGTCCTACCATTGGGAGCCCCACTGATCTCAAGAACAGGTACCTCATACCCCTCAGAGCACCCCAAAATGAATGGAGCAGTAAGTTGGGTGTGCAGGCTATTAGCAGAGCAGTGTAGGGCAGGAGCTCCCATATCACATTGCTACTCTGCCTGCTCCTGTCTGCTAAAGCCTGAAGTGCTATGGATTTTACCAGAGGAGGTGATGGGTCAAACATCTCAAGAGGTTACGGTCGCAGACTAAAATACACGTTAGTAGTTTTGTATAATAACACTTCCAGACCCATGTATGCAAGTCAGGCTTTAGAAGAGAAGCGCTAGTACAGGTAGGAGCAGCAATGTATGCCCCTGCCTGTACAGCTCTCAGTGCAGCTCCAGGAAAATCCATACACCAGTACACAACGGTGTACGAGAGTACGGATTCTAAAGTGCAAAAAGCACCTGAACTTTAGGAGCCTATTTCGCTAGGAAAAGTAAAAATAACAAATAAAATATAACAAAGTACATTACAAAAAGAATTTCCATAACATTTTGAACAGGTTTTAATTAAGTGTGTGTGAAGATTTAGTTACACTTTAACCCTTAGTTAGCGGGCCCATTTTTGGTTTTGCATTTTCATTTTTTCCTCCCCATGTTGCAATAGCTATAACTTTTTTTAATTTCAGTTCATATAGCCATATACAGGTTTATTTTTGGCGGAATAAGTTGTGTTTTTTAAAGGCACCATCTAATTTACCATGTCTGTTTCTGGAAAACAATGAAAAATGAATTTGTGGGGTTAAATTGAAGAAAAAAAACACAAACCACATACAAGGTTTTTGGAGTTTTTACATAAGGACGTTCACTGTGCACTAAAAGTGACATGATGCCGCAGGGTCCTTCAGACCACGCCCCTATACTGGCATGACTGAGAGTACCTGAGGCTGCCTCTTGGGGGGGGGGGGGGGGTTGGCCATTTCTACTGCAGATTTTAGAGGGTTTGGGATTTGGCCCCAAGTTCGTAAGATGGGTGGAAATCTTATATCAGAGACCTACAGCTAACATACTTGTTAATGGAACGCAGTCTGAATCCTTTACGCTTCACAGGGGTACCAGGCAGGGTTGCCCCTTGTCCTTACTGTTATTCGCGGGCGCGATAGAACATCTGGCCTTGAGAATCAGGCAGGATGGGTCCTACTCCGGGGTATCTCTGGGGAGCAGGGAGGGGAAAAAAAAAATCGGCTTATATGCTGATGATCTCCTCCTGTTTATGGCTGAGCCTGAGCGTACTCTCCCAAGTGCAATAGCCGTGATAGAGAAGTTTGGCACTAACTCGGGCTTACACATAAACTGGACGAAATCGGCTATTATGCCCCTATGGTCGCATGACTGGCCATCAAGGTTCCACAACCTACCTGTTGTAGACAACTTCAAATACCTCGGTATTGTAATCACCAGGGATCCCTCTGTGTCACTGGCTAGGAATATAGACCCCCTGGAGCTACTATTTACTAATAAGTTTAAAACGTGGAAGTCTCTGCCGCTATCAGTAATGGGAATATTAAATTTAGTTAAGATGATACTACTTCCGAAAGGTCTTTACCTCCTGGCACATGCGTGTGCACCTGTACCCAGGGCCTTCTTCGTCCACTTGCACTCATTGACTGCTGCTTTTGTCTGGGGTAAGGCTAGAAGGAAGCTTTCCCTTAGTGTGCTGCAAAGATCTAAGCTCCAGGGGGGGCGGCCTTACCTGACCTTTTCCTGTATTATATTGCAGGTCAGTTGAAGTACATATCCTCATGGGTCGCACAGGGAGGCTTGCCTGGACCGGAGTACTGGTTGCAGGAGTACCTCCAATTATCTACCTTATGGCCAGTGTTGGAGTGTCCGCGCTCAATATCTGGGAGACTACTCCCTATGCACAAACTGGTCAACCAGGTGTGGAATGCTGCTAAATTGAATTCATTTAAAGATGTGCCTGATGCTGCCCCACTATGGGCTAACCCCATGTTCAAACATCTAGCGGACTTGGAGGGCTCTGCTGACTGGGGACAGAATGGGGTTACCACTCTGGAGGGCCTTTACGAGGGAGGTGTACTGCGCTCTTTTCAACAAATTCAGGGGAAGTTTGGGATACCCTACACTCTCTTTTACCGCTATCTCCAATTAAGACATGCCCTTGAAGCCCAGTTCCGGGGTGTGGGCCGCAGCATCTCCAAGCTCCCCTTGATAGGAGTACTGAGGTCCCAGGGGCCCAGGGGGATCATATCTGTGCTGTATACACATCTACTCGGAGGACGTATGTTACTACAACCCCTTGTGGTGGAGGAGAGGTGGAAAGCCTCCATACCTACACTTACAGCGGAGGACTGGGAGGAGGCCTTACTGATCCCTACTAGGGTCTCCCCTTCGATTAATAATAGAATGACTCAGCTGTTTATACTGCACAGAAGCTACCTGTCTCCCACCAGACTGTACAAAATGGGAAGACTGTCCCACAGTAGATGTCACAGGTGTCACAAACCGGGGGCAGACTTCTGGCACTTGATGTGGGAGTGCGATCACTTGCAGACCTTTTGGAGAGTGTGGTGGATGCTCTATCGGTTATGGTTCCCGCTCCGATACCAGTGTGCCCCAAAATATGTATCCTGGGACTGTTAGATGAGAAGCAGTGGACACACTATCAGAATGTGTTGTTGGGGGAGGCCCTGTTCCTAGCTAGGAAGGAAGTAGCCCTGAGGTGGATGGCGGACAGGAAGCCCACAGTTAGCCAGTGGAAGGCACTGGTCAATCATGCGGTCTCCATGAAAAAAGTAGCATACACACACACAGAGAAAGTGCCCGCATAAGTTTAAAAAAGTATGGGGGGAATGGTGCTCATCCTCTCAGACCTTACACCCTCTACATATGTACTCTGTGTCGGTGGAATCCAGACCGTAGGATCCCACTGAATTGTGGTCTCCCAAGTTCCGGGCGTTCTCCGAATATCAGGCCCCGTGCAGACCTTAATGTCATTACTGATTTGAGCATTCATACATTATGTACTCACCTCTCACTGACATGTTATGTATGCTATGAAGCTCGGGACTCCCCTGCGCGGGATGTGTCAGCTTTGCACTGTAATGTCTCATGCCTCTTGTTAAACTTCAATAAAACGAGTAAAAAAAAAAAAGTGACATGATGTCTTTATTCTAAGGCTTAATACGAATACGGCGATACCAAACTTGTATAAGGTTTTTTTTTACTACTTTTAAAAAAATAACTCTTTAAACAATAAAAATGTTCTTTGCAACACCATTTTCTGACAGCTAACTTTTTGATCACTGTTATTCAATTTTATTGGGGGGGAAAAGGTGACTGAAAAAAATCACCAATTGTTTGGTTTTCACTTTTTTCCATTACAGTGTTCAACGCATATGAATTAAAAAAAATATATATTTTAATAGTTTAGACATTTTCATACGTGACAATACCTGATATGTTTATTTTTTTATTGCTAATATGTTTTTATATCTAAAATTGGGAAAGGAGGGGGATTTAAACTTTTAATATTTTAATGTTTTTTTTAAATTTGGTTTTAACTTATTTTTACTTTTACATTAATAACTTTTAACCCCCTTAGGGAGCTAGAACCTGGGATCTTTTGATCCCTTGTCCTATTCGCCCTAATAGAGATCTATTAGGATGAATGGGATTTTGACACGCTCCCTGCAGAGCTGTGCTTCGTGCACAGCTTAGCAGGGAGCTTACCATGGCAGCCTGGTAAGCTTCAGAGCCGTCCAGGCTGCCATGGTAACCAATCGGAGCCCTGCGATTACACTGCTGGGGCTCCGATCGGAAGGCATAGGGAACCGCATCCCTCTGCCTTGCCTCATAGATGGCACAATTGGTGTTGATTGCGGCATCTAAGGGGTTAAATGACGTGGATCAGCATGATCGCAGTTCCCCATCAGTGCAACCGGGTGTCTGCTGTATGATACAGCATGCACCCGCCGTGTATGGAGCAGGCTCAAGGCAGCAGCCCACTGCATCATACATTCTCTCAACCACCATGACGGTATGTCACGGTGGTGGCAGGTGTTAATAGTATTGGTAGTGGTCATGGTGCAGCGTTACCTGGGTTGGGGGCCCACTTAGGTTTAGATGTGTGTCGTCCCCCCCATCCCCGTGCTAAACCCCTAGCTCTGACTCTGCATGTGGTATAAATAGACAATATTATTGTTGGTATAGCATAAACCAGTATGTTACTATCTTTAAATGAGATTTTTTTTCTTGGGGTGGGAGTGTAGGTAGGGGAAATAAAAACATTGTCAGTACACCAAAGCATAAACAGCAGAAATAATATTAATCCCTGTAATCTCCTTGCATCTGCAGTGACCCCGAATCACTGCTAAAAAGCTAGTTTGATGCTAATAGAGTTATTGTCCTGTGTTATGCTTTGAATGTGATCCCAAGAGCTGTCTATAGGTGGCGCAGCTTAGTTATTGTGCCCTACTCAGAAGGAGGAAGGCTTGTCCACCCCCTTTGAGGGAGGAGCTGTGCACCATGATTGCATCAGCCGGAGAGTTTGGCAAGGGCTGTGGAGAAAGAAACAGCTTATAAGCCTGACAGAAGCTGATAACAAAAAAAAAAGGATGTTTCTCCAGGAAAAAACTCATTCTTGTGGAGTGAGAAGCTGCCAGAGAGTAAGCACAAGGGAAAGCAGGACAGATACCCACAGGTCTAGGACCAGGGACAGTGAAGATAACCTTGGACTTTGCTGAGTTAGTATCGTTTGTAGCCTATCATATTTTTTATAGACTTGCATGGCGGTAAACTATTTGCTACTACTACCATCAATGTTGCTGCCCATACACAGCTATTGGGAGAAGACTACACTGTATATTCCTCAGAACTGTGCCCGTTGCTGCTGTTTGTACTGCCACTTTCATCATCCACGGTAAAGAGACTGTTATCTGTTTTGACTAAACTGGGCCTGATTATTGACTCCATCATCCCTCAGCCGGCCCTAAACCTATCTTCCTGCCTTGCACCCGACCAACGGTTCACCATCAAGGTCACTCCACCGAACACCAGGCAGGACCCCCAAGTTCTGGGAAGAAAGGGTGCGCCCTTCACTCACTGTGCACTGCCGAGGGAGCCAAGGTGAGGACTGCCACTGTGAAGTGTGAGTACTACTACCACTACCAGAGCCACAACTACTCTTCCCATCCTTGCTTCCCCCTCCAGGTCGCTGCACATCCATCAACAGGATACAGGCATTACCTTCCATAGGCACTATGACAGACTTAACAGTCACTGGGGCTGCTGGAGAAGCCTAAGAACTAGCCTCCTTCCTACAGACTATGGACCCAGAACTATGGAGACCACCTCAGACCTCTTGGGGTTACAAGGAACTATGAACCCTGATTTATGTGTGGAGTTTATATGCCACATCTTTCGTTTTGCCCATTAAAAGTGCAGGGTGTAAATCCAGCAACACAAAAAGGGTTAACTCTGCCCTGAGACTCCCAATGAATATGTTACAGTTTATTTGTCCCTTTGTGCTATTGTTTTAGTGATGGGATTAAGAAAGCTGACTCTAGGAGTAGCCGACTCTGGTGTAGATGAGTAGATCACCCCATGATACACTCAGGAAATAACCCCTTTACATATGTCTCCTCTCTCCCTATTCATTCATTAAGATACTTGGAGGGGATGTCTGTTTGCATGCTGTTCATGTTTGATTGCGTAATGTTGGTAGACTTCTTGAACTGTATATGTATATTGAGTTAGTCCATTGTCTTAGTTAACTGTATCACAGGCAGAGGGGGTGTGCCTCTGGCCTGTGGAACTGTATAAATGGTGACTGCTGGCTGGCATTAAAGTGTCCTGTTCTACCCTTCATGAAGTCTGGGCTCATGTTTGGGGATTGGAGAACTACACTCTGGGGATTGCTATAATCATTATACTCTCCAGAGTATAATCCCTAGCTCTTGTGAGAGCTGTTCCTGTTTCCCTCTCTGGACTAAGGAAAGGTTCACTCACTGGAAGCTGGAGCCCGGCCTTGGGTCCAGGATGGGTGGAGTACGACGAGACCCCAACCAAGCTGCGGCGGTTCGTGGGGTCTGCAGTACTTATGGTGTCGAGTGGAGTGCTTGGAGCTCTCGGGAAGCACTAGGAGCATCCATCAACGGAGGTACCCATTCGGGGTGCCAGGAGATCCGTTACATGCACATGCTATAGAGATGATGGACTATAGCTCCAAGAAGAACTCTTAAAAATGAGCTGTTTTATTGTGGCTGCTGTTGGCAGTAAGAGCGAGTCTGTGACTGGGAACAGATTAGGGAATTGCAGATAATACAATTTCTTAATAAATGAAGCTGTGTAAAGTGAACCCAGATCTACAGTTTAATTTCATTTCATATCATTCATCTGCTTTATTAAATCTACTAAATGGCTAATTATATATTTCACAAGAATTGCTTCCTGACTTCTCAGCAACAAGTAAATTCTACTTGCTATGTAGACTACTCCAAATGTGTAAAGATCTGGATTTTATTTGGAAACACGCTAATAATGTGCTAATATTGGAAAGGCTCACATAAAGGGTTCATGCACATGGCCGTTGCCCGGCTGTGTGCTCACCCATTCATGCGGACCCATTCACAGTTTTTTTTTGCGGTGCAGACGAATCAACTTGAACGGGTCTGGATCTGTCTGCAGAATCCGCACGGATGCTGCCCGTGCATTGGGGACCGCAAGTTCGGATCCCCAATGCACGGAACGGCCAAGCATCGGCTGTGTGCATAAGGCCTTAGAGTGTGACTGCATGATGTGGGTGGCTGCACATTGACAGTGGTCAATGCTGCCTAATTTTACCCCAAAATTGTGTGGCCATTGGCTGCCACGGGTGGATGCGTTAGCTCCTGCCACACCATGGTCTCATCCTAAAAGCAGCAACAATTCCAATTACAGAGCAGGACATCCACTAGGAATAAAGGCACCAATTTATCAATACCTGCATGTGCTACGCCAGTCTTTATGGGCCCCGTGCTGACAATTTATGATGAGGCGCAGGCCTTGTATTAAATTAAATGCCCCCTCTGGCAGTCCATGCGCCAGACTGAAATCAACACCAGCTCATAGCTGCCATAGATTTCAGTAATTAATTACACCCGTTTCTGGCATACATAATGATAAATGTGCCCATATCGTGCCCTCGTCGCTCCCCCTTTTTGGAAAAACCGATGAAGGCAGTGTAAAAATGCCAGTTGCAAATAAAAAAGTCACAATAGCATTTACAAAGTCGCAAAACTGGTGCAAAATGGTTATTTCATAGGGAATACGGTACATGTATTTAATAAAACAGACAAGTTAGAGAGCTGACAGATACTCTTTACAGGGGTTATCCCACAAATTAAAACTTATATTATCTGGAGTCATGTATACCCACTATATCAATCCAATAAATGCTGCTTTCCAGTGCAATGATCACCATTTTCTCTTTTCTTACTCATCTCTGTGTAGCTCTTGTCTCTTCAGTTTCTGTGGATGGACACCAGCTGGCCCCACATGACCAACAAGCACCTGCATCTCCCAGGAGTACATTGCAGTGAATCTGTCACCAGTTTTATGGTTTCCTATCTAAGGGCAACATACGCAAGTGGCAGATCCCCTTAGCAAAATGCTGGGTCACTTACTTTAATTGCCCCAGCCATTTTGCCAAAATTTTGCACTGAATAGCTCTAACGCATAATGATGAGTCCTGAATATTCATGAGCTCATGACTCTCCCCGCCTACCTGCTGCTGATTCATGTGGAAAGAAACTATCAATCAGGGGTAAGTGGGCGGGGAGAGCAGTGAGCTCATGAATATGGGGACTCCTTGACATGAACTGGACCTTAGGGCAGCAGAAAACGTAACAGATGCCCTTTAACCCCTTCCTCCCCGATATAGAAGATTGTCCCTCACACAAATCCCCAGAGACTTCATAGCCCTATTATATGCAAGGCCCATGGATTTCTGTGCACATTTTCCTTCTGGTTTCATGGTGCGGTTAACATATTTAACGGGAACCTGCGCTTATGACATGCATAGTAACATGCAGGTGAACGGCATGTGACTGCTGCCGTCAGTCGCTGTCCTCATAAGTTGACCGCTAAAAACACCACAGAGAACAACGCTGGAAAAAAAAGTGTGTATAACATGATTTTTTTTAATTTTAGGCTATTAGAAAGCTTATTCAAGATTTTTAATTATCTCGGACAAACCCTTTAAGAATCAAGGGGTGTGATCTAATGAGGCAAACTTCGGCACAGTGCAGGTTGCCTGCCACTATTTTTCTGTAACTCCTCTAGGGTATGGCATCCTAAAGACAGTGCATACTGTAATATTGGCTAGTAAGCCTACACTACATGTGTGATCATTATGCCGCAATGCAAAACAGAAGTCTTTAAAAGGCACTCCGTTTTGCTTTCCATCATATGGGCAATCATAACAGAACCGTCTGGTTTCCGTTATGCAAGACAAAAAACAGGACTTTTTTTTCCGTTCTGCATAACGGTAACCAGATGGATCCGTTATGATTGCCCATAGACTTCTATTATGACGGAAAGCAAAACGGAGTGCCTTTTAAAGGCTTCCATTTCGCATTCCGTCATAATACAAGTCTATGGGTAGCCTAACGGATCCGTTCTGGCTTCCGTTATGCAGGACTGGACTCCTGCATAATGGAAACCAGGACGGATCTGTTCTGCTGCCCATAGACTTGTATTATGATGGATCAAAACGGAATGCCTCTTATAGGCTTTCGTTTTGACTTCCGTCTTATGGATTCCGTTATTTTTCGTTATAACTAAGTTATAACGGAAAACAATAACGGAATCCATAACGGTGATGTGAACAAGCCCTAAGCGTTGCGATGTGCTTTGGTTACAGGGTGACCTCAGCCAAAAAGGAAAGTGCCCAACACAGATTTCTTCATCTGCAATCAAGCCTGAGCTGAATACTATGGATGGTGGATGTTTTATAAAAAACAGCTCTGCATATTATATAATATTATTATATCAATTTTAACAAAGACCCAACCGTAAACAGTGTATAATTTATAATACACAGTCACTGTATATAATTCAACATACACGGTGCTAATAAGAAGAGGCAGGGGCCATCCCTGGTCATGAGTGATGGTGATGGGGGGAAAGTAAGGAAGATATATTGAAACATTTACTTTACTATTTATGCCGGTATAACTAAATTCTTAGAAATTATACATATAATAAAACCCTTTAAAACCTCAAAACCTGAAAATGGAGGTGTGACAGCAGTAAACCCCAATATCTCATTATTTCGCTCTCTAGTTTTAGATCCATATGTAACACCATTTCAGTGATTATATGTAGTATTGAGAGAACTTGTGTTTTAAGTTCTGCGTCCAAAGTTCGGGTTCGGGTTATCGAAGAATGCCGTTATGGATTCCGCTACCACGGACCATAACGGAATTTGGAATCCGTAACGGGATTCTTCGATAACCCGAACCCGAACTTTGGACGCAGAACTTAAAAAACAAGTTCGCTCAACACTAATTATATGTAACAGCATAGCTTTCTGCGAGATTGGGGTAGTAACAATCATACACGACGTTATAAGACTAAGAAGAATACATTCATTACAATGAGCATAGTAAAGGACATAGTAAAGGGATGTATCTGAGACTTGGGTGCACACATGTAGCAGCACACGGGATGCACATGTTACACTTACAGGCAGACCAGTACATAGAGAAACTTCACTACTCACCTTTCTGTTGGAACAGGTGAAGGAGAGCACACATACATGCATGTATGTATGAAGAAGACCCCAGCCCTATGACTTCTGTGTCTTCCCGGTGTTCTTCAGTCACATCCACACACCAACACTGACTTCCTTGTTTCTCTTTTGTTTCATCAGCAGAGACAACCCTCTTAAAGGGGCAGCGCAGCTACATTCTAAAGATGTCTCTTTAAGCGTTAAATTATTTCATACTTCCTTCTTCTCTGTTATTATTTTACATATATGACTTTATGGCTTTTATCTGTGCCTAGTAATTGTCCCTCCTAACTGGAATAATCTTTCGCTGTGTCCCTTTACATGTTGTTCTGACAGATTATATTTATTGACTTTACTTACTTATATAGCGCCTTACAGACATAATTATTACTTGCTGTCCTCAGTGGAGCTCACAATCTAACTTCCGTATCAGTATGTCAGTATAGGAGGAAACATACACTTCATGCAGATGTTGACTTGGTCGGATTTGAACCTAGGACGCCAGTGCTGCAAGGCACTACTGAGCCACTGTGCTGCCCACAGAAAAATGCTACAATCAGATGTAATCAGGATGGCGGTCGGACCTCTGATATTTACATGCAGAAATGTTCTGTTAGGATTGGAGCAGGAAAAAAAATATCTAAGCAGAATTAACGGGATTGTCCAGAATTGACCTATTTTTAAAATCAACGTCCTCCCTGTGAGACTTGTGAAAGGAAGCTAAGTTCAGGCTTTGTGAGTCGTCGGATGTCTTCACTGTGCTTTGATTCCAGCATTTAGGCTAGGTTCACACGACGACATTTATCGCGTGACAAATAGGGCACAACTTCACTGCAACATTTGTCGCACGACATTTTGTCGCACTATTGTCGTGCGACAATTTTTATAATGGGAGTCTATGGTGTCGCATTGACATGCGACATGCTGCGACTGCGACGCGACAGTCGCAGAAAAACCCATCTTAAATGAGCAGCATGTTGCATGTCGCAATACGACACCATAGACTCCCCTTATAAAAATTGTTGCGCGACAATAGTGCGACTTTTTGTCGCGCGACAAATGTCGTCGTGTGAACCTAGCCTAAGGGTATGTTCACACGAGGACATTTGTCGCTGCGACAATTATTTTATAATGGGAGTCTATGGTGTCGCATTGCGACATGCTGCAACTGCGACGCAACAGTCGCAAAAAATCTATTCAAGATGGATTTTTCTGTGACTGTCGCTTCGCAGTCGCAGCATGTCGCAATGCGACACCATAGACTCCCATTATAAAAATTGACGCACGACATTGGTGCGACAAAATGTCGCGCGACAAATGTTGAAGTGAAGTTGTGCCCTATTTGTCACGCCACTTAATGTTGCACAACAAATGTCGTTGTGTGAACGTACCCTTAAACATGGACTAGGAACAGAATAAAGGGATGGAATACAGAGAAAGATATAAAGCTCCCATTTACAATAGACAAACACGTTTTTTCAGCACCTTACTCTCAACAAACTAGATGTTATATAAAAGGGACCCACTAACTTTCCTTACACAGGGACTACCTGAAGTGTAATGTATGAAAAGGAAGAACTAAAATATGCATTGCCATAAGTATTCAGACAACTGCTATGTTGTCTTGGCTGTGGGATTAGGGTCATTGTCTTGTTGGAAGGACCAGAGTGAGGGATTAGCCAGTGTTGTCAGTTGCTTATCCATGTGGTGCATCTTTTTTCTGTGAGTTAGGCCTCATGCACACGACCGTTGCCTGCCTCCGCGTCCGCTCCTCCTTGAAATTTCGCGTCCGTCATCCGTTTTTTTTGACGGATCCGATTTTTATGGCAGATCATTGTAAAAATGCCTATCCTTGTCCGCGACCGTGAAAAAAATAGGACATGCACTATTTTTTTGACGGAATGAAAACACGGATCACGGAAGCGGAAGGAAAACGGTTGACCATCCGCATTTTTTGACGGACCCATTGAAATGAATGGGGAAGCATCCTATCCGTGAAAAAACGGAACGGACGCGGAAACAAACAACGGTCGTGTGCATGAGGCCTTATGTGTTTATATATTTTCATCCGCACATTGTTTTATTTTGTGTAGGATGTGTGTGTGGTGCTTGTGGTTCGCGCCTGTATCCTCCATTGTATGCAATTTTTGCTGGGGATAGCCGTTCGCTGCGAACCACATGCGGAGGAACTGCCCCCCCAGTTAGAAACACGCCACAGTGTTTGGGGTCTGGAGCAGTCCCACCCATTTAGGCCACGTTTATTTCTGTGATTCTTGTTTTATATGTATTGAATGTGCCATTGCATATGGCTGGTAAACATTCTGTTGCACCTGGAAGCCGGTGTCACATGGTCTGTTGTAGGTGTAGCTTGCGGCCTCATTTGTTCCCCATTGCATTGTTGGTCCTGCAATGCAGGTGAGTGAGATGGGGCTGTAGGCTACTTAATACCTGTTCAGACCTTGTTCACACACCATAGGTAGTCTAGTGGTAGGACCCCATGTCATGCTGAGATACCGTGTAGTGGTGCCTAAAGGGGCTCCGATATGTTCCTGATTGGAAATATTGGCGAATCTCTCAGCTTTTAACACCAGAGTGAGGGATTAGCCAGTGTTGTCAGTTGCTTATCCATGTGGTGCATCTTTTTTCTGTGAGTCTTGTTGGAAGGAACCTCCAGCCGAGTCTGAGGTCAACAGTACTCTGGATCAGGTTTTCATTAAGAATATCTCTTTGTTCCATTCAGCTTTCCCTCAACCCTGACCAGTGTCCTTGTCCCAGCAGCAGAAAAACACCCACACAGTATGATGCTACCACCACTATGATTCACTAAAAGGATGGTATTGGGCAGTGCGGCACGTGATTAACAGTGCCTGGTTTTCTCCAGACAGGACAAGATCAAAAAGTTCAGTCTTTTTTTCATCAGATCAGTTTTTTGGCCACTGCCATAAAGCCCGGATTGGTGGAATGCTATAATGATGGTTGACCATCTGGAAGTGTCTTCCATTTGCATACAGGATCTTTGAAGCTCGGACAGAGTGACCACTGGGTTCTTGGTTACCTACCACTCTTACTAAGGCCCTTCTCCCCCATTTACTTAGTTTGGTGGGGCGGCCAGCTATAGGAAGAGTCCTAGGTGTTCCAAACTTCTTCCATTTAAGAATTATGGAGGCCATTGTGCTCTTGGGAACTTTCAAAGGAGCAGAAATTTTTGGTCCCCCTCTCCATCTGTGCCTCCACACTCTGTGTTCTACAAGCAGGTCTTTTCTCCTTATGGCTTGGTTTTTGCACTGATATGCATTGTCAGCTGAGAGACTTTATATCAGGGATCAGCAACCTTCGGCACTCCAGCTGTTGTCAAACTACAACATCCAGCATGCTCCTTCCACTTGTGTGGGGGTTTAGAGAAAAGCCAAGCAAGTGTGCATGATGGAAGATGTAGTTTCACAACACTTGGAGTGCCGGCGGTTGATGACCGCTGCTTTATATAGACAGGTGTGTGTCTTTCCAAATCATGTCCAAGCAACTGAATTTACCACAGGTGGACTCCAATCAAGGTGAAGAAACATCTCAAAGATGGTCCAGAGCTAAATTTGTGTCATAACAAAGGGTCTAAATACTTATGTCCTTGCAAAAAATGTATGTTTTCCTTTTAAATAAGCTGGCAAACCTTTCTAAAATTCTGTTTTGCCTTTGTCTTTATGGGGTGCCGAGTGCAAATTGATGGGGGGGGGACTTTTTTTTTTTTTTTTTTTTTTTTTTTTAGCACAAGGCAACATAAAAATATGAAAAAAGTGAAAGGGTGTGAAGACTTTCCAAAAGCATTATATTATCCCACATATAATGGGATGTCTGATAAACAAATGAACACATAAGATAATCTCATGAACAAGCATTTCTTTATGGTTGGCATCTCACCGTGGAAAGTAGACACCCAGGGCCATGGGGGAACAAAGAGAAAATGCTAAGGAAAATGTATCAAAGTTTGTTTGTGTTTTCTATAGGGACTGATTTAGGCTACTTTCACCCTTGCTTTGTTGTTTACCGGTATTGAGATCCGGCAGAGGATCTCAATACCAGAAAAAAAACCTTTCTGTCTAGTCCTCATGTATTCTGAATGGAAAGCGCATCGGGATGTCTTCTGTTCCGGCAGCATTCTGTTTTGTGACCGGACACAATACCACTGCAAGCTGCAGTTTTGTGTCGGGTCATAAAAACAGAAAAAAAGGGATCTGTCACTGAAAACAATGTAAGGGTGGGTTCACACTAGCGTTAGGAATTCCATTATTGCTTTCCGTTATAACATGGTTATAACGGAAAATAACGGAATGCCCAGACAGAATGCAAAATGGAAGCCTTTAAAAGGCATTCCATTTGCTTTCTGTCATAATACAAGTCTATGGGAAAGCATAACGGATCCGTCTGGGTCCAGTTATGCAAGACGGAAAACAAAGTCCTGTCAACAGGACTTTGTTTTCCGTCTTGCATAACGGGAACCAGACGGATCCGTTAAGTTCTCCCATAGACTTCTATTATGACGGAAAGCGAACGGAATGCCTTTTAAAGGCTTCCATTTTGTATTCCGTTATAATGCAAGTCTATGGGCAGCAAAACGGATCCGTCCTTCCCTCTTATGGATTCCGTTATTTTCCGTAAGCCATAACGGACTCCATAACGCTAGTGTGAACCCACCCTAAGGCCTCTTGCACACGAACGTATTTTTTTTTCAGTGTTTTGCGGTCTGTTTTTATCGGATCCGTGGTTCTGTTTTTTGTTTCTGTTTTTCCGTTTTGGTTCCGTTTTTCCGTTCTGTTTTTCCGTATGGCATATACAGTATACAGTAATAACATAGAAAAAATTGGGCTGGTCTTAAAATTTTCAATAGATGGTTCCGCAAAAAACGGAACGGATACGGAAGACATACGGAAGCACTTCCGTATGCTTTCTGTTTTTTTTGCGGACCCATTGACTTGAATGGAGCCACTGAACTTGATTTGCGGACAAGAATAGGACATGGTCTATATTTAAATGGAACAGAAAAAACGGAAACGGAAGGCATACGGAGACACTTCAGTATTTTTTGCAGACCCAAGTGAATGGTTCAGTATACTGTCAGTATACTGAACTGAAAAAACTGCCAGTATACGGTCCGCAAAATACTGTCGTGTGCAAGGGGCCTAAGTCAATGGTTACAGATCCATTTTTTTAGGAGCCTATGGCTTATTGCACACGACCGTATGGTTTTGCGGTCCGTTTTTTACGGATCCGTTGTTCCGTTTTTGTTATCCGTTGTGTTTCCGTTGTGTTTCCGTTCCGTTTTTCCGTATGGCATATACAGTATACAGTAATTACATAGAAAAAATTGGGCTGGGCTTAAAATTTTCAATAGATGGTTCCGCAAAAACGGAACGGATACGGAAGACATACGGATGCATTTCCGTATGCGTTCAGTTTTTTTGCGGACCCATTGAAATTAATGGGTCCGTATACGGACCATATACGGAACTCATAAAAACGGCCCGTACACCCGCAAAAAAAACGTTCGTGTGCAAGAGGCCTATGAGTTCTGTATTTTCCCGTTTTGATTTCACACAACCGCACCCTAACGGAACGGATGCATCCTGATGCAAAATCAAAAATTATCCATTTATTTCCGGTATTGAGATCCTCTGCCAGATCTCAATACTGAAATTAACAATGCAATTGTGAAAGTAGCCTTAGGGGGTTTTAATAAATAAAAGCTCTGGAACTCCTTTCAATTGCCATATTTCAGGTTGTTTCACAGCAGGGCATAGGTGATATCAATAACTTAAAGGGGTTCTCTGGGAATTAGTGATGAGAGAATCTGGTTCATCCTGCTGTGAATGAACCTAATTTGTTCATCTGAATCAGTCATATTTATTATTATCCCTATCTTAGTATAGGCATTAAAATGTATGAGGCTCTTTCGAGATGGCCGCAGTTAATGCAAGACTTCATTATTATCACACATGCACCATTACTGTGAGTAGCAGCACATGTATAAATGTATTTCATCATCGGGTTCAGATTCTTTACTGATTCTAGCGCACACCATGAATCCGAGTTCGGATTCGTTTTTAAATAAATTTATGCATGCATCACTACTTCCGTAATGGTGCATGCACAAGTCTAATGAAGTCTCACGTTTACAGTGGCCACCTTGAAAGGGCCTCATCAGAGGCAATACATTTTAATTCATATATTTGGAGATAGGGATAATATTGAATATGAGCGATACAGATGAACTAATCAGGTTTTTCCACAGCAGGATGAACCAGATTTGTTGGTGGAATGATTTTAAATGGCTGCCTAGGAAATGAGGAGGTGGGGCCTGACTACACACTGCACAGCTCTACAATATAGAGAGATCGTAATGATGAGATCCTGCCTACGATATGCCATCGTGGTTGAGCAGCCTGACAGGAAAACTCACCAATATATAGTATATGAAAATGCCAGAGTGTAATGTGTAGTGAGTCCACCATCTTACCCCCATAGGTAGCTCTGTCCTGTTCACATTCTAGGACAGGATACTGACTATCATTTTAAATCATTCTTGGTGAACCCCCTTTTAAAGCCAATAGCGGATCCAGCAGGAAGGAGAAGTACAATTCCTTCCTTTATATTTCGGATTCCTTCCAAACCCACTTCTGGCTTTGGCTAAAAATCTGCCTCAAAACCACTTCCAAAAAACTCTGTGTGAACCTACCCCAAGTCTAATGTTGTGTGGTAATGTGGCTGCAGTCAGAAAGAAGTGTAAAATGCAACATTTCCAGTGAATAACGTCTCAATTATGAATCTGGCTTGAAGAAGAAGAAACTCCCAGCTGTTATTAAGTGACAAGGAAGAGTTAAGTCCTTCTGCAATACTTCCTCATATTGCGCTAACAGTAGAGAACAGGAAGGTGAAAAAATATTCAATCTACTATTGCCTTAAACCCGCAAAACCTGCGAATAGTGTCATGGGGAAATTCCCAGTGTAAGAGTCCCTCCCCACAGCTGGCATGTGACTCCATCTGTGGCACTCTCAGAACAGATTCAGCTACAGAAGAACAGCAAGGAAACTGCTGAACTATAGAAAGCAACTTAGAAGCTTTAACACTTTAATGACCAGAGGGTAATTTCTAACTGAGGGTGGCCTAACAGCATTTTTTTAGGCTACCAAAATATTTTTTTAAAAATTTTATTTTATGATACACGGGTCGGTTTTTAATATCTCTTTAGGTGCAATTTGTATAAATTTTCTTTGCATATATAGTTTTTTATTTTTGAAATTTGCTAATTTACTCTAAAATGTAATATTAGATTGGGTTCTCTGTTTCCATCATTTTGATAAGTAATATGTATAGTCTTGGATTACAGGGCAGCTATGACGAAAGTTTGTATCGGTGTGAGGCATAATTTTTTTCCATCACTTCCACCTTGTAACATTATACGCAGATGATAATATGATTAGAGCGAACTTCTATTTTTAGTTAGGCGTCCATAGTTCGGGTTCGGGTTATCGTAGCATCTCATTATGGATTCCGCTACCGCGGACCATAACGGCATGTGGAATCCATAAGGGGCTGCTTCATTGAACCCGAACCTTGGACAACCCAGTTGAACCCGTTGCCTAGCACTGGATTGGATAAGAGGTGATCCAGTACTGAGTCACGCCCCCTGCACTGATCACATGACGGTGACGTCACCCCAGGTCCTTATGGTTGTCCAAGGCTCGGGTTCATTGAAGCAGCCCCTTATGGATTCCAAATGCCGTTATGGTCCGCGGTAGCGGAATCCATAACAGGATGCTACGATAACCCGAACCCGAACTTTGGACGCCGAACTAAAAATAGAAGTTCGCTCAACTCTAATTATGATTAGAGTTGAGCGAACCCGAACTGTAAAGTTCGGGTTCGAACCGAACTTTACGGTTTTCCACACCCAGACCCAAACCCGAACAATTCCGTAAAAGTTCGGGTTTGTAGTTTGGCGATTTCTTCCCACTTTTTGAAAGGCTGCAGGGCAGACAATCAACAAGCGTTTCACTACTTTGCTCTAAGAAGCCATCACAGCCATGCCTACTATTGGCATGGCTGTGATTGGCTGTGATTGGCTGAGTGCAGCATCTGACCCACCCTCTATTTAAGCTGGAGTCATGTAGTGCCTCACGTCACTCTGCTGCTCTTAGGGTAGGGACAGGTTGGTGCTCTCAGGCAGAGATTAGGGAGGAAATCTGTTGAACTTGGTGGTGTTAACTCTTCAAACTACAGCAATTATTGAGGGTGATATGCTACATATTTGTACTCAGCTCTGAGCCCAGTGATACTGCAAAATAATTTTTAATCCATCTGTTACTGAGGTGGGGGTCGGCGGCCATTTTAGCAACTGCAGTGTCCTTGGAACTGCATGTGACCTGCATGTGTGCCAGGGACATCAGTCTAATGATTTTTTGGTAGCTCAGTGGAAAAAAAATTCCTTTTTTCTGGCAGGTCAAGTCCCCCTACATTACCTATTTTATAATTTTGCGGTGACATACTGCATTTCTGTAGTTGCTGTAATAAACCCGTACTGTCATACCACAGATCACGTTTGCATACACCGCTGAAAAACCTATTTTAAAAATTTGCTATTTTTGCCAGTTTTGCCGTATACAAACCCCTGCTCTGCATAGGTGATAGGGAGGTAAATTTCTAAAAATCATCTATTACATTGATGGGTGACATTTTGCCAGTTTTGCCGTATACAAACCCCTGCTCTGCATAGGTGACAGGGACGTAAATTTCAAAAAATCATCTGTTACATTGGTGGATGACATTTGACCATTTTTGCCGTATACAAACCCCTGCTCTGCATAGGTGACGGACGTAAATTTCTAAAAATCATCTGTTACATTGGTGGGTGACATTTTGCCAGTTTTGCCATATACAAACCCCTTCTCTACATAGGTGACAGGGAGGTAAATTTCAAAAAATCCTCTGTTACATCGGTGGGTGACATTTTGCCAGTTTTTCCATATACAAACCCCTGTTCTGCATAAGTGAAAGGGAGGTAAATCTCTAAAAATCATTTGTTACCTTGGTGGGTGACATTTTGTCAGTTTTGCTGTATACAAACCCCTGCTCTGCATAGGTGACAGGGACATAAATTTCTAAAAATCATCTGTTACATTGGTGGGTGACATTTTGCCAGTTTTGCCGTATACAAACCCCCGCTCTGCATAGGTGACAGGGACATAAATTTCTAAAAATCATCTGTTACATTGATGGGTGACATTTTGCCAGTTTTGCCGTATACAAACCCCTGCTCTGCATAGGTGACAGGGACATAAATTTCTAAAAATCATCTGTTACATTGGTGGGTGACGTTTTGCCAGTTTTGCCGTATACAAACCCCTGCTCTGCATAAGTGACAGGGAGCAGGGGCGTAGCTATAGGGGGTGCAGAGGTAGCAGTCGCTACCGGGCCCAGGAGCCTGAGGGGGCCCAAAGACACTTGTGCCGCATAAGAAGACACACAAAGCACTGAGGGAAGGGGGCCCAAGATGAACTCTTGCACCAGGGCCCATGAGCCGTTAGCTATGCCCCTGACAGGGAGGTAAATTTCTAAAAATCATCTGTTACATTGATGGGTTACATTTTGCCAGTTTTGCTGCACACAAACCCCTGCTCTACATAGGTGACAGGGAGGTAAATTTCTAAAAATCATCTGTTACATTGGTGAGTGACGTTTTGCCAGTTTTGCCGTATACAAACCCCTGTATCTGCATAAATGACAGCGCGGTAAATTTAAAAAATCATCTGTTACATTGGTGGGTGACATTTTGCCAGTTTTGCCGTATACAAACCCCCGCTCTGCATAAGTGACAGGGCGTAAATTTCTAAAAATCATTTGTTACATTGGTGGGTGACATTTTGCCAGTTTTGCCATATGCAAACCCCTGCTCTGCATAGGTGACAGGGACGTAAATTTCTAAAAATCATCTATTACATTGGTGGGTGACATTTTGCCAGTTTTGCCGTATACAAACCTCTGTTCTGCATAGGTGACAGGCCGGTAAATTTCTAAAAATCATCTGTTACATTGGTGGGTGACATTTTGCCAGTTTTTCCGTATACAAACCCCTGCTCTGCATGGGTGACAGGGAGGTAAATCTCTAAAAATTATCTGTTACATTGATGGGTGACAATTTGCCAGTTTTGCCGTATACAAACCCCTGCTCTGCATAGGTGACAGGGACATAAATTTCTAAAAATCATCTGTTACATTGGTGGGTGACATTTTGCCAGTTTTGCCGTATACAAACCCCTGCTCTGCATAGGTGACAGGGACATAAATTTCTAAAAATCATCTGTTACATTGGTGGGTGACATTTTGCCAGTTTTGCTGAATACAAACCCCCGCTCTGCATAGGTGAGAGGGACATAAATTTCTAAAAATCATCTGTTACATTGGTGGGTGACATTTTGCCAGTTTTGCCGTATACAAACCCTTGCTCTGCATAGGTGACAGGGACGTAAATTTCTAAAAATTGTATGTTACATTCATGGGCCATAAAGTACCCCTGCACCGCATACCCGACTAGGAATTATATTCTGTAAAATAGGCGACATTCAGATTTTTGGGTGCTGTAGTTATACAGTATGCTGTAAAATCTCCATGATGTCTCCATGATAAATCTGCAGCGTGGGGGCCCCTTGTGGCTTCCATACACTTTTAAAATAATCCTTTAGTGGGGCAAATAGATGCCTGATGACGGGGACGCTCCATAACCCCTTTTTTCTTTTAAACTACCCCTGCCCTGCATACCTGACTGGGAAATATATGCTGTAAATTAGGTGGCGTTCAGATTGTTGGCTGATCTGTACCCCTTCTTTCTTGCATAACAGACAGGGAACTTAGTTCATTACAATTGGCGGTTGCATTGTTGCCTGACATAAAGCCTTTTTTGGCTGTGAAGCCAAAGGTAGTCACCAACATCAATGGGTTTTGTTTTCTTTTTTTATAAATTGGGGTAGACCCCAAAACATTGGGAAATATAAAAAAGAAAACAGAGTAAGGCCCTTTCGACACGGGCGATTTTCCCTCATCACTTTTGAGTTGAGTGAAAATCGCAGCAAGCTCTATATTCTGTGTTTTTCACGCAACGCAGGCCCCATAGAAATGAATGGGTCTGCGTGAAAATCGCAAGCATCCGTAAGCAAGTGCGGATGCGGTGCGATTTTCACGCAGGGTTGCTAGGAGATAAATGTCTATTCACTGTATTATTTTCCCTTATAACATGGTTATAAGGGAAAATAATAGCATTCTTAATACAGAATGCTTAGTAAAATGTGGGTTGAGGGGGTTAAAAAAAAATTTAAACTCACCTCTTTCACTTGTTCGCACAGCCCGGCTGTTCTTCTGCCTTTGGTTGAGGACCTGGAAGGCAAAGGACCTTTGGTGACGTCACTGCGCTCGTCAGGTGTGAATGCCATCAGCAGCGCGTCTACCAGCGTTTGCTTCTTCCGATCACACTTCAGTGACGGAATTAAGGACGGCAAGTTTTCCTTGTAACGGGGATCCAGCAGGGTGGCCACCCAGTAATCTGCACAAGTTAGAATGTGGGCAACTCGGCAGTCGTTGCGCAGGCACTGCAGCATGCAGCTGCTCATGTGTGCCAGGCTGCCCAGATGCAACGGCAAGCTGTCCTCTGTGGGAGGTGTATCATCTGTGTCCTCCGTATCCTGCCAGCCATGCTCAAGTGATGGCCGTGAGCAGCTTTGAGTGCCACCCTTCTGTGAACACTGTTTCTCCTCCTCCTTCTCCTCCTCCTCCAAAACTGTGCCCTGGCTGGACAATTGTGTACCTGGTCTATGTTGGTGCAGGAACCCACCCTCCGAGCCACTTGTATATGACTGGCCTTATAAGTTAAGGGTAAGGCATGTAAATAGTGTTTGTTTATTTAGTTTATCTGAGTTATTTAAATATGTTTATAAGTAAATTTGTAAATAGTTTGTGAATAGGCATTAATGAGTGGTGTGAGTGAAAGGGGGGGGGGTGTAGGGTGGGAGTCTGGTCGGGTTAATTTTCTCATTTTGAAATGTTCCTTGTATAGTTTTTGCTTACGATTTAGAACCGTGGAAATGTTACCCAACAATCTAACCGACAAATTTAATAAAATTATTTGCCTGTCACTCAGGCCACAGGGGTCCTCGAGCACCAATAAAAGTGAATTTGTCCCACCAGAATCTAAGATTAACTGAATTGATTTTCACTGTCAGGTGTTCAGGAATTTCTGCACCACCAAATTCAGCACATGCGCCAGGCAAGGGATATGTGTCAAACCGGCTAGACCCAGAGCTGCTACGAGATTTCACCCATTATCGTACATCATCAGGACGGGCTTAAGGCTTACTGGCACCAACCACTCATCGGTCTGTTGCTCCATGCCCGTCCACAGCTCCTGCGCGGAGTGGGGTTTGTCCCCCAAACAGATGAGTTTCAGAACAGCCTGCTGTCGTTTCCCCCTGGCTGTGCTGATGTTGGTGGTGAAGGTGTTACGCTGAAAGGATGAGGAGGTGGTAGAGTAGGAGGAAGCGGAGTAGGAGGAGGAGGCAAATAGAAATGCCCTGCAATCCTAGGGGGTGGAAGGACATGCGCCAAACTGCTATCCGCCTCTGGCCCAGCCGCCACTGCATTTACCCAGTGTGCTGTTAGGGAGATATAACTTCCCTGCCCGTGCTTATCGGTCCACGTATTGGTTGTGCAGGGAAGGGATGGCTCACCTGGAAAAGTAGAGGGGCTGGGAACCACGTACTGTGGGACCGCCACCGCCATAAGTTTTTTAAAAGTCTCCATCCACCTCCACCAGACAGAATGACAGCATTTCAAAGGACCAGGAATTTTGAAATCCTCGTATTCAGGGCCAGGGATCGCGGGTGGGTATGGGGTAGTGATGAACAGGAGGTGCCATATTCGATTTCGCGATATTTCCCGAATATTCGATTGAATATTCGTCATATATTTATCGAAATCTAATATTCGTCATTATTCTATATATTGCGAATGTTACTCGAATTTATATTCGCATTGCGAATTAAACTTAGAGCTGAGTTCCTAATGGTTGTAACTTGTATAGCTAGAATTGACGAATATCACAAATTCAGGAATATAGCACTATATTCTCAATCTTCGTTATATTCTAGCAACACAACCATTAGGAACCCACCCAGCTCTAAGTTTCATTCGCGAAGCGAACATATAATCGCATTGCGAATTGATCTTAGAGCTAAGTTGCTAATGGTTGTATTGCTAGAATATAACGAAGATGACGAATATCACAAATTCACGAATATAGCACTATATTCTCTATCTTCATTATATTCTAGCAACAACCATTAGGAACTCACCTCTAAGTTAATTTCGCAATGCGAACATATACTCGCATTGCAAATTAAACTTAGAGCTGGGTTCCTAATGGTTGGCTTGCTAGAATATAATGAAGATTGAGAATATAGTGCTATATTCGTGAATTCGTGATATTCGTTATATTCTAGCAATACAACCATTAGGAACCCAGCTCTAAGTTGAATTTGCAATGCGAGTAATTCAGGTTATATTAATCGCATTGTGATTATAAATTAGTCAAATTTGTGAGATCGTGATTCTCACATCCGACAGTACATTTTAGCATGGAGACGTTCCCATGCACACGGGAAGTCGGCAGAAGCGGCAACTGGCATTGACTGGAGCGGGCAGGGAGCCAGGAATCCTCCGGACAGGTAAGAACAGCTTTTGGGAAGTGGGAAGACAAGTTAGACAACCAGAAAGCAACAAGGATTAACAACTTAAAAAAAAAAATAATAATATTCGAAATAGCGAATATATAGCGCTATATTCGCAATATTCGGGAATTTGCGAAGTGACGATATTCGAAGAAAAAAAAATCGCTATTTAAATATTCGCGCTTAACACTAGTAGGGGGTACTTCTTCTTTCTATTTCTTTTTCTAATTGGGAGCTGAATGCTTCCATGGGATAGTGTGGAGATGCTTGGTGACGGTGAAATATGTGGTGGCGTTGCTGCCACATCCTCTGTTTTAGGGGTGGCAGGTGCCACTGTCACTCACTTGTGCTCAGGTTTAGAATGTTTATTTTAAATTTTTATGTATTTTATGTTATTTTAAGATATTTGCCTATCCAAATTCTCTTACCCCCATTTTGCTTCAATTTCCAGCTCTCTAGCCCTTTCCAGGAGATTTTTAGAGCCATTTTAGTGCCCCAAAGTTCGGGTCCCCATTGACTTCAATGGGGTCCGGGTTTGCGGTAAAGTTCGGGTCCCAAACCAGAATTTTTTTGTGAAGTTCGGCCGAACCTGTCGAACTCGAACTTCCAGGTGTCCGCTAAACTCTAATTATGATCTCTTGTAGCAACGTACAATCCTCATTTAAAAGTGTAAAGGAGACCATATATACATATTCTACTGCCTCTTGGTATAAATTAAATCAATGTAGGTGCCAACTTCTTCCAGTTAACGTCCCTGTGAAATTTAGAAAGTACTGTATTTTTTGCTTTATAAGATACACCTGATCATAAAATACACCTAGGTTTTGGAGGAGGAAAATAAGAAAAGTCTTCATCAGACCCCAAATTAGCCCCTCAATTTTACTTAGACCTTAGATCTGACCCCCAATCTTCATTAGACCTCGGTTCAGAACCCCCAACCTTCAAAAGACCACCCAATGAGACCCCCAATCTTACTCAGACCTCAGATCAGCATCCCTAATTAGACCCCCAATGTTTATCAGACCTCAGATCAGCATCCCTAATCAGATCCCAATCTTTATCAGACCTCAGATCAGGCTCCCTAATCATTCCCCCATCTTTATCTCTTTATCAGTCCTCAGATCAGACTCCTTATCTTCATCAGACCTCTGTTCAGACCCCAAATCTTCATCAGACCCCAAAAATTAGACCCCCCCAACTCTATCAGACCTCAGGTAAGAACCCCCATCTTTATCACACCTCAGATCAAGCTCCCTAATCAGACCCCCAATCTTTATCAGACCTAAGATTAGGGTCCCTAATCAGACCCCCAATCTTTATCAGATCTCAGATCATACTCCCTAATAAGACCCCCCAATCTTCATCAGACCTCAGAATAGACTCCCTAATCATAACCCCCAATCTTTATCAGACCTCAGATCAGCATCCCTAATCAGACCACCAATCTTTATCAGACCTCAGTTCAGGTTCCCTAATAAGACCCCCCATCTTCATGAGACCTCAGCTCAAATTCGCTAATTAGACCCCCAATCTTTATCTCGTTATCAGTCTTCAGATCATATTCCTAATCTTCATCAGACCTCAGTTCAGACCCAAAATCTTCATCGGACCCCCAAAATAGGATCCCCCAACTTTATTAGACCTCAGGTCAGAACCACCATATTTATCAGACCTCAGATCAAGCTCCCTAATCAGACCCCCAATCTTTATCAGACCTAAGATCAGGCTCCCTAATCAGACCCCCAATCTTTCAGACCTCAGATCAGACTCCCTAATCAGACCCCCAATCTTTATCAGACCTCAGATCAGGCTCCCTAATCAGACCCCCAATCTTTCAGACCTCAGATCAGACTCCCTAATCAGACCCCCAATCTTTATCAGACCTCAGATCAGGCTCCCTAATCATACCCCCATCTTTATCTTTTTATCAGTCCTCAGATCAGACTCCTAATCTTCATCAGACCTCTGTTCAGACCCCAAATCTTCATCAGACCCCCAAAATTAGACCCCCAACTCTATCAGACCTCAGGTAAGAACCCTCATCTTTATCACACCTCAGATCAAGCTCCCTAATCAGACCCCCAATGTTTATCAGACCTCAGATCAGCATCCCTAATCAGACCCCCAATCTTTATCAGACCTCAGATCAGGCTCCCTAATCAGACCCCCCCATCTTCATCAAACCTCAGATCAGACTCCGTAATCAGACCCCCAATGTTTATCAGACCTCAGATCAGACTCCCTAATCAGACCCCCAATGTTTATCAGACCTTAGATCAGCATCCCTAATCAAACCCCCCATCTTCATCAGACCTCAGATCAGACTCCCTAATCAGACCACCAATCTTTATCAGACCTCAGATCAGGCTCCCTAATCAGACCCCCCCATCTTCATCAGATCAGATTCCTAATCTTCATCAGATCTCAGTTTAGACCCCTCATCTTTATCAAACCTTAGACCAGACCCCCCCCCCCCAATCTTGATTAGACTTCAGATCAGACCCCCAATCTTTATCAGACCTCAGATCAGACTGCCCAGTCTTCATCAGACCTCAAATAAGACAGCAAACGAGCTTACCTCTCCTGCTCTGGACAGCGCCACCACTCAGCAGATTCAGCACACTCTTCATGCACTCACTGCTCTTTAGTCTTCTGCTGGCAGCACTGTGACCTGACGTTGCACATCATCTGGTCATAGTGCACACCTACGTGCGTTACATCCAGACACTGTATGCAGTCAGGGCTCAGCGCCGTGCCTGGAAGCACTCAGTAGTGTTCACTTTCCCACTTTTGGGGGGGAAAAAGTGCATCTTATAAAGCGAAAAGTATGGTTCATTCAAGAGCATTGTGAATTCTCACATGAGCTATATATGGGCTAAAATACTTAGGAATAACAATTACAGATAGGCCAACGATATCGATATTAATAATGTAAGTCAAAACTGTTACTGGCAGTTAAAACTGATCTAGATACAGTCTCTAAACTGAGGTTATCGTGGAAAGCAAACATGAACGTGGACTGTGCGTAAAATTCTATATGTATATAGATGTAAACACCTACACTTGCCAGTACATTTTCAGTTCCAAGCTATGGGGAGGAGGAAGGGGACACACGAGAGTCTCAGGAAGGATCTTTAGACGTTTTAAAGAAGGAGGACTGGGACCTCTGAATATAAAGAATTACTTAATAGCCTCTAAATTATAGATGGTTAAATGTTGGTGGGTAACAATCCAACAAAGCCCCTGTCAGGGGCGTAGCTAACGGCTCATGGGCCCTGGTGCAAGAGTTCAGCTTGGGCCCCCCTTCCCTCAGTGCTTTGTGTCTATTCTTATGCGTCACAAGGGTCTTTGGGCCCCCTCAGGCTCCTGGGCCCGGTAGCGACTGCTACCTCTGCACCCCCTATAGCTACGCCTATGCCCTGGGTGCAACTGGAAGAAGTGTCGCTACCGAAGTACTGAACAGTGAAACAACTACTGATTTTCACACTTTTGAACCTCCCAACCTGCTATGCCTGCTTGATACTGTGGCTGAAACAATCAATGCCTGTAAGGAATTTCTGCGTGTGAAGCCAAATATCAATTTCATAAGGATTCAGCTAAGTGACTTTAACCTAGCCCACTTCAATGATTTAAGGAGTGATTGGAGTAGTCAGGTATGGAGAAATATTGGGATCAGTATTTTGAAACATCTGTATGGTCCAAACGCATTCCGGATCCCAAGTTACCATATATGAATGAATGGTAAAGGGATATTGAGAAGGAATGCACATGAAAGGAATACAGTGAAAAGTTGGATTTATAAAAATACTTCTTGCATTAACCACATTGCTATGGTGAAGAAAATTCATATGCGGGCATATCTTGCCCCTATACAAATGGCGAAGATTAACCCACAAGCCTTGGAGCTTTGCTCTGGCGGTCTCCTGGTTTTCAACCTTTAAGGGTACTTTCACACTTGCGTTGGTGCGGATCCGTCTGTTTATTTGCACAGACGGATCCGCACCTATAATGCAAACGTTTGTATCCGTTCAGAACAGATCCGTTTGCATTAGTTTTAAAGAAAAATGAAAAAGTCCAAAACGGATCCGTTTTGAATTACATTGAAAGTCAATGGGGAACGGATCCGTTTTCAAATGCACCATATTGTGTTATTTAAAACGGATCCGTCCCCATTGACTTGCATTGTAATTCAAAACGGATCCGTTAGGCTCCGCATCTTCAGACGGACGCCAAAATGCTGCGAGCTGCGTTTTGGTGTCCGCCTCAAAAACAGAATAGAAGTGGAATGGAGCCGAACTGATGCATTCTGAATGGATCCTTATCCATTCAGAATGCATTGGGGCTTAACTGGTCCGTTTTGGACCGTTTGTGAGAGCCCTGAAACAGATCTCACAAACGGAATCCAAAACGCTAGTGTGAAAGTACCCTAACCCCCATATAGGGACCTGGTCTTTGCTGCAGGAGAGCCACCAGGCTACCTTTTGGAATAGTCCCGGTGTGGTTGGCAGCTGAACCATGAAGTCAGAGATACCAGTGCAAAGCACCATAGAAACAGGCTAAGCACAGAGACAGACCCAAGCTGAGGTCAGGTAGACAGGGTAGATGCAAGTCCAAGGATATCCCAGGGCAGACAGAACTAGGTTAGAATACAGGCGACGAACAGATCAAGGTCACAAGCGCTTGTTAGGTCAGACGACAGATTATAGCTCTAGTACAACACAGGGCTGGTGCAAGGATTTTTGCCAATACAAGCAAAGCTACATTTTGCCCCCCCACCCCCCACCCATGATCACATTATGACCCTCTATTGTGTCACACTTCTCCCCCCAATGGCACATCATCCCCCCCATGTCACACAGCAGTCGACAATCCGTCTGGGCTGGCCTGGGCTGGCTGTGTGAGTTACAGTCACCAACAGCTGCTCCAGTCCCTCCTGCCGCGGAGCCAGTCACACACCCCCTGAGTGCCCGCGTTGCTGTGCTGCCGCTCTGTGAGTGAGGACCGGGGCCGCATGGCACATGCAGGCTAGGGTGGGTGGCCGGGGCCGCTGTGGCGCAACTTGCCGCAAGTGATTTAAAAAAAAAAAAGTTAATTTTTTCTTCTCTGCGCCCTAAGGCAGCCGCTTGATCTGCCTTATTATAGAACCGGCCCTGCTAGTACATGTCCCAGCAGGCAGAGTGACCTGACAGATCTATAAAGATCTTTTGTAAAGGCAAGAAGTGGAACACACGGCCAAACATAAATTGCAGGCCTAATCAGCACCACACAGCCTATTACCTGTACACCGAGCACAGACCTCCCAAGTGCCCCTCTTTTAGAGGGACAGTCCCTTTGTCCCTCTTTTTGATATAAGGTACAGATTTACATTAATACATCTACAATATTGATCCAGAAAGTGTTTAGTTCATCGCTGTATATTAGAGCCTTGTATATTATTTTATTATTTGATGCAATTTGGGTTTTAGAAATTTCTATATTCAAATAATTTGTGTGCTACTGTAAAAGAAAACCATTGAAGTGTAAAGAGATGCAGGAAAAATGGATCTTTCACATAATGAACCATAAGTGTCCCTCTTTGACCATCCAAAACTTGGGAGGTATGCGAGCAAAAGAGCTAGGTAACGTCCTGGGTTCTGTAAGGTTCAGTGAATGACGGTTTATTCATTCACAGAATCCCACCCAGTCTACTAAATGCCCCCATATAGTAATTATTTCCTCTTTGTGCCACCACTAAGTGTATGCCCTCATTGTGTCCTCTTCACAGTAGTAATGCCCACATTGTTCCCCATCACAGTAGTAATGCCCACATTGGGAAACATCACAGTAGTAATGTCCACATTGTGTCCCTAAAGGTAGTAATGCCCACATTGTGCCCCTCACAGTAGTTATACTCACATTGTGCCCCTCACACTAGTAATGCCCACATCATGCCTCCTTCACAGTAGTTAACTCATATTGGGCCCCCCAAATGGAAATCAAAATCAAATCCATATTTGGTGTCATGGTGTGACCACCATTTGCCTTCTAAACAGCATCAATTCTTCTTGGTACACTTGCACACTGTTTTTAAAGGAACTCCTTTACGCTGAAGATACTTCTTAGGCCTCATGCACACGACCGTATGTGTTTTGCAGTATGCAAACCACGGATCTGCAAAACACGGAAGCTGCTCCGCATTCTGTTCCGCAATTTACGGAACGCGGCCCACCATTGTAGAATTGCCTATTCTTGTCTGCAAAACGGACAAGAATAGGACAAGAATAGAAAAGAATAGGACATGCTCTATTTTTTTTGCGGGGCCACGGAACGGAGCAACATTGAAGTGAATGGGTTCGCGCATGAGCCACAAAATATGCGGCTCAGACGCGGACCAAAACAACGACCGTGTGCATGAGGCCTTAATGACATTGGCTGTATATTTGGGGTCAAGGCTGCATAATAAATTTGGAGCCAATCGGATGCCTCCCCAATGGTACTGCATTATATATAAGTGTCTGCCTTTATTTCTCAGCATTAAGAACCCCATTAACCCTCACCCTTACCAAGATTCCATTTGCTGAATTGCAGCCCCATAATTGCAAGGAACCTCCACCATGCTTCACTGGTGTCTGTGGACACACATTATTGTACCATTCCTTTGGCAAACAAACTGCCTTCTGTTATATCCAAATATTTCAACTTTCAACTCATCAGTCCTGGGCACCTGCTGCCATTTTTCTGCACCCCAGTTTCTATGTTTTATCCATAGTTGAGTCAATTGGCCTTGTTTCCAAGTAAAATATATGCTATGGCTTTTTTTGCTGCATTTCTTTCATGAAGACCACTCTTGGCCAGACCCAAACCTGTCCGAAAAGTAGATGGGTTTACTTGGATCTCACTGGTTTCTGCCAGTTCTAAGCTGATGGCACTGTCGGACATCTTCTGATTTCGAAGTGGAAAAAAGCGTGATGTATCTTTTTCTTTTGCTGACTACTACATGTACAGTCCTCTAAATTGCCTGTTTCTTTGTATTTCTTCAAAGGAGCTACAGAGCTATAAGATGCATTGATTTTTGCGGGGCAACATGTACTTTTCATTCATTTTTTGTATAATTTTGGGGTAAATAACACTTTTTGATTGCTTTTTATTAGTTTTTTGGTGGCAAATAAGCAAAACAACAATTATGGCATTTTTTTACAGCGTTCACCATATGGGAAAAATTACATGATAAATGTGTAGTGGGGGTCATTACGGATATAGCGATACTAGTCGCAGAAGGGGACTTTAATAGGCAATCTTTTGATTACTTCTATAATACAGGTACTGCCAGTGGCGTAACTAGAGTTCTAAGGGCCCCCCGCCCCCCCCCCCAAAACCCCTTTCCACTATAGGTTTGAATGCGTTGTAATAGAATATTAAATAGAAGAGGTAGGTGTTTAATTTTTGTTATTAATTTTATTTTTATTATATATACATTTTGCCCCCTCTGTATATATTCCATTTTGCCCACTCTGTATACATATCCATTTGTCCCCTGTGTATATATTTCATTTTTTGCCCCCTCTGTATATATATATCCATTTGCCCCCTGTGTATATATTCCATTTTTTGCCCGCTCTGTATATATTTCATTTTTTGCGTTTTGGCCCTATATTACATGATCGGGTCCCTATGAAGGATTTCCTGCCAGTGCCGTGACGGCTTGCCACTGTGCCGCACTGCCAGGTTCCCCCCTGTGAGTATGAAGCCGGTGATGTGTGCACATTTACACATACAAAAAAAAAAATACTTACCTACTCTGAAACTGTTCCGCTCTCGCAGTCTTGTTCTCGCACAATGCCGCCATCTGGCGTGCGCCGCGGGCCCGCGTCATCCTGCGAGACCCGCCGGCGCTGAGGTCACAGGTCTGTCTCATTCATCACAGCAAGAATGGCGCAGCGCTGGATGGGTGAGGGCGGGGCCGGGGGTGGTGGTTAGCAGGGCAGGGAGTAACTAATCTGCGCAGTGCTGCACCACCGGCCAGGAACAGAGGCCGGGGCCCCCGGGCCCTACCATACTGGCCATTAAACCATAAAAAATTTAAATCAGTTGCGGCAGGATGGGGGTCACATTATGGAAAAAAATAATTTTTTAAAAAGTTTTTATTTTGTTAAGTATTAAAACACAAGAAAAAACTATATAAATGTGGTATCACTGAAATCATACTGACCCAGAGAATGAAGGGTACAGGACATTTTTACTGCATAGGGACTGCCATAAAAACGAAACCCATAAAACTATAGCTGAATTGCTTTTTTCCCCCCAGTTCCATCCCATTTGTATTTTTTTTTCCAGCTTCCCACTACATTGTATGCAATATTACATTAGAAAGAATAAGCCCTCATATGGCTCTGTGAATGGAAAAATAAAAAGGTTATGGCTTTGGGAATGTAGGGACTGAAAAATGCAATAATGGAAAATCACTGAGTCATGAAGGGGTTAAACTTCCTACACAGCTGTTTCTGTTTCAGTTAATGACTTTCAACCTACATATAAAAATGATCATTGTCATCTGTTTGGTACAATCCTGCCTATAATCCTACAAAATCCCTGACTTCATGCAAGTGTACCTAGATGACTTGATGTCATAAAAGGCAAAGGATGGTCACACCAAATATTGACTTGATTCAGATTTCTCTTATGTCCATTAACTTTGCATTTTTGATTGATTGATTAAAATTGAAAAAAAAAAAAAAACTAACACTTCTATTTTGGAAAGCATTCTTACTTTGTAGCATTTTTCAACATCTGCCCAAAACCTTTACACAGTACAGTATATGTAACGTGTATCATTTGTGTTCAGTAAGAATCCAAGGTGTGAATGAAATGTATAATGAATGTGCACAGGAGGGCACCTGTTTTTGGGTGTATTTTATGAATTCTGGGCTTACTTTTCGCTCTAATTGTATTTACTGTTGCTTTTTCGCCTTGTATTTGATGTTGCATAGTATTGGCGTATGCCTTCGTTTCCTGTCTATCAGTGAGTTCTCCCCCTGTACTACCGACGCTCTGAGTAATGGGAGCGATGCCTGAACAAGCGGTAAGCGCTCACTACAAGCAATGCAGGGAGGCAGGGGATGCTCCTCTACTGTATATAGGTACAGTTATAGTATATTACTGTACCTATGGACAGTAGAAGAGCTTATTATTCTGTATCAATCCACTATTATATGAGGGAGCAGAAACCAGCTCCCAACCCATCTCCTTAAGGATACATGCACACGACCGTATGTGTTTTACATCCGTATGCCATCGTTTTTTTTTTTGCAGATCCATTGTAACAATGCCTAAGGCCTCTTTCACATGACTGTATGGTTTTGTGGTCCGCAAAAAATGGATCTCATCCATGTGCATTCCGTTTTGAATGGGACAGTTCTATTGGGACGAGCGATAGCAGCAACGATCACTCATCCCCATACTGTGGAGGTAATCGCTGCATGTAAATGCAGCTCTTCACCTCCACTTAACAAGTAGCTGATTGTAAGAAAGGAACGCTTCCTTCTTGACAATCGGCTGATCCTCGCAACATCTAAGTGCTGCTTTAAACACACAAAACTCCTCCGAATCCTGTGAAACATGAAGAAAACTTGTAGGTGGCCTTGAGCACTCTTAGTTCCAAATTGCCTTGCAGTGAAGGGGGGTGCATGGATGGGGAGAGGTCTGGGGTTTGTATTTATTTAGAAGATGTGATCCGGGGGTGGGGTGGTCTGTATTTAGAAAAAAGATCTCTCCAAAACGTTAAGCCCTTACATTCCCAGGTAAGCTTCTGATGTATGAGATGTGACCAGTAGATGGCAATATAGTGCTAAACCAGCCATCCATTACTTCATTATACAGCTTGGATAACCTAAAAGAGTTGATTAGTTTCTTTAAAAAGTAATAAAAACATCAGGTCGCATGCCAGACGCTTGTAAGAGAGGACAGGGGCACCACCAATGCGATCACACTGGATTAGCAAGGATTGAAGAGGTGGCAAGTGGGTTTTTATTTTGTTTTAGAGCATTTACTCCATAAAGAGCATGGGTAAAATCAGTACTTTATGTACCATATCAGGTGCACAATATATAAACACATAGGGGGACATTTATCGAGTGTTTTTAACCACCTCAGCCCCCCTAGCGTAAACACCCTTAATGACCAGGCCACTTTTTACAATTCTGCACTACACTACTTTCACCGTTTATTGCTCCGTCATACAACTTACCACCCAAATGAATTTTACCTCCTTTTCTTCTCACTAATAGAGCTTTCATTTGGTGGTATTTCATTGTTGCTGACATTTTTACTTTTTTTGCTATTAATAAAAAATGACCGAAATTTTTGCAAAAAAATGACATTTTTTGCTTTCTGTTGTAATTTTTATTTTTATTTTTTAAACTACATTTCTATATAAATTTTTCTCTAAATTTATTGTTCTACATATCTTTGATATAAAAAAAAATGCAACAAGTGTATTTTTATTGGTTTGGGTAAAAGTTTTAGCGTTTACAACCTATGGTGCAAAAAAGTGAATTTCTGCATTTTGAAGCAGCTCTGACTTTCTGAGCACCTGTCATGTTTCTTCAGGTGCTAGAATGTCAGGAAAGTATAAATACCCCCCAAATCACACCATTTTAGAAAGAAGACACCCCAAAGTATTCGAGGAGGGGCATGGTGAGTTCATGTATGATTTCATTTTTTTTCACAAGTTAGCGGAAAGTGACACTTTCTGAGGAAAAAAAAATGATAATAAAGTTTCCATTTCTGCTAACTTCTGGCAAAAAAAAATAAAAAATCTCCCACAGACTCACTATGCCCCTCAGTGAATACCTTGGGGTGTCTACTTTCCGAAATGGGGTCATTTGTGGGGTGTGTTTACTGTTCTGGCATTTTGGGCGGGGCTAAATTGTGAGCAACCCTGTAAAACCTAAAGGTACTCGTTGGACTTTACGCCCCTTTACGCACCTAGGCTGCAAAAAAGTGGCACACATGTAGTATCGCCGTACTCAGAAGAAGTAGGGCAATGTGTTTTGGGGTATATTTTTACATATACCCATTCTGGGTGAGAGAAATGTCTCTGTAAATTGTCAACTTTGTATAAAAAAAATTAAAAAGTTGTCATTTACAGAGATATTTCTCTCACCCAGCATGGGTATATGTAAAAATACACCCCAAAACACATTGCCCTACTTCTCCCGAGTACGGCGATACCACATGCGTGACACTTTTTTGCAGCCTGGGTGCGCAAAGGGGCCCAAATTCCAATGAGTACCTTTAGGATTTCACAGGGCATTTTTACGCATTTGGATTCCAGACTTCTTCTCACGTATTACGGGCCCCTAAAATTCCAGGGCAGTATAAATACCCCACAAGTGACCCCATTTTAGAAAGAAGACACCCCAAGGTATTCCGTGAGGGTTATGGTGAGTTCATCTAAAATTTTATTTTTTGTCACAAGTTAGTGGAATATGAGACTTTGTAAGAAAAAAAAAAGCCAATTTCCGCTAACTTGTGCCAAAAAAGAAATCTTCTATGAACTCGCCATGCCCCTCACGGAATACCTCGGGGTGTTTTCTTTCCAAAATGGGGTCACATGTGGGGTATTTATACTGCCCTGGCATTTTAGGGGTCCTAAAGCGTGAGAAGAAGTCTGGAATCCAAATGTGTAAAAATGCCCTCCTAAAAGGTACTCATTGGAATTAGGGTTACATGGTTAAAACAGCCTTCCTTCCCTTACATCCAGTAGCGTAACTAGAAATGTTACAAGACTGGGAGACAAGAGTTCACTCTTCACGCCGATTAAGTTGCTCTCTCCCCAAAGAGAGATAGTACTCCCCAAATCCTTACCCACAAGGGAACACCCCCAACACACAGTGCTAGTAGAACAAAAAAGAGGTGCAAGCTGCTCTAGAAATGGGATGGCAAATTTCGGTGATATAGGCAGTGTAATGTCATCATTCCACAGGAACCAGGCTAGATCTGGCCTGCATCACTAAATGACAGTAGGGGAATGGGGAGAGGAAAGTATTATTTTATCGTTCCATTATGCATAGCAGCTGTGGCACTTATTTACACTATATGTAGTACTACTGTTTTTTTTGCCGCAGTATGTGACTGAAAATGTGGGAATGTGTAAAAGTCAGGAGTAAAAAGATATCTAAGTAGTAAACAGAGATTACTGTGCGTGATTTTACTTGCACTGTATTATTCCATAGAACTTTGCCCTATGGATTCATGTGTACAGTGATCCCTCAAGATACAATGGCCTCAGGATACAATATTTTTTAACATACAATGGTCTTTTCTGACCCATCGTAAGTTGAAACCAAGATACAATTCCTCAGACTCAGGGCCAACCAATTAAGGCCACTTCTCTGGTAAAATATCTGGAATTAGTTGCTATTTAGCAGCTATTCCTAACTGTTCTATGTAAGGACTTGTCTCATCTCTCTTAATTTTCTGCTTATTTATCTTAAATCTTCATTTTCTCTTATCTTGGATGACATTTTTGGGCTTTGGAACCAATTACTCAACTTACAATGATTTCAACATACAATAGTCGTCAACCAATTAATATTGTATCTTGAGGGACCACTGTACATGAAATTTAAAAAATTCCACCTGAGTTGGATTTTTATTGGAATTACTACAGAAATCCAACTGTAGTCCCTGCACAAAATTTTACAGTAGGGACTATGCATTCCAGTAGGTAGCATTCTCCAGGCCCAGATTAATTTATAAAACTGTCAGATTGTGGTGTCTTCACTTCAGAGAACACGTTTCCTCTGCTCCAGGGTTGAATGACCGTGTGCTTTACACCACTCAAGGTGATGGGGGATTTTTATGCACCGCACTCTGACACTGTGTGGCCTATCGTCTTGTTGTTACTTAGATGCTTCCACTTCACAATAACAGCACTTACAGAAGACCATGGCAGATGTTCAAAAAGTTCAGCAACTGACTCTTGGCAAAGTTGGCATAAAGGGACAATGTTAAAAAATCTTTGGGGTACACAAAAGCAGTTTTAGGGCGTACAAAAGTTGTAAATGTCTTCAATTGGACCTCTTATTGAGACTAGTTTATGAAACGCCATCCTGTAGTAAAAGTGCCCCTTCGAGCTCATCAGCATGGCCCATACTATCGTTGTTTGTTTAGGGACATTGCATGGCTGTGTGCTTGAGTTTATGCACCTACTGTATTTGCAACCAAAGATCGTTGTGCAACAGTGCAGCCATTGAACTGAGTGAGGTTGCAGCATGACTTGCAAGCTGCCCCAACTGTGACCCTAGAATCTCAAAAAATCTAGTAGTGTTGGATTTTTTGCGATTCTGGTGTTGCGACACACTGTGACCTCATTCAGTTCAGTGGCTGCACCACTAGACAACAATCTTTGGTCATGCCAGGGGTTTCATGGCCAGGATTGCTGTGTAGCCTCAGCCTTATGTCTCAATCACACATAAGTGATTTCTTTAGCAAATTTTGAGCCAAAACCAGAACAGGTGCAGTTATTTCCCTTATATCTTATGTGTTTGGAGTCTCTTATCCTGGTTTTTGCTCATAATCACTGGCCAAAACACTGAAGTGAATGAGGCTTTAATGGGGTTTTTCTGGGACTCCTACATTGATGGCCTATCCTCAGGATAGGTCATCAATATCTGATTGGTGGGGGTCTGATTGGTCAGCCAAAACCAGAACAGGTGCAGTTATTTCCCTTATATCTTATGTGTTTGGAGTCTCTTATCCTGGTTTTTGCTCATAATCACTGGCCAAAACACTGAAGTGAATGAGGCTTTAATGGGGTTTTTCTGGGACTCCTACATTGATGGCCTATCCTCAGGATAGGTCATCAATATCTGATTGGTGGGGGTCATTGTATAGCTGTACAATGTATAGCGGCTGTGCTTAGTATTGCAGGTCAAGACCATTGACATGACTAGAAATGAACTAGGCCATGTGTCCAATAAATGTGACTTCACTGACCTAAGAGGATGCCATAGCCCTCACTGGAGCACCATGGCCTCTTCAAAGAGCTGATTGTGGTGTGCCAGTAGACAGACCCCCACTAATCAGATATTGATGACCTTCCCTAAGGATAGGAAGAGAAGAGACCGGCACTCGCTTTTAGATAATCTTGCTGTGATTTATTGTCACATTCCAGTGACGCGTTTCGGCATACAATCTGCCTCTGTCAAACAGTTGACAAAGGCAGTTGCAGTTTGACAAAAGCAGATTGTTGCTGAAACGCGTCACTGGAATGTGACAATAAATCACAGCAAGATTATCTTAAAGAGAGTGCCGGTCTCTTCTCTTCTTATCTTTATGGGACGCCTGCCCTGAGACGCGCACCGCTGCTCTACTTCACTGCAGTGCCGATCGACATATTGTATCACTTCCCTTAGGATAGGTCATCAATATATTAATCATTAAAAACCCCATTTAAACTCAATAAATATGATGTGTCCAGAGGTTTTTGACCATACTGTATGTGTATTGTAGCTACAATCATACAGGTAAAACATTAGATTCTTCTCTACCTAGCTATAAATCTCAATTACAGTATAACAATAATACTAATAATTTTGATCATAAATAATTGATACATGCAAGTCTACGGTCTAATAAATCTCCATTTGATATTTTTAGTACAGTGAAAGAGTGAAAACTCACTGAGGAGCCCTAACTAGATATCAAGAGCATTCAGATTGAGGGCTCTACTGTATGCATGTGTATGTTCTGAGCTCTGGTGTGCCACTCAGCACTTTTTGAGGGCCTAGGAATCAGCAAAATCCTTTGAAAGCAAGCTGTCGACGATTACCTCATACTGCATAGCAGTGAACATATGTCTAGAGCTCAGTCGAGATGACAGACTGACTTAAAGGTTGCAGAATGGAATAGAAGGAAACATTTCCAGTCTATTGTCATGTTATTTTCCTGCAATGTACTGAAAGTAGAGAGTGACTTAATTCATAAGGGACAGAGTGTAAAAGAAGAGGATTACCAGGAATGGTGCCTTCAGCTCAAGGAAGAAATACAAGGTGACCCTATGTTCCCATGCTTGCAGAGAGATGAATGGGTCGACTCCACACTATCAGTCAGTGTTGATTACTAGAAAGCCACTTTTGGGGTCTAGTGGAAGCATCCTATGAACAGAGCAGTTTCTCTGAGGAGAAGGTCTCTGTATCCCTACCACCACCATTAAACCAGCTGGCCTTGCCCTTGACCACATGGCTAGACTGGAAGCAATGTTCTGAGTATGATGTAAGGTGAGCTCTAAAGCCAGGATCCAACAGACTTTGGATTGCGGACTGGATCACTCGTCATCTAAAAATATTGCCTGTCCTAATGCCAGCATCTTCTCCTTGGATATCTCTAATCCTTGGAGATCTCTTTTGTAGTTCGTGTTGCCAGCTGGGAAAAATTTGCTTGTTTGTATGTTATCTGGTATTTCTCTTTGAGCACTAGAGTCACGATGGCCCCTCTTTCATCCAGTGTCCTCTCTGTCTAACCACGTCTAACGTTTTTAGCTGTACTATATCTCTAAAAGAGAAAGTATAAAACTAAATTAAATAATCCTCAAACATTTTATTTAGAAATATAGTTAAAGCATAGTGCCAGGATGTACTATGGGAAAAAGACAAGCTGGTGACGTGATGCTCTGGTCAATGTTCTGCTGCGAACCTTGGGTCCTGGCATTTATGTGGATGTTACTTTGACACGTACCACATACTCAAACATTGTTGCAGGCTAAGTACACCATTTCATGGCAACTGTATTTCCTAATAGCGGTGTGCTCTTTCAGCAGGATAACGTGTCTTATACTGCAAAAACTGTTCAGGAATGGTGTGTGGAACATGACAAAGGGATGAAGGTGTTCAAATCAGAGAGAGATGGGATGTGCTAGAAAAGCCATCCCAAGGAAGGCCCCACTTCACAACTTACAGGACTTAAAGGGGCTTTCTGCTTTTCCTATATTGATGACCTCTCCTCTGGATAGGTCATCAATATCAGATCATCAGGGGTCTGACTACCAGCACCCCGGCAATCAGCTGTAGATGTAACTACAATTGCTCTGAAACATTCAAGTCAATGTGACAAAGGAGCTGTAATTACACTGCTGCAATGTCAGCGATAACAATGAAAAGAATACAGAACTCACAGGAGCTCTGCATTGTCTTCATACAGCTGATCCATGGGGATGCTGGGAGTCGGACCCCCACCCATCTGATAAGGATAGGTCATCAATATGGGGAAAGCAGAAAACCCCTTTAAAGGATCTGCTGCTAACATCTGGGTGTCAGATACCACAAGACACCTTATGGAGTCCACATGTTCATGGGTCATAACTGTTTTGGCTGCACAATGGGGACCTACATCATATTAGTCAAGTGGTTTTAGGAGTCTGAAAAATATTTCATTCATTGTGAGTAACTGCTGGGTGGGGAAGCTTCAAGGTCAATTTGATATGTCATCACTTTCTGATCTGTGTGCGGTAGACTGCTGGGACTCGTCTCAATCCAGAGAATGGGGCTAAGGGGCTGCTTTTCCCTGCAGAATAGTGTTCCCGGCCACCAATGGTGCGGGGAACTGCAGCACAAGCCCATTCAATTGAATGCCATCACTGTATATGTTGTCTGGCAGCAGCTTTCTCCCCATTCAGAACATATGCAAGCTTGGCCAGATCGAGTTAGTGGCAGGCATACTGTAGCTGTTCAAGCACTGTCTTGGACCCACACAGACGTTTAACATCAAGGGAACCTCCAAACTACCATCAGGCAGAATCCTTAGCTACAGGGAGTGCTCCAAGGGAATATAGGATACTCCTCCTTCACTGCACCGACCCTAGGGAGCGATCGCCAGAGGGAGTACACTGTGAAGCATCACCATCAGGCCCAATACCACTCCCATCCTCTGCTCCAGCTCCTCAGGGGTTCACTGCATTCACCATCATGAAAAGCAGCCATTCCCCAAAAAATCACCTTGTGCCATTGATGCATTTTGATTTTGGATGGGCCAGCCATTCGGACATTAAGACACCACCATGATGACGTGTCAACGTGAATTACAACTACACACACCTTTATCTAAAAACACAATTTATTGAGGAGTCCCACATTAAATTCTCCTCCCTCAGTTCGGGATTTTGGAGAATACAAAGCACAAAACGGACATACATTATTCCAGTTGTGAAAATGCTGCTTCATTTTTTTTCTTCTTTTATCTATAACATGTAGTTCAAAAGATAGGGAGACCACTTTTAATGACATTTTATACATGTGGTGTTACATATGTGATGCATACATTCTCCTAGACAGCATGAGTATATCTGACACAGCTCCCAGAGAAACACTGTCCATAAACATTTATTCTAGTATCAGTGGTCAAAGTGCCATAACGAAAAAAAAAAAAAGCAGTTGTACAGTGCCGGCTTATTGCAAGAGAGCACTGTATTAGGTCCGTGCTCTGTTCTCCTAAATGCACACACACACACATACACAATTAAAAAGGCTGGTCGTTTCTCCTTTGCTGGCGGGACCAGAGTAGCGCTTTCATCCGCCCACACCGCCAGCAAAGAGTTGGAACAAGAACAAGTGAGACGGCATTACACAGGAGACTGATTTGCAACCCGTATGTATTCAGAGGGAGATATTTCATCTCTAGAAGTAGATAAGGATAGCGCACACTCAAATGTCCTGCTACAATAAAGGTCCATTCAAGGACTGCAAAAGTTCACCAAGCTCTTCACCACACATCATCTTCTTGGTAACGTAAAGGCTTAAATGAGATACAAAAAGGCTACTGAATATGCCACAGGCATATAAATGATCCCCTCGCTCCGTTATTTGGGCCAAATCAGAGTCAAGTCCTTAAAGACGCTTCATATCAATGAACTGCATGCTCTTGTATTGCTGCAAAGTGTTCCGCTTCTTTTGCCAAGAACAGACCTCACCCCCACTCTTTGGCAGTTACCCAGCAGCGTGCTTTGTGATGCAGTACCATGCATGAAGGCGCGGTAAATACTGTCAAGTTTCAGGTCAGCTTATGCTCGCACTGTCATTGCACATTGAGAATAATAGCATTGGCTGCATTCAGTGGCTTCACCTGTAATATTCTCCTTCTTGATGGACATGTTAGTTACTTGCTATATAACTGGTATTACTTATGGATCCTTATGATCTACTAAGACTATAAACAATGAAGACTGATTATGTATTACCCCGCTCGACTGTCCCGGCACCATTATTTTTTTGGTCTTCAAAAAACCCTTTAACCAAGGACTGCCAAACGCAACATAGTATAGGACTTATTCTTCAGCACAGTCAGAGGATATGCTAACTGGCAGAAATGATATGGGGGTCTTATATAGTATTTTATTAATCAATGCTTCACGTGGACTATCATGGATAAATACTGATCAGGTTAGTGTCAATGGTTAACCAAAGGAACATCCAATATGTATTTTATTTGGTATCAGTTACCAACGATCCACCAGTCTCTTGCATCTATGTGCTAGTCGTTTAGGTTCCATCCACACTTCATTTCCTCTGCACCTTTGATGTAGGCGCTGGAAAACCACCAATTTGAACATACCCATAGGCTACCATTATAGAGTGCTCGTTTGGCCTCCATTGGGCAGTATGTAGTGGCGATACCATTTTTTACAGTATAGAATAATGCAACAGACTGCAGTATTCCTACAAAGGCATTCATGTTTTTTTTTGTTTTTTTTAACATGGCAACTATTGGTTACGGAAGGCTAGACAACCCCTATCGTGCAGACCTGTGCCCCTGAACATAAAAAAAGCAGACTTACCTGCCCGCGGTTCCTGCTGCTGCTACATTCCCGCAGGACCAGAAAGTGGCCAAGTCCCCTGACCTCTGCGGCAATCACAGGCCTTAGTGGTCACATCGGCTTGAGTGTTGGGTCACAACTGTGAGGTACCATACAAGCCAATGTGACGGAGGAGGCCTGTGATTGGCCAAAGTAGTCACTGGACCAAGAGGTGGCTGGGACTGATAGCGGCAGGACTGCGGGCAAGCAAGTCTACTTTATGTTCATATGTTCAGGGGCACAAACTGGTACAATGAGGGCTGTTGGCTCCAAGCCCAGACTCTCCCCCTTTCTTCAAGCATATATATTTGATGATTTCCTTGGGTAGATTTCAAACCTCGGACAGGCAAAATGCAGTGTGAAAACCACCTTAGCTGCATGATTTAGGTTAGAGTCTTGGTTTAAAGGTATATAGAAGAGACAGGGTGGCTGGCTACGGTCTTTGTTAATGAAACCCAGGGCACCAATTATTTAGAAAGGAACAGATACTAACTTAGGTGTTCTGAATCCTTCATGGGATTAATGGAACTAGTATAGAATACAATGGAATGTAAAAAGGAAGAAATAAGTCACGCTCCACAAAAGGGAGCTCACAATCTACCCATCCTACACAGATTACATGTAGACGGGGTAAACGCAATATACGGATTCCCCCAAACGATGCCCTCATCTCTACAAGTGCAATGGAGAATTAAAGACTTTAAAAGCAAAGGTCCCACATAGGATCAATAGGAATAAATATAACCCATTCTACCTTTAGAAATGGTGCTGATTATAAGTAGAGAACCACCCTATGTAACAAGGAAAAAGATCTATTCACCATATACCTGGAAAGGTTCTTCCTAAACTCATCAATCATTTTAATCCGTTTCTGAGGAATCGCCATTGGAATGTCTCTTAAAACTGATCCATTTCCCAAATTTTAAAGAGACAGAAATCTGCAGATTATGTGCCCTCCTATCTGACTGTGACATTTGCGCCCTTCTCATGCATGTACATGAAGAGCTTTTCTGCCGCAAGCTTCTTAGATATGTGCTATGATGTACATAACATACACAATACTGATAGTTACTGGAAAGGATTCAGAGTGAAGACATTAACTGAAAGCATTCATTGTTAAGACTGGCTTAGTGTTCTAGTTTAGTAAGTCAGGAAATGCTTGCTTAGAAATACAGTAGCCCTTTGTGAACAAACGAGAAGAACAACCAACCAATCGATGTTGACAGCAGTGGATATTTCATTGAGACAGCTTAGAGTTGCCAGCAGATGTGCCACTACTTGTCAAGACTCGAACACGTTAATCCTACATGGGACCAGTGAAAAAAAATAAACTCTTCTTTCCATTTGGTCCTGGGCCCATACATTTCCCCTCTCAGCCTTTAGTTTAGGGCTCTTACTTCCATCAGCTTCCACATTCGACTCAACAGAAGTCCATATGTACACGTTGAAGATTTCTAGCATAGAATTCACAGTGGTGGCCCTAAGTCACCTGAATCACACCGGACAAGACTTGTCAGGTGGCTGCTGACCAGATGTTGATCCAACACTACCAGCTGCAGGGGGATTGGATTTAGGGAACATAGATGGCTTGGGACGGGTAGCTGGGGGCCTTGAGGGTGGTAGGCGTACGGATTTAGCGGTACGGAACGAGCAAGGGATGTCGCTGGCGGAACTAGAGCTTCGCTGAAAACCAGGTTCTTGGTCCCGCAGGGACTGAGCATGAAGAGGGCTAGAAGGCTCAGAATTAGGAGCAGCCACAGGTGAAATCTTTAGGGGCTCTAGGGTGTCCAGCACCACATCGGGGGCATGTTTTGCACTGCTTTGGCGCTCAAGCTCCCGTAGCTCATTCAGCGCAGAGTTCATTGTTGCCTCAATGTCCTGAAAATACATAAAATAAAAGATTAAAATAAAGAAATAAACATTTAGATTTTTTTTCTCCTTGTAAAAACATACATGTAGAAACTTTATTAAATTGTACTTAATTTAACTGAACTTAGATTTAATTAATGTGATTTTTTTTTTTTTCATGAACGGAATTTTTTTAAAAATAATTTTGTAAAATATATAGAGAATTTAAAAAGAATTACTAGAAATGTTGCTCTGCTTAACAAAGCTGCTTTCCTGTATCCCACAAGATCCAGTCTATAAAGATCATGTTCATCGACAATCTTTGTTTCTAGAGGTTTTTCCACAATGGACAGTTATCACCTATCCACATGATAGATGGCAAATGTCTGATCACTAGGTGCCCTACTGCTGGGATCCCAACAGGGCTTCCAAGCCGTAGTAAAAACTCCATATCGAAGAATGGCCGTGCTGTGGACTCTGCTTATTACTGTTAGAGGTTTTGTAATATACCACAGCTACAAACTGAACTACAATGAGGCTAATCAGCATGCCAACCTGTGGTAGAAATCAGAGATACATTGTGAACATTCATATCATAACTCGTATTATGCTGAAACACAAAAAAGGTTATTGACTGTATAATACAAATGTATTCAGTTTTACCATATAATTTTTCTGTTAGTCTCCCATGTTTCTTATAAAAGGACACTTCCATCAGAAAAGGTTATCTTTTAAGTTAATATTCATAGAAAACCTTTTATTTTTATTTTTTTAGAATGTCTGGCAGTTTTCTTCTTTATTTCAGCAGTACTATGCCACTGAAAATTAAATACTGTCCTATAAAACCACACAGATAAGAAATCACCAACTTCACTGGCGCTGATTACTGCCACTAGCTGCAATATCGCTGTATGGCCGTATCCATACAAAATCTCCACAAACACTGCAAATCACTATAGATATCGCGCTCACCCTGCACTGTTGTGTCCCGTTTCCCTGCTTGGTAGGAAGGATACTATCTGTATCTGCGAATACCGGTGGTGTTTGTGCCTACCTTCTTGCCCTCGCTTTAAGCATTATCCTTCTTTCCCTATAGCAGGTTGTATAGCTGGGTATTCCAAGTGCTGGGTGTTTGTATTCCACTGGGAGCGTGCTCCAGCCAGTAGCACTGTGCTCCAACTTTCCTGTGCTCGCGCCCCGTACAGGAGCGAGTGACGTCACTCTCCTAGAGCTACGAGTTAATGGTGGAGGCAAAAAACAGCCCCTAACCAATGCGTTTCAAACGATATGCGTCGTTCTTCCTCAGGGCATCCAAGTGCTGGGCGTTTGTAATACCCAGCTATACAACCTGCTATATAAAAAAAAAAGTATAATACTGAAAGCGAGGGCAAGAAGGTAGGCACAAACACCACCGGTATTCGCAGATACAAATGGTATCCTACCAAGCAGGGAAACCGAACACAACAGTACAGGGTGAGCGCGATATCTATAGTGATTTGCACTGTCCTATAAAAGTCAACACCAATGGGAAGATCTCCTATTTAGATAGGTAAGCCATTATTAGTTTATTGCTGCTGTGGGGAGAAGTTATCTGAAGGATAATCCTTGTGATAATAGTAGATGTGACATTGGGATAACAGTACAACAGCTCTATTCTTTTGATAATCCTATACAGAGATGTCCACAGAAAAGCATTGCATTGATTAGTATAATGTGTGATGTTCTAATTGAGTCACTTCAGGGCGACTGTCTCTGGCGAGAATGATGGTCTGACTGAAGGAGTTAAAGAGGTTGTGCAGCGATTTATATTGCTGACCTATATTCATCATAGGTAATCAATACCTGATCGCTGGAGCTCCGAAACCCAACACTCCCACCAATCAACTGTTTGAAGAGGAGAAGAGGCAGCGCTCCATGTGAGCACCGCTTCCTGTTTATTACACTGCACTTCGCCTCGTCTTTGTCTTCAGTTGAATGGAGCAAGTACTTGTAATTACACTACGCCGGAGACGATGCGCAGTGTAATGACCAGGAAGCACTGCCTCCTCTTCAAACAGCTGACCCCCGCACCACCACCGATCAGATATCGGCGACCTATCCTGAGGATAGTTCATCAATGTAAATTGCTGCACAACCCCTTTAAGAAAGACTATTTGCTGTGCTAAACGTTCAAACAAAAGTTAAGATAAAGCTCCAGGAGAGCAAGTAGAATACAAAAGGTGACTTTAAAAAATGGTACCCGGAAAAGCATCCAAAAAATACATAGAACACTGACATACAGGTTCTTAAAGAGGTTGTCCAATTTTTTATATTTATGACTTATCCCCAGGAGGAGTCATCAATATCAGATTGGCAGAGGCCTGACTCCCGTTACCCCCGCCGATTAGCTGTTTGAAGAGACTGCAGTGCAGAGAGGTGCATTTTCTTCACTGTTTACCTGCTCGCCATTGACAAGCAGCGGTACCATGTAATTACAACTCCGCTGTCCTCATGCACTTGAACAGGATGGAGTGTAACTATAACTGCTCCTTCCCATTCAAGTGAATGAGACAAAGGAGCTATAATTACATTGCTCACTGCTGCAATGCTGATAGCGAGCAGGTAAACAGTGAATAAGAGTGCTGCAGTCTCTTCAAACAGCTGATCGACAGGGGTGCTGGCTGCTGCCCCACCGATTGGATATTGACAACCTATCCTGAGGGTAGGTCAATAATATTGACCTATCCTCAGGATAGGTTATCAATATCCGGTCCTATCCTGAGGATAGGTCAATAATATTGGAAAACGGGCAACCCGTTTAATATGTGACCAAAAACAATTGATGGGTTGTCTCCCTCTGCTTGGAGTCCTTCAATAGGAACCTTCAGCTCACGCCATTGTAGTTTATGGACGTTGTGAAATGCTAGGCTATAATCTTCAATGGGAAGTTGATGGAAGTTCTTCCATATATTCTAGTCCAGAAGAACTTTTATTATGAGCAGTACAATGTACTGCCTGTCACCTGCCCACTGGACAAAAAATGAAGTAACATACACAGAATAAAACAAGCAAATTCAGAGTACTAAAAATCAATGAGATAAGACAATGCTACGGCCCCTGGTATGAAACTTAATGGGTTAAGAAAACATGTTAATTAATCTTTGTGAGAACAAGTCCTATAACTATGGCCTAAGACTATTCAAGTAACTTAGCCAAGCATGAAACAGGTTCTGAGAACTGGTTTGGTCACCGCTATTTTGTAACCCTCCTTGAACTCACTGTAGGCTGGATTACCATTACCAGGAACAAAGCAGCAACTCAAGTGGAGACTGAATAATAATAGTAACCTGAGCAATAACTTCAGGGTCCAGCGGGCGGTGATTATTGAAGCTTTTAGACCTGCTGGCGGCCATTGCTTTGCGTATCTGAGGACTGTCCATCCTGTTCTTAAGAGATGAGTGTCGGCTGATGCTGCTGACTGTGCCATGTCCACTGATGGAGCAGCGATCTGGAGCTTCTCTGCAGAACGTCTGGCTCATGACAGGCTGAGATGTTGGCCGTACAGTTGCTCCTGGTGATGCTGGTTCTGAAGTGTCGGAGCTGGAGACACTGTCACTCTGTCTAAATGGTCTCCGGATGCTGCCAGACTCTGGTCTTTTCCTCTGCCTGAAAAGGAGAAACACCCTTTTATACAAGTCATAACAGCAAATTTTCTGTAACCTACGCAGGTTGGTCTCCATGTGAAGGCCTTGTTCTTCTCTGATGTGCAGCCACAAATGATATATTAGGGAACTATGTTCAGACCTCCAGCCCAGAGTTCAATGGAACCACCAAAATAAGTGAACAGTTTATGATAGCCTGGATTTTGTTTAGGTGGACGACAAACAGACCCAGATGGATCAAACCACTTTATACTGCACATAGAAACTCATACTTGCCAACATTTTTATGACCAAAATTGGAGGCATTTAAAGGAAATCTGTCCCCCCGATTGTGGACTATTATCTATTGTAATACATAAGTAGTCCTGTAGATAAGGAGTCCAGATAACTATTTCTTTTTTTGTTTCCTACTGCCCCTCGTCCCCCTACTGTCAGCTTTCAAAGATGCGCAGAAATACTCATGTTGGAAGTCTGGACTAACGGAGAGGACTCATGTGCACATGCACAGCAGTCCTGACAGTGTATTTCAACGCAGTTTTGAGCGCTGACTGTGGGGTACAGTAGGATCCACATCTCATGTATTACTGTAGATAAAGGGAATCTGTTACCCTCATTTTGGACCATTAAGTCCCATCCTAGAAATGCTCCAAACCGTTGTGGAATGCCCATTTATGGGTGAGGTTTCCACATTGGCATACTTTTAATGAAGGCAGACCACGCCACTGCTACGGAGCCCAGGGTAGGTGGGCCTGCGCTGAACGCCTTCTTCCGTCCCGAGGCGAAAACACAGCATTTTGATGCAGCCTTCACTAGGGGGAGCTTAGTGCAGACATTATTATAGCTGCCATTGCACCGTGTAAACTCCTATGCACAGAGGTCTCCCTAGTGGTGTGAAGTAGGAGAATTTATCTATGTATTTTTGACATAGATCTGGTGTAAATAGATTGAGAAATATGGTGTTCTTTGCGTTCTGCATTGCCTGTGAGTGTTTGACACATGAGTAATGGAAAACTGGGCCCCCATTGGTTTGCTACGGGGGCCCTATTAGATCTGTGTACACCACTGGGTTTGCAGGACCCTTTTGTGGTCTGGTTCTCATGACAGTATCAGCAAAATCAGTATGTATGTAAAGTCTTAAAAACATATATAAAGCTATATAGTGTGGCATACTGCTTTTTTGTGTGATCACATAAGAATTGAAACAACTTTATTTTAAAAGGGGAGAAAAACAAAAAAAGATAAAAAGTAGGGGAAGGGCTCCGCTGAGCGAGCTGTCCCACTTTCTATCAGGAAGCTCAAGGTGAAGGAGACCTGCTAAGGGAAACCTGACAAGAGGTGAAAGACAGAAAATTATTAAAGAAACAGTACAATATATTACAGACATAATAAAAATGTATATCCAAAAGTGACAGCACATGAAGCGTTAACTCTCTGCATTCTACATCCTTGTAAAATTTGGCTGCTGAGACAAGTAAAGATGTAAAGAGAATCCCGTGGGGCAGATTTAGGAAAAGAAAGACCGCCATGTTGCCCATAGCAACCAACCAGCGCTGCTCTAATTTTTCAAGGGCATTATGAAAAATGAAAGCTACACTGAAATTAGTGGTTGCTATGGACAGCAAGGACAGTTTAAAAAAAAATGTATGTACATAATACATTTATATTTTTACAGAATCCCTTCTAAAAAATTGCAAACAGTGCACAATCGTAATATTCTTTCAGAACCTACCAGGGAGTGCACAAATAACGGCGCCATACAGTGCCCATATAATTCCATTCTAATGCCAAAATAGCAACTTCATACAGTGCCGTAATAATACTGCCATACACTGCCTAAATAGCATTGCTGTATAATGCTGAGCTAGCATGGCTCAGGCTCTTGGGGGGAGAGACAACTGGCTTAGTTGTCCAAAGCAACCAATCAGATTCCACCTTTCATTTTTCAGAGCTTCTTTGGAGAATGAAAGGTGGAATCTGATTGCTTACTAGAGGAAACTAAGCCAGTTCTACTTTACACCAGTTTTCATAAATCACCCCGGGGGTTTTCAAGCTGAGGTAGTTAGTCTGAATAATCCTAAAGAAGGTGGTTGAGGTGCTGGGAAAGTGGAACTTCACGACAGCTTGCGAAAGCAACAAATGTGAAGCATTTCAAGCATGAAAAATTAATCAAAATGTCTGTCTGAGGCAGCTGAAAAGAATTTTAAGAATAACTGTAAAGTCTGCAGGAATGCAAAGTGCTTCTGCTCACTGTGGACGAAAAAGTAGATAAAAAACTACTACACGTATAAATGTTACGTGTTGCTACTTTTAAAAAATGTAGAAGCTTGGTGTCGCCATGTTCGGACACCCTTTTTCTGCTGACTAAACTGCGTGCAGCTTCAGTTTTTATTGATACCATTTTGGGACACATGCAACTTTTTGGTTCCACTGTTGGGAATTTTTTTCACCACATATGAGAAATAATATGAAAAAAAAACTGCATTTGCAGGAAGACAGAGGGCGCCCCCTCCATTTGGCCACACGCTCAGACACCGCAGTCACCACTGACCACCTACAGCAGTGATGGGCAAAGTGCGGCTCTCCAGCTGTTGCTAAACTACAACTCCCACCATGCCCTGCAGTAGGCTGATAGCTATAGACAGGTTTGCATGCTGGGAGTTGTAGTTCTGCAACAGCTGGAGAGCCGCACGTTGCCCATCACTGACCTACAGGAACAGGACTGTAGTTCGATTAGCCAAAATAGTACAAAAAACATTGTGCTCTTGGCTAATAAGAGTAATGAAAAAATACACTGGACACAAAGGGGAGCCCTCTGTCTGCCGTGACCGAAACACCGTAGTGTACAGATACATGCATGACTGCCTGTCGGTCAACGCCATGAAAGGCAATGGGGGGAGGACACAGAGCATATTCAATGGATCCGCTTTAAAAAGACCACAATGACTTGGCCATGATCAGTAATTCCAATATAATAACATGACTCTTGAGATACCTACAGTACATGAACTGCTCTCTACTAGTATGCTTGCTTCATGCTTCTTTTAAAGGGTAACTGTCATATTTTTTTTTATTTGCTAGTTTATTAGAGCTAGGCATGTATACCTGAGTTAGGCTGTCAATGATTGTCAAAAGATCTGTAATTACCTTATAATAACAGCTTTCATTAATGTCCCCTGTCCCTTTCCACTGCTTCTTTAAAAGACCGTTGCTAGGACTTGTCTGTCTTCCCTTTAGTGTAAACAGAAGACAGAGGGGCGGTCCTTCACACTGCATGGCTGCATTAGGCTTCAGAGTGAGGAGGCGTGTCTCTCAGTAATCCAACCTGATTGGCTGGCAGGGAGGTGTTGGCTACAGCAAGTGTGTATGGGAAGTGATGGAAAGCAGTTTTGGCCTCAGAGAACTGGCAGAGGAGACATCTTGAGAAGGTCCTGATATTGTAGGGGTTTAAACAGCCGTAACTAAGAGAAAAACTCAAGGAAAACAGTGGTATGTGAAGAAACTAAAGATTGCTTTATGCATAATGCTGCTGCAGCAGTGACATATTCTAAAATAGATTTTTTGATGAAAACATAACAGTTACCCTTTAATGGTTACTTAAAGGGGGTTTCCAAGATTTTACACTGATGCCAATGTGGAATGACGAATACAATTTTTATCTAAATAGGTTCAATATTAGGCATGAATTACATAACATATCATATCTTGATAGTGGTCAGAACTCCAGTTTTCTAATACGGTGCTCCAATTCCCTTGCATAGACATAGGATTAAAAGACTAGCATACTGAATACCTGTAGCCACTACTAGAGGGAGCTAAGGAGCTTACTGCAAACTGTCCTGATGGAATTCAATTCTAGTGGCAGCTGCCAGCATGCTAGGATGTAAATTTATATTTATGCAGCTCTGTATCAGAAGAACAGAACTATTTTGTACTCGCGCTTTTCTGACACTTTTATACTCACGACCTATCCACTGGATAGGTCATCAGTATCTGATTGGTGGGGGTCTGACACCTGGGAACCCCGCCGATCAGCTCACCAAGCACAGCGTTGTCAATTGAATGGCGGGTGAGCCTAGTATTGTAGCTCAGCCCCATTCACTTCAATGGGGCTGAGCTGCGCCTGAGTGTGACCAATGAATGTAACACCACATGGTGTAAACTTCTAGAAGAGAGCGGCGCTACTGTGAGCGCCAGTGCCTTCTCAAACAGCTGGTCATGGGGGTCCTGGGTGTCAGACCTCCACTGATAAAATACTAATGACCTATCCAGAGGATAGGTCATCAGTATACAAGTCTCGGAAAACCCCTTTAATAATGACAGAGATTTACTTTAAAAGGGGAGTACGGTGTCTAGCACTGCCTGTTAAACTGAATATGCAAAACTGCAGGACCAGACACAAAAGCACTGTGCCAGGTACTGCGCTGAAGGGGTTGTAGTCCTCCACGAGCACTGTTGCCCTTTGCTGTGCTCATAGACAGGGTCTCAGGGTTAAGACCCCCAACAAGAAGAAAAGGCCATCAATGTTGAATCCTACAAAACCACAAAAGCATTTCCATTTACTGAACATTTACAAGAGTTATACCGACTGTACTGCTTCACGAGTGCACTCCTGCTCTTATTAACAGGCCTTACTTGTTAATGTTGGCGAGGTAAATGTCAGCCACGTGGCTCCCTGTGGGGCAGCTGAGGCTTGCTCTAGCGGTGACCTTTTCCTCCACCAATGGCTCAGAACTCTGCTCTGGGTCAGATCGGGGACTGGATCGCTCACTAGGGGGGTCATCACTGTCAGGAAACAAGAATCATTACAGAGATGGTTTCGTATTACTGCATTAATTGCCATGAAATCAATGATTCTGTAAGGATTAGGCAACCAATCTACAGGACATTTCATCTCTCGGACATGAAATTTAACACTGTGGCTAAACCCTATTCTGCTGGACTAATGAAAAACCTGAAGAGCAACACTTTTGACCAAAAGAGATTGCCTGTGATTTAAATACATCAATATACATGTCGGCACGTACCTTCCAGTAGCTGGTATTCGCCTGCTGTATCCAATGCTGTTCGGATGGGACCCTATATGGAGGACAAGACTCGTCAGCTGGCAAAATTACTCATAAGGCCTCATTCACAGGACCGTATTTTTCATCCGTGTGCTATCCACACTTTCTAGAGACAGCACACTAACCCATTTATTTCTAAGGAGTCATGCACACATCCGTATTTATGGAGGATCCGTGAGACCGTAAAGCAAATTATAGAACATATCCTTTTCTGGTTCACATTGTGGATGGGAATAGTCATTCCTGTTTCTGGAAATGAGTATCCATATTTTGCGCATCCTTGTTTTGTAGACCAAAATACAGATGTAGTCAGAGCATGAGGCCTAAAGCTGTACATAGCAGGTTGCCAGAGACCTTTGAGCAAGGCTGGCAAAAAAGTTAGATCAAGTTGAGCTGTGCTACATCTTTTCTATAATATATTTTAGATCTCCCAAAGTCCGCTGGTCCGATGAAGACTATGAGCGAAATACTAACCCAGTGGTGTACATAGAAGAGACGGTTTCTACCAAAATTGATTCCATAGTCCTAATTGGAGTCTGTAGGTGATAATGACCTCCCAGAAAAAGGTGTCAAGACAGCATTGTATTCAGAGAATTCTTGTACAAGTCACTCAGAATTGAGAAAGCTCGTTGAAAGAATGAGTGAAACGTTTTCAAGAAATCTACAGCAAGTCCAGTTGCCTTGATTTATTCTTTACAGATACCCTTTTTCTATGACCTTTGGGCCTGACTGGGGCCCCAGTATTTGTTTGATCACAGGCTCTTTCCACAAACAGCAAAGGAATTAACCAGGACTGGGCCCCACAGAAGTCCAAGGAGCTGCGTCTCTAAGATATGTGTGTTTTTGTACTTACCATCATCTGTGCTGTGCATCTCCGATGTCATATCCAAAACGGAGTCTTCAGCGGAGATCGGCTCACTATGAGAACTCTCACTGTAGACCAGAAGGTACATGAACAGATGGGAAAGGAACCGAATTAAAGAGATGCAAAGAACATGGGACATGGAATACATTCATATTTCTATTGGCGTTAAATGCTATACAAGTACTTTATTTTACAGTATACCATGTGCAGCCTAACATGAACAGATCCAACTCATATATACAAGGCCCAAAAATCAGCTTCTGAACCCAACTGCTAACACAGGGGAAGGTATTCCTAAACATATATGGCAAGGCTGGGTACACATGGCGCTTTTTCTGTGCAGAAAAAAAATGACAGATTCTACTACAGATTCTAGAGGATTCCATGTGGTTTTTTGGAAGTGGTTTTTATTCAGGTGTGGTTTTTTATGGTTTTTTTTTTATGTTTTAACATGGTTTCCAATATGTCCCATTTAAATGGGAACTCTAGATGCAGATTCCGTGCTGAATCCGCATCAAGAATGGACAGGTCATTTCTTTCTTCCACGCTGCGGTTTTTAAACCCACAAGCGGAAGAAAAAGATGTGTAAATTAACAAATGGTTTTCCCATTGACATCATTGCAGATGATTTGCAAGCGTTTTCAGTGTGGCTTTTGGGTCATCAAAAAATCCACATCAAAAAAACTCTGTGTGACCATACTCTAAGACTAAATTTGTCCCACCATAAACTTGGCTGGTGATAAGTGAATCAATGGTTGCTTTGATTTGGAAACCAGACACAAGCCTTGAACAGGCAACATTCACCAGAGGGAACCTCTATTCATGGTTAAAGAGGAGCATCCCAAGAGAGAGAGAGAGGCTCCTCTATGGTAGATATACGACATAATAGGGCATATGGTGGTTTTACTGATGGGACAACCTCTTTAACATTCATGTCTGTCTACATTAAAAAAATACAACAAGCTTAGTCCATAAATTCATATCTCACGTTTCATGATCTGCTCGTAATTACCAGTATCAAACCATGTACAGATGTCTCCTGCCTTATTTTATCTCTTGGCTCAAGATATCCTGAGATGAGCTGTACAGGAAAAAAAAAAATCTTCTGAGATACAACAATCAAAAGAGTAATGGAAAAGTATTTTTTTCTAAGTCGGTCATTTGACCCTTTCCACTGAACAGCTTGAGCCAAGAGGAGTGGTGAAGGAGGAGGCATCAGTAGAACTCCTATATGATTACGTCTTTTCTTGTAGGTTATTTGGTGGCTGAAAAGGACACTTTATTCCATTTTATTTTTGGTTGTCTATTAATATTTCTCTAATCCTGGATTTTACTATTAAACTGACAGAATAGAGAATTAGAACAGATCACAGCCTAACACTGTACTGAAGATAAAATGGTACAATGACAATTGTGATATCGTACCAGTCTTCCCCACCACTGCCAGCCATATAAACTGGCCCATCCAGTTCACGTGGACCAGGGAAGATGCTCTCATGCTGCATGATGATGGTCTTGATCAACTCATTGACATGCGACTGGCAAGAAACTTGGTCCTGGTTGTCCGGTACACACATCAGGGTGGGACCGAAGCAGATGGCAAGATTATAGGGGTCCATCATGTTGTCATCACTGAACTGAGAAAGACTGAGTGCAAAAGACAAAAAGAGGTGAAAACGGGCAGTAGATGAAAATACGACACCAACAAGCAACTGAGAATATAGTAAAGCATTATCTCACTATGCAAGTATACGTCTTGTCTGCTATACCCTGTATTACCCCATATTAGCCAGAACACAGAGCCAGGGCGAAGAGCAGCTCTTGCTATGGCAGACATGTATGCCAGTATAGCCCCATAAACACTGCACATGCTCAATCTCTGCTCCTATCAAAGTTCTCTTCCCTGCGGCCGTGCAGTGAGAAGGAACAGGTGGATTAGGACCCCCGTTTTAATGACTGGTGGGAGTCTCAGCGGTTCAGCCTCTAGTGACCAGACATTAATCGCCTATCCTGTGGATAGGTAATAAATGTCCATAGAGGGAAAACACCTTTTATCACCAGGGGTAAACATTTGGGGACAAACGCTCATAGGAACACTCATTCTTGATAACTGGCTCATATGATCGGGCAGTCAATCAAGGGGTGAACGAGCAAACGCTTGGTTATTGGTTAAAAGATGCCTGATTATCGGCAGCACATATCCCCGAGTAATCAGGGATGTGCTGCTGATAATGAATGGAAAAGAATGAGAGAGGAATGAATCGTTTGGATCGGACTGTGTAATCAGGCTGTTGCAAACGAGCACCGATGGATGTTTTATCATCCATCAGAACTCGAACTGCCTGTGCATTGGGCAGTGTAATACTCCTCTTAGGGACCTTTTACATGGACAGATTTCGGCCCCTTACTGAACGCTGACTGACAATATAGTATGCCAATCGGTGCTGGCACCGACATTTGCACACAGCGAACATCAGGAGTACAGGGGACAAACAATCGGTATTACGATTGTTCTTCCCCATACAGTCTTGCATTTGTCAGCAGGACACCCCCTGTTTACACGGGGTGATGTGCTGCCAAAAAATGATGATTCTTGGTGCCGCATAACTGATACAGAAATTACATGATCAGCGGCAATGATTTGGAATGAGCACAGATCATGGCTCCGTTCCACCAGATGTATATGTGGGGAGCATTGCCTGATGGACATCTCTGACAGAAGGCTGGAACGTATGCAACTGTGCGCGTGTGTATATGGCGGTTGGAGCTGTAATGGCAGCTACTACCTGTTGGAAACCAGCTTAATCTGTTTCTTCCCCCCAAATTACTCCCCAAGATTGTAATAACTTGACATAGGAATACATTAACGAAGAGATCTGCTCATGTGTGAACCCTTTCTCACTATTACAGGCCAACATCATATCCAGCGAATGTACAACGTACAGTACTTGTCTTGGTCATGAAACACTCACTGATTGAGGAAGGCAAAAAGGTATCTCATGAGGACGATTGTAGAAGAAGGGAGGCAGAGGAGGACTTTGCGTATGTGAGAAGCTCGTTCTTGCATGTTGTCCATAGCTGCAAAGCATAAACCATACTTAAGTTGCGGTATTTTTATAGAATTATGAAAAGGTTAACTGCACCCAGAAAAAGATAGGATGTCACATGGGAGAAAAGTTCATGGTGATGCATCTCCACATCAAGGCACTTCCTCAATTATACAGAACGAGGATGATACATTCCCACTTCAATAAGCTTCCTGACTCATCGAGTCATCCCTTGGCCTGCTTTTTTCCCAGCGCCCCTCCCCCGTCCGCAAATACATCATTCGTATTAGGTAATTTCAGTTCTCTAGAGAAATGACCTGTGGAACCCATTAATAGAAGTAAAATGTATGTTAACTCTTTTACCACAGTTTATTGTTTCTTTCTCTTAGGCCCGTACTTAGCTAGTGAGTAGAGTTGAGCAAACTTCTATTTTTAGTTCGGCGTCCAAAGTTCGGGTTATCGTAGCATCCAGTTATGGATTCCGCTACCGCGGACCATAACGGCATTTGGAATCCATAAGAGGATTCTTCAATGAACCTGAACCTTGGACAACCCTAAGGACCTGGGGTGACGTCACCGTCATGTGATCAGTGCAGGGGGCGTGGCTCAGCACTGGATTGGATAAGAGGTGATCCAGTACTGAGCCACGCCCCCTGCACTGATCACATGACGGTGACGTCACCCCAGGTCCTTAGGGTTGTCCAAGGTTCGGGTTCAATGAAGCAGCCCCTTATGGATTCCAAATGCTGTTATGGTCCGCGGAAGCGGAATCCATAACGGGATGCTTCGATAACCCGAACCCGAACTTTGGACGCCGAACTAAAAATAGAAGTTCGCTCAATTCTACTAGTGAGTTTTCCAGTTTCATGTAAATAAAGATAAAATACGGAACAGATTAGTTCCGCAACTTCCTAACATACTTTTATTCCCTCATCAGTTTCACAATGTCAGCTTCTTGTCAGTGAACAGAATCAGCTATTGCTTACATCCAGTGGCTGAAATCCTTCCCTGACCATTCGGAAGTAACAGAGACGCATGGCTCCTTACCGCAGATCAGATATGCTTAGTACCCGTGTTCGGGTGCGTTCACAGTTGCGTTTCTTAATCTGGCAGGCTCGTCCGGTAGCCTGTCCCAGCAGAGATGCTGGCAGTTGGCTGGACAAAAATCATTGCTTGCTGCGGTATTTGTCCGTCCGAAACCAAAAGTAGCTGAATCCAATTATAGTCAATAGGAATCCGGTGGTAAATGGGAAGGCCGGATCCAGTAAACCCTGGTAGGCTGTTCCCAGCCGGATCTGGCAACAGCATATGTAAAAGTACCCTTAACTGGATATGATCAGGACTAGGTGAAAATAATAAGTGTTTCTATTCACTAGCCATACACATTATATATTTTTTTGGCCAAACCTGCCACGAAATGGCAGATTCGGCCGTTACACTTATGTGGGTGGGAGCTCCTGACTCTCCTGCGACAGATGATTTCAGGGGAGACAAGGATTAGCGAATTAACATTTTCACCCAATTCTTTTGTTCTCCAGGGAGATAAGCCGCCGAGGTGGGGGGAAGGGGGCGGACTGGTGGCGGGGGTAGATACAAAAGTATGTCCACCTTTACTTCTTCTAGCACTGATGTACAGTGGGTACCCACTACATAAGCTTTTTTTTTTAGCTCTGTACAAATACCCCAATCTAAGGGCAACCTGTCCTAATAACAGGTTTCTTTGAATTATGACAAAAACATGTTTTCTTTATCTCTCTTTTTCTTCTCATTCTATTCATACAAAGGTTTAGTGTCATGTACTGCATTGGGATATTGTAAGTAAAGCCATGCAAACGGTTTATTTGGCGACACAAATAAGGTATGTGGGTACTTACAGACACAGCTTAAGAGGTCATGGAAGATTTCTTTAGGGAAAAGAGGAGTCGACAGCCCACGAAAGTAAAGTTTCAGAACCCCAGCCACTGAATCCAGATCATGGTCATTTTGGTCTTCTTCTAGAGGGTCCTCTCCTGTCATAAGATACAGAAGGGATTAAAGGAGTCACAGCAAACTAGAAGTTGCATTTGGAGGAAAAGTTCAGATTTTTAGTGGGACATTTTGTGCACTTATAACTAACAGGTATATGTAGGGATATCGATTTCATTCATATGCTGAGTTACCACCTAGATGAAATGAAAAAGAATGTAACAATCAAAAACAGCAATACTGGCGCTCAGCAGCTAAAAAATGGCACTGGATAAATTAACAACATTGCTGAGACTAAATGACCTATGTATTGTAATTTATTTATTTTGCTTGACCCGTACGGGTTCTCCGGGATGTTCAGCGGTGGCCCTTGAAAAGAAAAAAAAAACTAAAAAGTAACCCCATGTTGTAGGTGGATTTAAACTGAAAGAAGGTGGGGTAATACAAGTAGGCAGGGGTAACTACACAGTAGTGCAGCATAAAATACTGCCGCCCCGCAGTATTCAACTGCATTACCGTCCTGAGGACTTGAAGTTAGGTAGGTAACTGCGGCAGTCAGCCAGGTGCATAAGTACTGATTATTATGTTCCTGGCCGATGGCCTGAGGAGGGCTTGGGTGGCCGGAGTTGGTTACTGCTGGCATTGAAGTAAATGGTAATAGTGCTGCAGTAACCAGCTCCATCCACTACACCTAGCTGTGTTGTTCTGGCACCAGTTACTTCTGAAAAGCCTCGGACATCAATCAATATAAGATCAATGGGGGTCCAACTCCCAGGACCCCCAATGATCAGCTGTTTGAAGGGACAGTGGCACTCCATTGCACACCACAGCCTCTGCGCAGCTATCACTCACTGCGCCATCCATTCACCTAAATGGGACTAAGCTGCGCCTAAGCCATGTAACCGATAAATGTGATGTCAGTGGCCTAGGAAGAGACTGTGATCTCTTCAAACAGCTGATCAGCAGGGTTGGCGGGAGTCAGACACCCTACCGATCAGATATTGATGACCTATCCTGCTGAGGATAGGTCATCAATATAAAAATCTCAGACAACCACTAAAATATAGCTGTAAATGGTCTTCCATCTCTTATATTAAGCAAGTCTGTGAATCTCAAGTGGTAAGCTAATAGGTCCACTGTAAAACACCATCTTTTTAACTAGGCCCATATTCTGTGCCGATTAATTTATTAATGCAGTGTTATATTGATGGGAGCTCTGTTTTTCCGATCCTACAGAGTCATGCCTGTTGCCTCCACTAGAGGGAGATTAGGTATTTAGTGACCTCAATACTAAGAAGTATGCAGAGTAAGCTTCTAAGCTTCCCTCGGTGGCAGCTTGAGACAGGCAGAATTGGAACTTTAAAACCAAATACTATGAAGGGATTTGGAGCCTTGTATGAGAAAAATGGAACCCTAACTGCTCTAAAGATACCATATGTGCCAAAATCAGCACAGAGAGTTGGGCCCTAAAAAAAGATGTATATTTACTGTAAATCAATATACGGTAGATTTAGGGGGAACATGTTTCAAGAAATGGCACCCACCTCTTTCAAACGCATTCTTAATATCATTTACTTCCACCTGGGAGCCAGACACTCGAAAGATTCCCTCATGCTGAAGACCTGTGGTAAGGATAGAACAGTAGATGGCCATACAGGGGTTAATCCATAAGTAATAGAGCCCAGTAATGTGTACATGTTTGACAAAACGCATACCATGGCGACTGAGGAACCTTATGCAGCTTTCAACCACCAAGGGAATGGGTTGCTTGGAGTCCTGAAATTAGAGAAGAAAAATGAACCGTGCCCCAAGCAGAACATGGTCAAAAACATCTAAGATTATTAAAGCCAGGCTGGGTTCTTCTTTTAGAATTTTACCAAATCTTAAATTCTATTTGCAGAATGCAACAACACTATGAAAATCATAGACCAAATATACTAATTCTGTACAAATTGGATTTACTAGAGCTTATTGCCACACAATCGTATGTTAGAAGTATGGTCCTAAACAAGATTAGGAGCTGATCTGGTTACAGGTATAAAGCTGAGGAATTAGCCTTGAATGATGAAATCCGGACACCTACACCCAAGTATAAAGTTCCAGTTTTGATTTGTGTCTCATTTATTTGCCATTAAATAACATAAAGACTGGAAACTATAGGTTGTACATTTTATCCATCCTATATCTCATTAGGACTACTGTTTAGTTGGACTCACACCTACAGGTTGTCATGTGGCTCGGATATGAAACTATCGCTTTTGAGGGACCTTTCAAAAATGTTCTATTACATAATAAAGGGAATCTGTCACACGAGGCCACTCTGAGCATCCTTACTCTTCCAGCTTCTCTGTCAGTAACTCTCTCTCCTTCTTGATTGACAGGATAGTCACTTCACATGGCCCTGTCAATTATGAAGGTGAAGGGACAGGCGGAGGCAGCAGGAGGAGAATAGAGTGGCTAGAGCCCATCTTCATGCACTTAAAGAGGTTGGCCCACCTGGGACATTCATGGCATACTGCTAGTATATGTTATCAATGTCAGATAGGTGAGGGTCCCAGGTCTTGGACTTAATCCTATCCGCGGAACGGGGCCCCTGTTCATCGCTATAGCCGAGCAAGCACGCTTTGCTATTTTTGGAGGTCCCATAGCAGTGAATGGAAAGTGCACTTTGTATGCCCAGAAGCCTCTCCATTGACCTCTATGGGCTTCAGGAAATAAACGGGCCACTGCTCAGCTATTTTTGGAACTTCCGTAGTGGCGAAAGGAGGGTGGCAGTGGTTCCGCGGCTGCTCTCTAAACAGTTCAGGGGTTCCGTTCTGGAGACAGGAGCGGGTCCCAAATGTGGGACCTGCACCTATCTGACATAGATGGTATATCCTAGTGTTATGCCATCAATGTCCCAGATGGGCCAACCACTTTACCTGGTCATTTGCATATGGATTAAAAACGCTTTTACTCTAGAATCGATAACTGAAAGGTATTATTATATTCAGCGGAGCTACCCCTAAGGTACTGTGCCTGGTTTCACAGAGAATTTCTTGGTGACAGAATCCTTTTAACAACCTATCTATGCCTACTTAATTTTTTTTTTGTTTTTTTTGCAAAAAAACGGGCAATTGGTTTTCTGCATACAATTTTCTTAAGCCACTCCATGTATTCTACTCCTGTCCTGTCCTCTTTTAGCATGGCATACAGCCTCGCTAAACTTTTCAGTCAGACCATCCCTGCAAGATAATGAGGATCACCTTGCAGTTAAGATCTCCTCCTCACAGCTGCAGTAAACTGACAATAGGTGACCTGCCTAGCAAAAAGGTTTAATCATTTGTCTCGACTTCTATAGAAGAACAATATTTCATATTCAATTTTCAGAGGCATAACTGCAGTACTGAGGAAAGTAAAAACAGCCAAAAATTCTAAAAATGTGCTTTCTATGAATTTGAGTTTTAAAAAATAACCCCTTCCTAATGGAAGTCTCCTTTTAAAAAAAACACTTAAAATCTCAAAAGCACAACAACCACAACAAAATGCCGTTCTCAAAAGGGTCTGAACTTTGAGTATAATTTTGTTTTATTATTTAAATTCTTTCTCCACCTTTAAAAAAATATATTTTAACACAGCGGTCACATCACCGCTGAGGCCGGTGCTTGGCTGCGGCAGTCACCTGAACAAGGAAGGGACATCATCATTTTGGGTCTACTGGGGGCCTAAAAAGAGGGTCCAGAGTGGATGGGCTTTCAAAAGTTTTTTTTTTGTTTTAAGAAGCTTCCTGGCAATGACTAATTTTTTGGGAGGTTGGACAACCCCTTTAATCTATAGGTACCCTGTGCATAATCTCACCTGCTTCCGTAGAGTAGACATTCTTCGACCACTGAAAGACAGAAAAAACCACATAAATGAAATAGGTAAATGCAGCCATCTACATGGCCAAAGGAAATTTATATATGCAAGTACTGACCTGGCGAGAGAGCAGTCTGTTCGTTGAGCTGATAAAACAAATAAATGTAAAAAAGAAAAAAATTACTAAAGAATATTATAAAGCCTTTCTGATCTTTCATGATGCAGATCTGAGTGATGGTGCCTCACAGAAGCGCGACCAGCTAACTAATGTCTAGGGGTGTCCAGACTCTGATCCAACAGCAGATGTTTTTTGCACTGGAAATTAGATATTGCCAGAGGCAGCAACCTACTTCCCTCTCCCCACTGAAAACATGTACACTTGGCTGAGCCAAGTATGCATGTGTACGGGGGAGACAGCAGGAAGACAGCGTGTATGGGTACCTTTACACTTTTTCTCAGTCTGCTCCTATTCCAATTTTCAAGACCTCTTCAAGCACGCCTTGAACGTTAAGACCACCTAGCTTTTCCCAGTATAAATGCCAACTGGACTTATTTCTCACTTTGTACAAGTAAAATATTCAGCACATGGGTGTACACCCGTTTGAGTTACAATCTTGCCACACACCCTAAATTATAATTTTGAGGTGTAATTAGTTGTAAAGTCTTGCATTCATCTCATGGTTGGTCCATCGTGATGACAGACGATATCATTTATACTTTGCTTCATGCCCTGATTACATATTACTAACCTAAATGCATTATGATTAGTTACAAGTCGAGCTTGTATTTACCCTAGCAAAGCCAACCTCAAATTCTGGGTCCCTCTAAGGGCCAATTTACAGTGGTCAACAAAGCAGGCAATGATCAGGAACAATGCAGCAATCATTCCCTCTGTATGAGGTTGCTACTACGATCATTCATCCCCATACAGTTTCATTGTTTTCAGCAGCACATCCCTGTTCACACAAGGCAAGTTGCTGAAAAACTATTATTTTATGTGCCGCGTAAACAATTGGATCACCAGACAAATAAGTGATTGCTCGTCAGCTGATTTTCAGCACACTTATGGTACGACCCCACGGTGTGGCTGACGGCACGCAGACAAGCCACGCATATCCACAACAACCAATGGACGCACAATTTTATCAGAAACTTGTGTGGCCATTGGTTGCCTAAGGAGAGCTTGGCCTGACGCATGTGGTCAGCTGCATTGTGGATCCGCACCCTTACCCAGGCCAATTATCAAGAACGAGCATTTATCCAAATGTTCATTCCCAACAATTGGCCCGGTCTCCTGCCCATATTGGGCCCTTCTCCTGCCTATATTGGGCCCTAAGACAAATAGATAATAAGGTGCCCCCCCGAATTATTTACAGCAAAGGCGTCCTGGCTTCAAATCCAACCTGCCTGGAATTTTTAGGTTTTCAAAGGCTTTTTCCAAAAACAGACTCATAGGATCTGTGCCATAGGAATTCAATTTTCCTAATATGTGTCTGAGACCGGAAAATCAGACTGTGAACCCCATAGGAAAAGATGGCCGATGTGAATGGTGACAATCACTATACGGTGATATGAAATAGGTCGGTGCTATATAAGCAACAGGAAACTGAATAAATTAAATTTGCAGAGGAAACACTAAGCATGTATTGTTTTTTTCCACTGGAGCATTACCACATAATTACCAGCGCCAAAGAAAATCTGTGGGCACCCATGGTTTTTAATTAATGTTTTACAGTCATCCATAGCCGAACATGACTCTGGAGATGGTCTTTGCCTTCAAAGATGGGATGCTAAGCAGGGCATATAACAATGCATGTTGTTGTGTAAGACTTAAAGTGGTTGTGCACCTGTGAGGGGGTTTGGTAAACCCCTTCTTTTGGGCAGACTTGTGAAGAGAAGCATAGTTGCCTGCTTCCTGGCGCCCGCCTCCTTCTCTTCCTGGCCTCGGCTGCTCCACTGTTCTCCCAGGATGTGAACTTCCGCTTTGACGCCGCTGCAGCCAATTGCTAGCTGCAGCTATGAACTACTCCCTTTGCATCAAGTCAAATGGCCACCTGATGGAAGTGGAGCAGGTCACTGCTGAGGCCAGCAACTGGCTGCAATTGCTTCAAAATGGAAGTTTGCATGTACACAGAAGGACCCTAACTGGGCATAGGTATATTTACATAGTGTATAACCCAAACTAACAGGCCCAATACCAATTTTACCCAGATGATTGTGTATTAGTAAAATAGAACTTTTAATAAACACTTGTTAAAACAAATTTGTGAGCCAAACAAAAAAGGAATTCAAATGAACTGTTTCCTGTCTCTAATGGCTATCGTGTCTATATTTAATTTGCTTTGTCTTGGTACTCCCTGCAGGGATGTGCACTCTCCCTGCTATGGTAACTAGCTAACTAATAGCATATCACTGGGCAAACTGCCCAAACCCCTGATAAAGCCAGGTTAGCTGTTTTCAGGTTTTAGATTTCTGTTCACCTGTCTCAAAACGCTAAACCAGTTGCCCTGCAGAGCCATATCATTGGTGGTGACGCATTCAATACCAACAGAGTGTGGAGGCCGATATAGCTCCATACAATAATCAGAGCTGTTACTGATAATGAGTAATATGCTATTAGTTAGCTAGTCACCACAGCAGGGAGAGTGCACATCCCTGCAGGGAGTACCAAAACAAAGCAAATTAAATATAGACACGATAGCCATTAGAGACAGAGTTCATTTTAACTCCTTTTTTGTTTGGCTCACAATTTTTTTTTAACAAGTGTGGGATTAAAAGTTATATTTTACTAATACACAATCATCTGGTAGAGTTGGTATTGAGTCTATTAAAATGGAAGTTTACATAGTGGAATGAGCTGAGACCAGGGACAGAAGGAGCGGGGAGAGAGCGTCGGGAAGCAGGCAAGTATGCTTCTCGTCATAGGTCTAACCAAGAAGGGGGGCTTGGAAAAAAAACAAAAAAAAAACACCGCCCCAAAAAGGTACACAACCCCTTTAAAGGTACACTAAGTGGACTTAACCCATGGACAGTTTACCAGTGGTCATCATAGTGTTGAAAGTGATCCAACCATGTTACCACAAGCCCCAGTAACTTCAAAACAGCTCAAGAAAAATCTAGAAAATGTTCTAGTACTCAAACTACAGGACATAAGGACAAAAAAAGACCAAAGTACAGGTAAGGGCAAAACTGATCGAAACGTATTTCTGGCAACGTAACAGTTGGCATTGATGTGATGGAAAGATGCTCAATTAGTTCAGAGGTGGAAGGAATCTGACAGACCTGTTATTAACCAGTGATCAGGTGACTCCCGAAGACTGTCACTCGAGATCATCATTGACCTTGTCAATGTGACTGAGAGGTGTACCACCCCACCCCGTTCCCAGACGAACACTAGAAATTGTTTCTGCCAGACTCACATTCTCCCAGGGTCTTCTGTAACATGTCATGCTTGGCTTTCAGTTTTGTAATCAAATTTCGGCCCTCCAGGAATTCCTTCATCTTCTACAGAGAACAAAGAAGCAATAATTCATCAGCAACATCCAATCAGATCCTCAACGCAGCCCACAGCTATTATACTTGACCCAGAAATTTCTAATTAAATTCAAAGCTTTAATATACTGACGTAGACTGCACTTAAGGCATTTCGTTAAATCCTTTTTTTTTTTTGGGTGCATAGCAAGTCATTCTGAAGGTGAGAAAATCATAATCTGAAGGCAGAACACCTTTTAGAAAGTATGGGAGAATCTGGAAATAGACTCCCAGCTGGAGGCGGAGGGCAGAGACTAATTTGATAAGGGAATTGGAAAAAGATTTCACCTTCAAAATGAAAAGTGTTCGCGATCATCCAGTATCAAAACGAACCTGACACAGGCCTGGTGGCTAAGACATCGGTAAGATAGCCAATTAGTGCCTGTTTTATGTGGATGGAAGATAATACATTTCACATTCACTTCAAAGTGTACTGTAAGCACTAATTTTATATATTTACCAGAATACTCCAAATTACAGATCGCTATCCACAATAACTCTTTCACTGCCAAGGGCGTAAGTATTACCATAGGACTTTAAAATGACATAAGCAATGTCTAGTCGTGACAATCATTTAAAGAGGATCCGTCACCATGAAAGGCAATGCAATCTGCAGGCAGCAGGTTATGGAGCAGGAGGACCGGAGCAGATTGATATATCGTTTTGTGGGAAAAGATTCTGTAAAACTTGTAATTTATGCATTTACATCTCTGCTATTTCTAACTTCATTGTTCATGTGGGAAGCGTTACCAGTGACTGACAGCTATCACTGTATACACACTTACACAGAGAATGCTATAAAACACTGATAACATCTCCCCCATGTATAACTATCAGTGACTGACAGCTATCACTGTATACACACTTACACAGAGAATGCTATAAAACACTGATAACATCTCCCCCATGTATAACTATCAGTGACTGACAGCTATCACTGTATACACACTTACACAGAGAATGCTATAAAACACTGATAACATCTCCCCCATGTATAACTATCAGTGACTGACAGCTATCACTGTATACACACTTACACAGAGAATGCTATTAATCTCTGATAACACCTCCCTGTGTACAACTATCAGTGACCAACAGCTATCACTGTATACACACTTACACAGAGAATGCTATAAAACACTGATAACATCTCCCCCATGTATAACTATCAGTGACTGACAGCTATCACTGTATACACACTTACACAGAGAATGCTATAAAACACTGATAAAACCTCCCCCATGTATAACTATCAGTGACTGACAGCTATCACTGTATACACACTTACACAGAGAATGCTATTAATCTCTGATAACACCTCCCCGTGTATAACTATCAGTGACTGACAGCTATCTATGTATATATACTTACACAGAGAATACTGTCAATCACTGATAACACTTCCCAGTGTACAACTATCAGTGACTGATATATATATACATATATACTAGGCCTGCACAATATATCGCGAAAGCAATCGTAATCGCAATTAATCGCCATATCGCAATCGCAATTTGCTGACCCAAAAATGCTGCAATTATATTACCGTATTTTTCGCTTTATAAGACACACTTTCCCCCCCCCCCAAAAGTGTGGGGGTGAATGGCAGTGCGTCTTATAAAGCGATGGTTGACTTTCTACGTGACACTGACACTGTATCTCCGGGTGCTATGCTGCACAGTGCGGGGAAGGAGGAGGGGCTGGTGGAAAGTCGTTATTTTAAAGAGGACCTTTCACTGGTCCACAGTTTGAGTTAAAGCTATGTACATGGAAAGCAGCACCCAGGGATGACCCTGCACTTACTTGTATCCCTGGGTGCCGCTCCGTTCGTCCTCTGTAGCCCCCGGTACCGATGCTCCTGCTTCTCCAATTTTGCCTGGGGCGGAGACATCTTCTTTTGCTCTGGGAGTCTCCTTCTCCCAGGGCTGGAGCGCTGGCCAATCGCAGCGCTCAGCTCATATTCAGGATATGATACCGGGGGCTACAGAGGACGAACGGAGCGGCACCCAGGGACACAAGTAAGTGCAGGGTCATCCCTGGGTGCCGCTCTCCATGTAAATAGCTTTGCCTAATAAACTGTGGACCAGTGAAAGGTCCTCTTTAATGAACACATGTTCTTTTATCTATTTTATTTATCTGTTCTGTGCAGCGCTATCAAAGAAAATGGCAAGTTTTGTATTTTGCACTTTTGCAGTAATGCAAATATGTATTTTATTTTTCAGTTCTTGAGTTCAGCATAACTACATTTCACATTATCAGTCATCTGTGTGTGCTTTTACCTTGAAAATCCAAGCAGATAGACCTCTAGCACAATTCCCTTAAAATATCGCATCGCATATCGTTATCGCACTTTTTAGGGCCCTAATCGCAATCGCACAAAATTCCCATATCGTGCAGCCCTAATATATACATATATATACACGCACACACACACTTACACAGACAATGCTATCGGTCACTGATGACACCTCCCCTGTGTACAACTATCAGTCACTGACTGCTATCTATGTATACACTTACACAGAGAATGCCATCACTGATAGCTGTCAGTCACTGATAACATTTCCCCTGTGTACATCAGTGACTGACAGCTATTTCTGTATACACAATTACACAGAGAATGCTATCTCTGATAGGTGTACACAGGGGAGATGTTATCAGTGACTGACAGCCATCTATGTATACACACTTCATAGAGAATGCTATCAATCACTGATAACACCTCCCCCGTTTACAACTAAAGTCATAAATAGGAGAGGCTTAAATGTTTAAATTACAAGTTTTACTGAATAATTTCCAACACAACTATGTATCAATCTGCTCAGCTCCTCCTGCTCTGTAACATGCTGCCTGCAGACTAAATTGCATTTTGTGACGAAGGGTTCCCTTTAAAGTACAGAATCTCCCCTTTAAAATGGCACCTGGACATCTCTAGCTGCAAAGTTGGAGCAGGAAGAAAAATTGACTTCCTCAATCTGAGGAGTGGGACCCACAAGTAAGAGACCCCACAAATGTGATACATAAACTTTAGTTCATGTTTTCACCCACCTCAGTCAGAGAGGTGTGAGAGGATGACCAGTTACATATGTAATCACCCGAGTGTCTCGTCCAGCCATATGTCCACTCAATTTATTTTATACATTTGGATCATAGAGGTTTTTGGTCCGTTCAGATATTCCATTATATTTATGATGCACATCAAATTTATTTTTAGATGTCTATAACCTGACTTGGCTTAAACATTTAAACATCGAGACAGAGGCGAATATATTTTACCATATATTATGCTTTGATACAAAATTGCACGTAGGCCCCCACGAGTGTAAGGGTACTTTCACACTTGCGTTCGGATCCGCCGATCAGTGTGACAACTGACAGCATTTGTAGATGGATCCGGGTGCATTGCAAGAACGGATCCGTCCCTCCGCTTGTCATGCGGATGGACGGATCCGTCCTGCAGTCTTTTTCACAGTTTTCCCGGTCTGCGCATGTGCAGACCGGAAGGACGGATCTGTCCTTCAGTTGTTTCGCAATGCCGGATCCGGCACTAATGCAAGTCAATGTAAATTAATGCCGGATCCGGCATTCCGGCGACTGATCAGGCATTTTGGATGGACATAATACCGCAGCATGCAATGGTATTATGTCCGGCCAAAACGCCTGACAGTGACTGAACGGAAGGCATACTGATGCAAACTGAACGGATTTCTATCCATTCAGATTGCATGGGGATATGCCTGATCAGTTATTTTCCGGCATAGAGCCCTTTTGACGGAACTCTATGCCGGAAAAGAATAACGCAAGTGTGAAAGTACCCTAAAGTGTTGTGTGGTACTGTGTATACCCTCACACCTATATAATTTCTTAAAAGTTATAATTTAGGGTTTGTGCTTGTCAAAAGTGTGTGAATGATCGCCAAACCCCTGGCAATGAAAGGGTTAATAGCCTTTCCCCTAATACTATGTGACTAAATATGTCTATTACTGTGTATTTAGATAAAATGCGGATGATCATGATCATATGTAGATATAGTAGGACCATTTTCCTTACAGTGAAGTAGAATTGCTCGGTCTCCTGCTGGTTGGCCCGCCGCTTGGCTATGCTCGGCTTGCTCATGTAGGTCTCGGACACCGTGGACTTCACAGATTCCATTGAGTTACTATACTGGAAACAGTCTGATACATCAAAGTCCTCCACGCTCACCATGTCTTGGATGGTCTGTAACGTAGCTTCCATTGTCTTTTTAACCTTATTGGAAAAGAAATATTTCAGTCAGATTTATACATTTAAGTATCACATCTGTAGATAACAGCAGGTTTTCTGTAGAGGACACAAGATTTCATTTCCCTTGTGTCAACATATCAAGCACAATCCAAGTGATCCTTCATGTTACAACATGTTCAGCTTACAATAGCATGTCCTGGGTAATGGTAATATGAAGCTAAATTCAAATTACAATCTCACAGACAGTACCGATCAGTGGGACAAGTGATTGACTGGTAATCTGCGCATGAATTTTGGGGGTATATACGACGACCAGTGGGCAGTATATTACTGAAATCAATATTCAGTGATACGTGAACTGTACTGCTCTCCACCGGTACTAAGTGCACTGTATTGCTCTCCACTGATGATATGTGTACTATACTGTTCACTAAATGCATTATACTGTTGTCCACGATACATGCACTGTACTGTCTCTACTAATGCTACGTGTACTGTACTGCTCTCCACTGATGCTACATGTACTGTACGGTTCTCCACCAGTACTACATGCACTGTACTGTTCTCCACTGATGCTACATGTACTGTACTGTGCACCAGTACTAAATGTATTTTACTGTTCTCCACCGATACTACATGTACTGTACTGTTCACCAGTACTAAATGCACTTTACTGTTCTCTACCGATACTACTTGTACTGTACAGTTCTCCACCAGTACTACATGCACTGTATTGCTCTCCACTGATGATATGTGTACTATACTGTTTACTAATACTAAATGCATTATACGGTTATACCCAATACATTCACTGTACTGCTCTCCACTGATGCTACATGTACTTTACTGTTCACCAGTACTAAATGTATTTTACTGTTCTCCACCGATACTACATGTACTGTACTGTTCACCAGTACTAAATGCACTTTACTGTTCTCTACCGATACTACTTGTACTGTACTGTTCTCCACCAGTACTACATGCACTGTACTGCTCTGCACCGATACTACGTGTACTGTACTGCTCTCCACCAATACTACCTGTTTTGTACTGCTCTCCGCCAGTACTACGTGTACTGTACTGTTCTCCACTAGTACTACATGCACTGTACTGTTCTTCATTGATGCTACGTGTACGGTACCGTTTTCCCACCTGTACTATGTGCACTATACTGTTCTCCACTGGTACTACGTGTACTGTACTGTTCTCCACCAGTACTACATGCACTGTACTGTTCTCCACTAAGACTACATGCACTGTACTGTCCTCCACTGGTACTACGTGTAATGTACTGTTCTCCACCAGTACTACATGCACTGTACTGTTCTCCACTGGTACTACGTGTACTGTACTGTCCTCCTCCAGTACTACATGCACTGTACTGTTCTCCACTAATGCTACGTGTACTGTACTGTTCTTCACCAGTACTACATGCACTGTACTGTTCTCCACTAATGTTACGTGTACTGTACTGTTCTCCACCGGTACTATGTGCACTGTACTGTTCTCCACAGGTACTATTTGTACTGTACTGTTCTCCACAGGTACTACGTGTACTGTACTGTTCTCCACAGGTACTACGTGTACTGTACTGTTCTCCACAGGTACTACGTGTACTGTACTGTTCTCCACTGGTAACATGTGCACTGTACTGTTCTCCACTGGTAACACGTGCACTGTACTGTTCTCCACAGGTAATACGTGTACTGTACTGTTCTCCACAGGTAATACGTGTACTGTACTGTTCTCCACTAATGCTACGTGTACTGTACTGTTCTCCACCGGTACTATGTGCACTGTACTGTTCTCCACAGGTAATACGTGTACTGTAATGTTCTCCACAGGTACTACGTGTACTGTACTGTTCTCCACAGGTACTATGTGCACTGTACTGTTCTCCACTGGTACTACGTGTACTGTACTGTTTTCCACCGGTACTAGGTGTACTGTACTGTTCTCCACCGGTACTATGTGCACTGTACTGTTCTCCACTGGTACTACGTGTACTGTACTGTTTTCCACATGTAATGTACTGCTCCCCAACTGTACTACTATGTACTGCTTTCTACCTGTACTTACGGCTGGGGAATTCATTTAAATGACTTTATGAATCGTCATTGTAGTTGAAATTGATTTGATACTGATGACCTATTCAGCGTGGCTGAATGGGGCTGAGCACGATACCAAAACACAGCCGCTATACAATGTACAATCAATTCAAGAAGGTGGTCGCGCTGCCATCCACAGCCTCCAGCCTCCAAGTGTAGACAGAGACAGTAACCTCTCTTTTCATGCAGCCCCAATACAGAATTCCAACAGAAAGATCTCCACCACAGATATTCCCTCTGCGAATTAAAACGTTTCGGGGCACACAGTGAAGTTCCGCCAGACTTCGTATTTCTAAAATCCTTTTATTATACTCACAAGAGATGTAAAATAGCAGGCATTGAACATCTGCCAGTGTCTGGATTTTTTCCTTAGTAACAACTATTTTTGGTTTGACGGGGTTTTTTATTTGCAGGAAATTGGGACGGCGATAGGAGCGAAATTTCGCAAATATCTGTATGTCCGTATGGGAAAAAGAAAGGATAAGCCCCATATTACAACAAGAACAGTCAGGAGGTAAACTTACCTTATGGAAGAGATTTATCGACGACTGCCTGATGATATGGGAAGGGAAGGAGCAAGGGCTGAGGATTTTATTAATGGTTTAAATAAAAAAATACCTGGAATCTGTTTTTCACCAGTGAGATCAGTTCAGAGAAGGTTAATTTTCTAGATCTCACTATATCGGTACAAGGGAGTGTATTTAAAACCAGAAACCTACTTTAAGCCCACTGATGTTAACGGATATATAGACACAACCAGTTGCCATTTTGGACCCTGGTTGGAGAATATACCGAAGGGACAACTGATGAGAGTATATAGGAACTGTACAGAAAAAAGATTTTGAAGAACAAGGCCAGCTTATTAAAGAACGTTTTGAAGAGAAAGGATATGATAGAGAGAAATTACACAAAGCGTATGAAGAGATAGAGGTAAAATATAGAGGGGAGAACAAGAACTGTAAGAAAGTGAGAGGAGAGGAAAAAGATTTTAGGTTTACATTTTTTACGCAGTTTTGTGCTATCATACGTCCAATGAAGAATATGTGAAGGAAAAACTGGTCAGTTTGGAAACATGACCCTATCTTGGGGATGTGATTCCGGCGAGACCGGAGATTCTATATAGAAAGGCCCCAAATTTGCATGTCACCTTGGTGCATAGTCATACTCCCATAAAAAAAGAAAAAGGAAGAAAAAAAATCAGTTCACATGGGGCGGTTTCTGCGCATTGCTTGCAGGAACCGCACCAAAGATGATAAAAAACAAAATAACATACAGAAAGTAACCACAAGAAATGGAGTGGAGTACAACATCAAAGGAGAAATAAGTTGTGAACAAATGGGGGTCGTTTACTTGTTAAGGTGTTTGTGTGGTTTTTTTGTACGTTGGTAGAACTTTACGTAAATTAAAAACACGAATACAAGAACACATTAATAACATAAAAAAGGGTTTGGAAAACCATAGTGTTCGATGCACTTCAAGAAATGTCATGGTAGAGGCCCAAAGGGACTTTGGTTTGCTGGTCTAGAGAAGGTGACAACAAATTGGCGAGGGGGGGACCCAGTAGCCAACATTAACCGCAGGGAGGTGGAGTGGATCTACAGGATGGATTCACTGCAGCCTAGCGGGTTAAATGTGGATTTTGACCTGAAACCTTGTTTGATTGAATAGAGAGGGAGTCTCGATGTATAGATCGTGTGGTTACTATTGTGTGTCTGGTTGAAAATAATGTACAAAAAACGTTCTCCTGGTTAAAGAAGGCTGCGCGAGAAATCCTCTCACTTTTCTTCTTGTGATGTATAAATATTAATGAAAGGATATATAACAGTTGGATCTTGGGTGATGGGAGAAAGAAAAAATCCCTGCTCCCGGATTATGTGGATGGCATTATAACTCTAGGTAATATTAATACAAGCGGAAGGATGTATTATGCACATTAGAACTTTTGGTATATTATGGATGTGTGAATCTTTTTGTTAGTTTTATGAAGAATTTTTTGTGAAGGATATTTTAGGGTTTTAAAAATATCTTGTGGCAAGAAGCATGTGAATAACTTTGTGGTTTGGTAGGAGAAGGGAGGGGTGTGCCTCCTGGTATTTTCACCTGTTTAAAAAAACGCCCAGGGAAGGGTGGAGCATTCGTTCCTGACCAAGATTTTCTGGCGAAACCCGGGTCGGGCGGTGCTGCAGATATTATTGTTCAATGTCTGCTATTTTACATTTCTTGTGAGTATAATAAAAGGATTTTAGAAATATAAAGGCAGCGGAACTTCACTATGTACCCCGAAACCATTTAATTCACAGAGGAAATATCCGTGGTGGAGATCTCTTTCTGTTGCATGAAAAGAGCGGTTACTGTCTCTGTCTACACTTGGAGGCTGGAGTCTGTGGATAGCAGCGTGACCACCTTCTTGAATGGACTGCGACTTATTGTCACACGGTGGGTCAGCGACGCCAAAGGAAAAAAGATGACATACACAGTTGTGTCTTTTTATATTTATTTTTGCGTTGTTTTTTATTTATTTTATTTGTGGCTATACAATGTCACTGTTCTTGGTAAGCACGGAGAAGGACACGGCGCTCACAGGAGCGCCGGTGCCTTCTGAAAACAGCTGATCGGCTGGGGTACCAGGTGTCAGACACCCTACCGATCAGATACTGATGACCTATCCACAGGATAGGTCATCAGTATCAAAATCTCAGAAAACCCCTGTAACAAAATCGTGACATCGATATTAGCCAAGCCCCTATAGGCAGGACTAATATCAGGAAGCACAAATACCTTGGGTGCTGGTACTGACTTAAAGACAGGCTCCCGCTGTAACCCCTGGGATCAGGGATAACTTCAATCCTGGCTCTTTAACCACCTTGATCCCTTTGACCCCATCTGTCCTCCATGAACGCATTCGCAGGGTGCTGATGCATTGTCAGGGCAGTCAGGAGCCTAGTAGGTGGCCACAGGCCTGAAACGCCTGTATGCCTAGTAGACTGTGCCACAGGCATGGCTTAATAGTTAGACTGTCACTGATGTAGTTATAGGCTATAGTGGATTAGCACACAACTGAATTACCGTATTTTTCGCCATATAAGACGCACCGGCTGATAAGACGCACCTAGGTTTTTGGGGAGGAAAATAAGAAAAAAAATATTTTTGGTGGGTCTGGAACTAATGGTGGTTTGTGGATGGCACTGTTAATGGGGGGATCTGTGGATGTCACTGTTAATGGGGTGATCTGTGGATGGCACTGTTAATGGAGGGATCTGTGGATGGCATTGTTAATGGGGGGATCTTTAGATGGCACTGTTAATGGGGGCCCCTGTGGATGGCACTGTTAATGGGGGCCCATCTGTGGATGGCACTGTTAATGGGGGCCCATCTGTGGATGGCACTGTTAATGGGGGCCCATCTGTGGATGGCACTGTTAATGGGGCCCATCTGTGGATGGCACTGTTAATGGGGGCCCGTCTGTGGATAGCACTGTTAATGGGGGCCCATCTGTGGATGGCACTAGCTAATGGGGGATCTGTGGATGGCACTGTTACAAATGTGTCATCCACAGACCCCCCATCCCATAACAGTGTCATCCACAGACCCCCCTGCAGCTCCAATGCTGTACCATAAAATATAAATATCTTCAGTACAATAAACTTATTAAAGATCACCTTATTAATGTACTGTAACACAGACTCAATACCTCCTTACAATACGGGCAGGCGGAAGCGTGACTCTCCAATGGCACATGCCTGCGCCTGCTTCATTCATAAAGCAGGCGCAGGCATGTGGCGTCAGAGAGTCACGCTTCCTCCCGCCCGCCCGGCCTGCCCGCATTGTAAAGGAGGTATTGGGGTCTGTGTTACAGTACATTAATAAGGGTGATCTTTAATAAGTTTATTTGTACTTGGAGATCTTTAATAAGTTTATTTGTACTTGGAGATATTTTATAATTTTATAGTACAACACTGTGAGCGGCGGGGCCGGACCGTCCCCGCTGCAATTGCCGGCCCCCAGCTCCTCCTCCCTGTCACTCCCCGCTCATACATCGCAGCCTGCGATGTAAAAAAAAGTCAGCATTCGCCGCATAAGACGCAGGGACATTTTCCCCCCATTTTGGGGGGAAAAAAAGTGCGTCTTATACGGCGAAAAATACGGTATTTTCTTTCATATTCCTCCCCCCAAGAAAAAAAATAAATAAATGTGACCCTCAACTTATGTCTACAGAACTGTGTATGGACTCATTTTTTTTGTAGGGCGATCTGTAGTTTTTATGGATACCATTTTAGAGTGTGTATGACTCTTTGAACCGTTTTATTTAATTGTGTTTTGGAAGGTGAAGTGACGAAAAAATAGCAAATTGGAGATTTAGATTTTTTCCGTTACAACGTTTACCATATAGGATAAATACGTTTATATTTTAATAGTTTGGGCGTTTTGGAATGCAGTGATGCATATCATTTTTTTTATTGTTTATTTTTATTTTAATTATGGGGAAAGGGAGGTGATTAGAATTTTTATAATTTTTTTATTTTCATATTTTTAAAACTTTCTTTTAAGTCACGGATGGGCAAACTGCGGCTCTCCAGCTGTTGTAAAACTACAATTCCCACCATGCCCTGCTGTAGGCTGATAGCTGTAAGCAGTCTTTGCATGCTGGGAGTTGTAGTTTTGCAACAGCTAGAGAGCCGCATCCCTGCTATAGGTGAATGAAGAAGCAATCTGGATCAGGATGACTCATGGTCATATTCAGTCCATATTCTCACAGCCCGCATTACATTCAGACATAAGGCACTTACAACATGCAAAGAACAAGTTTTGAAGTGTTCCAAGAAAACACACAGAAACCTTTCAGCTTTCATTATGATTTACTGCCCGACGTGCTGCTGCCACATGTTGAAAACATGGCATTAACTTATGGCTTCCATTAATGAGAAATCCTTATGGATCTTAGCAAAGTCAAATTCTACTTTACTTACAAGATACAGAATAAATTATCACTGGAAATAAATCTGGTATAAATTTGTGCTTTGCTATGCAAAAAAAAAAAATAAAAAATCGTATCGCAACCTGGCAGCTAGAAAATATATTACTGGATATGAATAAAATGGAAGCACTTTAATAAGGTTGGTATTCTAAGAGATTGGAGGACCTGTCAGTTCTAAATATTTGCATCTCTGTGTTGCCCCCTATTATTCCTCCTGGGTGTTACTATTCCACTCTTCAATAGAGCGAGTTCCCAAGCAGTCTGACACTTCAGCTGTTCGGGTGAAGTTTCAGCGCGGACTGCACCGCACCGCCAACCTTGTAGTCGAGGAAGGAATTTACTACTGACTTCAATGGGAGCAGCGCTGTCGTAACAAACTCCCTCCAAAAGTATGACGGCGCTGTGTAGTTCCGGTGATGAAGCGGGGTGTCGGTCCCCTACAGAACAGCTAGTGACGGCCTATCCTGAAGATAGGCCATCAATTCGTAAAGGCTGGACAATAGATCCTGTTTGCCTTGATGTACTCCATGTGGCAGGTGTGATTAACCAATAGAAGTAATATGGATAAAAAGCATTCCACAGCAGTGCGTTTCCGACTCCCTGCAGACACTTAGGCACATACCGAGAGTGTAGCTAAAAGCCCCCCCCCCTTCACTCAAGTGTCCTTTTAGCCTCCTCAAGGGAAGGGAGGTTGGAATGACATAGTTTATTTATTGTATATTCAAGTACAGTAGACTGCACTTCCCTTCAAAATTGGCCACTGCAAAAAACACATGCACCCAGCAGTATACTTTTTCTTACCATCGTGGACAAAGTCCAATGTATACCGCTGCATTAATATACAGCGGCATATGTCAGAGGTATACATTGGGGAATACTCCTGACATATACCCGGAATGAGATCTGAAGGCATAGGTTCACCTCTGAACATCACTTTACAGTGTCCACACAGGTAAAATCTTGTTGAGGAACTGAACACCTACTCTGCAGATATTTTGCTTTACTCTGTCTACCAGCTGAATTATAACCCAGAGCTGCATTCACAGTCCTGCGGGTGCTACTAGAACCTTGTGGACCGAAACCCGTAACAGCTTAGACGAGATCATAACAAAACCTGCAATGCCTGCGTGCAAATCATCAGAGCATGCTCGGTTCAGGGATGGAGTAAAGCAAGGAATGTTGGGAGATTTCAGATCAAAAGCCGAAAGAATTGTAACTTTGGGTCAAAGGGAATCTGTCAACAGCGACCTCCCCATCAAACTATTTTCATAGGCACACAGCTGTGGTTCACCTGATTGAAACACTTCCTTTTGTTGATCTGAGGCTCCATTCCAGAGCTATGATACTATTTCTTAATAAGCAAATTAGGCGTTTGGTGCAACCAGGGCATCACTGTTGCTTTTGCTGTGCCCAAGCTACACTCATTTCTGTGGCTGGCCCCTTCCTCACTGTAAGGGCTCATTCAGACAGCCGTATGTGTTTTGCGGTCCGCAAGTTGTGGATCCGCAAAACATAGATACCGGCCCATATGCGTTCCACATTTTGCGGACCGCACATAGCCGCCACTGTTATAGAAACTGCCTATTCTTGTCCGCAATTGAACTTGACTGCTCCATAAAGAGCCCTGACCTCAACCCCAGTAAACTGCTTTGGGATGAACCAAAGACACCCTCGTCCAACATCATTGTCTGACCTCACAAATGCTCTTCTGGATGAATGGGAAAAAATTCACACAGACGCATTCAAACTTCTTGTAGAAAGTCTTCCCAGAAAGTGAAAGCTGTTTTAGTTGCAAACTGGATGTTCGAAGAGTAATGTGTAGGTATCCCAATACTTTTGTCTATATAGTTTACATTGGATGAAAATACAGCTTAAAACTCTAGCATGAAAACCTATGTATCCACGTAAAAAAAAAGTAGAAATGAGTACATACCTCTTCATTTTCTATGTGTAATGTGGACAACCGACACTGCAGCTGCTGGCACCTCTGAGACAGCTCTCCCTGTAGAGGTTGCTGTGCACACAATTGAGAGACCTAGAGACCAAGACAGATGTAGTCAAGGACTATGGTAATACCCAAAAATCATCAACACAATTTGTAGAAGAAATATACAACGTTGACCTCCTTTTTCCCTATACGATTCTGATTTGTAGGAATATGAGAAACATTATCTTTTTAACTTCAATTTCCTACCTTGTAAAACGTATTTACTTGGGACGCCACAACATGGATTTCTTGAGGTTCTTCCTGCTTTCTTAATTTAGAACTTTATAATAACTGAGTGGCCTACAAGGAGTGGTGTCACAGTCCAATTCATTATCAGTATATATAAATGTGTCCTTTGTAGGATATTCAAAATTTAGGTTGGGGGATAAGTGCTTGATCAGTGGGAGGTTCAACTGCTGGAACCCCCTAAATCATGAGAAATGGGGTCTCCTGTATAAATAGAGTGTTTATACCACCGCACTCCGTCTTTAGGGGTTTACTGAAGACAGTAGAGTAAAGCGCTTGACTATCTCAGACAGTACCGAATATATAAAAGGAGTGGCAGAGCATATGCTTGAATGCTGCTACGTTCATACAAGGAACAAAGTACCCCAGCCCAGCTTGTGATCAGTCGAGGACCAAGACTCAGACCCCCTCTAACTCCCACAGACACTTATCCCCTATCCTGTGTATTGGGAATCCGTTCAAAGCATGGCAAACTCATTTATGTAACTATGAAGAAATGTGAAATTGCAGCCCTTACACATGTACACTATCTGTAATACTTTATGGAGAATCCAACGTAAAGACACTTACTGTATCCCCCATGTGCGGCTGGAACTCAAACCTCACAGGAGGGCAGAAGACACTGTTGGAGGATTCCATGAGACGTTGCTTGTCTGAAGTAGCATCTAGGTTTTCGGTGGCATTTTCCAGAGCCTCCAGTCCTTCCTGCTTGGAGTGTTGTAGGTTGAACTCGGCAGAAAGGAAAGTTCGCAGAGCACGATGCAAGCTCGAGTGGTAGCCCAGGTCACAACACTGCAACAGGATTGCAAAATTCGAGTTTCTGATGCAAAGACCTCCATGCGGCAAAATTATTGAGACATGCACCTCGTAACAAACTTGGCGTTTTCTTTTTTAATTAACACTGGCATAAGAAATGTCAGTAGTTATAACTTCCCCCCTATAAGTATTCATATTTTAGATCAGAACCAAGTGTGGGAATACCAAGTTTAATCCCCTCCCAACCTTTGACTGGGGTCTCTTAGAGCTTTATTCTATAGTCTTTCTTAAAGTATTCCCTCTGTCCAATTAATCCTGTATATTGACCTTTTAGTTCATTCTTATTAGATTCATCCGTTTCCACACATAATTCTTACCATCCATTTACCTACAAATATTGATTTATACCCCCCTCCCCTCCAAACTTTTTATATCAGGACCATTAAGTAAAAAAAAAAAAAGCTGAAAACACAGGGGTTAATACCCCGTCCCATTTTTTTGGGTGGTGGAAAGGCTTTGCGTGGCGAATCTTAAAGAATAGGACAGAACTTTTTTCTTTGCTGCAGACAGGACAGAGGGGAAGACCCTGCTGCAGCCCACTGACTTACAGCTAGACACAGGACAGTGAGGAGGAGGGGGAACATGGCTGTTCTGCTAAGACACGTTAGGAAAATTTTGTAATATGACATATTAGGGGGAGATTAAGGGAAGCACTATGATTTTTGAACATTTTTGTGCCTTTTCTATGTTCAGTGTTCCTTTAAACACATGGTTCTCCTTAACATTTACCCTGGTCGTTACTTCCTTGCTTTCCCTTCATATTCAGTACCTTGTGGGAGAAGAGAAGTGGCACACCTAGGTGTTCAGAATGGTGCCCAGAGTGTAAACTCTGTCCACACTTAAATTAAAATAGAAGCCACAAACCCACGCCGGCTTAATCATACAACTTGATGGTTCTATTGAGAGTAGTAATAGCAGACTGAAACACTTATCCCTTTAGAGAACTTTTATAAGGTCACTGTGATAGAGTTATTTGGTATTAACATTTTCATTTTACTGCCTATTCCAGAACAAAGTGACCATGGCTGCTTTATTACCATACCAGCAAAAGAACCCATTTTCCTATGTGAATGTATAACTGAACCCGTAAATGATTGACCTGCGGGTGTAATTTAGAGCTGTACAAGCCACTGATTGCATTCCACATACATACTGTACCTATGTATCAGGTCACTGCATATATAATGTAACGTATATCCTTTTAGTTCAAGGTCAGTGTATATAGAGTAATAGGTATCGTTTCAGTGGCAGGCGCTTTATTCATTGACATTTCATATACAACGTGTTTGTCGTAACGGCCATCCCTCATGGGATTGGAGTTGATAGCAGTTAGTGAAAAATTCACATAAGCATTAAACATATACATATTATCCAACTAGATCAGGGATGGGCAGCTCTCCAGCTGTTGTAAAACTACAATTCCCATTTATTGTTTATTTTTATTAGAATTTATATAATTTTTTTATTTTCATATTTTTAAAACTTTCTTTTAAGTCACTCTAGGTCACGGATGGGCAAACTGCGGCTCTCCAGCTGTTGTAAAACTACAATTCCCACCATGCCTTGCTGTAGGCTGATAGCTGTAAACAGTCTTTGCATGCTGGGAGTTGTAGTTTTGCAACAGCTGGAGAGCCGCAGTTTGCCCATCCCTGCCCTAGATGACCATGTGTTCTGAAATAATTGGGAATCACCATTTTTGCATTCCCATTGTTTGGGAAAACTCCAGTTAACCAGTGATACTTACATCAATGAGGTCAGACAAGTCATGGATGTAGTATTTGAAGACGGACGCATTAGTGGCTTCCAGGGCCAGTACATACTCATTACGAGCCTTAATGGCCTTCACCTTGTTTTCTGTGTATTTGGCTTGACGCTAGAAGAGCAAAAAGAAAAAGACATTCTGAGACTCTGAGGCCTACATACACAGAATGATTAAAAACAATATTAGCAAATTATGATCATTTTTACCTTCTCTTTCATCTTTTCAATTTTTCGAACAGAGCTGCGCCTAATGTGTTTTTCATCTAGGCGGACACTGATGGCGGTGTCTGGGGATCGGGGAGTCTGACGATCTTCCTGTCTCACCGACCGGCTCATTTGCTTCTCCTCCTGTTTCTCCGCCTCCTTCAGCTTACCTTGTGCTGCGATACTATCTGCATTATACATGTGATAGGTCTTCATCACCTGAAAAAAAAAAAAAACGATAGTGCTATGCTCAGAAAGTCCACTATTGTTGCACTTAAAGGTGCAGGAAAGGTGGCTTTCATGAAATTTGGAGCCAAGATCACGGGGAATTTTTTCCTTGAAGAGAAACCGATATGTGAAGTAAAAAATATACTTTTTTTGAAGTTTTCATTGACAAAAGCTACAAAAAAAACTATATGTATGCAACAATTTCAGTAGTAAATATATAAAATATCAATATTTCATAGCGCTTCATTCACTAATCTTGTGAAACTAGTTGGAAGGCACGAAATGCGCTGCGTGAACCTGGCCTAAAATAGTGAGTATTAGGTGTGTATACATACAAAACAGGATGGATTATTGGATATAAAAATACAACTTCCCGAAGGTGAAACAAAGGTGCTAACATAATGGCAGCCGTGCCATCTTTTCCCATGCGAGTCTGGACTTAATGGTCTAATCCTGTTATTCCATCTTTTGAATAATTAAATAATAATTGAATAATTGATGTTAATAAAACAGGACTACGACCATAATTGTCTGCCGCACATAGGGAACAATGACAACTAGGAATTTGAAATCCCTTCTCCAGCGTGGTTCGACAAGAATTAAAATCTAATATATGCACACGTCAATGCGGGGAGCTCCAGCACTTTTTTTTTTTTTTTTTTAATAAAGAGAAATGATTCCCTAATTATTATTAATGATGTTCCTCAGTGCTGCTTTTATCTGATTAAGTGGCCCAAGATCAAACCAAATTCTCCTCATTCACAATGAACAACAACCAGGGTAAAATGGATTCAATAAGCAGTTAGCTTCTATGGACAGATCCGTGAGATGAGCCAGCCAGCATTGTTCTTCGGGGTAATTTCATGAAGGTATGTGTCCCTAGTAGGAGTTCAATAGCCATGATGCAAATCCCCAGGACTTACCGTGTAGAGCTCATTTAACACTTTCATGAGGTCCTCCTGAAGCTGCAGACCAATCTCCTTACTCTGCAAAGACACAATATTGTCAGTGTTTTAATATTTTAGGACATACAAACTTATCTAGGGTCAGCAACATTATCAAAAAGTATTCCCACCAAAGACTATACCTACTCAATGTCCATGAATATACACTGGGGGAGAGTTATCCAAACTGGTGTAATGGAAAACTGGCTTAGATGCCCATAAGAACCAATCAGATTTCACCTTTCATTTAGCAATGGAGCGCTGAGAAATGTACGGTGGAATCTGATTGGTTCCTACGGACAACTAAGGCCTCTTTCACACTAGCGTTTAGCTTTCCGTCCTAGAGATCCGTCCTCGGATACGTCGTTTCCGCGCATCGCCGGATCCGACGTTTAGCTTTTTTTCAATGGTTACTATGGCAGCCAGGACGCTAAAGTCCTGGTTGCCATAGTAAAGAGTAGGGGGAGCGGCATACTTACATTCCGTGCGGCTCCCGGGACGCTCCAGGATGACGTCAGGGCGCCCCAGTGCATAGATCACGTGATCGCATGGATCACGTGATCCATGCGCGTGGGGCGCTCTGGCGTCATTCAGAGCGCCCGGAGCCGCACGGAATGCAAGCATGCCGCCTCCGCTCCTCACTGCTACTATGGCAACCAGGACGCTAGTAGCGTCCTGGCTGCCATAGTAACACTGAAAGCATTTTGAAGACTGATCCGTCTTCAAATGCTTTCAGTTCACTTGCGTTGTGCCGGATCCGGCGTGCATTCCGGCGACGGAAGTGCACGCCGGATCTTCACAACGCAAGTGTGAAAGAGGCCTAAGCCAGTTTTACTTTACACCAGTTTTGATAAATCTCCTACCAATCTGTCTAGATTTATATTGTACTGAAATATATTTCGATTGCCAGGAGTATACCTCGAAGGGGTTGTCCCATGAAGACAACTTATCCCTGTATGAATGAAGCAGGGGTGACACATACATACTGCCACTCCATTTATCTCTATGAGGCTAATGGAGGTAGCTGAGCACTTGTACTCTGCCATCTCCAGCAGTCCCTTGGAGATGAATGGAGTGATGGACAAGCATCGATCAGCAGGGACCACAGAGTGGATGGACCTCCGCCAATCTAAAATGCTTATCGTTTATCCTGTGGATAGGAGATAAGGTGTCTTAATGACTGTCTAAGAAAGACTATTTTCACATACCCTACCGAGGTATTCTGAGGTAAAAGAGGGGCACTCTTCATTTAAGACCTCCATAAAGTGGTCGTACCAGAGAGGGGCTACAAAGAGTTCCTCACTCTCTGGAGGTCTTGGCATATTCATACCATTGATTTCAATGGGCACCATGTAATGCTTTATTTCCCCTGTGGTGGCACTGCAGGAGTATAAAACACTTGTCCGATTCCCTTGCAGATGACAGCCGATTGCTGGCAGGATGCCCCATGACCAGTTTATTTTTATTAAACTGTGTAACAAAAAAGGGATTGTCCAAATCAGACAACCACCTTTAAGGTAATTTTATGCCAATGTACTATGGGACAAAAACAACTTTAGTTCAAAAGAGCGTTATGTAGTAAAATTCATTTAATCCAACATTAATAGGACCTTTCCTGGACCTTTATGGGGTGGCCTCCTGTGGCAGGTCCACTGTGGAAAGTCCGAAGCGAATCTACCAGTATTCTACAACAGAAAAACCTTTACCAAACGGTGAAAATTTTGTTGTGGAAACCCTCATGGAAATGCTGCAGATTTCACATTCTGCACAGCAAAGGGTAAAATCTGCAACCACAATTGACCTGCTATGGATTCAAAACCCTTGTGGGAATTTGTGAAAATATCATCCACTTTGCTACTACTTTAAAGGGCATCTGTCAGCAGATTTGTACCTAGTGAAACTGGCTGATCTATTACATGTGTGCTTGGCAGCTGAAGGCATCTGTGTTGGTCCCATGTTCATTCGCTGCCGTTACACCTAGAGGTTCAGCCCTCTGCACTTTGATTGGTAAGGCCAGGCAGTGAAAATGTCATCTGGATAGGTCATCAGTATCTGATTGGTGGGGGTCAAGTGCGATTCCAAGCACAGCTGCTGTGAGTGCCGCATCCAGTGGGCACTGCGGCCTTCTCACAGCTTACCAAGCACAAGGCTGCACATTGTGTAGCGGCTTCGCTTGGCATCGCACTCAACCTCATCCACTTCAATTGGAGCTGAGCCGCTCCCAGGCCATGTGACCGATGAATGTGTGGTCACTGGCCTAGGATAAGCTGCGAGAAGGCCGTGGCGCTACTGCAAGAGCCAAAGCCTTCTCAAACAGCTGATTGGCGGAGGTCCCGGGTGTCGAAGCCCCACTGATCAGATACTGATGACCTATCCATTGGATAGGTCATCAGTATTAAGATCTTGGAAAACCCTCAAACCTAGTAACCAAAACACTTAAACCTAGTAACCATTTCTACACAGGTTAACCTCCCCAAATTCTGCTCTGCATTTCTGACGAGAGTTATTCTCCACCTCACCAGAGACATTTCTTGTTATCCACCCTTATGTTGCGCAATTCCCCACTGGCTCCAACAGGCCTTTTCAGGGTAGGTCATGTACAATAATCTCTCAGGAGAACCCAATGAGCACAGCATGTCTCTATGTCAGACATTATTTAAAATGGCAGGCACACTTTAACTCTACAGCTGGGAGAAGGCTAACAGAAGATTTGCAGCTCTGAAGCAGAAAATCCCTGAGCCCTATGAAGTTACATCATGAAATTAATCAGCGCCGAAGTTTGGATGTCTTTAGATTAAATAACGTGACCTTATGTGTGTATAAGCATGAATAAAAGCATAGAAAGTAGCCAAAAAATCAAGTAGCTCTACAAAACCTTATGTAAACATTTAGGAGTGCCATGAAAATAAGTTATAGTATATACTTCCAGTGCAGTATCTCCAAATATAACAAATCTTCCTTAAAGAGGTCCTATTATAAAAAACTTATACATAGAATACGGGATAAGTGTCTGACTGCCAGAGGTCAGACTGCTGGGGCCCCAGCCGATCACGAGAATGGGGGCACATGCTTCCTGTTTGAATGGAGTGGCACACACACCCGAGGGTCCACCGCTCCACTCAACTCTATGCTGGATAAAGCCGAGTACAAGTGCTCCGCTAATTTCAGCATCCCATAGAGCTGAATGGAGAAACAGCATACATGTGTGACCATCGTTCCATTCAGAAAGGGGCAAACAGGTCCCTTTCTCATGATCCCAGAATCCAGGGGCGGATTGGCCATAAACCCTACAGAGTAATTTCCCGGTAGGCCAATGCCCCAGGGGGCACCCCAAGTCCTCCTCTCTGCCGCTGACAGGGTACATAATCAGCTCTCGGCGGTAAATAACACTGAGAATCAGGTACTCATGTACCCAGCCAGCGACCACAGATGCCCTCCTAAATTCAAATGCTGTGGCCTGCACCTCACCTCTTAGGCCCCCTGCTCCATAGACAACTAGAGAAGGACAGAAGATGGCAGCTATTGATGGCCACCACAGAGGGCCAGCTTTTGGGGCAGTATATTGTGCCACACTAGGTTATTTGGTTCTGCTGGGATGGTATTTTGTACTATGGTATTGTTGACCCTGCCTACTTGTGTTGCCCCACCTTCTGTTAATTTGGACCTGCCTACAAAAAGGGGCCATTTTAAAAAAGGGGCCACTTTAAGTTCACAGTCTGCCACCTGCCTGGATTCCTGGCTGTCGGAAACCCACTAATCACAGACTTATGTCCTAGGAGAGGCAATATATACTCATAATGGATCAACCCCTTTAAACAAAACACTATTCATTACATGAGGTACACAGCAAGATCCCTCTCAGTGATACTGACTGTCCAAAAGAAGTCATTGAGGAAAGGGCAGCAACACAAATACCGGTACTCAACGGGATCCCCGCTGTTGTATTGGCACTCTGGTGGGCAGTTTAGTGCGTAAAATTGTAGCCCATCATTAAGCATTATCAGAGAATTAAACATTTTTTATAATGAGAACCCGTCACCATGAAATGCAATGCAGTGTTATAGAGCAGAAGAAGCTGAACAGATTGATATATAGTTTTATGGCAAACATTATTCATTAAAATCTTGTCTCTTGCGGAACTTGGCAGTCATATGGACGGTCTTATCAGTGACCGACAGGTCCTTCTATATACATACTGCCTACATGACCACTGAGCTCAGAAAAAGAAGAGAATTTAATGAATACATTTTGCTGAATCATTTCCATAAAACTATATGCTCAGCTCCTTCTGCTCTATAATATGTCTGACAATGCATTTTAATAGCGACCGGTTCCCTATTAAAAGGGGTTTGCCTTGGTTTTCTAGGAACCGTGTATTGAATACAACTATGCCTAAATATGAAACCTTTAGGCTAATTTCACACAAGCGTGTTTGGTCCAGGAAACTGCTCCATGTGCCGGCCACATTTCCATGACTAGAAGTCACAGAATTCATAACCACGGGTCTTCTATACTGTACTCAAAGCATTATGTGAGTACTGTACAGCAGCATGAACTCACAGCAACATGGATCAGTAAAATGCTGTGAGTCGGGGTCAGTGGAGCACTGTTCGGTCTCTGAGCGTGTTTCCCAAACCAAACATGCTTGGGTGAAATTAGCCTTAGGCCTCCTGCACGACTGGATCTGTTTTTGTGGTCTTCAAATCATGGATAACGGCAGTGGGCATCACGCTTTTTCCCTTCTGCAAATGCCTATTCTCGTCCGTAAAAAGAACAAGAATAGGACATGTTCTATTTTTTGCGGGGGCCGTGTGGATGCGGACAGCACACGGCGTGCTGTCCGCATCTTTTGCTGCTCTATTGAAATGAATGGGTCCACATCTGATCTGCAAAAGAAATACGGGCTGAAGCCATGGTCGAGTGCATGAGGCCTTAGGCTAGAACGTTTACTTACAGTGAAATTATTTGAGGACCGTATTTCAAATGTAGAGAGAATTCTATAAAGACTTGGAAGGAGAACATTCCAGCATCTCGAGGACATGTGAACAGGAAAATGTGTACCAACCGCAATGGCTAGAAATAAGGACCTAGATTTCCTAAGATATGTATGTGTCTAACAATAAGCTACAGAAGCACAGAGTTATTATCCCCCATCCTAAAAGTAGATAGTATCCAAGCAACGTTCTGGAGATGCAGGCAGAAGACCGCGGACACTGGCAACAGGAGGAAGTGACAGACGGGAACAGAAGGGAAGAGAGTGGGGGTAGAGGAAGACTCTGGAGGTGATGCAGACTTGGTAAGAGAACATGAGGAGAAGATACCCTGAAGAGCTCTGACACCAGATGGGCACAGGACAGGCTACTGCACACACACAATTGCTGGATCCTCGCCTGTTCTCCAGACCATGCTAAAACCCTGTAACTACATATAGCGTATATATAGAGTATTGGCAAATTGTACGTTATGTCAAACGGGGAGAAACTTATGGACAGATGCAATGTTTAATCCTTAACCCGTCAATCACCACACTCCCCGGTGTAAGGGGGGGGGTACACAGACAGACACCCTCCCTTATCGAAACCCCGTAACTGGCATCATTAATTCATGCAGTTATTTTTTCTAAAGGCTTCTATCACAGGAGGGGGCACTCGTTGCCATATTAATTGTTAATACCTTCATCCCGCTGCCCTTTCCCTATGGGACTTTTCATGTAGCCCAGCCACAATGTCAGGAAGGAGACCACACGCTTAGCTGTCTCTTTAATTCCACTGTCCCCAGGGGAGACACCCGAGAGGGAGGGGCAGACCGGAGGTTAGAGATGCAATCTCATATTGGCTACACATCAACCTTTGTAAAATCAGCAAACAATCCAACTGGCTCCACTATACAAACGCGGCCTACAAACTACAAAACGCTCCCAAGCTTCTGTTGTGTGGAGACTATGGAACATTTTTTATTTCAGTCTTGGCAGAGAACGGCTTTAGATGGGTTTGATTCCTGGATTTTGCTTATCCGGTGATTATTCTACTAAGCCTATAGTGGTAGTAGTATTAGTAGATCACATTTTCACAGTCCTTACCATTGTTGACTTATTATTCCAACATTTTCCATTTTTACCAACTTTTGCCCATTTCTATTACACATACTTAAAGGGTTTGGCCACTTTCTAGTTGCTGTTGAGCAATGTGTTTGTGAGATAATTATATGACACTTAGTAATGTAGCCTTTGTTGAAATTCTGCACCATTTTCTATATTTCATAAGGTATACTCCCTCATTTACAAAGTCTTTTGTTCTGTTCACATAGAGGTCCTGTCCATAAGATGGCCACTGATGGAGGGTCATGTGACCAGGAAAGTCCCAATAGGACAAGTGCAGTGTATCTGAATGGAGAAGACATCACATGGAGGTGATTAGCCTGGTCACATGACTCTCCATCAGCAGCCATCTTATGGACAGGATCTTTGTGTGGACAGCACAAAATACTTAGCAAACAAGGGGGCATACCTTATGAAATAGAGTGCCATGTAGTCATCTTAGTCATCTTAGTGACCAGAAAGTGGCCAACCCCTTTAATAAGATATTATTATAGATGTGTCTGTTCCATATTAGTGGGTTAAAGTGGTCTTTCCATTTTGCCAAGGTCCGATTTAGACGACGGAGCTTTCTGTCTGTGTGCTATTTGGACTGCACCCGCATAGCACACGGCCACCACTGATGGATTCCAGGGTGGGCGTAACCATGGAAACAAGCAGTGTACAATGTGATGGAAAAATGAATCCAGCCAGCAAAGGAAGCAATATGGACAATCACAATACATTAGTAAGTGGCTTCTACTAACTTTCTCTACATGAGAAATACTATTTGCTTAAGTGACACAACCCCTTTAAGTCTGTCTAAAGCCAGTCATACACATTCAATAGTTGTCGGCAGACGGCTATCTCTCCCAACTCCCCCATACACATATATGTTCAGTCCTGCAGAACATATATGTGTATTCAATGAGGAGAGCTGAGAAAACCGCTGCCAGACGCTTCTGATGGTCGACTTATCTCCCAGGAGAACAAAAGTATCGGGTGAAAATATTCACTTTGTCCAATCCTTCTCTCCCCCAACATCATCTGTTTGGAAGAGTCAGGAACTTCCATTTACATTAGACTGTCGGCCGAACCCATGGTTCTCGACGGGTTCGTCCAATAACACGCTTACGTGTTGGGAGCCTTACTTTTAAACAGTATTAGCAAATGTGGGTCTATGCTCTAAATTTCTAACTGTCATCATCCTGGCTTCAAGAAATAAGTCAGCTGAAATGTTAAATGCAAACAGAATAAAATGCAAGCAAGGCAAAGGCAGATGTAAATGTGGCTGCAATTACCGAAGCATTTGACTTGAACAAAAAACTCTGCAATTGACTGAATATGTGATGTGAATTTTAAAAGTCTAGTGTAACATGCTGAAATGAGACAGATGCCAAGAGCGATCAGCAAAATAAGCAAAAAACCATACAAAAATCTAAAGTCTAGGCGGCATTGTCAAGAAGACAAAAATAATATACAGTCCCTGACCACATATTGTATCAGAGATTAAAATGATCGCGGCGTTTACCCCTTTGAATAATATACACAAGGCTAACATTAATGAAATGAGGACAAATTGGCATCTGGCACAGTCTGCCAACGCATGGCATGGTAAGAACATAGTCTGCTAACAGTTGGCACGAGAGATAAGAGGGAGTGAAGGATCAAAAAATGAATCAAGTTGAGGGCTAAATAAATTAAATGAAGCAAGTAGAAAAAGGAAGAGCTTAAAGTGAAAAGAAAGAATAAGTCCGTAAAATATGTAGGCCTAGGAGGAGGAGCCACAATGAAACAATGACACAACATTGTCTAGGTGGCAATAGCGGCCCTCCTTCCAAGCGTGACGATCTGACAATCTTCTTTGATGCAAGGGTATACCCTCGAGACGATTGGCAGACTTGCCAACTTTTCATAGCCCTTTTCTAGGAGGTCGGAGAGGGAAACATTTTGGCACGCCTCTATAATCAAACCATGCCCTTATTCCTCTTTTTGTGAGGCATCATACCCCCTCAATGGACTTTTTGTCGGACAACGCAGTATCCTGGCACCGCATATAGTTAAAGTTCATGAATGACTGCTCTGGGAGAAAGCAATAGTCCATGCAGCATCCCGGAGATTTGCAACTTGTTCAGGAGATGTCCATATCAATCACCAGATTGGCAAATCTGGTGATTGATATGGCCTTTCCACAGGCCTGCGCTGCCACTTTAGGCCCATTTAGATGAGAAGACAATAGTTTAGGTGATTAACGACAATCACATTTAGAGATTTAAATCACTGTACTATTTGTAGGGAGGTTCCTACCTCCTCCAACTTCTCAGACACTTCCTCTCTCTGTCTGCAGGAAGTCTCTCTCTCCACCCGCTGCCACCATCATGCAGGGAGACTACTCTCCAAGCGCTTACGGCCTCTATTTCCCTGCAATACTTCTCACAACCTGGGTTTTACACAGGGGCAGTTGCTCACAGATACAAGTCCTTCTCCCATTGGTGGAAAGGGCAGCATCTTATAAAGACTAGCTGCTCTGCCCATGTAAGTAACATAGAATCCCCTCTTCTCTGCATTCTCATGCTCTACTGGGCCCACCTACAATGTCGCTCCCAACCAATTATGGTGCACAGGACGGTACTTCGCCCTCACATCTCAGATTGAGCATGGAGCATCCAAACACTTGTTCCCAGGAAAGCCCCCATAACAGAACAATAAGGATATGAAGACATATCAATAAACCTTAGATCTAGCAGTTTCTTATCTTCTAAGTAAACCTTCAGTGAGCCGGAAAAAAACAGTACTTCAAATAACCTAGCAATAAGGCATGTTAAAGGGGCACTTCACCACCCTACAAATCCAAGTCATTTTGATCCCGTTTTCTGTCATTTGGTAGTAGTGTTAGTTTATGACTAGGGATGAGCGAACTTGAACTTCACAGGGTTCGGTGTTAGAGTGGGTTAGGAAAACGGAAATTAACGGAATTCGTAGACCGAATGCAAAATGGAAGCCTTTAAGCGGCATTCCGTTTTGATCCATCATAATAGAAGTCTTTGGCCAAGGACTTTATTTTCCCTCCTGCATAAAAGAAACCAGACGGATCTGTTATGTTTGGCCATAGACTTCTATTATGACGGATCAAAACGGAATGCCTCTTAAATTTCGATAATTTCCGTTTTCCTAGCCCACCCGAACCCGGTAAAGTTTGTGGTGCGTAGCTCACAAAAAGTAGCATGATTTTACAAAAAAAAGTTTCACGTGACATCACTTGTGACTTTTTCTTGACGGAAAAGTCTTGATAAATGGTTTACATGAATACTAGTGACTTAATCTTTCCAAAAATGTTAGGTATTTAAGAAGAACTCAGAGGACAGATAATATTTTAATCGATGAAGGACCTCTTAAAGAAGACCCGTCGCCCCGCCCTAAAATATCAGTTTTAGTAACTACTTATATTTAGAGATGAGCGAACGTTAAAAAAAAAAAGTTCGGCGTTCGGGTGGTGGTAAGTCGCGCATCCCGTTATGGATTCCACTATAGCGGCATATGGAATCCATAAGGGGCGGCTGCCACCAACCCGAACTGTTGAACAGCCGAAGGACCTGGGGTGACGTCACCGTCATGTGATCAGTGCAGGGGGCGTGGCTCAGCACTGGATTTGTCCCGTGCTGAGCCACGCCCTGCACTGATCACATGACGGTTACGTCACCCCAGGTCCTTCAGCTGTTCAACAGTTCGGGTTGGTGCAAGCCGCCCCTTATGGATTCCATATGCCGCGGTAGTGGAATCCATAACGGGATGCGCGAGTTACCACAACCCGAACGCCAAACTTTTTTTTAAAGTTCGCTCATCTCTACTTATATTCCCTCTTTAAAACCAATTCTGGAACATCTATTCTTATGACTATGTTGTGCCATTCCTGTATTATTCCTGCTAGAAGTTTACCAATTGACAGCAGTCTACAGTAAAGGTACAGCTGGGTGTTACACCAGTAGCGAATGTGTCTTAGGCCTCATGCACACGAACGTATTTTCTTTCAGTGTCCATTCTGTTTTTTTTTTTTTGCAGACCATATACAGAATCATTCATTTCAATGGGCCTGCAAAAAAAACGGAAGTTACTCCGTGTGCATTCCGCTTCCGTATGTCCGTATTTCCGTTCCGCAAAAAATAGAACATTAAAGACAAGGATAGTACTGTTCTATTAGGGGCCAGATGTTCCGTTCTGCAAAATACGGAATGCACACAAACGTCATCCGTATTTTTTGCGGATCGCAACAGTCGTGTGCATGAGGTCTAACTCTGTACAGGTTTCAGACTGTGCAGGGACACATCCCAACTGGAACATCCATCTGTACCTTTACTGTTGGCAATTCATTTAGAACTTCTACTAGAAATAAAGTGACAGGTCCTCCTTAAACCTTCAAAAATATCAGACAGAAAGGAATAGCAAGCAAGAAGCCCACACCTTCTTAAAGAGTCGTCCAGAGTCTTCGCCGACTTGACCAAATCGAGGGATGATGTTATTCAAGTAGATGTCACTTAATGTAGCATGATTGCGGCTCTCTCTTTTGACTTGCGTGAGGAGCAGGTTCCAACAGGTCACAGGAGAAAGAACATTCTGATCCTTCCTGCATTAAAACAAAACAAAACATACATATAAGTAAAAGGATTAAAAACATTCTCACAGAAATCTGATAAAACTGAAATAATGCACAAACCTGACCATAATAAATTATTAAAATCTTCACAGCTTCAAATGAGAAGTTGAGGTGACCTCCAGGAGAACATGCATACATGTGAACAGGCCTAGACCATGGTCATAACTTTACACCTGCATTATAGTTGCCAAGCCCAACCCGAAAAAGGCCTAATGGTCAAACAACATAGGGATTAGTGACGCCACTAGTTTCGGTTCCTCATATTCGTAGTTTGCCAAGAAATGCATCTACATCTAATAAAACACAACCATATCAAATAAAGATCGTAGTCTAAACCCGTAGCCACCAGTCCCACCGCTGTGTCTCACAGTCATCTTCCTCCGTGATGTTGTGTGCAATTGCAAATAAAAATGTCCTTGATCTCTGTACTGTACAAGCTCATATCTGGAAAGGGTTAATCCCACCTCTGGCAACTATAGGCAAAGTTCACACTAAGCCCGTTGAAGGGGAGGAGGGATTACATGGATTTGTGTTACATCGGGCTGTGATGTTCTCCAACCCCCCACATGAAGTCTAGAGTGAATTAAACTGCTTGGGATTTATGCTGATGTTTGAGAATAGATTTAAGGTCATTTGTAGGATGCAGATTAGAAAGGTCTATGAAAGTGAATGGATGTAAGCAGAAATGATCCAAACACTAGCGAAATGCCGTGCAAATCATAATGGGAAGCAGCAAATATCTTGGCCATAAACTGGCGTCCTACAGAACATTACATCGGGAGGACATTTTCAGTTGTATCAGATTTGTGGTTTGCTCTCTTGCTTTACGGTTGGATTCATACATAGTTTTTATGCAGTTTATGATTACTTTTGCCTTTTTTGACACGTCTTGTTTGCAGCAGAAATGTTAACATGTTAGCTGAAAGTGTATGGGAATTTTGAAAAGCAGTACACACTCCAAAACATGTAAAGTAGAACTGCCCATAGCAACCAATCAGATTCCACCTTTCATTTTCCAAAGGAGCTGTCAAAAATGAAAGGTGGCATCTGACTGGTTGCTATGGGAAACTAGGCCAGTTCTACTTTTCACCAGTTTGATAAATTCATGGGACTGTGAGGACACATTTTACATTAGTTAAAGCACTTTAAGGAACATTAAAGGCCCCCTCATACACATGTACGGTCATCTGTGCCCACCATTTTTGGCGAAATCAGCAGTTTAATGTGTATGGACAGATCATGTGGTTGTAGAGAAAGATCGGGCAAGTTGAATTTTGATGCCGGAGAGATGCCCGACAGTGGCTTTGAAAACACATACACACTCCGCTCCTGAGGAGGATTTGGGAGAGGTCAATTTACGCTGACCCAGAGTCTTTCCGCACTGCGCAGTGATCTGGTGTGGATTGTGCTGTTGGTAAATTCCGTCAGACACACTGTGGAAAATCCGTATTGAACCTGCCATGTGTGGCCATACCCAAAGGGAGAGATTGATCTAAACTGGTGCGAAGGAAAACTGGCTTAGTTGGCCCTTGCGACCAATCAGATTCATCCTTTCATTTTCCAAAGGAGTTTTGAAAAATGAGAAGTGGAATCTGATTGGTTGCTAGGGGCAACTAAGCCAGTTCCCCTTGGCACCAGTTTTGATCAAGTCTTTTAGAAATCATAGAGAACATAGGTGTTAATTTCCTCCTGATGTTTCGGACAGATGAAGAGGCAGGACTTGGCAATGGGGTATGACACTCGGAGTCTCTTCCTGCAGCCAGCTGTCTTACAGCCAGAAACGGGATTGAGAGGGAGGGGAAATGACTAAACTCCTAGAACACAGAAGAATTCTGTATATTTCTGAGTTTTGATACTAATATGGGACAGATTAGGACCAAGATAAGGAGTCTATTAAGGGTGGAACTGACACAGGGGCTTCAGAAATGTGTTACTTGACCGAAATGCCCATATTTCTCTAAGTATTCATCATACAAAACATGTGAACATTGATAAATGTGCCCCATAGTGTCATGATAGCACGTGGAGATAAATTTACAGTAATTCAAGTTCCAACCAAATGTTTTGCTATCAAATCTCTAAAACACTATGTTAATTACTCACAGCGACATGGTTTCTGTTTCTACATAAATGATGTCTGGAATATACCACGTCACGTAAAAGTCAGGAAATCTGTGCTACTTGTCATAGCTTGCTCTGGTTTTTACAACTTACACATTCTTCCCCTTTTTTGGTTTCAAATACATCCAGGAAGTCCGCAAAAAGCCCTTTACATATTATTTAAGAAAGTTAAACAGTAACAGCGCAAAAAAATCCTGTTTAACCCTTTCAAAATGGGTCAGCAACATAAATCAATTACTGTGTATATATATTAAAAGGAACTGGATAGGTCGACTGCACGTGAGCCAATCATGGAAGTTCTCGTCCTTAAAGGGAGTCTGTCAATCTTACAAAACTGCTGATGCTAGGTGTGGACCAGGGTTTGAAGGACAAACATACCTTTTGTGGAAAGTTTATTATCGAGAGTAGTGTGAATATGAATATTTATTTATTTCATGCTCCGCACCTTTAAGTTCCCTGGAGGCGGTTCTGCTTTGAGCTGCTTCACAGCCCCTCCCTCCTGCTCTGAGTGACACATGTATCATCCAACCAGGAGACCTCTACATCGGTCACTCAGAGCAGAGGGCAGGGGCTTTGATGCAGCTCAACGCAGAGAGCGCTTCACAGTGAAGCTCCGCCTCTTGGGCCTTGCAGGAGCAGAATCTGGCAGAATAAAGGTTCATGTTCACACTAGTTCCGATGATAAAAGCTTCACAAAAAGTATGTTTGTACTTCTCTCCTCAGCTTCTACCTAGTGTTGTGAGCAGTTTTGCATAGTCAAAACTGCTGACAGACTCTCCTATATATAAATACAGAGTGCACAGATTTGAAGTCCATTTTCTGAAGAAGGCGCATAGTCCCGAAACACGTTATTTGGACCATTTTGCTTTTACGCCTCCACCATTGTGGTTTTAATCTCAATAAGGGCTCGTTCACATCACCGTTTCTCCTGTCCGTTGTGGGGTCCGTTCCGTGTCCGCTCAGAACATGATTTTCGAGCGGAGACGAAAGTCCTGCATGCACTACTTTCGTCTCCGCTCAAAAATCATGTTCTGAGCGGACACGCAACGGACCCCATTATAGTCTATATGGGGTTTTAAGGCTCCATTACGCTCAGTTTGGTGTCAGTTATCTCCAGAATCCGTCCCTTCCGTTCTCCTGCTCCTTAACTGAGCCGGAGAACAGAAAGGAGAAACACTGACGTGAACGAGCCCTTAAGTGTGTACGACTTTTGGAGGAAGCGCTGCATAAAGGTCTTCGTTCTTCTACTGGAAAGTAGTTTTTACTAAAACATCAAAATGTGACGTTCTCTTTCCTAATCAATTTATTTTCTAAAAGATTTGTATTCTATTTTCTATCATTATGGGGGCAGCCATCTTGCCTGAGCTGCTGTTAATTTAGACATGCACCATAGGAACTTGTAGACTTCTGCTATTTTCAGAAGTCCCATAGCAGTGAGCAGAGAGGACACCGTGCATGCACAGGGTGATCTTAGTTTACGACGGGGCCCTGTTCTCTCAATAGGAGCAGATCCCAGCGGTGGGACCAACACCTCTAAGAGGGTTATGGTATATCCCATCAACATAGCATAAATGTCCTAGATGGCAATACCCCTTTTGAGAAATAAGAGTGCCTGCAACTAAATTGCCCAATGTATTGCAATCGCTGAGGAAACCTTCCCTCCATTTATATAGACGTGGCACCGAATTACACAATAATGGAGATTTCTGAAGTGGTCTAAGAGAAAAATTGTCTTGGTTGCCTATAGCAACCAATTACAGTGTGGCTTTTATTTTCTCTAGTGCTCTTGAACAATGAGAGTTGTGCTGTGATTGGTTATTACAGACCACAAAGACAGTTTTTCTTTTAGACCCTAAATCTGACCCATCATCTCTACTTGGCGACCATTTATTAGCAAGCGCCATTTGTACAGGGTACCTTACCACAGGCCTGTCATCAACACTGGAGTAAAGGAAAACTGGCTTACTTGCCCATAGCAACCAATCAGATCCCACTTTTCAATTTTTAGAGCTCCTTTGGAAAATGAAAGGTGGAATCTGATTAGTTGCTATGGGCAAGTAAGCCAGTTTTCCTTTACTCCAGTGTTAACTCTCCCCCTGTGACTCCAGTCTGTGATGGGGCCTCACATTTTGTCACTTTGTGCATGTAGCACAAATGTTAGAATCTATAAACCTGTCCGGAAAAATGAGGCATGATCTCACATCCTTCCATTTTACAACGACTTTACCTCAGAGAACAAAGGAATACACATATATATGCTCTCTCTTCTACCCCATTACTGCACATCTCCACCAGTGGAGACAACATCCTGTCCACCTGCATGGGCGGACACTTTCACCAAATCCATATTGACCACAATTCACGCTCCAGGATATCATACACAAAGCTGGAGTCCTATTTGCTTCACGATCTTAAAGGGCTTGTCTCACTTCAACAAATAGCATTTATCATGTAGAGAAAGTTAATACAAGGCACTTACTAATGTATTGGTATCATCCATATTGCTTCCTTTGGAGGCTTGATTCATTTTTCCATCACATTATACACTGCTCATTTCCAGGGGTTATGACCACCGCTGCAGCGCAGATACAGGAACTGCTGCACATGCGTGTCTATACGCGGTCACAGACACCAGAGTATGGCACTTTTTCCTAAAGTGTGCAAGCATGACCACTGCCGCTGGATTGCAGGGTGGTCGTAACCATGGATACGAGCAGTGTGTAACGTAATGGAAAAATGAATCCAGACAGCAAAGGAGGCAACATGGGCAATCCCAATACGTGTAAGTGTCTTGTATTAACTTTATATACATGATAAATACCATTTACTGAAGTGAGACATCCCTTTAAACCTTCTATACATTTAAAGAAACACCACGGGCAAAATGGATACTAATATCTTAGGGTACTTTCACACTAGCGTTTTGGATTCCGTTTGTGCGATCTGTTTCAGGGCTCTCACAAACGGTCCAAAACGGATCAGTTAAGCCCCAATGCATTCTCAATGGATAAGGATCCGTTCAGAATGCATCAGTTCAGCTCCGTTCTGCCTCTATTGCATGCAGGATTTTGGTGTCCGTCTGAAGAGGCGGAGCCTAACGAATCCGTTTTTTGTTACAATGTAAGTCAATGGGGACAGATCCGTTTTCAATGACACAATATGGTGCATTTGAAAACGGATCCGTTCCCCATTGACTTTCAATGTAATTTTAAACTGATCCGTTTTGGACTTTGTCATTTTTCTTTAAACCTAATGCAAACGGATCCGTTCTGAACGGATACAAACGTTTGCATTAGAGGTGCGGATCCGTCTGTGCAAATAAACAGACGGATCCGCACCAACGCAAGTGTGAAAGTACCCTAACACAGAGTACAAGGCTAGGGGTGCAGGATGGGGTTACACGATAGAGTTTCGCTCTTTGGTGGCACTCTAATCTCCAGATCACAAACCACCCACTTGGGCACCGCACAAGGCATTATACAATACAAGCATTTGGCCCGTAGTCTTTCCTTAAGTGTTATTTAAAGGGTAGTCAATAAACAAAGCCAACAATATGTGATGCCTAGTTGATGAAAGCGCTTGCCACTGTGTGATGCAAGAATATGATGAAGCAGAGGCACAATGTTCTCCGACACAAGGGGATTCTCCATCGGCAGCAGGCCTCGGGCTACAGGAGGCTGCATAATCACTAGCTGTGAACAATCTCCAATCATTTCCTGTGGTCCGATTCTTTTTAGACTAGGTTCACACCATGTTTTACTGTACTGCAATATTTTTATTTCGTTTTTGAGAGCCTACAGGTTACGACCCTTAGCAGAAAAAAAAGTAATGTCTCAACTACTCAACTCTATGGCTGAAATACACTGTATGACAAAAAAAAATTGGAAATAAACCTAACCAAACTCAGGAATCGGTAGACACATTCTAGCCGTTTCGTGGCCCACTTGCTAGTACAGTCCTACAAAAATGTGGACTGTTGGTATAAATGTATCGGAGGAGGTGTTCTAGAAACTCCAGCATTTCTGGCCCGGCAATATCCTCATGAAAAATCGGCTGTGTGAGCACGCCCACGGAGATGGGTAACAAAGAGTTCACCAAAAAGTTACCCAATCGTTTTTGAGTACTTATCTTGCTCATACAATTTGAAATGAAACTGTTTTCAAGTGGGAAAAGGGATGTTCCAATTTTTTTGTGAAAAAAAAATCCAACTACATGGAACATGATAAAATAACAGAATGTCCGGGAACTGGACTTTTTTCATTCTCAAAACCATCTGTCCCTCTCCAAACAGTCTCCATTTGGTGGCAAGTTGAGCACTCTGCGAGCCTGCTGCAAGATCTGCTTTCCAAGTACTTCTGGCCGCACTTTCCTGTGCTCCATGACAAGACTGACCCACTTTTAAGCTGTTCTGTAAAAATAAAAACAGGCTGACCCTCTGATTCTCCGAGCTACTACTGGAATCTCAACAATTTCACCAGCCTCTGCACAAAACATCTGCTGTTTACTAGAATCGTCAGGAAGAGACATATGCCAGATCCCGGTACAGCAGAGTTACGTTCTGGCCCCTCCTGAACTGCATGGCCTGTGTTCTGTTAGAAAAGACAAAAATGTCCCTGGCTTATATAATAAAATAAATCTGCATTAGATGACACCAAGTGTGAACTGTCAGCGTACACATTCGAGATAAGTAACCAGCGTAACTCGAGGACAACTGGAGTCAAAAAAGTTCTATCAAACAGGTTATTAGAAAAATGTTCTTAGACCCTCCATAGGGGACATAAAGCAGATCTATTAGACTTAATCCCTAATCCATAGCTGCCAACAGGACCACAAAATGGGGCGTGAAAGAGGGCAGGGCGTGTTCAAATTCACCCCAAAGTGGGCAGTCTATGGGAGTTTTCTGGTTGTTTTAGGGTGGTCTTGGGGTGTTCCCCATAAGTGGGGCTTAAACGTCCTAGGATATGTAGGCAGTTACAGTAAGGGGGTGTTCACGCAATGGATTTTGAAAACACGCCGATAAAATCAGTGCGAAATCCACGCGTTTTTCTTTTTTCAGTGTGTTTCTTCATGCAGTTTTTGACACATTTTGGAACGTTGTTTTATTTTTATTTTTTAAGCAATGAGTGTTCACTTCAATACACAGCTGCATTTTCAGCTTAAGGTTTCTGGCGTGCAGAAAACAGAAAAAAAACAAAAACGTATGGACTTACATGGAGCCGTTTTTTTTTTATGCTTACCATTCATTTCAATGGGAGATTCAGCCCCAAGATAAGGCATGCTTCCCCCTCCACCCCCCCACAAACACACGCTTCTGTCTTCCACATGGGGGGGGGGGGGGGGAACACAAGTGCTGCCTCCCATTGAAATGAATGGGAAGCTGTTTTGAGTTGTTTTTTTGAGACGATTTTGGAGGCAGAAACGCTCCATAATTAACGTAAAAAAACGGTGTGAACTGGCCCTAATATGTCCTGAAAAAAATAAATACATGATTTTTATTATATTAAAAGAATTATCCAACCCCTATAATGACTCCCCTAATGCTCTCGCCCCTCAGATAGATTATACTGACCCCACCTTCCGGCACCCGCATCGCTCCTGCTCTCTGCACGGCCGCCACTGCACCTCCCTGTCGCATAGATCAAAACATCCAGCGATGAAAGGGGGGGGGGGGGGAGCCAATTGCAGCCCACTACAGAGGGGGGCCTCCCTAGCATCACCCACAATGCTAGGGAGCCGGCTTGTCCTTGTGACAGTCTGCTATTGGCAGCCTCCTCCCCGTATGTTTTGATTGGCACTACGGGGGAAGATGCAGCGGCGGCCTTGAAGGGGAGCAGGAGCGACGAGGGTGCAGGGAAGCTGGGCAAGTATAACCTATCTGAGGATCCCGGGCATTAGGGGGGGTAATTGTAGGGCTTAAATAACGAGGAGTGAGATAGCCCTGGTCTACCAGGATAGCGTACGTGACATCACTAAACACTTAAAGTGACATCATTAGTTTATCAACCAGCCTGAGGGTTTCAGCTGTTCACATGGGTAAAAGTGGTAATCCTCTCATTTTCTAGATTCTTTAGCATTTCTAAATTGTGCTCTCTGAATTATCGTACTCTACAGAGCCAGATTTCTATGGATTAGAACAGGGATGCCCAACCTGCGGCCCTCCAGATGTTGCAAAACTACAACTCCCAGCATGCCTGGACAAACTACAACAATCAGTCTACAGCAGAGCATTGTGGGAGTTGTAGTTTTACAACAGCTGGAGGGCCGCAGGTTGGGCATCCCTGGATTAGAATATTCTTCCAGGTTACTAACTAATCCCCAGTCCAAATGATGACGCATGCATCCAAATATATCGTATGTGGCCCAATTCAGCAAAATTCCCCTCAAATAATTTTTTTTTTTTATTCACGTGGTATGTTGAGCTCATATAGAACATGCAGAGAAACCTCTGAAATATGCTTGTACATCCTGGCTTGAATTCTATTTTTTATTTCTCTACCTGAAAATCGCTAGCACATAGTCGCTATTTTATGGAGCCCAATTATACTCTATTGCACAGCTGCAATTGTGTGCTCTCGATCATGGAAATTAGCATTCTGTTCCAAATACGCGATTATGGGTTAGCGATAGAGTATAATTAAATTCCTAGACAGTGCCACTGATCACTAGCTATTACAGTGGGGTGACTCTGCTAACCGGAGCCAACCAAGCAGCTTAGCTCGCTCCAATATGGTAGAGATCGAGCACGGAGCGGCAACTATTAAAGCAGATGACATGCTTTTAATGAGACCTGATCATCAATATAGGAAGTCAATCGGCGCTCGTTTACTTCACCATCACTAGTCGATTATGGGGGCGTTCACCAAACGATTGTTTCTAATAACCCCCTCCTCTCATAGATTACATTCTCTGTCGGCAGCACTCCCCAGGTCTACACAAGGGGATGAGCTGCTGACAAACGGTTATTTTTTATCCACATTAAGGATGCGACCAATGAGCTGTTTTTTTGTTTGTTCGCTGGGCATTAGTGTTGGACAAATCGAAGTCAAACTAATTGACTTTGGTCTGAATTTCCGGAAAAATTACATTCACCACAAAGCCAAAAAAAAAAAAAAAAAGAGACCTCATCCATTTGCTCGCAGAGAGGCTGAAGAAACCATGTGAAATATCGCGTACGGCAAATAGATAAGGTATGTATTTTTTTTAACCCTGATTAACTCCTGAAAGACCTCAATTTTAATGTCAGATTCCGCGATCAGTGATGAACGCAGCATCTGAGAGATTCAATGACAGGGCGGCGCGATTACCATTCCCAGTCATTGTGCTCGCGACATACAATGGAATGCGAATTGTGACAAAGTAATTCACAACAAATCAAATTTCTTTGTGAAATTTGGCAAAGCAGTCTAATCAAATTTTTGATAACTTCACTCAACTCAACTGGGGTGTTTACACGGGGCAATAATCGATCAGAAGGACCTTACATTAGAGTACAGTAATTAATCTAGCTCCATTGCTTTAATTTTTCTCTCACTTGAATTGTTGATCTTTGGCTCCACGCGTTTTGGAAAGGAACCGCTCGCTGAGTTTCTCCAGGTTACGGGAATAATCCATCTCAATCTCAGCTTTCTTACGGAAGAAGTCCTGCAGATCCTGAAGGAGTTGGGTGCGCAGATCACACTGCTGATCCAGACATTTCAGCTGCTCCAACAACTGGGCTCGGATCTCTATGGGTGAGAAAAACAACAAGTTGTTACACTTCTACACAATTTCTCAAGTCTACTTGAATGATGAACCCACAAATGTGCAATCGGCACCTAACCTATTGAGGTGTTTTTGGTGGAGTTTCTATGCAAGACTTTTTGGTGACTCATGGAGTTGCCAGACTCAAACTCTCAAGCCTATTCTTCTGCAGGATAGATCTAGAGGAGCAAAATTTCATCTCAGCTACTTCTTATGTGGCAGACAATTGCTGGGAGGGAAGCGCTCCCTCCCGGCAATCGCCTGCTCGCTAGTGGAGGAGACCATTGCTAATACATGCAGCAATCTCCTCCGCAGCATGGGGAGGAGCGATCACTATGCAACTGTTTGTCCCCATGCTGTACAGTGGTTTGCCGGTGGCAGATCGTTACACCACGATCTGTCGCCTACAAACGATAATCTTTAATGTCAAACGTTTTTGCTTCCCCGATGAATGAGCATTTGCTTGGGCAATAGGCGGCAGTATTACACTGCCAGCATTCATCAGCAGGTATAATACAGGCTTTACATTTCACTGTAATTCTTCCTGCCAGGTTTTTCCCACAGATTACAGCTGATCACTGGGAAACCCATCAGGGAGACCCTTTGAGATCAGAATATTGTCAAGGGACCCTTCTATCAAAAAATAATTATCCAAAGTAAACAACCCCTTTTTGCAATAGGTAATTTTTGGAAATATACTCCTTTAAAGGGGGTTGTCTCATCTCGCCGTTACTAACTACAGTCCTGACCACCGGTTGGCTGGAAAAGAGTGAAGCATGCCAGAACTACTGAGACAGCAAGCGCCTGCGCTCTCCGCTGTTTCCGGGTCAGCTGGCGGTAGAGATTGTGTATCATCTCGCCTTAGTAATGGTGAGATCAGACATCCCTTTTAAGTAAAGGATACACAATCTGCAGCCTGGATGTCACATGCAGCCCCCAACCGTCTGGCTTGTCTGTTTCTGATGACTGCTCACATGTATTTCCCATGTCAGAGAGAAGAAGCGCCCTGTATGATACTCCAGAAAGAAGTAGATGAGGTGGACATAAAAGTCCATTCTATAGTGCCGCTGGTGGTAGAATTGGTACAGTCTGACAATGTGGCCCTTGGGCCAGAAACTGTTGTGCTTGAGCTAAATCATCGATTTTAATGACATTATAAATGGTATTATATCTTAAGATAATTAAGTAGCCCTTCTCTATTAAAGAGGTTGTTTCATGAAAGTCTGGGGACCCAGTTTCGCAACCCACCTGGCTATTAGTGGTTATTGCCAAAAAAGCCAAATATATGGACAGAGACTATCATGGTAAGATAACCCTAGGTTTAAGCGGTTATTTTCCAGCCATTACTGGAAAATTCGGATGACAACCAGTATGGAAACCAATACCATCTTCAGCTTCTCCAGGCCCCTGAACTACAAATGTACCAAGCAAAGCAATGTTTTATATTCTTTTTTCAATTTAGCAGGAAACGCTCTTTAATGAATCCTGTTTATTTCAGCCTATGTCTTAAGTAGCAATATTCGTATGTACATAAGTGAAGATCAACTACTGATAAACAGATAAAAAGCGTATAGATACAGCGGTGGGGCAAGCAATCATGCAGGCAAGCCAACATTTCCAAATTCCTATTCTCTAAGGCTTCCAGGTATTGTCCAAATATATTAATATGTGCTACTTGATGGCCCAGAAGGAGTCTAATCATTCTTCATATGGTCTTGCTGTTGGTCGGAATCTGCATAATCCTCTTGCCAGTAGCCCAAAGCAAGTGATTATTGTATTCATTGATGTACCTGAGATTTTGAGCCTCAAGGCTATGGTCATCTTTAATTCAGAGAACGGAAGTAATGTGGAGCAGGTACGGAAAATAACAGAAATTATAGGCAGAAAGATGACACTGAAGAAATGGCAAAGCATGTTGACAAATCTGAGGTGAAGAATAATGAAAGATCTAAAACGGTTGCAAACACAAAAGAAGAAAACAGTAAAAAAAAGAGGAGAAATCAGGTCAAATACCTGTGTATCCCTCAAAGCAAGAAGGTTATAATTCTCTTCAAAAGCAAGAAACATCTTTAAATCATCTCCATTTGTGTACTCTTCAGACAACAAATTGTCTTTAGGTCAAGATGGAATTGTACTGCTGTTGTCATGAGACATAATACGTAGGATAGAGAGAACCTTGTTCCTAACCCATTTGGTTTTGTGAAGCTGAAAAGCATTCTTTGTCCCATCACGAGGGATGGACAGAACACGGTAGCCTTGAACAGCTATGTAGGCAACTCCAGAACACTCTTAGCACCACCTAACAAAGAACTTTTCCTGGAAGGTCACATGGATTTTGGTACCATATTTAAAGCAGTACAAATGGATCACAGGTTCAACTCAGAAAGCAGTATTACAATAACCACATAATAGTTCTGGTCAGACATTGCCTCCGATGGAAACCTTTAGTGTGAAACCCATCTTTTCATATCTCTAGGTGGGATGGCTGTACATTGTCTCCGGCACACTCACTGTAGCAGTAGCAGTGGGTCTCTGAGTGTTCCCACAGCAATGTCAGGAATTTCCTGACCCACTCAGATTTCAATGTAGCAGAGCATGGTGGGGCTCAATACTGCTTTGTTCAGCTGTGCCGAGCCCACAATGCCTGGATTCCTGACAGCCCACAATACCCCGGGCAACAGACAGTCATCACATGTGCCCTCAAAAGTCAGGGCACAGACGTTAACTCCTAATGTGCCGAGGGCTATACTGACAAGAACCATATATTTGTTGATTTAACGATATAGTGACTATTCAATTGCCATCTTAAGGAGACCAAAAACACATGTTCAGAACAATATAGTCGCAAACATCCCATTAAAGCTACTTTAGGTTTCTTTGGAATAAACAATGTGTACGGCTCATACACAATGAAAGGAATTTCTGTGACCACAGGCCTAAAATAAATGATACCGTGTCGGACTCATTATTTATCTGGCTGCTACTGTGACCAGCCACATCAAACAATCTAGTTGTAGAAGTATACAAACCAAGCCTGCGGAACAGAAACACTCCACGAAACGCAAGAATACTCCACAATCTGCAACACGGCTACTGACAACTCAACCCAAGAGCAATTTTGGTTTGCTCTATAACACATATGATGCCTCTTAATTGAAAATGAAAAATGACATCTCCAAAAAAATCTTAAAACCCAAAGCAGTAAAATGATGCGTGACAGAAGAATTCACATGTAACGATTAGAAGAGTAAGCCAGTACCTCCACATATGGTGTCTCGTGCAAGGACCCAGTCCAGTCCGTACAAATCCAGAAAAGTAGTAAGCGATGTCCAGCACTGAGAGGAGTAAAAATCTTCAGTCTTTATTTCATAAATTTAAAAGAATGCAGTTTCTTCACATAGATGGTAATACCATGATTAAGATCGTATAGATCGAAACGCGTTGGTGGCGTTACCACCATCTATGTGAAGAAACGGCATTCTTTTAAATTTATAAAATAAAGACTGAAGATTTTTACTCATCTCAGTGGTGGACAACTCTTACTACTTTTCATGATAGAAGAATACAATGGACCTACCACAAGGACCTCTTTGCGGGGGAAATGCAGTAATTATGATGGAGCGATGGCTGAGTAGAAGTCTCCAGGACAATACTGATTTCAGTTGGATGCCCATTACTTCACGTAGCGGATACAGCACATTTTCCGCAACTCTGTACAGATATTGCCATAGTTCCACAGTACCACACAATCTCTATCTCCTTCACTGCTGTGGCCAGTGACAGGCCTAGTGGGCACCTCCTGCCATTCCCGCGTGTGGTGGATCAGTGAGGTAAGTACCGTATGTTTTTATTTTTTATCTTCTCCACTATCTTGAGGCCTGTTGTAAATACTTTCGGTTGTCTGGACAACCCCTTTAACTTATTAATTTCAAGTGTCAGAGGAACTTCGGGGAGGCATACAAGTACAGTAGATGTTCCAACTGGTTGACGTGAAACCCAGGACCCTAGTGCTACCCACTAAGCAACCCATAAAAAAAGCTTGCCCATACAGTTTTATACGATTCTGTCAACCACACAAAAGAAAAAAAATCTATAAAAAAAAAATGTTCTGATACTGAAACTTTTATTGTGTTTGCCAAACGAAGTAATTTGAGATTTGTGGAGAGCTTTAGTTCACCTAAGCTTCTATTGGAATGTTCCCTGGTAAACTTTCAGGAAGGATTTCGATCTAATACGGAGATAGTTGCAGGTAGAGAGAACTCAGACTGCTTTGCACAAACAGCGACACTACATTTGCTTGCAATCTTGGGTTTGACACTATATGTAAGAATAGCCATCCGACCAGCAAAAGCTAGAACTATAAGCAAAACATACGGTCCTGCAGGAAACTCCATGATGTGGGATTTTTGTGGGCAGAGGTGATGGCTGAGAGAATACAGAGAAGGCGTTGTTTCTGTGCAGAGTTCTCGCTAAGGTCATAGAAAACTAATAACAACAGATACATGTTGAGATGCTAAAACTTGCTGCATATTTATGTAGACGCTCTTGTCGAGCCAAAATTAATGATATCCGACTAAAGGAAGGACAGAAAGGAGGAAAAAACGGGTCCTAAAAAGGCAACGTTCGCCTGTTGTTGTTGTGATTCCACTCCATTTCATCGAGGAAGGGCTAGCATGTTGTTATCTGTACTGGCTCGCTGTCAGGGGCGTCTCGGATAAGAGACTTTAACACAATGATAGCACTTCCTGTATGTGAGGCCCAGCAGACAAACCGTTTCTATTCACCACAATTATACATGCCCCAAATAGGAATAAATAATATGGAGACTATTTTAATGCATGTTTTCAGCCATTAGTATATTGATAAGTGTACATTCAGACGACCATATGTGTTTTGCGATCCCCAAATTGCGGATCTGCAAAACATGGATACCGGCAGAACACACACAGCCAGCTCTATGATAGAAATGCCTATTCTGGTCTGCAGTTGCAGACAAGAATAAGACATGCTCCGTCTTTTTTTGCTGGGCTATGCAAAATTGCCTAACGAATGCAGACCCATAAATACGGTCATGTGAATGTACCCTAATTGAATATGCATGATCTTATGACATCCGGGCGGTGTGCAGGTACTGCCATTCAGGTATACTCTCTTGAATGGGACCGAGATATGGCTGAGAGGGGCGCTGTGCAGAGACAATGCCTTGGTTCCTTTGGCCCAGATTTCAGTGCGGCTCCTGTATTCAGACTCTTCTGAGCAAGTGACCACAGTCACCACATAAACTAAACGTTATACCATCACTTGACCTAGATGAAAACTCTAAATCAGTGGACATACAGTTGGCCCTCAGAGAAGGGCCATACGCATGAAGCCTAATTTATAAATAACAATATGACATTACCGGCTGACCGTCTAATGTCTACCCTGACAGATGAGGTCAGGGGAGAGAAGGATGGGGAAAATTAATTTTGCTCTATCATTTTGTTCTCCCGGAAAATAAACTGCCTCAAAAGGGTGTCTGGCAGTGCCTTTTTCCTTCATCAGCTGAATTGCGTGTGTATGCGTATGAGGAAGTCAGGACAGATAGCTGTCAGCCAACAGCTATTGGAAATTTGTGGGCATCTTAGCGTCACCCGTGATGCCAGGGAGGCTCGTCCCAGTCCTCGCCTGTTCGTCCCTGACACCAGATGTTTTCATCCGTGTACAGGGAGAAGCAGGAACGGCACCGGGAGCGGGGCAAGTATATTCCTAGTGAGGGGCCCGGCACATGGGGGGGCTGTTGGAGAACTTGGATAACCCTTTTAAGGCTGAGTTCACACTGTTTAAAAGCCTCCACTAGACTTTCAATTCGAGGTATAGGCTTGAACACCCAAAAACACCATTTAAACATGCACCAGGTACATTCACTTTAATGGGCAAAATGAGTTTATCTACAGATCCCATTTCCAGCTTTTTTGCCAGAAAGAATAACCCCGCCTGGCCTTAGGTGGCTGACAGCTGTTGCCCGACCACCACATCCCAAGAACACTTGCATACTCAGTTAGGGCTCATTGAGACGGCCGTATGCTGTCCGCAAAAATGCGGATACGTATTTTTGCAGATTAGATGCTGACCCATTCACTTCTATGGGACCCTTTTCTTCCATTCCACAGCTCTGTAAAACAAATAAAACATGTCCTATACTTGTCAGTTAAAATCAGGACGTGGCCGCATTGAAGTCTATGGGTCCACAAAAATACTGAATGCAATCAGTTTTTTTTGCGGACGTGCTGAACTGTCCGAGAAAAACGGATCCATATTTTGGCAGACAGCATACAGCCGTCTGAATGGGCCCTTAAGCAGCATGTTTTCTGAATGGGGACTGACACTTCTGGAAGCGTCTTACCTTCCCTGAGAATAAAAGGATTGGGCATGTTGCAATCCATCAGCCCAATATTTCTCTCAACGTTTGACATCAAGGTAAGGTCAGAACACGCACTTGATGGTCAGCGGGTCCATCTGACATTAAGCTAATGTGTATGGCCAGCGCAATATAAAATAAGGAACGAAAGAAGCCAATTAAACGATACAAAATGTTCTAACAGCACATCAGCCATAAACCGGCGGTTATACATAATAGATCCTGCGCTGTCTACATACTCCGGGTACACACCTCGTTCCAGAAATTTAGTAATATTCCTAATTTTTTTTTAGCCTTTACAGTTGCTAAGTGCTGTTTTCACAAAACTTTCATTACATTACGATATAATTACATAGCATAATGGCACATGGATTTTCAGGGGAGGAATTCCTGTAATTCTCCACTCTACTATCTGGATCTAGAAACTCATTCACAGACTGTTATTAACTATTCACTAAAAGCAAAAATGACATTGCTCTACCATTACACTGATTTATTTTAACATTTCAGCTTCTAGTGCTAAAACCACTAAATAGTTAGCTACTCTGCCTATATTACTTTTTATTATCAGTTATTATAGCAACCTGGTGGCTCTTATTGTAAGGCTTTGTTCACATCACCGTTCAGCCTTTCCGTTCAGAACAGAAAGGACGAATTCTGCACATAACTGAGCCCTAACTGAGCCGAACGGAGCCTAAAGACCCCATAGACTATAATGGGGTCCATTAGGTGTCCGCTCAGAAGATTTTGGAGCATGCACTACTTTTGTATCCAAAATCATCTTCTCAGTGGACACCTAATGGGCCCCATTATAGTCTATGGGGTCCTTAAGCTCAGTTATGTGCTGAATCCGTCCTTTCCGTTGTCCTGCTCGAGCACGGAAAGGCTGAACGGTGATGTGAACGAAGCCCAAGATGGTCTACTCAATTTAACATGAAAGGCACATATTGGCTGAACATGATGTCCACATAGGGCTGCAGGTCTTTTTGAAGCTGGCACAGCCCCAGGCCAAAATGGTATCGATATATCAAGTTAGGGTACTTTCACACTAGCGTTAGAAGAATCCGGCAGGCAGTTCCGTTGCCGGAACCAGAAATCCGTGTGCAAACGGATATCTTTTTTTCCGGATCCAGACCAGTTAGACTTTTGCATTAAAATACCGGATCCGTCTTTCTGGTATCATCCGGAAATCCGGCATTTAATTTTTTCAAAGCTAAAAAGAACTGCGCATGTGCAGACCGGAAAACCATTAATACATTTCAATGTATCCGGGAAGTGTATTGGTGTTCTGGGATTTTGGCCGGAAAAAATACTGTAGCATGCTGCGGTATTGTGTCCGGTCAAATACCGTACAAGGGACGGAACGGAAGACATCCTGATGCATACTGAACAGATTGCTTTCCATTCAGAATGCATTGGCACAAAACTGATGCGTTTTTTTCCGGTATGGAGACCCTTTACCGGATTTTAATAACGCTAGTGTGAAAGCACCCTTATACTTCCAACATCGGGTTAAACATATGCCGTAGAGGGGGTCACCCACTTGGGCACACCTGACCTTTCATTTGAGTTGCCAGCATGAAAGGAGGCACAATATATTAGATTGCTGCCAGGCGAACCCACCGATCATCTAACGTAGTCCAATGGCAGAAGTGAGGGAAGAAGGATCGGACTGTTGAATTTCAACACGCCTGATCGTCTTATTCTCAGGGAAGCTCAACCGTGACCAGCTGATCATCTATTATATTTGGGGGAGTCTCAGCTTTTCCCTTTGACCCTAGTGGTAACCACAAACTGAGCTTTAATAAAGCTATAACCTCCCTGGAGCCAGGAGGCCACCATGGTATCTGGAGGTGCAAATTGCAGAGGACATTCAGGTGGCCAGTCACTTGTCGTTCCACAATCACTGGTTAGGGTCACTGAGCCAACATAAGGTTTTCAAGTTATTTCTAAACAGTCCATTGTAAAGTGCCCTACATTTTATTTGTGGATCAAAAATCCTTAGATAAGAACGACAATTATCATTGTCCGTACATTGCACACTCCATACACCGCTAGTCCTCTGCACACTTAGGGGATACATGGGTTGCAGTTTCATTCACAGATACTCCAGAAATACTTCTAATGGATGAAATTCTAATTAAAAAGCAATCATGAATGTAATTTGATTTGGTCTTTTATTCCCAAATTATAATTACCTGGGCTTTTTAATGATTAGTGGAAAAAAAAGTATGTAAAGTACCCCTGCTGTTTCCTTTACTCCCCTCCTAAGCACAGATATCAATTTCCCATCAGCAGCTGAAGACCACCTCTTCGCCCCCCCAAAAAAAAAACAACAAAAAACTGCATGTGTTCAGGATAGGTTATCAATATTAGATCATTCAGAGTCCAACTCCTGGCAACCCTGCCCCCCCCCCCCTAAATCAGCTGTGTAAAGCCTCATTCACAAGTCAGTGTTTCACGGACGTGTGCCGTATGTGTTCTCCGCAGACAGTACACGTCCCCATTCATTTAAATAGGCCTTATTCCGTTTTAGCGCGGTCCGTGTTTTCAGCACGGATGCATGTCCGTGTTCCTGGATCCCTTACGCCCATTATAGTCTATAGGTTGTGAAAACCACGGATGCCATCCGTGTTACATGGATCATTAAGAAGAGATGCTTTGAAAATTATTTTTCAGCTGTTCAGTGTCAGTGAAAGACAGATGCAACACGGACAGCAAAAAACGGACACACGGACCCAACACGGATAGCTTCACAGATGCATCACTGACCACCTGCTCACGGATTTGAGCACGGACACGGACGTGTGAATGAGGCTTAAAGAGGCCACAGCACTCAGTGAGCGCTTAGACCTCTTCCTAGGCCACGTGGCGGAAACGGTCATCGGTCACATGGCCTAGAAGCAACTCCGTTCCATTCAAGTGAATGTGGCTGAGCAGCAACACCAAGCACAGCCGCTATACAATATACGGTGCTGTGTTTGGTGAGCTACGAGGAGGCTGCAGCGCTCACCTGAGCTCTGGTAAGCGCCGCAGCTTCCTCAAACAGTTGATCGGCAGGGGTGCCAGGAGTCCTACCTCTGTCAATATCATATTGATGACTTATCCCGAGTATAGGCCATCAATATAAAAATCTCTGAGGACCATCCAATCATATAATAAATCTCGACAGCTACTCATTTTTGTAATTTTTTTTGTACGTTCTCCAGCCTTATCCACTTTTAAACCTTTCCCAAAAATATTCTGTATCTGGATGATTATCATCCCCGTACAGAGGTGGCTGCTTGTAAAGCTATGGGAGGGCAATACATGCAAAGCTATAGTGACGTCATACGTTACAAAATGTACACCCCTATATAGGCTTAGGAGAAACAGAGAATACATTTTTGGGGTAAATTACCCTAAAAAAGGTTATCTGAACCCAAAAGCAGTTTCAGCTATGGCCCTGAAAATAGTCAGCAGAAAGAGCCATTACTAAAACTGCTTTTTTTTAAACAATTTTTTTTAAGAATAACACCTAGAAAATTCATTTTAAATAATAAGAAAGCCCTATGTGTCGCCCCAGCCCCCACCGCCACCCAAAGAAACATTTCAAGGTGGACTGAGAATCCAAATTCACCTTTAGAAAGGGCATATTCCTAAAGGTGAAATTTTGCTTCGGTTTATGAAGGCCCAAAACATCCCTGATCATGAAAGGGTTAAAGCAGATATTCTGTGACTAGCCAGGTTTGAGATGAACCCTAAGGGTACGTTCACACGACGACAATTGTCGCGCGACAAAAAGTCGCACTATTGTCGCGCGACAATTTTTATAATGGGAGTCTATGGTGTCGCAGTGCGACATGCGACATGCTGCGACTGCGACACAAAAGTCGGAGAAAATCCATTCAAGATGGGTTTTTCTGCGACTGTCGCGTCGCAGTCGCATGTCGCAATGCGACACCATAGACTCCCATTATAAAAATTGTCGCGCGACAATAGTGCGACAAAATGTCGCGCGACAAATGTTGCAGTGAAGTTGTGCCCTATTTGTCGCGCGACTTTTTGTCGCGCGACAATTGTCGTCGTGTGAACGTACCCTAAAGCCTCAATCACATTTCGATGTCCATTTGATATCTGTGAAAAAAAATCAGTACGCGTTTCATGCACGGATGTGTCTATGTTTGGTCCGTGTTTCATCCGTACTCCATGGACATTGCACAGCTGAAAGCCAATTTCCAGAGTATCTCCTATTAATGGTGATTGAAAAACGGACCAAACACGGACGCGGCATTGACACCATCTGTGTTGTGTCATTGCTTTTTCTGCGGATACAATGGGCGTGTTTGGTACAGATCACGTCTCCGTGATTTTTTTTTTTATTGACCCACAGTCAGTAAAAAAGTTCTGATGTGTGAACAGACACGTTAACATTAGGGATGAGCGAACTTGTGTTTTAAGTTCTGCGTCCAAAGTTCGGGTTATCAAAGAATCCCGTTATGGATTCCAAATTCCGTTATGGTCCGTGGTAGCGGAATCCATAACGGGATTCTTCGATAACCCGAACCCGAACTTTGGACTCAGAACTTAGGGCTCTTTCACACTAGCGTTTTTGTTTTCCGTCCTAGAGTTCCGTCCTCGGGGCTCTAAGACGGAAAAAGACTGATCAGGATTATCCCAATGCATTCTGAATAGAAAGAAATCCGTTCAGGATGCATCAGGATGTCTTCAGTTCAGTCACTGCACGTTTTTTGGACGTTGACAAAACCGCAGCATGCTGCGGATTGGTCTCTGTCCAAAAATCCGGAAGACATGTCGTAACGCCGGATCGGAATTAATGCCCATTGAAGTGCATTAATCCGGAATTAAGCTAAACGTCGTTTCAGCGCATCGCCGGATCCGAAGTTTAGCTCTGCGCATGCGCAGCAGCAGTTACGATCGGGGCCCCAGTGTAAGCTGGGGCTCCGATCGGTTACCATGGCAGCCAGGACGCTACTGAACTCCTGGCTGCCATGGTAAGTACTCCGCAGCAGTGTACTTACCTGCGCTGCGGTCTCCGGGCGCTCCTTCATGACGTCACAGGTCAGGGCGGCGCATTGATCTATGCGCCGCGGGGACCTGTAACGTCATGAAGGTAAGGCAGGTAAGTACACTGCTGCGGAGTACCATTGCAGCCAGGACTTCAGTAGCGTCCTGGCTGCCATGGTAACCTGGAAGCATTTCGAAGACTGATCAGGATCCTGATCAGTCTTCAAATGCTTTCAGGCGACTTGCGTTCTGATGGATCCGGCGGGACGGAAGTGCCTGCCGGATCCTCAGAACGCAAGAGTGAAAGAGGCCTTAAAACACAAGTTTGCTCAACCCTAGTTAACATCAATGGATACGTGTGCCGTCTGTGGAAAATGTAAATGTGAACGAGGCCTAAAACAATGAATGACCAACACATGGGGCCTCCTCACTCACAAGACAACTTGGCCAATTGTTGTATTGCTCATGAACACAAGTCCTTTTGTTACCTTTCCTTCTCCTGTAGTAGAAAGACAAAATAGCTTCAGATCTCATGTTCATTGAGTGGCAAATCACTGCTCTTTCTGGCTTCAGTATGACATCAGCCTTACATCGAGACAGGAGGGATAAGAAATAGCATAATCCCCTTTATTTCTCTAAAATAAGGAAGTATTCAGTTTCCACATTTCGGTTCCATCCCACTAGCATACACACAGCTAAAAGGAGGCATCTCTTATACACAAAAATACATGTACGTATGGTGACCACCAACTGGTGAGAAGACACCTTGTCCAGGTGGCACATCCACATCCTAAGGCCTCATGCACACAAACGTTTATTTTATCAGTTTACGGGCAGTTTTTTGCGTTCCGTATACGGAACCATTCATGTCAATGGATCCTCAAAAAAAAAAGAATGTTCTCCGTATGCATTCTGTATTTCCGGTCAAAGATAGAACATGTCCTATTATTGTCCGCATAACGGACAAGGATAGTACTGTTCTATCAGGGGCCAGCAAAAATCGGAATGCACGTGGACGTCATGTTATGACCGCAAAATACTGAAAAAGCCATATAGTCGTGTGCAATAGGCCTAAATCTAAGGAGCACACATACCTTTCACTCACTTCAACGAGACAGATTATTTCTAATTTAAGACAAAAGAAGCTGTTCCCACCACACTTTCAAGTCTAATTTCGCCAGGCAGACATCAGAGCTCAGCACAGCCTGTAATTAGAAGGCGGCAGACCCGTTCCCCTTTCTACTGTCTCATACACCAAAAGATGTAATTCCTTTTTCCGTATTAACCCTATCTGCTGAGAAGCCTCCGAACAGAGCCAGGGAACCTGACAGGAGGATCAGGTCACCAACTTAGACAGTGATGGGTTCACAGTAACGTCCTTCAATATTCTAGGACAGTGTTCCTCAACTCCAGTCCTCAGGGCCCATCAGACGGTCATGTTTTTAGGATTTCCTTAGCATTGAGCAGGTGATAGAATTAGTGTCAGTGCATCAAGACTTACCACAGGTATTCATTCTGTGGGATATACTCAAATCATGACCGGTAGGTGGACCCTGAGGAGTGTGAAGTTGGGGACCACTGTTCTAGGAGATTCACCAACCAAGAAAAATAGGTTTGAGCACTGTACTGAAAATACTTTTTAGGAGTCATGCGGGTGGAGAAGAGTATAAAAGGGCATCATTGTGAACCTGTCAACATACTGAATCAACAAGTTGGTGGTGGTTTTGGGAGGCAACATCCTCAGTAAAGGTTCCTTTTAATACTCTATGTGGGTCATTTATCAAAACTGGTGTAAAGGAAAACTGGCATACTTGTCCAGAGCAACCAATCAGATTCCACCTTTCATTTTCCAAAGGAACTCTGAAAAATGAAAAGTGGAATCTGGTTGCTATGGGCAACTAAGATAGATTTTCTCGGATACCAGTTTTGATAAATCTCCTCCAAAATCTCCAGAATCATGGATTATGTCAATAGACACTTCAGTCACGTACTCAGTAGCTACTGCCATATGTTTTTCTTACATTGATCTTTTTTTACCATTCTTATATATATATATTAACTAGCTGAAGGACCCGGCTTTGCACAGATATATTTAATATATTTCATTTAATGTTTGTGTGCGTCGTTAAAAGATATCAACAGTATCCACTATAACAGTGACATCTACAGCCCTCTCCCCTTAACACTGACACCCCCCCCCCCCAGTGCCCCGTCTCCTTAAAATGGGACCTCCACAGCAGCTCACCCCCTTAACTTTGAACTTTACAGCAGCCTGCCCCTTTAACAGTGAGTTCCCACAGCAACCCACCCCCTTGACAGTGACCTCTACAGCACCTACTCCTTAACACTGACCATAGGTTACATTCCATTTAACTGACTTCCAACATTCCCGGCCCCCTTAACAGAGACCTCCACAGCGACTGCCACAGTACCCCCCCCCCCCTCTTAAAAGTGTTCTCTGGGAATTAGAAAAATGAAAGTACTTAAATATTACTTTATTCTAAATATTTTCCAAAATACCTTTCATTAGTTATAATTGCTTATTTTGTCTCGGGAGCAATCGTTAGGAGAAATAAAACGGCCGCTGTCCTATTAGTACTCACAAAACCTGTCCTGATCACAAATGAGGACAAGTTACTTTACAACACTAAGGTAAAGAGCTGCCTCATCCTCCTCTCTGCTCTACCAGGGATTATGATCCTGAATATAGCTGATAAGATCTTCAGCTCAATCTCTGTGGGAATGGAGCTCATCGGGTGACATGAAGTGCAGAAAGGACGGACAGGACAGGCTGTAGTAATGTGGGGCTGTGGTAATGGAGACTGCATACATTACCACAGTCTGTCCTGTCTATCCTCACTGTACTTCATGTCTCCTCATGGACTCCATTCCTACAGATTTTCAGCTGAAGAACCTATCAGTTGTATTCAGGATCATGATCCTTGATAAGCAGAGCAGAGAGGAAGATGAGGCAGCTCTTTACATCAGTGTTGTAAAATAACTTGTCCTCCTGTGTGATTAGGGCAGGTTTTGTGTGTAATAATAGGACGGCGGCCATTTTATTTCTCCTGATGATTGCTCCCCAGACAAAACAAGCAATTATAACTAATAAAAGGTATATGGGAATATATTCATAATAAAGCAATATTTAAGTATTTTCACTGTCTTAATTTCTAGAGAACCCCTTTAACAGTGACCTTCACTGTGCCCCGCCCATTTAACAGTGACCTCCACAGAGCTCCGTTCCCTTAAAATCTTAAAATGTGACTTCCACAACACCCCACCACCTAACAGTGACCTCTACAGCACCCCGCCCCTTAACACTGACCTCCATAGAGGACCGTCCCCTGACCCCTTAACAGAGACCTCCACTGTGCTCACCCCTTTAACAGTGACCTCTACAGCACCTCGCCCCCTTAACAGTGACCTCCACAGCGGCTGCCCCTTTATTAGTTACCTCCACAGTACCCCATCTCCTAACAGCGATTTCCACAACACAGCAATCTGCCTCTTAACACTGACCTCCATAGCGGAACGTCCCCTTAACTGTGACCTCCACAGCAGCCTGTCCCTAGGGTAGCCAGAGGTCCGATTTTAGGCCGGACAGCCTGGCTTTCAGAGTCCCTGTCCTCCGTCCGGCGCAGGGCCTGGACGGACACAGGGATGTTCTTTTGAACAGCTCACTCTCAGACAGCAGCACAGTGCTGTCTGAGAGTGAGCTGCAGGGAGAAAGTCACCCTGTCTCCCAACCCTGCAGCTGACAGAAGTTGATTTTTACCTTCATATTTTCAATATCTGACGGCTTCGGCGTTTGAGGGGAGTGGCCTAAACATATTGGGGGTGTGACTTAGCAGGGCCAAGGGGCGTGGTTTGAAGTCCGTTTTTTTGAGGAAACATGGTGTAAAACGTTGTGTATGTGGAGACTAAGGACCTGCGAGCTTCTATTGGCTGATAAGGGACATGTGACCATGTGTACCGCAGTTGGGATATAAAGAGAAAGACCTGCAGGCTTCTATTGGCTAATGTACGTCAAGTGATGTGCCACATTTGCATTTTTTTGGGAATATCTCAGGAATGGTACGTCCTAAAGAGCTGAGAACTGGTCTAAAACCTTTCTGGACACCTGATGTACCTGTGTGCCAAATTTCGTAATTGTAAATGCGACGGTGCGGATTCCTTTAGCGGACATACACGCACACACACTCAGCTTTATATATCAGATGTAAAAACCATAAAACGTGGACAGGTTTTACATATCACCTGATCACCTGTTGTGCGGTGGAGTCTTTATTATACACTGGAAGCAGGGCAGTTAGTGGAATCCTCTGCTAGAACATGAAAGTGAAAAACACAACTGATCTCGACTCCTAAAATAACAGGAATTTCCACCAGCACGATGTGTGGAATGCAAAGTGGAACTAATCCAAAACAATTGTTGCTAAACTGTCACTTTTTGCCTAGCCCACTTTCCGATCTTGTCGAGTAAAACCATATATCTTTCTTTTCCATAAAGGGTTAATAATGGAAGAGATTTTAAAGGGGGATCTACAACTTTTTCTCAAATCATAATTTATCCTTTGGATAGGTCCTCAGTATCTGATCAGTGGGGGTCCAACAGCCGAAACCCCCGCCGATCCGTTTGAGAAGACAACGGTGCTAACAGCAGCAGTGACGTCACGATTATGTGATGTCCTGCGCGTAGCTCATCCCATTCACTTCAATGTAGGCCACATGTCACAGTCGTGATGTCACTGGCCTGCGGGAAGCAGCGAGATAGCTGCCTTCTCAAACAGCTGATTGGCGGCGGTTCCGGGTGTCCGACCCTTGTCGATCTGATATTGATTGGGTCATCAATATTAAAAGCCGGGGAACCTCTTTAACCCTTTATAGAAAAGAAAGATATTGATTTACTTACCTTAATCAAAACTACAACGCATTAAGCCTGGATTATTAGGGCTGATCATGCTGACAGAGGCTCTTTAAAAGACTGACGCCTCTCCTGACACATATGCTTTAGTAACTGCTTCCATTTCCAATAAAATAAATCTGGTGCATATATCCTCCCATTTCTGCTTTAAAGGGGTTTGAACCCGGACATATCCATAATTTTACCCAGACAACCCCCCTGATGTTAGCATCATATGCTCCGATGTGCTAGATCGCACAGGTCAAGGGATCTTTTGTTCACAATAACACACTGCCGGGAGGAAGCTTCCATCACCGACTCTGATGGGCGTGCTTTAGCGCTGCCCTAGCTGTTTTACAGGCTAGGGCAGCGCTAAAGCCCGCCCATTAGTACCGGTGACATCACCGGGCTTCCTGGTAGCCCCATGGAGAGCCCGGTTCGTCACCGGACCAGAAAATGCCTTTGCCCAGCGAGATTTAGCGCAGGGCAAAGGAGAGCATGGGAGCATGAACTGCTCCGATGCTCAAGTCAGGGGACTCTGATAGTCCCCATACAGTGTGACAGCACTAATCACTAATACACTAGAAACACCCAGTTGTCAGGTTATTCATACATTTCATGTAGGAATGGCAGAGGAACGGCACAATGCAGAGTGATAAAAAAAATATACTCTTGGATTGTTCTTTTACAGGGAATACATGTATTTACTAAAAGTCTTTCGTAAAATCCTTAAAAAGGATTCCTTAAGGAACTGGAAGTTAATGTCGTCATACTGGGGAGTTCACTCGCTATACGTCACCGTCAATCATGTCACAGTACAGTATGGGGAATAACGCTCGCTAGGTTTTTTCAAGGAGATCATTTTACTCTGACATAGAATATGCATTACAATATAATCATGACAATTGGAAATGAGACCCAGATGTATAGACATTACCGGCATTCAAATAGAAAGTGCACAAATATGGCAGAACAATACCGCGTGCCATTATTTTGCAGCAACCTCCAAACAAAACAAAACAAAAAAAAGGAATAAAATACCTTTTTTTTTTCATACCCAAATATGTTGGGATACAGAGAGGTGGCTACCACTATAGAATAAAATAAAACGTCCGATACGTGATCTGTATTAATCCTGATACCAGCCACACAGTCTTAGCAGTGTTATCCCTCGGGGTTAGGACAACAACCCATTTTTCTTCGCCATTTACATAGAATAACTGCTATTTCCATAATAATCAGTTTTATTAGTCACTGGAGAGTAATTAAACCAGAAAGATAGAAATTAACACTTGGGTGGGTAAATGTAAATGGCGTTAGGCATATTGTCCGTGTGCTTGAAATGACAGACATTAACGCCTACTCGGCGCATCTCTAGCCTTGTGAACAGCAGAGGCTTGCTGTGAGGTGACAGCAGTGACCTCTCCACCACTACCCCGGGACCTGATGCCAGAAGGGAGGATTCCCTGGGTGTCCCTTGAGACTCATCAGCAGGAAACGACCCATAAAACAATTAGCCGGAGCTCTGCTTTACTTCACTGAAAACAGCCTGCTGCCATTAACCTCATGGTAGGCCTCTAACTGGAGATGTGGTAAAAGAAATACTGCAGGAATGCTCAACATCTTCATGCTTCATATTCCGATATCTGTATTCCAATAAAACAGGAGCAGCCGGACTAAAACACACATGAAACACATTGTACCAACGGGTAGGTGACACAACAGCACCACAGGGACGTGAAGCCATAACAACAACCTGTTTACCCTGTTGAAGTTTGTGACACAACAGAATAAGGCCTCATGCACACAAACGTGTGCTGCAGCTCACAAACAGCGGGTCCACAATATATGGGCCCCAGCCCTGTGCACTCGATCATTGACTTGAACGGGTCCGCAATCTGCACTGCAGAAAATCGAACATGTCCTATTTTTTGCAGTGTTGACTGTCTCTTGCGAATCGCCGACCTATTCAAGTGATCTGCAAATGGCGTGCACACAGACGGTGCCCGTGCATTGCGGACCCCAGTTTGTGGTCCACAGCACGGGTATAGGACACACACGAGCCCTAAACCTTCAAAAAGTCTAAGACACGCGGTGCGGATTACACGCCCAGAAAATTGCATCGGAATCTGTGAGGATGTCCTAACAGTAAACCCAAGTGTGGGTACCCTTAAGAGCCTGTTATATGGGTAGATTATTGGGAAGGCACTTTGTACAAATGATCAGAAACAGTGGAGGAGATTTATCAAACTGGTGTTAAGGAAAGCTTGCTTAGTTGCCCATAGCAACCAGATTTCATCTGTAACTTTTAACATGGCAGCCGGGGACCTAATGAAGGCCCCCAGGTCTGCCCTTTAGACGGTGCCAGAGGCACGCCCTAATAGATTGTGACTGTTTTCTAAAACTACAGTCTATTGTGTGAGTGATCAAAGGATCACTAGTGAAAATATTATATAAAAAAAAAAAAAAAAAAAAAACACACAAAAAAAAACCAAAACACCTCCTCATATCTGGCATCACCAAATCCGTAATGACCCGAACAATACAATCATTTAATAATTATTATTTTTTTTTTTTAAATAAGGCCACACATTTATGTTTTTTTTGCCACTTTCAATTCCCAATCTGCCCCTGGCATACAGTGAAATCTGAAACAAATCTGTGACAAAATCGGCAATAAAATCTTATGTAACACATGTGGAGTTTGCTGTGGATTCATAGCGAAATATGCCAAGCATGTACGTGTTTTCAACAGCAAGAAGAGATAAAGCTGCTGCAAACACCTCTGATGGTGGCTTATCTCCTGATGAAGCAAGAGGATACGGCCTAGAAATCCAACTTGTCCAATCCTTTTACTCATGACTAGGGATGAGCGAACCCGAACTTTACAGCTTCGGGTGGTGTAGGAAATCTGTTATAATGGAATATAACGGAATTTGTAGACGGAATGCAAAACGGAGGAGGCATTCCGTTTTGATCCATCTCAATAGAAGTCAATAGCCAAGCATACCGGATCCGTCTGGTTTCCGCTATGCAGGATGGAAAACAAAGTCCTGCATAACTGAAACCACACGGATCCGCTATGCTTGGCCAGAGACTTCTATTATGACGGATCAGAACGGAATGACTCTTCCGTTTTGCATTCCGTCTACAAATTCCGTTATATTCCATTAAAACGGAATTCCTTCACCACACAAACCTGTAAAGTTTGGGTTTGCTTATCCCGACTCATGACGTACTCTGGGGGAGAGTTGGGAGGCCCCATAGATGTTAGTCAGACGGCCTACTTGTAATCGCCGAGTTCAACTGATGATAATCTGACAAAAATTGTAAACATGGCCAACTTCTTTCCAGATGACCCCGTGCAATTGGTGGGCTAAAACGTAACATCTATCTTTATGATTAAAAATCATCATTTTTGATCAATCTTCCACTAAAGTGCATGGCCATCTTTAGGCTACGCATTTGATGGTAGGTATTGACGATTTCTCAACTACAGTCTACGAGGTCTGATAGACCGTCTTCCACAGTCTGATTCTGGGAGAAGCTTGGATCTGACAGGATGGACTGCATACACAGACACGTTCGATGGGAGAGATAACCGTCAGCTGAAGGATGGGTCGGCCGACAGATATTGAATGTGTATGGCCAGCTTTACTGCTTGTGTCCCTGAAAAAAAATTGCATGGACACAGTCTTCAATTCCTTATCCAAGCTCATTAATAAATTATGATATGGCTGCCCCAGGGCCCAAGGATTTGATTGTGGTCTTGTCATCCAGGCCAGACCTCCAACTTACTGCTCCCTGCAGGGGGCAAGGCGATGTGACGCAGATATGCCCCTGAACCCTGATGCCTTATTAGAGATGGTACCCACCACATTAAAGGGTAGGTTTGTAGCCTCCAGCGCACAACATATAGCACATATATATGCATATAGTCCACAATAATTATGTAGTCCATAGGGGGTTTGCCGTTTCTCTCATGTGGTTTATACTGTAATGGCCACCAAAAGCTCTTGATGATCCAACATGAAAGCAATGCCTTTGTTTTTTTTCTGTCAGTGCTTAAAACTGTCGAGCTGGTATCATATGGTTCATTTCCTCAAACAGGATTTCAAAGAACTGAACACAAAATGTTATAAAATGTTATTTCCAACAGTGTCATTTCCTTACAGGCAGCGCAGGGAGAAGGGGGGTGTAGGATTCGGCTGCAGCTCGTGCTGAGCTATATGACAGCGAGGAAGGGAATGGATTAAGAAGAGAGAGAAAGGTGGGGTATGGGCGCTGCGGTGTCTGGCACATGGTCACTTCCCCATCACCATCTGCTGCCACTCCGAACAGGCAGAAACAGAATGAAGGCAAGTGATCATGATCTATAGCAAGTAGGCTGCAGGCAAAATAAGGGAAGAAAATGGAGGCAAAGCAGGAAAAGATGAACACTAACAGAGCTGACAGTTTAAAGAAGCTGAAAGACATAATGATCCAGCTCTAGCCTAGCAGAAAATCAAAAGGTCAAAAAGAAACCCCTGCAAATCACTGAAACATTACTGTAGGTTCAAAAAAAAGAAAAAAAGGAACATGCAGTGGAATTGTACACTGCTAGGGTTGTCGAGCCTTGGGATGGGGCCGCCTGGGGACACTTGGGATGGGGAGACTGCTGAGCCTTGGGATGGGTGGGTGAGGGTTTACTGCTGAGCTGCCTTGGGATGGGTGGGGGGGGCGAGACTGCCGAGCCGCCTTGGGATGGGGGGAGACTGCTGAGCCGCCTTGGGATGGGGGGAGACTGCTGAGCCGCCTTGGGATAGGGGGGGGGAGACTACCGAGCCACCCCCTTGGGATGGGGGGGGGCCCTAGACTGCTGAGCCGCCTTGGGATGGGGGCGCCTAGTACTGCAACATACGTTTCATGTCAACAGCAAAGTGGTCAGTGCAGCTCTGGCAGTCTCTGAATGCAAACAAGAATGTTTCCATTCACTGGCATCAAGCTGTGATCTTAAAAAGGTGTTCAATTATATATTTTTTATTTCTCTTTACTTCCATTAGGAAGGGGCTACACTGATTGCAGTGTGACAGCATCGTACCTAGTCAAAGTGATTGGGGTCACACCCAAAAAATCTCTATCTTGATGAGGGCATGCTCGCACAGCTGCTGGAGGGCTTGTCCAGTCCAAACAATATACTGTAATGAAACCCAGCAGCTGTGTAAGCAGGACGGGGTCAGGACCCTTCTAACCCTCCGAATGTAAACAATAAAAGTTTCCATTAACACAAGCAGAGATCTTGAAAACGCCATGTAATTTCAACACCGTATATTACAAAGTTACATAACTTTCCCTTACAGAACTTTTCAAAGTTACATAACTTTTCATTAATTAAAGAGATTGTGTCATCTCAAACAAACATACTGCTAAGATATGCCACCAATGCCAGATAGGCAAGATAGGTACAGGTCCCAGAGATGGGACCCACACCTATCTCCGGAATGGGCCAGAGAGTGAAGGACATGCACAATGAGCTCTCCATTGACTTCTATTAGAGTTCCAAAAACAGCCAAGTGAGCGTGCTCGCTACTATCAGAAGTGCCATAGAATTCAATGGAGAGCGCATGCAGGGCCACCTCTCCATTCACCCACATGGGTCTGACATTGAAGCTTTATTTCCAGAAATCTAGAGTTCTCCAAGCATACCAGGTAAGGCCTCATTCACATGTCAGTGTTTGGCCAGTCATTTCCATCAGTGATTGTGAGCAAAAACCAGGATTAAGATATAATGGACAGATCTGCAATTGTTCTGTGTTCAGAGCCGCACCTGGTTTTGGCTCAAAATCACTGATGGAAATCACTGACCGAACACTGAGGCCTCGTTCACATTTCCGTTTTTCACTGACGCGTGCATTTTCTACAGACAGCACACGTACCCTTTTATTTTAATGCGTCTGTTCACATATCAGTATTTTTTTTTACCGACTGTTGGTCAGTAAATAAAATCACGGAGACATGCGCTACTTTGGTCCGTGATGCGGACCAAAGACGGCCATTGAAGTCTACGGTTTTGTGAAAATCACGGACACAACACAGATGGCATCCATGCTGTGTCCATTCACTGACCACTGATAGGAGATGCTCTGGAAATAAAATTTTAGCTGGGCAGCATCCGTGAAACATGGATGACACACAGAAGGTAAAAAACAGACACACAGATGCTTCACGGATGTCACACGGAGTGATCTTTTCACGTGCAACGTACATGGAAATGTGAAAGAGGCCTGACTGTGTGAATAAGGCATAAGGCTCAATTCACACATCTGTGTTCCGGACGTATTATGCATTTGTATTACTTGTGTGTCACAACCTGACCACGGGTTTACCTGACTTTGGCTACTTTCACACTAGCGTTTTTGCTGGATCCGGCAGGGTTCAGAAAAAACGCTTCCGTTACTGATAATACAACATCTGCATCCGTTCTAAACGGATCCGGTTGTATTATCTGTAACATTGCCAAGACGGATCAGTCATTAACTCCATTGAAAGTCAATGGGGGACTGATCCGTTTTTTACTGTGGCAGAGAAAACGGATCCGTCCCCATTGACTTGCATTGGGGGTCATGACTCCAGTTTGGCTCCGAATCCCAGGACGAAAAGCAAACCACAGCATGCTGCGGTTTGCTTTCCAGTATGAGAACAGAACGGAATGCATTTTGGAGCATTCCATTCTGTTCAGTTACGTTTTGACCCCATTGACAATGAATGGGGACAAAATGGAAGAGTTTTTTTCCGGTATTGAGACCCTATGACTGATCTCAATACCGGAAAATATTAACGCTAGTGTGAAAGTAGCCTCACACACACACAACATAGATTCCTATAATACTGTAAGTTCACAGCAGTTATAATAATAATATTATTCCTGATAGAAGTCATGAATGAATAGCTAGCAGTTTACAATGAAGGTCCAGATGGGTGTTACAAGTTGGAGGTGTGTCCCGGTATAGCCTGACATCATCCAATCAGCGCTACCAGTGTCAAACTGTACAGGGACAACACCCCACTGGTAACACCCAGCTGAACCTTCAATGCAAACTGCTGGCAATTCATTTATAACTTCTAGTACTAGGATCAGCAACCTTCGGCACTCCAGGTAAGGTGAAACTACAACTCCCAGCATTCAGACATGGATTTCAAGGAGGATTTGTTGGCAACATCTAAGCTGTATGAATGAATATGGTTTGGTGACTCTTGTTGGACCCATCAACAATTTTCGGTCAGGCTCAACCTAACCGCGTAGGATGCCGACCATATGAAAAGTTAAGTACTCAATTAGCGTTTTAGTTAAATACACTGTAATTACTCATTAAGGCACTTTCCAGACTTTATAATGAATACATTATTTGCTAGCCTGTTTGCTAAGCAGTAGAGCAAGTAGAAGCCAGGGCTGGCGGGTGACACTGACAAATCACCATACCCTGGGAGGTATGAATGTAGTTTACCGGCAAGGAAATTGCGATCTTCATTGCATGATAATCACGTAGCTCCACTTCCAGGTAATCAGCAAAAAAACATCAGTGTTGCTCTTGCAGTACAACGTAGCGACATTTAAAGTAGGTGCTGTGGGGCCTTGCACTTCCCCCCCTCTATTGTTTGGGAAAATAACATTTAGGTCCCACTAGGACACCAGGATCCCCTTGACATCCCCCCCATGTTTGGTGGAATAATAACAGGTCATATGAGGCTACCTCTGCCCTGTTTATGAAGAACAGTTCTGCAGCTACATACAGTAAAAAAAAAAAAGGTCTGCAAAAAGGGCGAACAAAGCCTTTCAAGAAATATCTGGTCGCACTTTTAAAAAAAAAAAAAACCCCCGGTTATTACTACCACTCAGCAGAAGAATGCAAATTATACAGTACATGGATTAGTTTAGGAAGGCATCACACTGATGACCTTTCCTTTGACTAGGTCATCAGTATCTGATCGGAGAGGGCCCAACACCCAGGACCCCCGCCGATCAGCTGTTTGAGAGGGCCTTCTCTCTGCTCAATAAAAACACAGCATCGTACACTGTATAGCATCTGTGCCTGGTATCGCAGCTCAGCCCTGTTCACCTGAATGGGGCTCTGCCGCGCCTAGGCCATGTGACCAATGAACGTGACGTCACTCACTGGCCTAGGGAAAGCTGAGAGAAGGCCGCGGCGCTACTTGCATTGTAATAACATTTTCCACTAAATACTATTGGTCTTGGGCTGCAATACCAAGGGCAGCCACTATACAATGTACAGCACTGTGCTTGGTATGCTGTGCTCCCCAAAGCAGATAGTTGGTGGTATCGGAAGTTGAACCCCCACCGGTCAGATACTGATATTCCTATCCTGAGGACAGGTCATTAATATGGTTCTCCCGGTAAACCCCTTGAATGTAGGCCTTAAAAAAGGACAGGGTGAGGTAACCAAAAAACACATGGGTTCCTAATTCGCTGTTGGCAGCTAATCTTTTAGGTTTTTCTCAACTGACATGTAAAAGTGTTAGGTTTAAGGATAAGACAAATTTATCAAACAATATGTGATATTTGATAAATGTGGCCAACACAGACTCAAGAAAAACGGACATCAAATATTCTACTTTGACAAAAATGGGACCCGACGGGGATCTGGGCTGTTTCTGGCATTAGTGCTGGGATTCGGCTGGACAAAAAAAACACTGCAAGCACTGTTTTTTGTCCGGCCGAATCCTGGCAATAATTCCAGAAACAAGCCGGATCTCCAACGGGTTCCATTATAGTCAATAGGGCCTGGCAGAGCTCCGGCCCTTTCCGGCTATGCCTGATACAAGTCTAGCAGGCTGTTCCTCTGCTGGAAGATTTTAACATTAGTGTGAAACTAAGCTTAGCCAGTGAGCCAGTGATTGGCTGCGTGAGTCTTTCCTGGTATTCCCTCAGCGACGGGACTGGACCAGGAAAGAGAGACTAAACGGAGACCCAGTAATGGTCATAATGGCAGTGAGTAAACTAGGGCCATAGACGATTCCTCTTCTGTAAGACTTGCCAAGGGGGGAGGGGGACTTTTTTTTTTTACTCCGATAGATATCAGCTTGCTGTACAGAATACAAATTACCCTCCAACCTGGAGCTCCTACAAGGCGTTTTGGACCTGGGAAGGAAGCTTCACAGAACCTCCTACTTGGGCACTGGAACTGAAGGTCTACTTTGGAGATTATAGGACAAATGGAGATCGTTGAGCTGATGAAAAGGTCGCAACACTCCTTACCAATATACAGATGTCCCTCGTGGAGGGTACTCCCTTACCCTTCCATATAGAAGCACTAGGCAAAACCAAGAGTTTGAGGAGAAAATGACTATGCCATAAGGACGTGTAGCAATTCAACCATACCACGTTCCTGCTAACCACATTAGTAAGATTCATCTCAGGCTAGGATGACCTTTAATATCACCACAGAGCCCTCACCTTCCTCAAAATAGGAGGTGGGCAGACAATTGTATAGCCCAGAACATTTACAAATACAGAATTTTTTGTAAGAGCCCTTCTTCTGCTAGCGCTTTGGGATGTTGATGGGGGAGGGGAGAGTTAAGAGCATGTCTATGTACTCCAGGCAAGTTGTGTTCACATGGGAGGCGACTGTAGCATTGCAAATAGGTGGCTGTGCCTCAGTATGCTCCAGTCTCGGCTGACGAGTATCTTCAGAGCGGAAGAAGGTTGCCATGGAAACCTTTACACTTCCCGGGTACCAGATTGCTGCATCTTTACTTCTTATTAAACGGCAGAATGGGTGGGAGTGACCCAGAATAAACAGATTATGCAGGCCCCCTGAATAAAAATATCAAAAAGACTCTAGTATTCAAACTGGCTGACACAGCACATAAAGCACACAGCCACCTACACATCCAGTAAATGCATGGTTCCTATAACCTGCTGAATTGTGTTACTGTAGCAAAGCAAATACACACGAACCTATTTCCTTCTGATCTGCTAATAGCGTCACGATTAGGACAGTTAATAAACTAGGGAAAAATACAGTGAAATTCTTCTGAAAGTAGCAATAAAAGACAGCAACACAAATCAATAATACACCGACTCCATCTATTGCAAGTATACATGACGCCCACATAAAATGGCATAGATGCGTAATTTCACTTTAAAGCACGCCATAGTTTAAGTGCTTGCATTGCTTCTTGTTACATTAAAGGGGTTATTCAGCTTCTGGGAGTCTTCCGCCAGACCCCACCTCAAGGCCGGACCTGTGGAGAGAAGCAGACTTACCTGCTCCCCGCCACCGCGCCAAGTCCCCCACCGTCAACATCTGGTTTGGTGCTGCTGATGTCACGGCAGCTGATCACATGATGCAAGGGGGCCAGGCCACCGCTGCGCCCAGTCAATGGCTGCAGCGGCATCAAACAAGATGTTGACAGTGGGTGACTAAGACGCTGCAGGAAAGCGAAGGAGGTTGGATCCAGCAGCAAGGGGCAGGTAAGCATGCTTCTCTCCGCAGGTCTGGCCATGAGGGGGAGAGGGTTGCCAAAAACCCCTAAAAGATCTCCAACCCCTACCCTGATTTTTTTTTAATTAACGGGGAATAGTTGGTTCTTGGCCTACTTTTTATAGGTTTCCCAGACCCCCCATAATATTAACAAAAGGCAGAAAACGCCATAAAATAAGAATACAAGCATTACTCACCTGTTCAATCCCTAGCCGCCACACTAGGCAGTCTTTGTTTCTGGCGCTGCAGCGATAATGTACTCAACTGCCTCACATGACTGCTGCAGCCAGTCGCTGAATCGGAGGGGACTGAACAGGTAAGTAGTGCTTCTTTTTTCTCCTTGTTTATAACATTCTTTGCCTTTAGCTACATTTTGGGGGGAAACCTGTGTTTTCTCTGCAGCTTCAATACCCTGGTAGGAACATCTCTACCATGGAGGACGAGTGGTCAGTTCTACTGCCTTGAAGCACCGAAGTTCTGCGTTCAAATCAGGCTCTATCCAAACAGAGTTCCTAGCATGTTTCCTCAAACACATAAGAGGCAATTCACTTGTCAATATCTGCGATGGAGAAATTCCACCATGAGCTTCATTGGGGAGATGTTATGAAAATGACGGTCATTTCTGTACAGCGCTATAGCATATGTTGGCGTTATATAAGCAAGAGGACATATCTACACAAGACAAATACAATTCTGCAAACAGTGTCTTCATGAACCTATGGACAAAAGTCACAATGGTGTACATTTTGCATGTGATTGTGTGACAATGCACCAACGTGTGCCATGTGATCGTGGGTCAATGCACTTATGGAGTCATCACAGTCACCACGTGCCATGTGACTGTGTGACAACTCGGCATGTGTCTGTGACGCCGTGAGAAGAGCACTGAGGACTTACAGGAATGGAAACAGTTCTGTATACGTGAGGGGAACTTTTCTAGAAATGTATATACAGCCGGTCTTTAAAGAGAATCACCAAAATATGTTTTTTTCTGACAGTTAAAAACAGATAGTGACTACAGTTGAGCGAACTTCTGTTTTAAGTTCTGCGTCCAAAGTTTGGGTTATCCAAGCATCCCGTTATGGATTCCGCTACCACGGACCATATTGGCATTTGGAATCCATAAGGGGATTCTTCAATGAACCCGAACCTTGGACAACACGGAGGACCTGGGGTGATGTCACTGTCATGTGATCAGTGCAGGGGGCGTGGCTCAGTACTGGATTAGATAAGAGGTGGTAGCCTACGACCTTTTATCCAATCCAGTGCTGAGCCACGCCCCCTGCACTGATCACATGACAGTGACGTCACCCCAGGACCTTCACCCCGTGTTCCAAATGCCGTTATGGTCCGTGGTAGCGGAATCCATAACGGGATGCTTGGATAACCCGAACCCGAACTTAAAACAGAAGTTCGCTCGACTCTAATAGTGACACATATATTCTTTTTATTCTAATTTGTTTTTATTTTCTGACTGTACTTTTTTATTCTATTTCCTGAACATGATTATAGGGGCGGCCATCTTTCCCAAGCTGTTCTTTACGGCATTCAAAGATAAGCTTTACAGCAGCCATCATGAGATAAACGCAGTAAAGCGATCCGTACAGACCAGTGTCACTGTATTTGGCATAGTGGCCAATGTGAAAACTGCAGGGTTTTAGGTTTATGTTTTTGGTTTGTTTTTATACAAATATTGACATGGAAAATTAAAAATAACCACCAAATATCCTTTAAAAGAGATTTAACCTAAAATCATGATTTAAACAATAGGCCATTTTCTGATCGCACATTCCCTTTAAGGGTCTGCAAAGGCGGCAAGGCCAGGAACCGAGGTATCTTAAATTACAAACGGTGTGTTTTGACTGCTCAGCTCTCTGCCAAAATCAGTTCCCCGCTTCACTAGAAAAAAGCAAGGAAATCTCAGCAGTAGAAACAGCTGTCACTTTTCAAGGGTTTAATCTGTCTCTGAAACGGGAGAGGAAAAACATTAACATAAAGACTCCTTGTTCCATATAGCTGCATGATCCACGTTAAGTAACTTTGTTCTTGAAACTTCGTTAACAGCCCATTGGTGGCACATTTTACAAAGATAAATGGCGCTGAGCTGGATATAGACAGAAGGATTACTGTTAAAAATGATAAATGACCCAATTTTTGATCCATGTACAAAGGCTAATAACCCAAGAGGTACACCAACTAAATGAGTCATTGTAAAAATGTAACCGATCGGAAAATGGACGGCCACCAGTATTGTTTAAAATATCTTTCAGTATATACTGAAAGATATTTTAAAGGGTTTCTGTCACCTGAAAAATGGGTATTAAGTTGGCTGACATTAGCGATGTGCTATTGTCAGCTGAACATAACTATATTAGTGCCATCTCACTGCCTGCCTAAACTTTTATAATATGCTAATTAGCCTCTAGGAGCAGGGGGGTGTTGCCTCTGCTCGTAGAGGCTCCGTTTTCCCACCTCTGGCCACGCCCTGCTTTACTAGATTGACAGGGCCAGGCAGCGTTCACCTCCTCCTGCCGGCCCTGTGAAGATCTAGTGCCGTTCAGTATTCGGCGCAAGCGCAATGCGGAAGCTGGCAGCCAGCGACCGCCCTTCACTGAACGGGACGCGCGCGATTTACACTGCAGACAGGGCCGGAGGTAGGACACCAACGCTGCCTGGTCCTGTCAATATAGTGAAGCAGGGCGTTGCCAGAGGTGGGAGAACGGAGCCTCTAGGAGCAGGGGCAACGCCCCCTGCTCCTAGAGGCTAATTAGCATATTATAAAAGTTAGTTTTTCTCAATAACGGCGGCAGGCAGTGAGATGGCACTAATATAGTTATGTTCAGATGACATTAGCATATCGCTAACGTCAGCCAGCTTAAAAGCTATTTTTCAGGTGACAGAAACCCTTTAAGGATTTAGAAATACTAAGCCATAGAATAGAAATGTTCCTGTGGATTAATAGTCATTTGTTCATATCGGATACATTTGGTACCATAGGTGCACTGGTTATCATTACAAGGGCTCATTACTGGGCATATCAGATGAAGGATAATTAAATCTATGACCAGCGCTGAGAGTGTATCCTCCATGAGATGTTTTATCTTCCAGAGAGAACAATAGCTTCAAGAGAATCAGGCTTCTTTCTATTACAGTCTTCACATAGGAAGGGGGAGGGAAAAAAAAAAAAAAGAGAGCAGAAGAATACTACTGTAAGCTCTGGTGTACAATCTGTCTCCATGACATGGTCAAATCTATTCATATTGCTACCCTAGTATACAACTTTAAGCCGTTTTGTAAAAATATATATATTTTGAGAAATCAATTGAATCCTCCACGTCCCTTGGTTACATAAGCCTGGCTACGGCCAACCATAAAAAGGTGAAATGAAGAACAATTCATTAGAACATAGATACAGTGTGACCCCATAGACTCATGATATTATGTTATAGATGTCTGGGTAGAGAAGGATTGGGCAGTTGCCTGAACCTTTGGTTCTCTGGGAGATAAGTATGGCAGAAACTTATTTGCCTTTGTCCATATTGAACACATGTATGGTCAGTAGATGTCAGGAGAGAGAAGGATCAAGAAAATGGATTTTAACATGTCCACTCCTTTTGTTCTTGGGCAGGTAAGCAGTCTCCAAAGGTCTCTGGCAGAGGCATATTCCTCTTCCCAATTCAGAACACATGACCAAGCTGGGCTTGCATGTGGAGTGGGATGAGGTCAGGTGACATAACTGCTGGCCAAACTAGCTTTTGGCCATCTAAAATGTACTGCACGCTTTAAGCTGGCCATACATATTAGATGAATGTTGACTAAACTGGCCTAGTTCCCCAGGACTAGCCAACCATGTAAGGTGTACGGGGCTCCATGTAAGGATTGGGCATTTGGAGTTCAACATACCAGATCTTTATTCAAAACATATGCATATTTGGCCAAACTGAGCATGCATGTGTATGGTGGTGTTGGTGCAGGTAGCGATCGGTCACAAGAGCATTCAGTTGACAGCTTTTTATATGCATGGCCAGCCTAAGGGCTCATGCACACAACCGTATATTGGGTCAGCGTCCGATCCGCATTTCTATGGGGCCGCAAAAAAAAACATGGACAGCAGATGGGTGTCAAATGTGTGCTGTCCACATCCGTGTGGTCGTTTGGCAAATTATAGAACATGTCCTATTCTTGTCCCTTTTGCAGACAAGAATAGGCATTTCTACAACAGGGCCTGCAGCAAGTGGGGCATGAACACGGCCAGTATCTGTATTCTGTGGATCCGCAGTGGGCAGACTGCAAAAAGGCAACGGCCATGGTGCATGAGCCCTTAGTTCCCATTCATAATATGTATGGTATGCCTAAAACACAACTAGAGCCAACACCAATGTTTAAAAATGTAAAATTAAAGATGTAAAATGAGATAAAAACACATACTTTGCAAATAGCCGAGAGACGCATTTCCCTTGCCAGAATCCTAGAAAAGTTTGGGTGGCTAAAGGAATCCTGGAGAGGTGTAGGCAGAAGGGTTTCCTAGGCTGAGCTCCAGTGGAGCAGGCTGCCAAGTCAAACATGCCAGAGCGCAATATGTTAGTTTGAGCAGGACACACAATATAGACTAAAATGGACACAGAGGGAATATGAGATGCCTAAGCGGAGAGACAGATGCGGTCTTCAACGGGGCTCAGGAAGCAAGTGTGACCATTATAGAAAGGAAAAGCCTGTTTAGAAAGTAAAAGGGCTGAACAAAAAAAAACGTGTAAGTGTCTGACCAGGAGAATGATAGTGTATAGAGATATGAGTATCTAAGGCCACGTCTAAGGGAAAAAACCACACACGCAATGAGTCAATGGAAAGCCCCAGGATCTGCAGCTATGTTTTGTTGGAGAGGTCTCCTGTGTCACTAGGCCGGGAATTCTGCTCAAAAAGCATGTTCAGCCCCTCATCTGAAAGGTTTTACTAGAAGAAGAGGCTCCTTTCATCTTTTATCGCTTTCTGTTGAAGTAATAAAATGTGTGACTAAAACAGGCCAGAGAAAGGGGACTGGAGAAACGTTCTACCTCCGAGAGACATTGAGCACATGCTGGGTCATTTATCAGAAAGAACATTGAAGACAATCACAGCTTAGCTTTTCTAACCTTCAGATGCAAATTAAATACCAGCAATACACACACATATTAGACTGTTGTCACAAAGACAGTTATTCTTCCACAAACACACGCGTCTACGGCCAAGGGACAACAGCTTTTCTCCCCGGTGAACAGAGGAACAGAAGTAGACATGTTGAACTCAAACTGCCTGACCCTTTTCTGCCCAGACATCTGCAGTCAGAGAGGGAGAGAGTTGGGATGCCTCAGACACATTACATGGCTGGCCGGCCAAGATTCATCCCCCCAGCATAAATATACTCCTCTCCCCCGACATCTACCAAACGTGTTCTGAATGGGGAGAGGGGAATAAGTCTTCGTTAGCCACCTCTGATGGAGGCTTATCGCCCCAGGAACAAAAGGATCAGGCATCTTTAAATCCAACCGCCCAATCCTTCTCTACCATAACTGTCGGGAGACTGGCAAACACATTAGATCAGTGTTTCCCAACCAGTGTGCCTCCAGCTGTTGCAAAACTACAACTCCCAGCATGCCTGCACAGCTAAAGGCTGTCAGGGCATGCTGGGAGATGTAGTTTTGCAACAGCTGGAGGCACACTGGTTGGGAAACACTGCATTAGATGGTTCACTCAGCGACGTCATCATGAGGCCACTGGAAATCTTAGGCAGGCGCATGCGCAGCAGGTCACAGGCGGCACAAGTGCAAACAGAAAGGAGATGTGCGCCTCCCTGATATTTCCAGCGGCTTCACGAAGACGTCGCCTAGGCAGCAAGGTGGAGAGAGCAGAGCTCTAGTCGGATGGGCGTGGCTTGGCACCAGCACAGATAGGTACAGCCCCTTGGGCTCTTGAAGTCATTTGCATAATTCTAAAAAGCCCTTTTTTTTCCAGGGGCTAGAAAAGATTGATGAGCTCATAAAGTCATATCTGGAAACGACATTAGGAGAGCTATACAGACATCCCAAACAGTACCGGTTGGTGACAGACTCCCTTCAAATAAGAACATTAAAATACATATGATTATCACTAATGGTCACCGTGTATGTTATATCTATGGTCACCTCTATTTGTCATAGCAGAGAGCTTCATGTACAATTACTTAGTAGCGTCATAGAACACTAAAGTCCAGAGAGACTAAATTTGGACCTCCAGATTTTTGGGGGTTTTTAGCGCTAAATGCAATGATGTATGGTGAATTTGTCTTACTGAGGCTTCCTGCGGTGAGCAGAATGCCTGAGATCCTACAGAAAGTCCAAATCTCCGCACCCTTACTATTACCTGCTCAGGAAACATGAGCTCCGAAGTTGCGGCAGGCGTACTTAATTATTAACTGAGGCTCCCAGCCAATTCTGTTCAAGAAGAAGCGGGGGTCATTCAAATGACATAGTTAGAGTCACCTGCATGATAAAGAAGGTCGCTCCTCCGATCATCCTCCTCAGTCTGGAGGACCTACAAGGGGTTAAGATGCCTCCAATGAAACAGTTGCCAGGTAACTGTAATAACGCATACACAGAGAGCCCAGTGGCAAGTTTCTGGATGCGGGTATCCTGCTAGCACAAGGCGCATTCCTGGCGGATCCCGGGCACGAGGCCTTCTGTTTAATCACAGCCTTTAATTCATCAGGCAGCTGGGCAAAAGGCCCAAGATTTCCTTAACTCCTTCTCTACTAAAGGAGGCAGTGTGTCGCACTGCAGAACCACACAGCCCCGCAAGCCCAAAAATCGAGCATGGCGTAGAGGGCATCTGCACCAAACAGACCTCCCTTCACAATAAAATAGTCATTGACCTTGTGACTTTAATTCAGCAGAAGGTCAGCAGCTGTCACAAGGACAAAGGCCAGGAAGGAACCTATCGCCATAGTAACCATACGCCCTGCAGTCTACCTTTTCGCACATGGCACTTTCTACTGGTCTGTTAAATCACTGCCAGGATACAAACCAGCATCCAATACGCCCGTCACAGGCTAGTATTCAGCAGAAATACACAGTCAGCACTATGGTAATTGTACTCGGCCTAGAGAACGGCTGTGCCAGTCACAATGCGGGGAGGGGAAGAATGGGACCCTATGCGCCGATTTATACATCAGCTACTGGAAACATATGAAAGACTTATCGTGGAAATAAAGGGGGCCTCACGTTTGAAACGCAATAGAGAAAATCCATTTACCAGAGCAACCAATCAATTTAGGTCTGTAAATGAAAGACGTGGAATGCGATTGGTTGCCACAGGCAACGCCTCAGCTTTTTTGTCCACATTAATTTTTATAAATGGGCCCCCGATAAAGTGTGATAAAAAAGATAATCAGATAGAAGCATGCGAAATACCAGGGAGAAGCGGATGCGGAAAAACATGGCCGTCATAAATCAAGACAAATAACCACTTACAGTTCATCTCTTTCTCATAGCCCTGACGCTATAATGAGATTACTGAGGCCATCTCCACCCATTATACACGGGCATACTCTGTCATATAAATATATACGCAGAATATTATATGCAGCGCACGGAATAGAGAATTAGGGGAGGACTGGAACTCGCTCTCGTACAATTAGCATGGGAATCAGGACTATGGCCCAGAACTAATATACTGTAGACATTGCAGTGCGAACAGTGTGGAGAAACTAGTCCCACTCGTTAATCATTTGCCATTGATTGTTCCTTGCTGGTTTTAAACCAGTACCAAAATGTAAAGGTTCAAGTTGAATTTCCATGCAATTGAGTAATGTGTAAGGTAAGTTATGGAGGCAGAGTTTCGACCAGAAACTATCGCCGATCGACAATATAAAACATCGATCGGCACTTGGTTAGTTCCATTTGAATGGAATAATCATCACCATATATCTGCGTAAGCAAGCTGATAACTCAACATACGTTTGCTGGTTTGTCAGGTGATTGACAGCACCGTTACTCATGGCAACAGGCAAATGAACGTTTGTATGAATTATAGGGCTACATACACTTGTGGATTTTCACGTGGAAAACCTCAGCGTAAGGCCTCTTGCACATAAACGTTTTTTTTTCCCCGTTTACGTTCCGTTTATGGAACCGTTCATTTCAATGGATCCGCAAAAAATAAAACACGGAAGGTACTCCGTATGCCTTCCGTTTCCCTATTTCCGTTCCATTCAAAGATGGAGCATGTCCTATTATTGTCCACATAACGGACAAGGATAGGTACTGTTCTATCAGGGGCCAGCTGTTCCGTTCAGCAAAAAACGGAATGCACACGGATGTCATCCGTATTTTTTGCGGATCCCTTTTTTGCAGACCGCAAAATACTGAAAAAGCCATACGGTCATGTGCAAGAGGCCTAAGGACTCATGCACACGAACGTTGTTTGGGTCCAATTTTTTGCGGCTTGGATGCGGGCCCATTCACTTCAATGGGGCCGCAATAGATGCAGACAGCACTCCGTGTGTAGTCCGAATCTGTTGCTCCGTTCCGTGGGCAAAAAAAAAAAAGAGAACATGTCCTATTCTTGTCCGTTTTGTGGACAATAACAGGCATTTCTATTATGGCATCCCCTTCAGTTCCGCAGATTGCAGAATGCACACGGCTGGCATCGGTGTTTTGAAGATTCGCAATTTGCGGACCGCAAAACACAGCACAGTTGTGTGCATAAAGCGTAATGCCGCACAAGCAAAGTGAAGCACATTAGACAAATCTCATGGACACTTTTTCGTTCTGTTCGTGAGGATTTTGAAATCCACAGCATGTTGTGCGGTTCTTTGGTGTGGAATTTACAGTGCATCCGCACCAAAAAATGCAAGTAACACATGTGGTTTTTGAAATGCACAGAAATACATGCAGAACTTCTGCAAGACAGCCTGCAACTATGTGCACGTTGCAGATTTTATTGCGGAAAATTCCACGGGTGCGGATTTTTTAAAGTTGCTGTTTTTGTTGCAGATTATGCTGCGGATTTCTGTGCGCACTACATCTCCATTGAAATGGGTGCAGACATTCAGCTACAGGAGATCCGTAACAACTTTATTTGCGTTCGAACACAGGTATTGACACTTTTCATTCCCATAGCCCAACATGGGGAATATGTGTATTTTGGAGGGGAAAATCCCGCAACGTGTGGGGGCACCCTTAATGGGCCGTAAAAATCCACACCAAGTCAGTATTTTGCTGCAGACTTTGATATAGATTTTCATGCTAGTCATTTTTGTTGTATAAGACCTCAGCGTAAGTCTTTATGTACAGGACCGTGTCCGTATTTCTGTCCACAAAATACAGATTCCTTCCATGTGCATTCTGCCGCTTTCTCACTACCATCAAGCGAAGTAGCTACCGTATTCTCATCCGCAACGTGGACCAGAATAGGTCATGTACTATAATATGTGGAGCAGCCACACGGATCCGCAAAAAAAAATAGATGTGTGCATAGCCCCATAGAAATAAATGGGTCAGTTTGCTAACCACAAAAAATGCAGATGACACATGCATGAGGACTAAGGCTGCCATAAGGGTCCATTCACACGTCCGCATCCGTTCCGTGTGCGGACCCATTCATTTTGCGGCCCTGCAAAACAATAGAACATGTCCTATTCTTGTCCGTAGCCATGGACAAGAAAAGGCATTTCTATTATAGTGCCGGCCATGTGCGGACCGCAAAACACTTGCAGATATGTGAATAGACCATTAAAGGGTTTCCATCACCTGAAAAATGGGTATTAAGCTGGATGACATTAGCGATGTCAGCTGAACATAACTATGTTAGTGCCATCTCACTGCCTGCCGCCGTTATTGAGAAAAACTTTTATAATATGCTCATTAGCCTCTAGGAGCAGGGGGGGGGGCATTGCCCCTGCTCCTAGAGGCTTTGTTCTCCCACCTCTGGCAATGCCCTGCTTCACTAGATTGACAGGGCCAGGCAGCGTTGGTGTCCTACCTCCAGCCCTGTCTGCAGTGCAAATCTTGCGCCTGCGCCATCCCGTTCAGTATACAGCGCAGGCGCAGTTAGTGAAGGGTGCTCGCTGGCTGCCAGCTTCCTCACTGCGCCTGCGCCGAATACTGAACGTTGCGAGATCTCCCCAGCGCACAGAAGGTGAACGCTGCCTGGCCCTGTCAATCTAGTGAAGCAGGGCGTGGGCAGAGGTGGAAGTAGGAGCCTCTAGGAGCAGGGGCAACGCCCCGCTCCTAGAGGCTAATTTGCATATTATAAAAGTTCTTTTTTTTCTCAATAACGGCGGCAGGCAGTGAGATGGCATGAATATAGTTATGTTCAGCTGACATTAGCACATCGCTAATGTCAGCCAGCTTAATACCCATTTTACAGGTGACAGAAACCCTTTAAGGGCTAATGATAGTTTAAAGGGTAATTGTCATGTTTTCATCATAAAAATCAATTCTAGCATAGGTTACTGCTGCAGCAGCATTATGCATAAACCAATATTTATTGCTCCTCTGCCAGTTCTCTGAGGCCAAAACTGCTTTCCCTCACTTCCACATACACACTTGCTGTAGCCAGCAGCTCCCTGCCAGCCAATCAGATTAAATTACTGAGAGACATGCCTCCTCACTCTGAAGCCTGATGCAGCCATGCAGTGTGAAGGACCGCCCCTCCGTCTTCTGTTTACACTAAGGATCCATTCACACGACCGTATGTTGTCCGCAAAAAAACGGATCCGTGTCCGCAAAAAAAGCGGTTGTATTCCGTTTTTTTGCTGATCCATAGACTTGTCCTATTGAAGTCTATGGATCAGCAAAAAACGGAATGCAATCCGTTTTTTTGCGGACACGGATCCATTTTTTTGCGGACAACATACGGTCGTGTGAATGGAGCCTAAAAGGAAGACAGACAAGTCCTAGCAACAGTGTTTTAAAGGGACCAGTGGAAAGAGACGGGGACAATAATGAAAGCTGGTATTATAAGGTAATTACAGATCTTTTGGCAATCATTGACAGACTAACTCAGGTATACATGCCTAGCTCTAATAAACTAGCAAATAAAAAAAAATATGGCAGTTACACTTTAACCACCAGTTACAGGAAGCAAATACTGATATGTATCATTGCTGCGTTCATTACACGGTGGTTTTGCTCATTAAAGGGAATCTGTCACCCTGATTTTGGACTATTATCTACAGTAATACATAAGTAGTACTGCTGCTATGGAGTCCAGATCACAATTTTTTTTTTTTTCCTACCGCCCCCGATTCTCCCGCTGCCAGCGCTCAAAGTTGCATTGAAAAACATTATCAGGACTGCTGTGCTGTTCTAACATAATGGAGAGGACTCATGTGCCCATGCACAGCAGTCCTGACAATAGAGTTCAGAACAGCTCCGAGCGCTGACAGCAATGGAATGGGGGGCAGTAGAAGAATAAAAATAGTGATCTGGGCTCCATATCTGCAGTATTACTGTAAATAGTGGACCAAAATCAGAGTAACAGATTTCCATTAAACATAAACAATCTTTATAAGGTCTCTTTCACATGAGCGTGTTCAGTCCAGGAAACACGCTCCATGTGATGGCCGCATTTAGTGGACCAAACATTGTTCCTCCGAATCAAAACTCACAGCATCATAATGACTTATGATGCTGTGAGTTGGGGTCAGTGTTTGATCTGGGAAATGCAGCCATCACAAGGAGCATGTTTCCCAGACCTAACACACTTGTGTGAAAGAGGCCCAAGGGCTGTGAATTGTGCACTCATTAATAATTACTTCATGTAAAGGCAGTCTAATAGCCATTCTCATCGTAAGCATTTATAGAATATCCACAGGATCTGCCATTATAAGATAATAGTGGGAAGTGGGACCATCAACTAATTTGAGAACGACAGCCATTTTAAATCAATTTGGTGCAATTTTCAAATTTAAAATGAAGAATCACTCAAAGAAGTCTGAGGGACTAAAAGGGTTGGGAGCTGGTGCCTTGCAGCTTTAGCTAATTGGAACCAAATTGTTTCTTCGGTGTTCAATGATAATGGCCAGGCAGTAACCCACAGAACTGCGCGGCCATTAACAATAAACACCTAAAAAATGTGGTTGTAACTAGCTAATTTAATCCCGCTGCGTCTTGTATGGCCACATGGTACTCGGCCGCAAGACACCGCGTGCCGAGTGGCCGTATCCTCAAAGAGCTACTGCTTCTTCTTGGATTTGGTAAGTGTGTGGATAGAGCTGAGAGAACTTGTGTTTTAAGTTTGGCGTCCAAAGTTCGGGTTATCCAAGCATCCAGTTATGGATTCCGCTACCACGGACCATAACGGCATTTGGAACACGGGGTGAAGGACCTGGGGTGACATCACCGTCATGTGATCAGTGCAGGGGGCGTGGCTCAGGACTGGATTGGATAAGAGGTCGTAGGCTACCACCTCTTATTTAATCCAGTACCGAGCCACGCCCCCTGCACTGATCACATGACGGTGACGTCACACCCAGGTCCTTCACCCAGTGTTCCAAATGCCGTTATGGTCCGTGGTAGCGGAATCCATAACGGGATGCTTGGATAACCTGAACCCGAACTTTGGACGCCGAACCTAAAACACAAGTTCGCTCAACTCTATGTGTGGAAGATTTGGAGTCCAGTATTCAAAAGCTCAGCACCCACATGGGAGAAACATTACCTCGTCTGCGCTGTTCTATTGTCAGCTTACATGTGGCATTACTGATAAACGGGTTCTGCAGGCGGTATATATTGATGACTTATCCTCAGGACACCTCCACCGACCATTTGTTTGAAGAGGAGGCGGTGCGCCATGCGAGTGCTACTTCCTCTTCATTAGGCTACATGCACACGAACGTATTTTGTTTCTGTGTCCGTTCCGTTTTTTGTTTTTTTTGCGGATTGGATGAGGATCTATTCATTTCCATCATTTATCAAAACTCCCTTTTTCAAACGTTATTTGCCTACCAATGTGGCACCCTGTGACAAATCTGTTATGATTTTCCGTTGCTGTTGATTACGTCCTGCATTGGAGCCTTCTAATGTAGGACGCAGGAAGTGTCATTGGTAAGAACAAGTGGCGTGCTTAGTGTCACATGATCTGCTGATGTCAGGACACATCTCGCTTCCCTAAGGCATGATGGGACAGCAGCCACATGACAAACCAGGAAGTAGGATTCAAACATGGGAGATAAGAGAAAACTGCAAATGAGGTAAAACAAAAAAAAAAAAAAAAAAAAAAAATCACACAACAACAACAACAACAACAACAATCTAATATGGAAGAATGGGAGCTATGGTAACTGAGGAAAATACACTTTGGAGTGAAAAGTAATTTCTGGCACAAACCCTTTCAGTGCTTTTTTGTAGGTAAACACCTGTTTTACTAGTAAAATTACATAGATATGTGTACTCCAAAATTGTGCTGATTTGCAATAGAAGTACATACCAGTGTAGTTTTCAGAGAAATGTGTAGCCGCACTGTACAGAAATCCATTTTTGATTATTAGAAGCGCGGCGCTTTATCGTTTTCCATTCATCAAACGCCGCACTAGGCCTAAAATGACACTATTTGTGCTCAATGATGGGAGAGTGCTCTACGGCTCCCTCCAAATAACAGTAATAAACTTTCTTTAACAATCCATTAATCTCTACTTAAGCCATGTTAAAAAAAAAAAATCTACCAGAAACTGAAAAATAGCAAACCCAAAATGTAAAGCAGAGCAGTTTTTCAGGGGACAATACGGTCCTGGGATTTTATGACAACTCACAAGGTTCTGCTCTCAATTCTCATACAGTGCACATGTGTGAAACAGGCCTGAAATCCAATTTAATCCCGCAGCAGGAAGCACGGCGATGCATTTGACCTGTTTTGTAAGCTACATAAAAGTGAAGAGTACATAATGGAGACTATAAGAAAAACTCTGCTCCCTTGAGATTATTATCGGTCACGTGCACATTAATGAACGAGGCCCTGCCTTACATCTGGTATTTCCAATGTTTATGACCATGCAGTAAGTGGAATTCCAGAGTTTATCCATGGTGGAAGTCACATAATGAGGTCAAAGAGAAGGCTTAGTGATACAGCAAACTTTACTTCTAAAAATCATTTGTAAACTGAGCGTTCTGTAGGCCGAGCGGAGCAGCGGCAAAGTTCACACTGCCCTCTCACACATGAGGGTAATATCCTGACTGGAATTTGGGAAAGGTGATTACCTTAGAGGTTAATGACCATTCCTAGCTCCCCTACTGAGCGCTCTATTCGCCTTTCATAAAGAGTCAGTTTACAAACTCACTAAGTTGGCACACAGATCAAAAATACTGGGGGGGGATTTATCAAACTGGCATAAAGGAAACTGGGCTTAGTCGTCCATTGCAACCAATCAGATTCCACCTTTCAGAGCTCCTTTGGAAAATGAAAGGTGTACTCTGATTGGTTGCAATGGGCAACTACGCCAGGTTTACTTTATACCAGTTTAATAAATCCCCCCCACTATCTTGTGAAAATTAATAACTGTGCAAATTAAAATACTCTAGAATAGAGAAAAAGAACACATTTTAGGTTACCGTCAAAGAACGGTTATTAAAAAAAATGGGGTTTCCGGGTATCGGATATTGATGGCTTATCCTCAAGTTGGGCCATCATCATCATCAGATCACTGAGGGGCAAACTTTTGGCACCCCTGTCTATCAACTGTTTAAAGGTGCCATGGCGCTCACCATTTACATGAGGTCGTCCACCTGCACACTGTCTTCTCATTAGCGGTGGTACAGATTATTGCGGTATTCTCAGTTAGGGTGAAGATGCAATATCTGGCACTGCCACTATGCAGATGGCTCCATGTAAACAATGAGACACAAGTGCTGCATCCTCTTCACACAGCTACTGGTAATTGGCAGCGGTGCCAATCTAAACCCCATTTACATTATTACTGAAATTGTGAATTAATAAATGTATGACCCTGTTCAGGTCCCTTATCCATAAGCCAGAGTGAAAGTGACACAGGCAAACTAATGTTTCCGAATGGAGTAGTGTAATACTGATTTTTCCCTGTGGTGGCGCTGCAGTAAAACGGAATACTTGCTTCCAGGGTCCTCCATGGATTACAAGTGAAAACTGTGGTTTCCAGCAGCGCTGTACAAAATGTTTATAAGCAAGTACCATGTATAGAGGAGTTAATTAGGTAACATGCATGAGGACACACGTAGCTGTACCCTCTCTCTGAGTAGAATTCAGGAGGTAGATATTGTCGTGAATGGGGAAATAACCCAATCTCAGTCCCCCAAAAAATTCACAGAATAAGCCCAAATAAAGGCTTACTAAAAAAGTCACATGATACAAAAATTCCTACATATAAGGTTGAAAGTACTTTTACCCAACAAAATGACAAGTTGCAGATTGGTCCAATGAACAAAATGGAGGTCAAAAATATAAGACCTTATTCACATGGTCAGCGACTTCCAACAGTGATTATTAGCCAAATCCAGAGCCTACACAAGGCTATAGGGAAAGAATTGCTCTTGTTCAGTGTTTGTTCAGATGGAAATTACTGACCAAACACTGACTGTGTTAGTAAGGCCTAAAGCTGGATTTGCACAGCGCAACTGTCCATCTGATTATTGGGAACAAATGTTAGTACCAATCCTTCTTTTCGATACTCAATCTGTTCATTGGGCGAAAGCATCACTGATGTGGTCACCTAAAACCTCGTTTTCGGGCAGAAGACTCTGCTGTGTAAATAGTGATCTTCTGCCCAATAACAATTACCCTGGGTTCAGACCTGAGCGTTCTAAAAACGCGCGTTTTACGCGCGTTTTTGTCGCGCATATTTCAGCGCGTTTTTGCAAATAGGAAACGCGCGTAAAACACGCGTTCTTGTGATTGACTACTGTGGTGTCAATCACAAAACGCTCGTTAAAACGCCCCAAAAGAAGCTCAAGTACTTGTTTATGCGTTGGGCGTTTTACAGCGCGTTCAAACGCGCTGTAAAACGCTCAAGTGTGAACCACTCCCATAGGGATGCATTGGTTTTAATCTGTTGAGCGTTTTACAGCGCGTTTGAACGCGCTGTAAAACGCTCAGGTGTGAACCCAGGGTCAAGCTGTATGAGGACAAGTGATTACCGTAGCCAATTCTCGTTCTGATACAATGGAGGCGATAGCTACATTAAGTGCCGCTCTTACCCTACACTGACGAGCACACCATTATAAGGACGGAACAGTTCCTTCCCGATAATTGCCTGCTCAGTTTCGGGGTTTCTAAATGTGCCTCAACGTCTAGCTCAAAGGCCCCAACGCAGATTTGTTTATAGTAGTGGTCTCCTCATATGGGAAAGAATCTGTATGGGCACCCCAGACTCCTGGGCCTTGGTGCAACCACATTCTCTGTACCCCCCATAGTTATGCCCCTGATGAAGGTCTCCACCGTGTATGCAGGAAAGGTCCACTTAAAAGGCGACTTGGTAAAAGTAAAACCTTTCACTTAATGGTTTCCTGTTAGGAAGTCCTTCATAATCAAATTCTGATTCTGATTCGACACACCACTTCTATTGGTGACACAAGGTGACACATAGCTTCAGGCTTTTCAGCTTTCAAATAAAGTCTTCTTAGATGCAACCACCATAAGGCCTCTTGCATACGACCGTATGCTCTCCGAGACATACGGTCCGTGAGCGGGTCATAAGTCCCGGAGCGGCATTGGCGCTGCAGTAAAACAGAATACTTGCTTCCAGGGTCCTCCACGGATTACAAGTGAAAACTGTGGTTTCCACAGTGCTATGCACGTTGGGATGCCTGCGGGACTCTTGTCCCGCACTTATGATTATTTGAGTGCGGTCAATAGCCCCGCGGGTGGCCCGACGTGCACAGCATCATTGTAATCTATGATGCTGTGCGCTCCCTTGCGCACGATCAATGCCGCTCCGGGACATATGGCCCGCTCACGGACCGTATATCTCGGAGGACATACGGTCATGTGCAAAGGCCTAAATCGGTGCTTCCTGATCTGTTTTTTCCCCGCATTACATTATAAATCTGATATTGGAAGGTCTTTAACTTATTCTCACTTACAAAGATTGACAGTCATAGTGTCTCGTATTTTCAAACTTGCTATGTGATTACCATGTGCACTGGGCCACTTCACGACACGTCGTTTTAGAATATTAGGCAAGCAGCTTCCTTTTTTTTTTTTTTATAGAAGAAATAAGGAAGACGATTAATGCTCCAACTTTGAAGCCAATGTGGTTTTGTGAAGAGAGCCAGGGAGCCAAAACGGAGTGGAGGGTGCGAGCAAGTATGAACTCTTCCGCAGCATGGGGTAGAAATAAAAAAAGGGAGGGGGGGGGGGCCTCTTTCTGCCTCAAGCAGTGAGGTCCTCCACTGTCTCCATCTTCCGGTCCCTGCACTTTTTACCACGGACCATAATGGCATTTGGAACACGGGGTGAAGGACCTGGGGTGACGTCACCGTCATGTGATCAGTGCAGGGGGCGTGGCTCAGTACTTGATTGGATAAGAGGTCGTAGACTACCACCTCTTATCTAATCCAGTACCGAGCCACGCCCCCTGCACTGATCACATGACGGTGACGTCACCCCAGGTCCTTAGGGTTGTCCAAGGTTCGGGTTCATTGAAGAATCCCCTTATGGATTCCAAATGCAGTTATGGTCCGTGGTAGCGGAATCCATAATGGGATGCTTCGATAACCCGAACCCGAACTTTGGACGCCGAACCTAAAACAGAAGTTCGCTCAACTCTATTTATCACCTATCCATACTAATGTGGATAGATGAGAAATGTATTTGGGGGGGAACTTTTAGGGAAAATCCATGTGCTAGGTAACAGCGAAAACTGACTTTCTGGTTCGATTTTAAATCCAGAGCATGCCAATATATGCTGTAAATTTCACCAATTATATTATATAGAATGGTTTCCAAGTCAAATACGTGACAAATCCACATGTAACAAAAGTTGATTTTGCTGCAGAAACGCGGCAAACTCTGCAGCCAAAATTCCACCCTGTGTAGCCGTACCCTTAGGGTACAGCCGTGCATGGTGTAAACTGCAGATCTTCCAGTAGTGGCAAAGTGGACCAAACCCATGTGAGCGTACCCTTAGAGGGGTTGGCACATTGAGACAACTCATTCCCTATCCACAGGATAGTGGATAAGTGTCTGATTGTTGAGGGTCTGACCGTTAGGGTCCCAGCTGATCATGAGAACAAGGACACGTCCTCTCGCGTTTCAGTGGTGTGGTGCTTGTACTCAGCTATCTCCAGCACTTCCATAGACTGCCGATGTTAGGCCTTTGTAATCCCTGGTTTAGCGACATCGCTGACTCCTCTGTGCTTTCTATAAAGCTATATTGGGTTCAGGCAACCACCGAAGGGTACATTGAATAATACTTTGTATTTTGTCATGGCACGAGTACAGAGGCCCAGGCATCGCCATGTTCTGGATGGGGAGGACCCAGTAGCAAAAGTTTAAGAAGCTCTGACATTCTCATATTTGACAGACACTCCCATTACAAAATTTTCTGGCTTTTGTCATTTAAAGCCATCACTGAGTGTTTCATAAAACTTTTGCAGGAGACGTCATTAAGATGGACCCATAGACTTTCTATTGAGTCTGTCTGGATTTTGTTACCTCCAGTGAGGAGAGAGTGTACAATATGCGAGTACTTCTCTCTCCTCGTTCTAGCGATCAATGGGGGTCTCATCACCTCTACTGATCACAACTATGACATATGAAAAGTTTTATGAAAACATGGCAAACCCTTTAGACTTGTTTTTCTCCAATTGGAGCCTCCAAGATCGAATGTGAATGAGCCCTTAGATAAGTCAAACACTGTGTTGTTGGGTCTTGCATTTGGGACCCCCACTGATGCCCCAAACAGAGGGCTACAGACCAATCATCAACCTCTGACTTGTCTATACCTGCTAAATTCAATGGAGGTAAGAGTAGCCTTTTCTTCATAAAACTTAATGACATTATTAGATACAGGATGGTGATAAAGCGGCCCACTATATCCATAAGCTTTTTTGAGATTTAAAAATGTAAGTATTTCTAAAAGTGATATCTACCAGTTCTTTCAGGCTCATAGCCAAAGTCTATCATATCTGTTGTAGTAAACTTATGAGATGGTAATGATGTCCACCAAGCCATTGTTGTCGATGTTGTCCTCAGGGAAAAAAGTTCTAGAGCCTTAGGCCTCGTCCACATTTCCGTTTCTCACCGACGTATGCTGTCCACATTTTCTGCGGACAGCACACATACCCATTGATTGGAATGTGTCTGCTCACTTAAGTATTTTTTTTTACTGACCGTAAAATAAAATCACGGAGACATGCACTACTATGGTCCGTGATGCAGACCTAAGACATCCATTGAAGTCTTTGGGTCCTTGAAAATCACAGACACAAAGCGAAAGACTAATAAGAGATGCTCTAGATCCTTCATGGATGAAACAAGGACGCTTTTTCCACTGACACGGACACAGACTTGGAAATGTGGACAAGGCCTTATACACTGTAGTAAAAACTACACATAAAATAGCATTAATTCGAATGGGCTTATGCGGAGATAGTAAGACCATATCGTGTACAAGAGAATGAGTTATAAATGATCCCAGTGGAACCACTGCTTGAAAATGAGCACAAGGGGGGGGAGAGAAGGGGCCGGCAATGAATGGATGCAGTCATTTAGGCAAGCTGCCAAAATAAATAAATCAGAGCTTAATTCTGAGGCTTTCACTGGTCAGAGCTATGCAGCTGTGGGGATGCTCTGCTGCTCCAGAGAACAGAAAGGATTTCAGAATAATGAAAAGATTGGTGAAAGATAATAAAAAATGAAGGTGCACAGTACAAAAACATTCTGTAAATGAACTGTCCTCACGCTTTACGCAAGTCTACCCACTGATACCACATTAATGAGGAGGAAAACACAGCTGATAGACATAGGCCTACAAGTGAATATTCTTATCACACCCGAAGTACGCACCTCACCCTCCAGACATCCTGAATGGGGAGCACTGTTCAGGCTTGTGGGTGCGGCTGTACTCATTCTTACTTGGGTGTATTAGTGTAATTCGCACACATTTGCTGCCAGAAGGGACTCACCCAGTTTCTATACGCTATTTTGGCAACAGAAACCAGAGATTTTTCATCACGTTGTGTCAGAAAATGGAGAATTTCTCTATACAGACCAAACAAAAAAAAAATAATGCTACTAATGCAACTGGCAAACAGTATTCAGCAGAGTCTGTCGGGTGAATTATGCCTCTCAAACGACGCTCAGTAGGAACCGGTGGACATCTCCGGCTGCCCCTTCTTTTTTATTCCCAAGAAAATTAAAAACTTTCAATAAATACTTTAAAAAGTGTTAGAAATACCCTAATAATTTTTGGAATATACTTTATAGATTGATTTTAATGTTTTGGGTAGGTCATCAATATTGGATCCCCTTGCAGATCAGCTGTTTGAAGAGAAAGCAGCACTTGTACGAGCGCTGCCTTCTCTTCTCTATTTACCTGCTCATCGTCGCAACTGCGACGGTAAGCAGGCGTAATTATAGCCAAGCCATCCCATTCACTTCAATGGGACGGCTCCTTCCTGTTCAAGTGAATAGAAGTGAATGAGACAGCTGAAATGTAATGACACCTGCGGTTGCGATGGTGAGCAGGTAGAGAGTGAAGAGAAGCCAGTGCTCATACGAGCGCTGCTTTCTCTTCAAACAGCTGATCGGTGAGGTTGTCAGGAGTAAACTCCTGCTGATCTAATATTGATGACCAATCCTAAGGATAGATTGTCAATAGTAAAAAGTAGACAACCCCTTTAATTTCCTCAGCGATAATAAAAAAAAAGGTAAAGCCAAAATGATGTGTGTCCACAGGTTTCTCAGTACCCTACCAGGCAGACTACAGACTAACTTTAAGATTCATTTCTTAAAGGGTACGTAACCAACTATAACTGCTTTATGTAGTAAACCATCTGATAACCCACCCCGAGGCCTCTTTCACAGGTCAGTTTATCACAGACGTGTCCTATCCATGTTCTCCACCAAACGCGCCCACTGACGTCTATGGGTCCATGAAAACCACTGAAAGAACACAGATGGCATGATTTTCACTGACTGTTGGTAGGAGATGCTCTGGAAATTCCTTATTCATCCTAGCACTGCATGTAGAATACGGATGACATAGGGCGGGCAAAAAATGGACACCAAGACCAACAATGGACTCCTCACAGATATCATCATGGATGAAACACTGCCCACCTTATCATGAACATCACTGTTCAGGCTTGTGGGTGCGGCTGTACTCATTCTTACTTGGGTGTATTAGTGTAATTCGCACACATTTGCTGCCAGAAGGGACTCACCCAGTTTCTATACGCTATTTTGGCAACAGAAACCAGAGATTTTTCATCACGTGTCAGAAAATGGCAAAACATAAAAAAAAAAAAAAAAGCTATAAATGGAGAATTTCTCTATACAGACCAAACAAAAAAAATAAAAATGCTACTAATGCAACTGGCAAACAGTATTCAGCGGAGTCTGTCGGGTGAATTATGCCTCTCAAACGACGCTCAGTAGGAACCTGTGGACATCTCCGGCTGCCCCTTGTTTTTTATTCCGAAAAAAATTTAACTTTCAATAAATACTTTTAAAAGTGTTAGAAATAGCGTTTTTGCTTTCCGTCCTAGAGTTCCGTCCTCGGGGCTCTAGGACGGAAAGATACTGATCAGGATTATCCTAATGCATCCTGAATGGAGAGCAATCCGTTCAGGATGCTTCAGGATGTCTTCCGTTCAGTATGTGAACGTTTTTTGGACGTTGACAAAAGCGCAGCATGCTGCGGATTTGTCTCCGTCCAAAAATCCGAGAAGACATGCCGTAACGCCGGATCGGAATTAATGCCCATTGAAGTGCATTAATCCGGATCCGACCTTAAGCTAACGTCGTTTCGGCGCATCGCGGATCCGACGTTTAGCTTTCTCAATTGTTACCATGGCAGCCAGGGCGCTAAAGTCCTGGTTGCCATGGTAAATGTAGTGGGGAGCGGGGAGCAGTATACTTACCATCCGTGCGGCTCCCGGGCGCTCAGAGTGGCGTCAGGGCGCCCCACGCATGGATCACGTGATCCATGGGCATGGGGCGCTCTGACGTCATTCAGGAGCGCCCCGGGAGCCGCACGGACTGTAAGTATACCGCTCCCCCGCTCCTACTATGACAACCAGGACTTTAATAGCGTCCTGGCTGCCATAGTAACCTGAAAGCATTAGAAGACTGATCAGGAGTCTGGATTAGGTCCGGATTAGGTCCGGATGCGTTCAGTGAAACTTGCACCATTTTGCAAGCAAGTTCAGTCAGTTTTGTCTGCAATTGCGTTCAGTTTTTTCCGCGCGGGTGCAATGTGTTTTGACAAGTTTTTCACGCGCATGATAAAAAACTGAAGGTTTACAAACATCTGCTTGCAACCATCAGTGAAAAACGTATTGTCTCTGGATGCAATGCGTTTTTCACTGAATCCCCATTCACCTGTATGGGGCCAGGGCTGCGTGAAAACGCAGAATATAGAACATGTTGCGTGAAAAAAAAAAAAAAAAAAAAAAAACGCTCATGTACACAAACCCATTGAAATAAATGGGTCAGGATTCAGTGCGGGCGCTATGCGTTCAGGTCACGCATTGCATTCGTGCGGAAAACTCGCTTGTGTGAAAGGGGACTACCTCTACCCAAATTATTTTGGGGCAGAGCAAATTCTTAGGCGAGTCTTAAACCTACATTGTGTGCCTGATACATTTAGCTATATTCTGAATGGCCTGGCATGGAGGACATGTAAATGTCCTGGAAAACACAGCTGAGCCGTATACAAAGGAACCCTTAAAATTCGGGGAAAGAGAATCTCTCTGAAGTTTGCTTCAAAAGACTGAGGAGGATGAAGTCCTACAAAAGGGGTAATTATGGAGAAAATTGCTGAGGAACGAGGGGGGGGGGGCAACAGAAGCAGGTGGGACATCACAGTCTCATCACAGGAAAGTAACATTTTTAGACCTTCAGAGAGAATGTTGAAGGAAGCCTTGTCTATAAGTCGGGACAAATTTATAGGCCAGTTTCAGAAACCCAAGGTCAGATCATTACATTATAACTGTAAACCTAATTTCTCCTTCTGAAGACAGCAGAGAATAAGGAAAGCTTATATCAGCAATCCTCACTAGAACTGAAAGTCTCAATGCGAGCACCAAAGCTCTCAGGACACAAGATAGAAGGTGCCTCCATCTCTGTGTCCATGACAACCATGCCTGCATCCGGCGTCCTTACATGTCAGCAGTATTCGTAACCAGAGAATTAAAGTGAAAGGCCGGGTCCGTAATCCAGAAAGTGCGAGACAAGGCGATAACAGCTTTGTTTCTCAATTATTTTGGATAATTCCGGATGGCTGTTATGAAAGAGATTTGCGTTTATGGAGAATGCTCGTTCCAGCATCAGTGGGGGTTCCAACTCACAGACCCCCACCGTTGCAAATCTCTTCGGGATTCTGATCATGGCGTCCAATCATTAGCTAATGTGGGAACGCAACTACTGATGGTAGGTCTTTGCTGCGGCCATATATTGGCCACCATGGTCATCGGATGTGTGACCACTACGAAGGTCATGTCAGCATACACAGTAGTGTGGAAACAAAAAAAAAAAGCAATCGCATTTGCCAATCCAGCAGGCTGTTTCGGCCAGGAGCAGCTAGATCCGGCATTGTGGAATGCATCCAGAATAACTATAATGGGGTCCGGCGGTGATCCAGCAACTAATCTACTCAGGCTTCGTTCACATCACCGTTCAACGGAGCAGGAGAACAGAAAGGACGGTTTCGACACAGAACTGAGCCGAATGGAGCCTACGGACCCCATAGACTATAATGGGGTCCATTAGGTTTCTGCTCAGAAGATGATTTTGGAGCAGAGACAAAAGTCGTGGATGCAGGACTTTTGTCTCCGCTTCGAAAATCTTCTTCTGAGCGGAAACCTAACGGATACCATTATAGTCTATGGGGTCCGTAGGCTCAGTTATGTGCCGAATCCGTCCAACGGAAAGGCCGAACGGTGAAAGAAGAATCAGACACCTCTAGTGGCAAAAAGTAAGGATCGGGCAATGAAATTCAGCTTGTCTAGCAGCGGTTCCCGCCATTGCAAACACATGCATGCTCGGCCGAATAGAGCACAAAGGTGTACAGGAGAAGTCAGGAGGAATAGCTGCCGGCCAAACAAGTGTTCAGCCGATAGCTACTGAGGACGTATGGGCACCTTTAGGATCAATTCATGATTTTATTGCAGAAAATGTCTGCAAATGAAAATCAGTTCCATTCATTTGCAGAAATCCGCTCGCGACCAAAAGAACCCCTTTCAGATGAATGGAAGCGATTTCCAGTCGCATGGCTTGTTACGGGAGAGTTATCAAAGTCGTGTCTTATATCGAGCCATACACAAGTGGCCAGGCCAGATTTCTGACCTCTGATTGAATACTGAAGGTTCCTGACAGCAAGCAGAGGTGTTGAAAACTCCTACAGAAGGTATACTGGAAAATTGTATACATTTCTAATTCTACAAAGAATAACGTACCTCATAGCGAAATACTGTTAACGACCACAAATACAAGGAACAACTGCACGATGCCTCCTGCACGCAACCATATCCATTTTACGGTCTGTCAATGGATCTGCAAAACATGGATGCGGTCCATTTTGCTTCCGCATTTTTTGTGGACCCATTGACTTCAATGGATCTGTGGATGGCATTTTGCTGCCAAGTATAGGACATTTCTTTTTTTTGTAACAGACATGCGGTTGCAGAAGGCACACAGATCACCCGTGTGCTTTCCGCGTCCATATCTCTGTTCCGCAAAACGATAGAACATGTCTGCAAAATGCGGGCCGCAGACCCTCTGAAAACAATGGGTCCACAAAAAATGTGGACGGCATACAGACAGCATCCTTAATTTGCGGACTGCAACATTGGATACAGTTGTGTGCATGAGGCCTAGGAATCAATACAAAATGAAGCGTTAAGGGTCCTTTCACACTAGCGTTTTCAGGATCCGGCATAGAGTTCCGTCGTCGGGGCTCTATGCCGGATGAATACGGATCAGGATTATCCCCATGCATTCTGAATAGAGAGAAATTTTTCCGTCCTGGGATGTGGAGCAAAACACAATCAATAGGGACGGATCCGTTTTCTCTGGCACAATCTGCCACAATAGAAAACGGATCCGTCCTCCATTGACTTTCAATAGAGTTCATGATGGATCCGTCTTGGCAATGTTAAAAAATAGTTAAAGTTAATACAAGCGGATCCGTTCAAACGGATGCATGCGGTTGTATTATCTGTAACTGAAGCGTTTCTTTCCGGCATAGAGCCCCGACGACGGAACTCTATTCCGGATCCTGAAAACGCTAGTGTGAAAGGACCCCAAGATCACCAAGGGTACTTTCACACTTGCGTTGTGAGGATCCGGCAGGCAGTTCCGTTGCCGGCAATCTGTATGCAAACGGACAGCATTTGTAGACTGATGCGGGAGCGGATCCGTCTCACAAATGCATTGCAATAATGTATCTGTCTCTCCGGTTGTCATCCGGAAAAACGGATCCGGTATTTATCTTTTTTCACATTTTTAAAGGTCTGCGCATGCTGGAAGAACGGATCCATCAATGCGCTATTTTTAATGCTGGATCCGGCACTAATACATTTCAATGGAAATTAACAATGGATCTGGCATTCTGGCAAGTGTTCCGGAATTTTGGACGGAGATAATACCGCAGCGTGCTGCGGTATTTTCTCAGTCCAAAAAACGTGCAGTGGCTGAACTGAAGATGCATTAGGATAAAACTCCATTCAGAATGCATTAGGATAAAAGTGATCAGTCCTTTTCCGGTATTGAGCCCCTAGGACAGAACTCAATACCAGAAAAGAATAACCCTAGTGTGAAAGTTCCCTAAATTAGATTGGATTCTCTCCACAAAATGCCTCCTCCCATTTCTATGACTTTGGGGAATTTTAGCGATATTAGGCAAAAGATAGGGCGACCAATATCTGACATTGGGGTGACCAGTCCGATCTCATCAAGCCTCATGGAAGAAGTCATCTATGGTTAGCTCAAAACCAGATTTATCAACATGATCTAAGCAATCTTGATGACTGGATCAGAAAAACGTATAGTACTGCAGTCATGTAAGCCTGGTATGCCAAATCTATGCACACACAACAATGGCGGCATAATAAACGGTAGATGGTAATAGACATCAGGCATTTTCTCTTCATACAATACAATGGATAAGCGTTACTAGCTCACGGTGGCGTTTCTTTAAATCGCCTCCTATCACAACCCATTAGACCACTGGCTCTTCTTCAAGGTAACCTTAAGTATCAGGCGATGAAATGTATAAATGTCAGACTACGACCCTAGAGTCCTTGATCGGGTTTGGAGATAGAACCTTTGTTGAAACCAAGAAACCCCATGGTATCCCTAGCACCGGCAGATCTCCAGTCTTGGAGGACAAGGGGTTAACTTCCTGTCACACGCTGCATTATGCAGAACGCTGTCAGCGCAGTCCCCAACGGATTGCAAAACCGATCGTCTCATGTTAACCCTTGCACCGGGGAAAGGGGTTAACGGTGCCTGAGAATGAGTTACTGCCTAAAAACGTCTTGAATCATTGGGGGCCCTGCTGACTAAACATACCCCAGCCCAGCCCTCCCAAATATCTAACTATTCCCCGTCCTACACTGCTCTTTAAATCAAAACCACACCAAATTCCATATCCGCCCGGCGCACACGCTCAGCGCCATACCTTTGACTTGGGTGTCGTATTCAGCAACGATCTCTTTATCCTTTTTGAATTTTGCTGGCGATGTCATCTTGCCTTGCCTCTGCCGCTACAATCCGGGCTTCGAAGAACAGATCTTGCGGGTTCCGGTCGACGTGGTTTCGCTTAGGTCTGTCAGTCCATGGAGGGGCGACGGGACCGGGGACTGGATCTAAAAGGGACAAGCGGAGCGTTGGGTCCTCCAGACAACATGCAACCAAATGTTTGATGCAGCAGCCTCGGCCTTATTCCCTGCGCCAAATCCCAAGCAGCAGCCCTGGCTCCTGCAGTCCTCTCCTGATGGCAGACATTAACAGCACAGAGCGTTAAGTCCTTCCCCAAATCAACTGCATGGTTCCCTTCACCTCCACCAATGATCTCACACAGACAGGGAGTCGGGAGGAGGGGGGGCTGGAAATGCAACAGGGCAATGGATTAAAAAGAGCAGTAAAAGTGAATTTTGGAACACGGCTACAGAAGCGTTAACGTCCAGCTCTAGAGGTCTCATATAGGGGGCACGATAAACACCCGCGGAATTTGGGGAAAGGTAAATGAGACATTTGACAATTGTGTTTACGATAAATGTTTAGTAGACAATTCTGAATTGTATCCAAGGTGATATACAATGTATCACACGGACCAGGCTGCACTACTGCCATTGCTGGCGGATCATCTGCATACCCTGGCTGAGCCGGAGAACGAATAAACGTATAGAGCCTGAAGACAGCGGGTGGCGCACAATGAGGCCACTGGGCGCACGCCTTGGTCTCACAGAGAACAATACATAAAACACAGATTGCTATTTCTGTCTGATCTGGCTCTCATCTAGGCAGGAAGGGAGATCTGCAGCTCTGTGACCCGGGAACAGTGTAGGCGTGCCAGGCATTACCAGCCGTGGATAGCACTAAAAAAAATAAAAATCACGAACTTGAGGAAAAAAAAAAGCGAAAGAAGAGCTGGCAGAAAGTAAGAGGAAAGGGGAGGAGAGGGTCCGCCAGGAAGGAAAAAAAAGCCTCCATCCTTTTACACATCACAGGGACCAGATAATGGCACAGGAAATTGGATTTTAGGATTTGTAACAAAGCCGACTATTTGTCCCTGCCCAACCAATTAGTAAGTGTGTAGCGCCGCCCTTAGATGTAGCGATGTTCATCTCAAACTACAATTTTGCGCACACTTGACGGCCGATCAAGGACCGCCACATGCATGTCACCAGCGCCCAGTGACAATCCTTCCACGTTGGGAATAAGGACCAGTCCGCTTTTTCTGGTGGCAGCTGTCCTTCTCAGTCTATGGCCAGCAGAGACATCTAGAAGGGGTTAATAGTTTAGGGGTCCACATAGTAATGTAATCTGTGCAATCCCTCTGCCAGATTTGTGACCCAGATCAGGGCAATCAGTGATCTATTGTTCTCCTTCATCACTGACCATAGGTGGTAGCCTGGAAGCATGGGGGTCCAGGCACCAGCAACAGGATCAGCAGGGCCAGCCATGCCCGTCCTACTATCTTCTCCCCTGGGAACCCCCACCCCCCCTGCATGCATTCCCACACATGATGTGATGCTCTGCACACAAGGGACACACCCCAAAATACCCCCACATTCCCTTTGTCTCCAGTGAAGTAAACTCTAATCGTCGCTCCGATCCCTCCTGTTTACCTCTGGACTGTCGCTAATGCTGGTTTTTTCTAAATCCAAAAGGCAAGCTCTTCATCCTCACTCCCATCCCGTTCAGTCCCTGAAAAGAGCAGGCAGGGATCTCCTTCTGCAACTGCAATTCCCAATGGGATACTCAAGCCACGCCCACTCCGGCCCTCTAGACAAATAGAAACGCGCCAAGGTGCAGACGGACAGCCGGTAAAGCCAATGGAACGTGCCTGGGAGGCGTTCCCAGAAAGCTTGCGCTGCAACCAATCGCTGAGCGCTTCCAACCGAATGGGCGTGGCAACACGTCATTGAAAAAAAAAAAAAAGGTGTGTCGCTCCCAGAGAAAAGGGCGGGTGCTATCTGTTTTGACTGTCAACTGTATAAACCAATCACAAGTCGAGGCCTACAATGGCGGGCGTGGTTTATGTGGTTGCCTATGCCGGGGAGGGGGTGGGATTGGAAACGAGGATGTGGTTGATTGAAAGGTTATGTGAGGGGGGAGTAGGAGCCAGTGGGTGGGCGGGGACACGGGCGGGAGATTCAAACTGCGGAGAGGCCAGTCGGAGGGCAAGCCTGGGCAGTGGCCTCAATCAAGGTACATTAACTCTTTCCTGACGGTGCTGGAACACAGCGCATCCTGGAATACTACTTCGGTAATAGCGGAACTAGCAGTGACGTCATCAGGACTAGATCGATCGATTGTGTCGTAACGATTATTTGTATATAAGGACCAAAGCTAACAATAATGACTTGGTGTTAATAAGGTGCAGGCTTGTCATTTCTCATTTGTGCGGAGAGTGGGGATCCTGTGTGACCTATATTATTATACTTCTATGTGAGCATCCGCCTCTGGATGTAATGAGTATACAAGCCGCCTATCCCTATTCCTCCTGTACACATTGGCTGTGTCTGTCATTCATGGCTTATACTATAGATAGATTCTAGGGGTCAGGGGCTGTGTCTTGGCTGCCGATCTGTGACCGCCATCTCAGACCCTTCTAATATGTCATAACTGTCTGGGAGGGGATTGATCTATGGCTACAACCGTATTAAAGGGATCCCTCACCATGACCTGTGCGCAGCATGTTATAGAGCAGGAGGAGCGGAGCAGACTGATGTATAGTTTTGTGGGGAAAGGTTCAACAATTTATACATTTAAATTTCTCCACTTTCTATACTTGGGAGTCCAGTGGGCGGTCCTTTTGGTGATTGACAGCCCTCCCTGTAGGATTGTGCTTACAGCAATAGCTGTCAATCACTGAGTAGGACCACCCACATGTCTGCGAGCTCAAAAAGAGCAGAAGTTTAAAGATGACCTGTCACCGCTCCTGATATGCCTGTTTTAATAGCTTCATGCATTCCCCATGTAATAACAATTCTGGAGCATCTACTCTTATGTCTCTATGTTGTGCCATTCCTGTATTATTTCTACTAGAAGTTATCAATAAATTGCTAGCAGTCTGCAGTAAGGGTACAGAGAGGGGTGGTAACCAGTTGGAGGTGTCCATGCACAGTCTGAAAATGGCAGCACTGATTAGATAACGTCAGACTGTGCAGGTACACCCCCCCAACTGGTTACCGCCTCTGTACCCTTACTGCAGACTGCTAGCAATTCATTCATAACTTCTAGAAGAAATAATACAGGAATGGCACAACATAGAGCCATAAGAATAGGTGCTCCAGAATGGTTATTACATGGGGAATGCTATTAAAACAGACCTGTCAGGAGCGGTGACAGGTCATCTTTAGGCCCCTTTTACACGGGCGAGTTTTCCGCGCGGGTGCAATGCGTTAGGTGAATGCATTGCACCCGCACTGAATCTGGACCCATTCATTTCTATGGGGCTATGCACATGAGCGGTGATTTTCCTGCATGACTTCTGCGTTGCGTGAAAATCACAGCATGTTCTATATTCTGCGTTTTTTCACACAACGCAGGCCCAATAGAAGTGAATAGGGCTGCGGGAAAAACGCAAGCAAGTGCGGATGCGGTGCCATTTTCCCACATAGTTGCTAGCAGACGATCGGGATGGGGACCCAATCTTTATTATTTTCCCTTATAACATAGTTATAAAGGAAAATAATAGCATTCTCAATAGAGAATGCAAAGTAGACAGGGCAATAGAGGGTTAAAAATAATAAAAAAAACTAACTCACCTCCTCCATTTGATCGTGTAGCTGCTGGTATCCTGCTCTGTCTTCAGGTGATGTCTGTCTAGGTGATTGGACCATGTGACCCAGTGACATCACTGAAGGTCCTTCACCCCCCGCCCAGCTGAAGACAGAGCAGGATACCGGCAGCTACACGATCAAATGGTGGAGGTGAGTTAGTTTTTTTTTATTATTTTTAACCCTCTATTGCCCTGTTTACTTTGCATTCTCTATTGAGAATGCTGTTATTTTCTCTTATAACCATGTTATAAGGGAAAATAATAAAATATACAGAATACTGAACCCGAAACCGGACTTCAGTGATGAAGTGCGGCTTCGGGTCTGGGTACCAACTATGCCGATTTCTGCACACGCGTGCAAAACGCATTAAAACGCTTTGCACTCGTGCAGAAAAATCGCGCCTCTTATCCGGGCGTCAAACGTGATGCCCGTGTGAAAGAGCCCTTAAAGGGGCAATGTCTTGGGCATGTGCGATAAAGCAGGGAAATCAGTAGTACCTCTCATGAAACACTGGCCCACGTTTACTAATTTTGTCTAAAGTTAAGACGGTGTGGGGGAATTTATCATATCTGGTGCAAAGGAAAACTGGCTTGGTTGCTCATAGCAACCAATCAGATACCGCCTTTCATTTTTCAGCGTTCCTTTGGAAAGTGAAAGGAGAAATCTGATTGGTTGCTATGGATAACTAGGCCAGGTTTGATAAATTACGCCCCTATGAACTTATAAAGTGCGCCAGATTTATCACAGTGACTGATGCAGGTTGATAAATCTGGTGCACCTATAGACTGTGTAGTTTACCTAGACACTGTTCTACATTTAAAGGGGTTGTTCACATCTGGGGACCTTTTCTACAGACCCCCAGCATGGCCTGATATGTGGTGGTCATCATACTTACCTGATCCAGTCTGCTGGTTTGTGGCTCTATCGCTGCCCCGCGAACTCTGCATGTCCGTGCAGTGACGTCACCCATGTGTCATGAGACCCAGGACCTGCAGAGCTGTCAGTATGATTACCGCTGCAGGTCCCGCCATGCTGGGAGGTCTGTAGAAAAGGTCCCCAGGGGTAAATAACCCCTTTAAGCCACGCCTCTTTCCCACAAAGCCACACCTTTTTTAACTAAGTCAAGACGAGTCAAAGAAAGGGTAGAAAGTATCTATTTTTTATGTAGTGCATGAAAGATTGACGGCTAAAGAAATATTGGAGGGGTCTGTCAGTATCTTGGGTTCTCCTTTAATGTTCACCATACCGTTGTCCACTGTGACCAGGAAATGAAGCAGTCACCGTACATGGCAGCGGAGGACACCTGCTGAGCTATTGTCAGCTGTCACTTTCCTGTTTTGGAGGAGGGAGGTTTCCTTTAGTATAGGAAGTGCTCGCTCACTCTGCTTTTGTGTAGAGCTACTTGGGGACTAGTTATTAGTACATTACTCTTATATGAATCTATAAGATTTATATGAAGACTTATATGAAGTAAGTTTTATCTTCTGATTGCTTGTGACCTTTTTGCACCCACAGGAACTAAGGCTTGGGCTACAAGTGGACCTAGGCCTCAACCAACCGTCACTGTGTAGCAGTGGGGTCGTAGCATGACTCACAAGTTACTGCCACCCCAGAATCCAGAAGAATCCAGTACTGATGGATTTTTTTGCTATGTAGAGGTCGCGGTTGTTCAGTGACTGCACAGCAATTGTTGGTCGCACAACAGGTGTCATGGACAAGATGGCGATGTAGCACCAGCCTAATAGTAATCACATTCAACAGTGACTTTTACATAAGGCCCCATGCACACGTCTGTATCCATTTTGCAGTCCGCAAATCGATGATCCACAAAATACGGATGCTAGCCACGTTGCATCCAAATTTTTGGTGAACCCATTGACTTCAGTGGGTCCATGGCACGGGCGTAGGAAGCGGGGTGGACGGGGGGGTCGGATCCCCCCCAAGAAATAATGCGGGGGGGACGGGTATGCAAAAATCCCCCCCAGCGGCAGCAGGGCAATATGTGCAGCGGTGGCGGGGCACAGGGAGATGAACGCTTCCATTGTGGAAACGTTCATCTCCATAGTCATCTGTATCGCCGTCCTCAGGACAGCAATACAGATGGCTGTGCTGCGGAGCAGGAGAGGGAGAGGCGTCTCCTCCTCCCTATCAGATGTTGGTACAGGCGGCGCGATGACGTCATCGCGCCGTCTGTGAGCCGTACAGCGCGGGACACAGGCCGGAAGAGGCCTGCATCGCATCGCTGTGACGGATGGAGGTAAGTATAAGTGTCTTGTTTTGTGTGTGTTTTTTTATTTTTTAAACCGGACCCACTGGCCCATAGGGGGGGGGGGGGCAGAGAAATGTGGGTGTGGCTTGAGGGTGGGCGGGGACACAGGGGCCCCATAAGTGCTGTCCCCCCCAGATTTTTGGGGCTTCCTACGCCCATGGTCCACATTTTATGGGCAAGTACAGGACATGTTCTATCTTTTTGAGTAACGGAATTACAGATGCAGAAAGCTGTATGTCCGCAAAATGTGGACCACTGACCCATTGAAAAAAATGAGTACCTCCATTGTTGCAGGCCAGAGGTTTACAGGGATTCTCCAGGCTTTTTAATATTGATGACCTATCCTCAGGTCATCAATATCAGATTGTATCGGGGATCAGCTGTACGGGGTACGCCGCGCGTAGTGCACACGTGCCTTCTCCCATCTTTCTGTCTGCTGCTGTATGTCTATGGGACAGCAGCAGCGGGCAGGAAGATAGACGGGAGACGGCACGTGCACACGGCGTGTGCCGTCTACCCGTACAGCTGATCGTCAGGGGTGTCGGGCCCCCGCCGATCTGATATTGATGACCTATCCTGAGGATAGGTCATCAATACTAAAAAGCCTGGAGAACCTCTTTAAGGGAACCTGTGAGGCGAAGTTCACACAGCAAAATCCACAGCAGAAAAACTCAATACTCAGATTAGTAGCTGAAAACAGTTTTTTTTTGGTGGCAGATTTAGAGGAGTCTGAGCAGAGGAACAGCCTAACGAGTTCATGGTGTCATATTCAACAATAACCAAACAAATATAATAAATAACCCAATAAATAAGAAACAAACATCGGTGTGGATGAAATGGTCCTTATTAAATTTTGGGGGTAACATAAACTTACCAAATGTTAATATACCGTTATAACTTTGAAATACCCATAAATAATAAAGTCTTATTGTCCACCCAAAAGGCTGGGCGACTAATCCCCCCCAAAAAAAAAAAATTCCAAAGACAACGACAAATCTTTAGGGAGGGCTGGCAGGACGACCTTCCAGCTTGAATCTTGACACGGTGACTGAATCCTCAAGGTAAGCTCCTCCATAAATAGACAAACTTCCCGCCACAAAAGGCACTCCACCAATCCAAGTTCAAGTTAAAATTAGAAATATGCCCAGCAACCAGGCAGCAACAGATTTAACCAATAGTAACGCTGGGTAAGCTTGCCCAGCAACCATCCAACAACCAAATGGACCAATCCTGACGCTGTCTCAACTGTCACCGGCTTACTGTAAATCTGAGGAGAAAATAAGCAAAAATAGGGGGAAGGGGGGGAATACCACAAAAAGCATCCTATGTCTCAATGACACCATGAGGGGCAAAGCCAATAGATAGCATAGATAGAAAGGTGAGCACCACCAGGCCCCACTGACTATAAAGTGACCTGGTGGGTATCCGGCCAGTCTCCGGCATTAGTGGCGAGATTCAGCTGGACAAGAACCGGTATGGCGCATAGACTTCTGATCCACAACTGATGCATCTATCAAGATCAACGGCACTTATCAATCCCAGTCCTTATCTCAAATGGTTCCAGACAGGACTCTCACAATGTTTAACTAAAGAGAAAGATAGTCGCTAAAATGTAACTTTTAATACATATTCGAAAATAGTGGGATATCTCCACTGTTTCTAAGCAAACATACACACATGTAAATGGTCCCAAGCTCAGTGATACATGGTATGTGTGTCTGTAACAACACCAACCACACACTGGGACCTAATTAAGGGTACTTTTACACTTTCGGCAGGACGGATCCGGCAGGCTATTCAGACCGCCGCAAGTGGCCGTGCACTGCCGTGCTGCTGCCCCGTCCCCATTGACTGCATGTCCGACTTTTAGTACGGCGATCACCAGACGTGCAGTGCCGTGCTACGCCCCCCGCCCCATTATAGTCAATGAGGACGGAGCGGCAGCACGGCAGTGTACTGCCACTTGCGGCAGGACGGATGCAGCAGGCTGAACAGCCTGCTGGATCTGTCCTGCCGCAAGTGTAAAAGTACCCTAATGCTCCAGGTCAGTGTCAGGCAATGTGAGTGGTGGAGTATTGGCCTGTATAGCTATTCCACCTAGCCTCCCACACTATCCCTACACTCCTGTCCTGTAATTAGTATGGCTACTTTTGATGTCCCTACATACCAGGCTGTCCCCTTACACTCTCAGGATGACTAGCCTATGAGCTCGACGCGTTTCTGTAACTTATGGAACAGTCAATTCATCAGGAGCTATTAGGACAAACACACATACAATGTGCTGCACGCCAACATTCACAGCGTGCACGCACGTAGTCTGCGGCACTGGCACGGCCGTAGCTCAGCTGCCCAGCATCGCTGCTTAAAAGGAGAATGTCCCACCTCCTGGGCTGGCTACAGCACAGCGAGAACCAATGAAAGAGCGGCACCGCCAACAGGCAGACACACCCCTGACCCGCCTTTGTCCATAGCTAGCAGCAGCCCACAGATTAACTCTTAAGGAGTGACATAACGGCGATCTCCCAATCATCCAGTCACTATCAATACTCTTGTACATGCTCGGCCGGACAAACACAACAGAGGGGGATGTGTAGATCAGGATATGATACCCTGATGATGCAGAAGCCTGCATCAACCACATTGAGGCAGTAAAAACGCATGTAATGTGAACAGGATCCAAAACAGAGAAGAAGAAAAAATATTTTTATTTTTTTTTCCTCTCTTTTTTTCTCTCTCACCTTCCTTCTCCAAAGTACCTGCAAGAAGCCTTATATTAGTAGCCTTATGTCAATCTTTTTTTCCTTGCTTTGCCTCCTTCCGTAACTTAATGTCTGACCTGCGCCAGTTATCCCGTTTTAAAGTGAACCACTTCCCAAACCTTTCTTGACCAAGATCTCCAAAGCAATCACATGTGGGTAGGGAAAAATGCATGCCTGTCAAGCGCTGTCCTTTTCATGCCTAACGTAGATGTAGAGGCCTGCCAGATGTAACTCTTTACTGTGCCACATGCCATAAATTGTAGGTTTGTGCATTGAAGAAAAGGCTATCCTTGAACAGCTTCTCTGTGGTCTCCACCTGTTTGGAAGTCCTTGTCAGGCACCAGCCCTCCTCTGAAGTGCTTAAACATCCTGATAGGCATCTCTATATCACTTGCCTGTTGTTTCTTCAGGAATCTATCTCTCCTCACCACCCTCTCTGTTTCCAATTCGGAATAATAGCTGCTTCACCCTCTGGAATATCGGACGTTTTCTTTCACAACTGGTATTGATCTGTTCTTTTTCTGGAGGACAACCAATGTTTATGGCTACATTCACACGGACATCACATGGTAGTCTGTGAGATTATTCACATGGCAGTTTTTTTGATGCCCCGTGAATAGAGATGAGTGAACTTTAAAAAAAAGTTTTGCGTTCGGGTTGTGGTAACTCGCGCATCCCGTTATGGATTCCACTATCGCAGCATCCCGTGCTGAGCCACGCCCCCTGCACTGATCACATGACGGTGACGTCACCCCAGGTCCTTCGGCTGTTCAACAGTTCGGGTTGGTGGAAGCCGCCCCTTATGGATTCCATATGCCGCGATAGTGGAATCCATAACGGGATGCGCGAGTTACCACAACCCGAACGCTGAACTTTTTTTTAAAGTTCGCTCATCTCTACCCAGTGAATAATGACTGTCAAAAATAGAACATCCTATTGTCCTTTTTTACTGACCGATAGTGCTCATACAATTAAAGGGGACCGTGAAAAGAACGTCAGTTAAAAACAGACTGTTCTGCTATTTTTGATGTCTGTTTTTTTCACTGTCATGTGAATGTAGCCTTACCCTGACATCGTTGCCCATTTTCTCAGACCCATTCAGTTTTGGCCTCTGGAGGTCCTGGTGGATGCAGAATCTTCCTCTTCCTGTCCCTCTTTGAACTGAGCAACTTTGGCTGGGGCTAGGTTACATGCTGCCATTGTTGGTATCAGGCTTGTTTTGTGAACATTGGTGCATGTAAACTAATCAGAGAACTGAAGCCTGGAGAGGTGACTGTTTTTATCCCAGTCATTAGGGCAAAATATTGTAGAAAAGACCGTCACTTGCACGTAGTAGCTTTATGATGCTTGATTTATTGGTCACATATTACAGCATAGTGACGCGTTTCAGCACTGCTGTGCTTTCATCAGACTATATATATCAGATATAGTCTGACGAAAGCACACCAGTGCTGAAACGCGTCACTATGCTGTAATATGTGACCAATAAATGAAGCATCATAAGGCTACTATGAGCGCGTGCCGGTCTTTTCTACAATATTATTTCCTGGGACGCCAGCCCGTAGACACGTGCACCGCCGCACCATTACAACAGTGCCGACCAGTTACCTATCCAGTCATTAGGGCAAGTGATCAATTCAGCAATGTCTATGCTAATGAAGTATATTTATACTTGCAGCATCATGTCCTTTGTGGCCTCCATCTTTAAGGAGAAGCAAGTCTCTGTCTTGCACTGCAGGTACTGTAAGCAGGTGCTAAGCACACGTGGAATGAAGGCAGAGCTGTTGGCTGGAGCGGACCAGGAGATGTTTTCTACAGATATCCCTCCCACTGAGTAAGTGCACACACCAGCGGTTTCATGCATTCATAGAGCATGTGCTCATATAATGACTGCTTAACACTAGGTCTCACCGCCAGCAGAGGTAAACGCAATATAAGCAGGAATGATATGTCTGCCACATAAACAGCTCTGATGCTTTTGTCCTCACCACAGGCCGACTAGGTCTACGGGGTGGTACATGGTTGCCTGGGAGTTGTGGCAAAAGCTCAGTATTACATCATCGCAACATCAGTGTTTCCCACACGGGAAGCCTAGTCAAGGGGTGACTGCAAAAATGTCATTGGGTTAGATGTTATGCAACAATCACAAGGTTGACCATGATCTTGTTTCCCTGAGAGCTTCACGATAATTCCACAACTAAAAATGTTCTCTCCTTTCAATCCTTCACTGTATTCCCAGTATGTATTAGAACTATTCATCAGATTTCATAATCTGGCACCTTCACTAGTACCGGTTGGAACGCCTTCTTCACTTTAAAGGGGTTGCCTAGGAATTTAAGACATTTGCCGACGAGCAGGAAATGGTATGAAATAAAAAATCCAGTTAAATCACCCGGCTCTCCAGTTCCAACGCCCTGGTGTTCACTGCCGTTTCTGCAAGCATGACCTCAAGTATTTCATTCACATGTTGTTGCAGCCAATTATTGGCCTCAGCAAAATGCTTGGATGTATGGCACGTGGCCACTGAGGTGAGTGATTGGCTGAGGAGGAGGAAGGACAAGCGATCACGCCAACGATTGCATTAGTGTAAGACAGGATTATTGTAGCATTTAAAAGCAAGTCTTGAGAACGGTAACAACTTCTTTAATATGGAGAACAGGCCCGCAGAGATCGCACTACATTTTTTCCAGAAGAGTAAAAATACAACTCCGACCATTTTTGAGGAGTATTTTTACCCAAGGAGGAGTACAAAATTTGCAGTAATTTAAATACATAATTTTTCTGCCTACACCTTCTCACATCTGCGTTGAAGGCTGCGTTTGGAGCCTCGGTTGCAGATTCTGTCTAAAGATCAGACATAAAAGCCTTGTATGCAGCACTTTTTTGGTCTGGTAAAAAGACAGGCTCGTAAATGGAAAATGAACGGACTCCATCATAGTAAGCGGGGTCTGTTCAGCTTCTTTTCCTGTCAGTTAGGCCGGGTTCATGTGACATTTTTGCCATATATATTTAATGTATACACAAAAACTGTATATACATTAACAGACGCCTCAGACAGACGCCATACTGTGGCATCTGTCACCAAAGAATTCTAAAAAAAGATACGTTAGCCTACATGTTTTTTTTGCTGGACTTTGGAGGATGAAAAAACATGGTACACCACACTTTCCCATCCTGCAGAGTCCTTTATTTTTATTTTTACTATGGAACTATGGAACTCCATGATGATGGATATAACAGTATGGCATCTTTTGTATATGCTGATCATATGACAAAAACCCAGCCTTACGTGCCCGATCCAGCACTTCCATTATTTTCATTGTTCTGCTCCATTAGATGAGCAGAACAACAGAAATAAATAGTGGTGATGTGAACGGGGCCTAAGAGGTGAGGATTTATGCAGGGGACCATTACTGGTGTAAAAACATCAAGCTATTATAGCAAAGTTATAAAGTCCAGTCCAGTATGGCGGATCTTCCTTGTACTTTACCACTTGGCTATAATAACCTGTCTGCATTCACTACATACTGCACCACATATGATGTATGCACCACATGTGATGTATGTGGGGCAGCGTGTGAAGTATGTAGTACAGCGTGTGATGTATGTAGTGCAGTGTGTATTGTATACATGTGTGTGATGTATGTAGTGCAGTGTGTATTGTATACATGTGTGTAATGTATGTAGTGCATGTAATGTATACATGTGTGTAATGTATACATGTGTGTGATGTATAACTGTGTGTTATGTATGTAGTGCAGCGCCTGATGTATACATGTGTGTGATGTATGTAGTGCAGCATGTGATGATCACGTTACACGCTGCTGTCACCTTGTTCTGCGTCAATCTTGATGTCCAGGCCCAGTCTTTAGCTCCATCGCAACCAGGGTCCTTGTGCAGCGCGCCCGGCACTCCATATTTAAACATCCCCCGGGAGCCGGCACCGCCTCCTTCCAGCCCCTGCCGTCTTGCCCTGATGCAGGACCTGTATCGCTCCTGCGCCCGCCTAAACTAACCAAGGACAGCAAGGAGCTTTGCTATTGGTTACTGCAGGCACAGGCAGCATCGATGCACTGTCTGTGCCGTTCACAGCGCGCCCTACGCTGATGAAAAGCAGGGAAAAGCCTAAGGTGTATTGGTGCGCCTCAGATTTTTTCCAGGGAGTAAAATGGCCGAACAGGCGTCTATGACGCTTGGACAGGCGCTATTGCAACCACTGCAGGCCCGTTCTTTGTAACAATCTATGAGTATAAAAGGTTCCTTAGGCTGGATGTACACGCCATGGTTTCCACATGGCCAGAACTGCCCACCAGTGGTGGTTAATGACCGCACAAGGTAATACCTCAGATCAACCCACAAAATCAGACCATAGGTGGGCAGGGTCTTGATAGCATGCGCCAGCCATGACTCGTAAACCTAGCCTTAGGAAGCCCCTCCTTGACCCTGTTGGCAGTAACTAAAGCTTGCCATCTATACATGCAGATACAGCACATGGCAGCCAGTCAGTGCTTACAGAAGCAAGGGGAGTGTTTCCTCCAGAATTCAGGGTGTGTATAATTGTGCCAAAGTGTTTGATAACTGCTATTGGCCAAATGACACAATATTCTTTTGTGCCATTAGGGCTAATAGAGCACCAGACCCCTAAAGGGGTTATTCAATGGATAGTATTCATCATCTAAGCATTAGGTAGCTGATAAATATCAAACTGCAGTGAGTCTGACTGCTGGAAACGGCAGTGATTCTGAGAACAAGGGGTCCTCAAGTCCTCTGAATGTCCATGTCGGTCAACCTCTCTGTTTACAGGACTAATTGGATGTCTACGAATAGGTGACAAATACTTCAAATAACACCTTTAAATACTGTAGCGTAATGTGGTAACAGATCCAACTTAATGGGGTTTTCTGGTTTACATCAGCATCCTTTCAATCACTTCAGCACTGGGCCATTTACCATTTCCGTCTTTTACTCCCAGCCTTCCGTGAGCCATTCCCTTTTTTCCCATATGAGGGCTTGTTTTGTGCAGGAGAAGTTGTACTTTCTAACGGCACTATTTAATACTGCATATTATGTAGTGGAAAGCTAGAAAACACAGTTTTATAGGTTAGTTTTTAGTTCCCTATGCCGTAAATCTAACCTGTGTCCTTCATTCTCCGGATCAGTACGATAACAGCGATACCACGTTTCTATAGAGCTTTTTTGTGTTTTAAAACTTAAATAGAAAAAACTTTGGGGAAAAAAAGATTTTTGCTATGCATCTCCATATTCTGACCCTTATAACTTTTTTATATTTACATCTACAGAGCTGTGTGAGGGCTCACTTTTTGCTGGGCAATCTGTCATTTTATATTGATATGATTTTGGGGTGTGTGATTTTCATTTCATTTTTTTGAAGCGACGAAAAACCATGTTCACTGTACGGGATAATTATTTTTAGATTTTAATAGTACAGGCGTTTCAGGATGCTTATGATCTTTATTTTTTTTATTGCTTATTTTTATTATGGGGAAAGAGGGGTGATTAGAATTTTTTATATTTATAAAAGCTTTTTTACGCTTTTTAAAAATCATTTCTCTTATAGGCTGCATTTATTTATGAATGCAGCCTATGGGAAATTGCTATATATATTCCTATGGAGCACTGCCACCTGAAGGCCTCTGTAGGAATACCTGTGGCGTAGCCTCAGGCAGGCTCCAACCTACCACCACCAATGAATGTATTCCCCGATATCAGCATGGGCAAGCCGTTTGAGTCCTGGGAGAGCTGCAGCTGAGACATTAAATGTCTGCAATCGGCGTTATCACCGTTCGCAGACATCACCACCCGGTGTCTGCTGTTTAAAACGGCAGAAACCTGGAGGCTATCCATATCTACACCCGGGACTTCCTCTGTATGTGTACGGCGGCAGTCCTAAAGGTTAAAATAATCATTTATAAAGATAGCTGTAACTTTGTAACATGCATCAATAGACTGGCTGGATACAGGAAGTGGTACATACAGGATGGAAACAAATCAGAGTGATTTGTATAATGTACATAGTGAAAACGGTTCAGCAGAGCCCAAACTGAAAACAAAAAAGCATTGGGAATATGTACATGAAGTAACCAGCTACATGAGCATATGCGTTAAAAGTGATAGTAATCCTGGAAAACCCCTTTAACCACTTCAGCCCCCCTAGCTTAAACACCCTTAATGACCAGGCCACTTTTTCTAATTCCGCACTACACTACTTTACCCGTTTATTGCTCCGTCATACAACTTACCACCCAAATGAATTTTACCTCCTTTTCTTCTCACTAATAGAGCTTTTATTTGGTGGTATTTCATTGCTGCTGACATTTTTACTTTTTTTGCTATTAATCAAAAATGACCGAAATTTTTGCAAAAAAATGACATTTTTCACTTTCAGTTGTAAAATTTTTCAAAAAAAACTACATTTCTATATAAATTTTTCTCTAAATTTATTGTTCTACATGTCTTTGATAAAAAAAAGTCCAATAAGTGTATATTTATTGGTTTGGTTAAAAGTTATAGCGTTTACAAACTATGGTGCAAAAAAGTGAATTTCGGCATTTTGAAGCAGCTCTGACTTTCTGAGCACCTGTCATGTTTCTTCAGGTGCTAGAATGTCAGGAAAGTATAAATACCCCCCAAATCACACCATTTTAGAAAGAAGACACCCCAAAGTATTCGCGGAGGGGCATGGTGAGTTCATGTATCATTTCATTTTTTTTCACAAGTTAGCGGAAAATGACACTTTCTGAGAAAAAAAAAAAAAAAAGTTTCAATTTCTGATAACTTCTGGCAAAAAAAAAAAATCTCAGACGGACTCACTATGCCCCTCAGTGAATACCTTGGGGTGTCTACTTTCGAAATGGGGTCATTTGTGGGGTGTGTTTACTGTTCTGGCATTTTGGGCGGGGCTAAATTGTGAGCCGCCATGTAAAACCTAAAGGTACTCGTTGGAATTTGGGCCCCTTTGTGCACCCAGGCTGCAAAAAAGTGTCACTCATGTGGTATCGCCGTACTCAGGAGAAGTAGGGCAATGTGTTTTTGGGTGTATTTTTACATATACCCATGTTGGGTGAGAGAAATATCTCTGTAAATTGTCAACTTTGTATAAAAAAAATTAAAAGTTGTCGTTTACAGAGATATTTCTCACACAAAGTATGGGTATATGTAAAAATACACCCCAAAACACATTGCCCAAAAAATAACAATTTCCGCTGACTTGTGCCAAAAATAAAAATTCTGTGGACTCACCATGCCCCTCACGGAATACCTTGGGGTGTCTTCTTTCCAAAATGGGGTCACATGTGGGGTATTTATACTCACCTGGCATTTTAGGGGCCCCTAAAGTGTGAGAATCCAAATGCATAAAAATGCCCTGTGAAATCCTAAAGGTACTCATTGGTTTTAGGGCCCCTTTGCGCACCCAGGCTGCAAAAAAGTGTCACTCATGTGGTATCGCCGTACTCAGGAGAAGTAGGGCAATGTGTTTTGGGGTGTATTTTTACATATACCCATGCTGCGTGTGAGAAATATCAGCTGTAAGCGACAACTTTTTACATTTTTATTCAAAGTTGTCAATTTACAGAGATATTTCTCTCACCAGCATGGGTATATGTAAAATACACCCTAACACTTGCCCTACTTCTCCTGATGCGCGATACCATGATGTACTTTTGCAGCCAAGATCGCAAAGGAGCTAAATTCTAATGAGTACCTTTTAGGAAGGCATTTTTACACATTTTCTTCTCACGCTTTAGGGCCCCTAAATGCCAGGGCAGTAAATACCCCACATGTGACCCCATTTGAAAGAAGACACCCAAGTATTCCATTAGAGGCATGGCGAGTTCATAGAAGATTTTTGGCACAAGTTGAGTGAAATGATTTTTATTGTTTTTCTCACAAAGTCTCCCTTTCCGCTAACTTTTGACAAAAGTTTAATTTTCATGGACTCATTATGCCCTTATAGCGAATACCTTGGGGTGTCTTCTTTCCAAAATGGGGTCACATGTTGGGTATTTATACTGCCCTGGCATTTTGGGGGCCCTAAAGCGTGAGAAGAAAAATGCGTAAAATGCCCTCCTAAAAGGTACTCGTTGGAATTTGGGCCCTTTGCGCATCTTGGCTGCAAAAAGTGTCACACATGTGGCATCGCCGTACTCAGGAGAAGTAGGGCAATGTGTTTTGGGGTGTATTTTTACATATACCCATGCTGGGTGAGAGAAATATCTCTGTAAATTGACAACTTTGAATAAAAAATGTAAAAAGTTGTCGTTTACAGCGATATTTCTCACACCCAGCATGGGTATGTAAAAGCACCCTAAGCCACATTGCCCTCCTTCTCTGAGTGCGGCGATACCACATGTGTGACACTTTGCAGCCAAATGCAAAGAGCCCTAAACAATGAGTACCTTTAGGATTTCACAGGCCATTTTTACGCATTTGGATTCTCACGCTTTAGGACCCTAAATGCCAGGGCAGTATAACTACCCACATGTGACCCCATTGTGAAAGAAGACACCCAAGTATTCCGTGAGGCATGGCGAGTTCACAGAAAAAAAAATTTGGCACAAGTTAGCGGAAATTGATTTTTTTTTTTACCGTCTCATATTCCACTAACTTGTGACAAAAATAAAATTTTGCATGAACTCACCATACCCCTCACGGAATACCTTAGGGTGTCTTCTTTCTAAAATGGGGTCACATGTGAGGTGTTTGTACTAGGCTGTGGCATTCAGGGTCGGTCGAGAGTCGGAGTCGGATGGCAACATTGGGTAGCTTGAGTCGAGTCGGAGTCTGCAAAAATGGACCGATCCGACTCCGACTCTTCTAGTTCAACATTGGAATGAAAAAAATTGGAATAAAAAAAAGCAAGTTTAAATGTCCCAATTCAGATAAAGTTATAATTAATTACTTCTCTACTGTAAGAATAAAGGCCAATGCATGCAGTGCGTCACGTTACCGCTAAACAAAGGCGTTAAGTGACCGTGAAGAAGCACGCTTTTCATATGCTTTACTATGCAGTTAAAGGGACACTGACAGGCTGATATATCTGCTGGTATTCATCAGAGGATTAGGAATACAACTAGACGACTGTTACCCCAGTTGAGGTTTACTTGTGTTTAAAAACGTTTTAATCAATATGCAAATTCTCTACCTTTGTGCCCAAGGGGCAGGCGCACATGTAGAGTACTGGCAGCACTAGACAGGACTAGGTAGCGAGGAGGAAGAGAAAGCTGGCACAGCCTCAGCATAGCCAGACGAGGCTGCTGCCAGCACTCTACACGTGCGCCTGCGCAGGAATTCAGCGTTCGGCTAGCCTGAAAAAAAGGCCAGTGCAGTGAATAATACTTGAGGGAACAGCGCTGGGAAGTGGTACTCGGGCGCGGCTGGGCACAAAGCCGCAGGAGACGCTGCCCCATTGGGCACAAAGATAGTGAATTTGCATACAGATTAAAATGTTTTTTAAACACAAGTACAGCTTAACTGGGGGTAACATTAGTATAGTTTTATTCCTAATTCTCTGATGAATACCAGTATATATATATCTTTAGCTGGAAAATCAGCCTGTCAGTGCCCCAGGTAGCAGGTATACCAGACGCTGTTCACAAAACAGCGTCTGGTATACATGTTTGATGCGATTTATATCGCATCTACAGCCTGCCAGCGATTGATCATCGCTAGCAGGCTGTAGTATAACTCTCCAGACGCGCGCTCCTGTGAACGCGCGCGAGCCTGCGCGCGCGTTCACAGGAACTCACGGGTCTCGCGAGAGGACGCGCCGATGCGTCCACTCAGAAGATCCCGGCCGCCCGCAGGACGCAATCCTGCGTACGGTGGTCCGGGAGTGGTTAAGACCTGTGTCAGTTACTAGAAGAGAAACTACAGTACTTTCATTTCTCATTTACGTATGCAGGTAGGAATAATAAACCAAAACCTGTGCGTTTTTTTCTATTCCATCAGAATTTGAGTTCTAGTTCTACAGTACTTAGCTGCATGGGACAAAATCCACGGATGTTCTGTAACCAAAGGCGAACAGTAAAACACGAAATGTCATGTACATCTGATGTGTAGTGGGAGGATCCTTATGGAGAGCACCTAATCGGCGTGAGGAGTCTTATAGGCCAGGCAATGCTCCTCTGGAATTCTGGGAAGAAGGTATTTGCATACCCTCTTGCTATGTAGTAGTAAATCAGCTGGCATGCAATGTAACGGTTAACATGGGAAGACATTCGAAAGTCAATGCGAACTGAGAATTCCTTCCAATAGGTGTTGCCTATTGTCTGTACAGTGTTCATTTTAGGACATGATCAGTCACACCTTTTACACTGCATCTATATTAGGCACTTACAACGAACAGGTAAGTCACCGTACCAGGATGCACAAGGGAATTTTCCCATTGACATTCATTTGATTTATAGGTGTTAGCTTATTATTTTCATCCAGGCATGTAATCTGCAAGTAAGTGGATGAGCGTTATCTTTCATGTGTAATTTGCCTTGTAGGGATTGTTTTTCATGTGCATTGGGTTGATATTTTCTGCTTGTTGTAGCGCGACTGAACCGAATCCAAGCAGCTTGTCCGGACTTGCATGGATCATGCACCAGTTCTATGCATGCTCTGAATATCATACAAGTCTAATGTGCAGCAGTGAAAATCTCTCTAAAACAAAACTGTTTTGTCTACAATACACAGGAAAATAATGTGAGGCTATTAAACCTTATGTGGAGATGTCCCTCAAGATGTTAACCTTACTAGATTTCTGCTTCGAGGCTTCCATAGATCAGGATCTGTATTGGATTTTGTGTAGAATCTAAATGGAGGGAGTAAAAGAGAGAAGAGACTATGCAGTTCTATAAAGCCTGGGTGACTCTGTGACTAAGGGCTCATGCTCACGACTGTATGTTCAGTCCGCATCCGTGTGTCCATTCCGAAGCCCCACAAAAAAAAAAGAACGTGTTCTGTACTTTTCCAGACAAGTATAGGACATTTCTGCAGGAGTTAAAACAGAAATGGCAGCATGCACTTGTTCGATATTCGTGTTTTACAGATCCACGATTTGCAGGCGGCAAAACAAATGCGGTCGTGCTCATAAACCCTTAATTAAAGGATATGTGCACCTTTGGATGCGTTTTCTTTTATAATTGCATTGTACTCATTTTGAGCTAAAAATCATCTTTTCAATTGGTCTTTATAAAAAAAATTGAGCCCCTTTTTCTGTACAGCCTTGAGATTCTCTAGTGGCATGCTCTGTTTTTACTGTGTTCCATCAGGCAGCTCAGCTGATGGCTTCTGATCTCTGACCTTTTCTAAATAGTTGCTTTCTTGTTGCTTCCATCTGTCTATGGATTAGGCTTCATGCACATGGCTGTGTCTGTATTTTGGTCCACAAACAAGGGATCTGCAAAATACGGACACCTTCTATGTGCATTCCATCTTTTTCTGACTCCCATCAATAGAAGGGGCTATTTTCATCCGCAATACAGACCAGAATAGGACATGGTCTATAATGTGCGGAACTGCCGCACAGATCCGCAAAAAATACAGATGTGTGCCTGGTCCCTAAGAAATGAACAGGCCAGGGAGCTATCTGCAAAAAAACAGGATAGCACATGGATGAAAAATATGGTCATGTACATGAGACCTTACATGGAGCAATATCCAAGACTCCTAATGAAGATTGATCGGTCCATTACAAATGTCCGCCTTTTTGCTTCCACGTCAATGAGTTATTACATAGGCTGCAAAGAGTTAATAGGAATAGTTAATAGTTAATATCCAGTCTCTGATTACCTAATTAAATATGAACATCAATCTGCTTTCTTTTCCCCAGTTCTGTCGACTTTGTGGGAACCTGTTATTACTTTGAAGCCTGCCGATGTAAGCTGAAGAATATAGCTTGCCTAAGATGGTAAATATGGCAGAAAAGGGGTATTTACGGTATATGCGCATCGGTCTACTAACGATAACACAAGAAACACAAAGATGCGACAACACTCTTCGGGCGCCAAGTCCTACATGAATGTACTATTTTTACTATATTAAATTGCATTACTGCTATATTTAGTATACTTATTCTTTACATGTGGAGAAAAGGCAATTCAGACATCGATACAGGAAAGCATTCTTTACAGTTAAAGTAGTCAAACTGGGGAATGTCCTACCCCAAGAGGTAGTAATGGCAGATTCAGTGTCAGCATTTCAAAAAGATCTAATGGCTAACGGTATTGAGTGTTATAATTAATGTGACAATTACAGTAATCTTTAAAGGGAACCTGTCATCACCTTTATGCTGCCCATACCAACAGCTGAATAAAGTAGGGACAGGTGAGTTGATTTCAGCAGTCTGTGATTTATAAGTTAAAAGTAAGTGGTTGCCGAGAACCAACATCACAATCATTGCAGACTGGGCCTGGAAAAGAGTCACGGCCACCTGGGAAGAGTCCTAGTTATTCATAAATTCCTGCTCTCCCTGCTGATGACTGACAGTCTTCTACCTAGTTTTCTCTCTTTCTCTCTAGGAGAGAACTGCCAATCATCAGCAGATGGGTGAGAGTGCAGGAGATTAGGAATAACCAGGACTCTTCTCAGGTAGATTTGACTCCTCTCAAGGCCTGGGCTGTAATGATTATGATGCTGGTTCTCACCAACCACTTCCTTTTAGCTCATGAGTGACACACCGCTGAAATTTGCATTTCTGTCACTATTTTAGGCTGCCCTTAGTGACATCAGCATAAAGTTGATGATAGGTTCCCTTTAGTTGATTGAGAATGGTTGAACTTGCAGGAAAGACAAGAGAAGCAAAAATGGGTAGGTGGGTAGGGCTGCTACGTTAGTGAAGGTAGGCAATAAAATGCTCACCTCAGCAGGTTGCGCCAGAGGCACAACACTCACAAGACTTCTGCCACAGGCTGCTGAGTGCCTTCTCCACTGACACAGGCAGCGCTGCCTGAATTTTCTACTTACCCTGCTTCACAATGGTTGAACTTGAGGAACTGTTGGGGAGATTTATCAAACTGGTGTAAAGTAGAACTAGCTTAGTTGCCCATAGCAACCAATCGGATTCTACCTTTTATTTTTCACAGCTCCATTGGAATCTGATTGGTTGCTATGGGCAACTAAGTCAGTTCTACTTTACACCAGTTTGATAAATTTCCCCTTGTGACTTTTTTTCAACCCATGTTCTAAAGCAGCTTTCTACCTATTGAATTATTTTTTATAGGCCTAGGTCCAAGGGAGAGGTAAATCTTCTGTATGTAGTGTAGGGACCCATCTGTGTGAGATCACCTTGTGGTGGCTGGTGGGCTCACACAGTTGAATCAAAGTGGTCACTAAGAATCTCACATTGATAGTAATATATAGCAGTAATGCAATGGAAAGTAATACAAATATGACATGCTTACACATGTATTAGTGCCTGCAGGGTGCTGCTGCCTCGTGCTTGCTTGCTATTGCTTTGCAGTCACAGCAGATTTGCACCTGCCCATGTTTAACACTTTCTTAGAAGGTTTTGACTAACTTTATCTTTTTTGCGCTGTCTACTAATAATATATGTATACTGTTACTAATGTATACATATACTGTTACTAATGTTATACATATATGGGGTCATTTATCATGCTGGTGTAAAGTAGAACTGGCTTAGTTGCCCATGGCAAGCAATCAGATTCCACCTTTCATTTTTGACAGCTCCTTTGAAAAATAAAAGGTGGAATCTGATTGGTTGCTATGGGCAACCGCTGTGTGGTGACCCCAATATCCAGCACTCAGCTCTGCTATGTGGTGACCTCGATATTTTGCACTCAGCTCTGCGGTAAGGATGAACTGCTCCTGATGATTTGTGTGCGCATGTGCACTCAGGGGTAGGGAGATCTGATGGAACATTTTGCGCTGGGAAAATCTACCTACCTCTAAGTGCGTACGCGCAGTGTGTGGTTTTGCCATGCGCATGAAGTCCTTCTCCTGCGGCGCTGCAATGATTTTTGCTAATCCAGTAGATGTGCGTATGCGCAGCGCCGCACACACCCTCCTCCAGCTGATTCCTGTGCGGCCGCGTCACTTCCGGTAGAGCGTTCTGCCGAGGTATAGAAATCTGGCAGAAGACCGACGCTTACAGCGAGAACGGAGTGGGGAGAGTTGTTGCTGGAGGACACCACCAAGCGCTGCTCCCATACAAGTGAATGGGAGCGCACCGCGCGGCCCCCGCTCTCATTGATTTCTATGGGGCTACGGGAATAGCTCAGCCAGCGCTCAGCAATTTTCGACGGCCCCATAGAAATGAATGAAGGGCGACTGCGCATGTGCAGTGCGCCCTCCACTACTTTCCCTGCTCCGGGACTCGCACCTATCAAAGTGATATGCCCCCATTGTCTGTGATGGCAAAACCCATTTAATACAGTTTTTCAAAAACTAAGTTACTTTACCGGAATACCCCTTTACCGTTTTATTTATTTTAAACATTCATATATAAACATTCATATATACCACTACTATATTCTGCCACGCTTTACTGACATTAGCATCACTTGCTGTGCCCAATGGGGCTCATTATCTAAGTTCCCTATCAGTATGTCTTTGGAGTGTGGGAGGCAACCGGTGTACCCAGAGTAAACCCACACAAGCACGGGGAGAACATACAGACTCCATGCCTTGGTCGGATTGGAACCTAGGTCGTCAGTGCTGCAATGCACCAGTGCTACCCAGTGAGCTACCGTGCTGCCCATTTAACTTTATTTTTCCCATACATTTGCAGTGGTAATGAGGTTGGCTACCATGTGTTGGCTCCATGTCGGCCGTGTCTGTTGTCCAGTAATAATGGCCACTTATGGATGTTTCATAGCCAGTATGTGTACAGCATTAGCAGAATGGATGAATCAGGCAAGTATGATATCCTGTCTTACTGTGAGCAGGTACTGCTGCTACGTGTCTGTAATTCTTGCTCTTATCTAATATTCTATTTTAAAGGGGTTGTCCCATGAAAAATATTGTACAGTTTTCAAACCAGCACTTGGATCTGAATACTTTTGTAATTGCATGTAATTAAAAATTTAGCATAGCCACTGAGATATTCAATAAAATGTATCTGTATAGCGCCACCTGCTGTTTGTTTATTTCCTATTTCTTTGACCTGCTCACTGAGATGGCCGCACATGCTCAGTTTCATCCTACAACTGCCTCCTGAGCTGTGATAGGTAGAGCTGAGACACGCCCCCTGAGCTGCAGCAGAAAAGACGTTCCCCTTGAGCTGTCAGCTTGATATAAATCTAGCCGAGCAATGAATGGGGAGATCTATGGATCCATGTGAGGTACAGGGCTGGTTCTAGCTTTGTTAGAAAGAGGTTGTCATGTACTATATGATGCCTGATTTTCATTTTTTACATTAGTTATGGGATAACCCCTTAAACACTTGCTATTTTTTATTTTATTTGGCATGCATCTTACATAAGTAACACTCCAATGCTGTTGAGAATTTAAAGGGTTTCTCTACCCATACAGTGGCTAATATGCTTAGCTCTATGAAATATTACCCAGCCCATCAAAACATTTGTAATATCGCTCTCCCCTATCACAAGTGCTAGAGGACTTCCAGTTTTAATACAATGAGGTTATGTTCACATATTCAGGATTCTGTCGGCACGTGGACGTATTTCATATCTGAATCCTGACAGGTTCCGCTGATCAACATAGAAAATGAATGATATTTTATACCCATTGATATGTTCTAGAGAAAATGTGCACAGAATATCCGCAACATGTTTACTATCGTTACGTACTCCGCACAGTAAGGCCGTGGATTAGTTCCTCTCAATAACTATGGGGCTAATCCTCGTGGTCAGTCTGTGGTAGGAGTTTAAGCTTTGGATTTCTGCTGTAGGTTTTCTGCAAAATCTGCCGTCGGGTGAAGGTCCAAGCCACGAAAACAAAAATGGAAGGAGGAACAACAGCAGTGGCGTGTAGCGCACAGCCGCAAACCTTTTTTTTATTTCTACCAATGCACCACAATTTTTAGTACCTCCCAATCCCCTTAGGCTCCCAAAATAATAAGAATGTCCTCTTACTGCCACCTCAACATAGTGATGCCCGTAGTGTCCCCCTAGACAAATAAATGGGTTTTCTGACATTTTCATACTGACCGGTGGGGGTCTGACAACTGGGACCCCCGCTGATCAGCTGTTTGAGAAGGCAACGGCGGGAGTGCTGATCTGATAATAATGATCTATCCTGAGGATAGCTTATCAATATAAAAATCCCGGAAAACCCTTTTAAAAGGGTTTTCCAGGATTTTTATGCTGATGACCTATTCTCTGGATAAGTCATCATTATCTGATCGGTGAGGGTCCGACACGCAGGACCTCCACCAATCAGCTGTTTTGAGAAGGCACTGATGATCCTGTGAGTCCTTAGGATAGGTCATCAACATTAAAATCCCCAAAAATCCCTTTAATGTTACCCCTTATTGCCCTTTAGATGGTATGATACCCATTAAGTGCCCCTCCACACAGTATGATGCCCCCTTACTAGCTCCCCACACAGTATAATGCCCCCTTAGTGCTCCCCACACAGTACGATCCCGCTTTACTGGCTCCCCACACAGTATAATGCCACCTTAGTGCTCCCCACACAGTACGATCCCCCTTTACTGGCTCCCCACGCAGTATGATGCCCCCTTAGTGCTCCCCATGCAGTATGATGCCACCTTAGTGCTCCCCATGCAGTATGATGCTCCTAAGTGACGTCCTCACAGTAGGATGTCCCTTAAGTGCCTTCACACGGAATGAAGCCCTTCTGAATGGCCCCTACACAAAGTGATACCGTTTAAGGGCACACCATGCAGTATAATGTCCCCTTATGTTGCCCCCGTGAGTTCCCTATCACAGAATGATGCCCCCTTAAGTGCCCTACACATAGGGTTGACGCTTTAAGTGGACCCCCACACAGTATAATGTCCTGTTAAGTGCCCCTTCACAGTGATGCCCAATTAAAGGGTTTGTCTCACTTCAGCAAATGACATTTATCATGTCGAGAAAGTTAATACGAGGCACTTACTAATGTACTGTGATTGTCCATATTGCTTCCTTTGCTGGCTTGGTTGATTTTTCCATGACATTATACACCGCTCGTTTCAACTACCCTGCAATCCAGCAGCGATGGCCGTGCTATGGGAACACTATAGGAAAAGTGCTGGCCTTTCTGGAGGCCGGGACCCTGGAAGTACGCATAGACACACATGCACAGTAGCTTTCGTCCAGCCCACCGTGTAACGAGCAGTGAATAATGCAATGGAAAAATGAATCCAGCCAGCAAAGGAGGCAATATGGACAATCACAATACATTAGTAAGTGCCTTGTATTAACTTGATAAATACCATTTTGATGAAGTAAGACAACCGCTTTAAGTAACCCCCCACAGTATGTTGTTCCCTTAAGTGGCTCCCATACAATGATGCCTTTTAAATGGACCCCCACACAGAGTAATGTCCCCTTAAATGCCCCCTCACAGTGATGGACCTTAAATGCCCTCTCGCAGAGTGATGTCCCCTTAAGTTGACACAGAATAATGCCTGCCCTCCCAGGGCTCCAGATGGCGACCAAAATGGTCGCCAATGCGACTAGGAATTTGCAAATGGCGATAAGAAATTTAAGTCTTATCGCCATTTGCGACTTGTCCCACCGCTGCGCTGCAGCTTTAAGAAAAAAAAAAAACTTCAGCAGGCGCAGCGAGCGGCACAGCACAGGCAGTGCAGCCTGAAATAACCAATAGCAAAGCTCCATACAGTAAGGAGCTTTGCTATTGGTTAGTTTGGGCGGGCGCCGAAGCCATACAGCGCCCTGCAGCAGAGAAAGCCGGCGGGAGATGAAAGGAGGAGGGGCCGGCTCTGGGGGTGGCTGAAGGAAGAAGTGCCGGGCGCGCTGAGGAGCCGAAGAATCAAGATGGGGCCGCATAAGAAGAAGACAGCGCAAGGTGTTGTGTATCCATGTGTGTAATGTATGTAGTGGAGTGTGTGATCATCACATACATCATACAGTACACATGTATACATCACTACATACATCACACACTGCACTACATACATCACACACTGCACTACACACATCACTACACACATCACACACTGCACTACATACATCATACACTGCACTACACACATCACTACACACATCACACACGTATACATCACTACATACATCACACACTGCACTACATACATCACATACTGCACTACATACATCATACACATGTATACATCACACACTGCACTACACACATCACACACTGCACTACATACATCATACACATGTATACATCACTACATACATCACACACTGCACTACATACATCACATACTGCACTACATACATCATACACATGTATACATCATACACTGCACTACACACATCACACACTGCACTACATACATTACACACTGCACTACACACATCACACACATGTATACATCACTACATACAGCTCACACTGATGTATGTAGTGCAGTGATGTATGTGTTGCAGTGTGTAGTAACTCCACAGCAGGCTATTATAGCCAAGTGATAACGTACAGGGCGGTTCCGCCATATTGGACTGGACTTTATCACTTTGCTATAATTGCTTCATGTTATTAGACCGGTGATGGTTCCCTGCACACCCCCCTCTTAGGCCCCGTTCACACCACTATTTATTACTGTTGTTCTGCTCCGTTTGATGAGCAGAACAATGATAATAATGGAAGTGTTGGATTTTTGTCATACGTTTAACATATACAAAAACAAACGTATGTTGACGGACGCCTCAGACAGATGCCGTACTGTGGCATCCATCCAATAGAGTTCCATTGTACAAAAAAACATATATGCTGATTTATAAGTTTTTTTTGCAGAATGGGAGATCGTAGTGTACCACGCCTTCCCACCCTGTAAAGTCCAGAAAAAAATCTATACATTTTTTGAACAATGGAACTCTATAGTGAGGGATGCCGCAGTATGGCATCTGTCTGAGGCGTCCGTTATGTTTCAGTCATAGTATAATATAACATATGACCGAAACATAATGTGAACCCGTGTGTGACTGTGGCATCAGTGTTCGGTCAGTGATTTCCATCAGTGATTTTTGAGCCAAAACCAGTTGCGGCTGTAAACACAGAACAGGTGCTGATCTTTCCCTTATACCTTATGTCCGTGGAGGCTCCAATCCTGGTTTTGGCTCACAATCACTGATGAAAATCACTGACCAAACACTGACGTGTTAATGAGGCAATTTTTTCTATCATGAATATATATCTATTTAAATTTGGCGACTAAAAATTTTATTTGGCTCCTAAATTTTTCAGTTTAGGAGCCAATGGCTCCTAGGTAATTTTTTTAGTCTGGAGCCCTGCCTCCCACCCAAAGATTGCATAGTTCTGTTCTTTTGTGCCTCCATGTAGTGATGCCTCGCATTACCTCCACTTTAAATTCTCACCTATCCCACTGTCCTCCGCCATCAACTCCCTAAATCTCCATTGGTTCAGCGCTGGCAGAGGCTGTGCAGTGACGTCATTTCATCTGCTGCACTGAACCACAAACAGCACATACCTCTGCTCTGTGCTTTGCTTTCCGTGACTCAGCACCGCAGGAGCGATGACATCACTGCACCACGCCTGCCAGCGCTGAATCACCAGCAGCAAGGGAACGGTGAAGCAGAAAATTTACGTCTCCATGCTTTACCATTGTATTAAACTGTATCTGGGGAAAACTCAGATACAGTTAAGAGGAGGACATGCAAGAAAATTGGGGCAGTTGGCTACTGCGGTCCAGATTTGGACCACGGTACTCCACTTGCGTACCCCTGACCTAAACCTAAAGATGTGGAGAAGCATCGGTTCTGCACTGTCTCACTATGCAGAGTATAGATCCATAGAAAATATTTGTGATCCATACTCCAAATGCTGGAAAAGCTGAGCTTTACCAATGAAACCGATGAAAGGTGCAGAGTGCTCTGAGAAGTGCTGCTGCATCTTTGTGGTTTCAGCAAAAGCTTAGGTCCTCTTTAAGAAGTGGATGGGGAGCTAATGTTCTTAACCAAGGTCAAATGTAGCAACCTTGACCATGCTGTAGCTGAAATCTGCGTTCCTTGCTGTTGCAAGCTGGAGACAGTAAGTCTTAGAGCAGTTAAAAGGGAACGCCCACTTCCTCCTTCAGTGGTTTGCTGTCCTCCGGACAGAAGAGCCTAGAGCATGTGGCCTCCTGAGGTGTTTAGCAAGGAACATCTTAATGAAAAAAATTAAGTCAGGCTCTGCAGCAAATATTTGAGTTTAGAAGGCCGCTAGCGCATAGTCCTCCATTGGAGGAATAGTCTAGCAGTTTACATATCTTTATTTTGCACCTGTGTTTAGTTTGTTGGGTATGTGGTTGACCCTGTTGGAGCTGCCTTTGAACCATTTGGGCTTGTAGCCTTTGTGCATGTTTAGTCCACTGATTATTTTAGCTTGTTGCCCTCTATCTCTGGCTTGCCTCCTGTGCCGGGTTTGTTGCTGCATGGTATCTGTGCCTGGCTTTCCGCCGCATGGTCTCTGTGCCTGGCTTGCTGCTGCATGGTCTCTGTGCCTGGCTTGCCGCTGCATGGTCTCTGTGCCTGGCTTGCCGCTGCATGGTCTCTGTGCCTTACTTGCCACCGCATGGTCTTTGTGCCTGGCTGGCAGCCTCATGGCCTCAGTGCTTTCACTAGTCCTGTTTGGCTGACTGTTTTTGTGTCTGGTCTGTGCCTGTTTGGATGTCTGAGTCTGCATGTTTGTTTGCTTGGGTGGTTGCTTCTCCATCTGTGCCTGCTTGGCTGACTGCCTTTGTCTTTATGTATTTCTAGACCTTGAAATCAGGAACACTTGCAGCAGCTACCTCGTTTTGTTGGCTGTTTCTACATTTACTGTTGAGGGTGGCCTGGTATACTGTTCCCTGCCTTGGGGCATCACATCATTCATGAACTCGGGCAAAATATTCCGTCTGGTTGAGGGGCAGGTATTTATTTTGCTTAAAAAGATGTGATGCTGGATAAGTCTGGCAGAGGTAGCCAAGGTCCAGTCGAGGCTCCTAGTGTGGAGTTGTATGATAGATAGTATGACGAGTTTAGCAGAGGACCAGCTTATATGACTGCTCAGCCTAGGCATCTAGGGTTTTCTATAAAGAACCAATGTGCGCTCCTAGTTGGGATTGAGAAGTTGGATAGGTCTGCCCTACTTTGGCATACCAGCAAAGTCCTATAATGCTCCTGGTTGGAAATAAGAAGATGTGCAGTACCATATTAAGTCTAGAGATGGCCTACAGTATTATGGCATACTAGCAAGGCCGTATGATACTCCCGGTGAAGAGTTAGAAAATGGGTGTATCTGTACTAAGTCTGGCACATTAGTAAAGCCCTATAATGCTCCTAGTTGGGGTGAGAAGATGGGCAGCCAGCAAATATCCATGTGGTCTACAGTGATATGGCACACCAGATAAACTTGGATCCAAGCATCTGTCCTGCGATGTAGCCTGCACTGAAGGAGTCAGTGGATAGATTAAAGTTGTCTCTTCGCCATCAGGCAACCCCAGTGATGGTGATCCTCTGTCATGAAAAGTACCTTCTAATTATTTTCATAAGAACAAGATGAGGAATCCATAGAGATGATTTCTGGTATATGGTCTATTTATTCAGTTCTTTAAAGGTTCTTATCTCAGCCTTAGTGACATTGTTTCATGCATCCTCTATTTGTCCACCTCTGGATAATTAGGTCGGTGATATACTCTTTTGGATCAAAGCTGTTGTTGGCCATGGGTTTCCTCTGCTTGCCTTTCAGGGTCACTTGAGGTCTTCTTGAAGTAAGAACTTACAAGCAGTTGTCCCTCCCAATAATTTTTGTCCACTTCTATTCTCTCTCTCTGCTTCTTTCGTGTGTTAAGGGCAAAATGATAATTACACTGACCGTTAATTTGATTTTCTAAAACCCATGTCAGCACCCGTCTTATTTCTCCCTTGCACTTCTATTTCGTTATAGGTATTCTGTCTCTTTGCTTCACATAGTAAAATTAAAAGAAAAAAAACTGTAGATTTTAAGATTACATCAAGGCTCCTACTGACTTCTTTGGAATTAACCAGAAGAGGAAGTGAGCATTCTCTTTTAAGGCTTCTTCTCCAGCTGTGGGGATGGATCCTTCTTTCTCTCTTTCCCTCTCTCTCTCTCTTTGGTGCTGTCATGGGTTCTGGAAACTCATATTACCGGTAAGTGTAATTATCTTTTTTTGCACTGCTAAATCCACATTCAAAACTCCACCAACAGCTTCCCCATTGACCTTAATGTTAAAAACTCCACCTTGTGCACACAGTGCAGTTTTTTCAGTAACTGATTTGAAAGAGGCTTCAGAAGTGGCATGTTACTTCTTTGAAGTAGATTTGATTGTGGATTTTATAGATGTCAATGAGGAAGCAGGAAAACCGCAACCAAAAACGGTTCTAAAACTCTTGTAATGACACTTAAAACCACCACCAAAGACTACCTGCTTTCGGCTACTGTTACTGATTTTGTTACTGAAAATTCCGCAGTGTGTGAGGGCCCCCTGGAACTTCTGCTTTGTCTACGCCTAAGGGTACTTTCACACTAGCGGCAGAGTGATCCGGCAAACAGTTCCGTGGCCGGAACTGCCTTCCGGATCGGGCAATCTGCACGCAAATGGAAAGCATTTAAAGACGGATCCGGATCCGTCTTACAAATGCATTGCAAGAACGGATCCGTCTCTCCGCTTGTCACATGGAAAGACGGATCCGTTATATATTTTTTTCACATTTTTACCAGTCTGCGCATGCGCTCCAGAAGGACGGATCCGGCATTGCGGTATTTTGAATGCTGGATCCGGCACTAATACATTCCAATGGGAAAAAATGCCGGATCTGGCATTCCGGCAAGTGTTCCGGAATTTTGGCCGGAGATAAAACCGCAGCATGCTGCGGTATTATCTCCGTCCTGAAATGTCAAAAAGACTGAACTGAAGATATCCTGATGCATCCTGAACGGATTTCTCTCTATTCAGAATGCAATGGGATAAAACTGATCAGTATTCTTCCGGCATAGAGCCCCGAGGACGGAACTCTTTGCCGGAAAAGAAAAACGCAAGTGTGAAGGTACCCTAAGGCCTTTTGCACATGAACGTTTTTTTTGCGAGTGTACGGGCCGTTTTTGCGTTCCGTTTACGGACCCATTCATTTCAATGGGTCCGCAAAAAGAACGGAAGTGGTTCCGTGTGCATTCCGTTTCCGTATTTCCGTTTTTCCATTCCGTTAAAAGACAGAACTTGTCCTATTCTTGTCCGCATCACAGGCAAGGATAGTACAGTTCTATTAGGGGCCAGATGTTCCTTTCTGCAAAAAACGGAATGCACACGGATGTCATCTGTTTTCTTTTGCGGATCCGTTTTTTGCAGACCACAAAACCATACGTTCGTGTGCAATAAGCCTAAGGCCTCTTGAACACGAACGTTTTTTTTGCGAGTGTACGGGCCGTTTTTTTATGTTCCGTATACGGACCCATTCATTACAATGGGTCTGCAAAAAAAATGGAAGTGTTTCCGTGTGCATTCTGTTTCCATATTTCCGTTTTTCCGTTCCGTGCAAAGATAGAACATGTCCTATTATTGCCCGCAAATCACAATCCGTCGCTCCATTCAAGTCAATGGGTCCACAAAAAAAACAGAACGCATACGGAAATGCATCCGTATGTCTTCCGTATCCGTCCCGTTTTTTGCGGAACCATCTATTGAAAATTTTAAGCCCAGCCTAATTTTTTCTATGTAATTACTGTATATGCCATACGGAAAAACGGAACCGAAACGGAAACACAGCGGAAGCAAAAAACGGATCCGATAAAAGCGGCCCGCAAGACACTGAAAAAGCCATACGGTCGTGTGCAAGAGGCCTAAAGCTGGCAACTCTGGCCAGTGTAAATTGTGCAGCTGCAGGTTTATAGAATGGAGGAGAGGGGGCACAGTGCTTGGACATACTCCTATTTTTATAAGCTTTATAATAGATCATGGCCTTTTATTCTACTACTATCTGTTTTCTGAATAAATATTAGGAACCACAGTACACTAAATTGCATTTTAATGCCTGTCACAATGAGCACCTTATTGATGCCCACATTATTCTGGCTCCGCGAGCTGACTATTTTAGAAGCCATTGTCTTCTACATGCTAATGTTCCATGTACAGGTGTTTACTGGTGATAAAGCAGGACTTGCATGCCTGTGATCCGTGCGGGAGGGACAGCTGCCAAGTTACACATGTTTAGCATTCCCCGGGACACTATTTGGCAGATGCAATAGGAATCTGCGTGGAGAAGCAATGATTAAGTCAACATCACACAGTGTCCTTTTCTACTTAACTGTTTATATTGCTCTTACAGTTCTCTTGTTTGTAGAAAAGTTCTGTCTCAAGAGTACAAACCTGTATCACCTCGTACAATGTAGCACTGTACAGAATGCACCGGATCGTATGAGCACATTAATGCAGTGCTGGTAAAACGCTGACATGGTGACCGAATGACTTATGGACTATATCGACAGGAAGAGGAGAGCCGAGAATATTGATGAACCACTGGGGGATGCTGAATACATTAAAATGCGTTGTAAAATGGCTGTAATTGTGTCACGATTTCTGAGCCTCTTGGCCAGATTGCCTATTATTAGGACACCATTGAATAGTTTTGTTATATTGCCATTGTTTTCAATTTGCATAAGCGGTGGTAGACTTTATTCGGAGTTCTCCCACAGATGCGCCTTTTGTCTACAAATATTCACGTGCATTGTTTGCGTTCGCTGGATAAGAGTGCCACCTACAGGATCGAAGACTTACTGCACTATAGTGCATCGTTCATGAATACATGCTCGGTTTGCTTTATTTTATTAAATTAAATATAGCGTGTTTTGTAATATTGACTTATTTGTATTCTGGGTTTGGGATTTTGCCAAGAATTGACTTTTGTGAAATATGCAGTTCAAGCTAGATGAGATATATTGTCCACTCCATCTTACAATCAATATGGAATAATGAGCAGTCAGGGAATGAATTTGTCATTTCCGTCTTATTAGTCAGTACTGCGACAGCATGTGGGGGAGACATTAGGCCAGGTTATAAATTGGTATTTTGTGGAAATTGAGGTATAGGAAGTCCTGGACACCAAACAGTAATAATAATGATACACAGATTAAGATCTTGGATGATGTGGACATGGATGGAAGCTAGAGATTAGTGAGGAAATGAAGTAAGGAGACAAGATGAACAGAGCTGTGTAGGCTTTCTTCACACTTGTATTCTGTTAGGGTTTCCCTTAACTTTTTGATTCTTTAGACAGCAAGCAAATGGCAATCTACAGAACCGTTCTTGTCCCTGGAAACAGGAACCATGATGAACTCCATCAGAGTCAATAGGGTTATTCGGGATTCCCTGCTATCTGAAAATGAATCCAACATTACTGTCTTGGGAGGTTTTTGAGTACTGGACATAGATTGGTGGGATTTGAGAAGCTGGTTGACTAAAGATGGAAGAGAGGTAGAGTTTAGTCACTTCATCTGGAGATCACAGAAGATGTTGAACTTCAGCATATTGGAAGCACTGTGTGGAAGCACACTGTGCTCTCCGCATCCGCATTTGCGGAGCGCGCCGCCGATCTTCCAGCTGGCGGCTCTGCAATAATATAGAGCATGTCCTATTCTTGCCCGCAATTGCGGACAAGTATAGGCATCTCTATAGGACTGGTGGCAAGGTGTGTTGTGGATCCGCAACACACTACGGACGTGTGAATTAGGCTTAAAGCGAATGTATCACCATATATCTTTTTTATGACCACCATTTTTCTCATTAAAGCCATATGCTGACGCACATTTTTCTGATTGATAGTACTCTTATTCTATTTTTTGTAAATGATTATTAGGGCAGAGATATGCTTTACACATGTAGACTGGACATGTGCATTGAATTCTATAAGGGAGGATTCTGACATGCTGTGTGACGAAGGTCATTGTGTAGGGAGGGGGAGTAAGTAAGCAGTGTCATCACCTATTTTGGATTGTGGATCATTTGTTATCTATACAGATATGTTATCTTTCATTGTAATCCTGCTTGTGATGATAAGATTGCTGCTGAGAATTGATCTTTACAGAACTGGAAGTGTCAGTCTGTAATGAGGCTCAGTGGCCAGAGTAAAAACTGCAAGATTTCAGGATTTAAAAAAAATAATATCCATAATGACATGGAATTCATTACCAGGGCAGTAGTTAGTTAACCTTGTGTTATTTCAGGACCGGTTTCCTAACTATGTTGTAGTAACATAGTACATAAGGCCAGTTCGGCCTGTCATCCTGCTAGTTGATCCAGAGGAAGGGAAAAAAACCCTGTGAGGTAGAAGCCAATTTTCCCCACTTAAGGGGAGTAAAAAATTCCTTCCTGACTCCAATCAGGCAATCAGAATAACTCCCTGGATCAACGACCCCTCTCTGGTAGCTATAGCCTGTAATATTATTACATTCCAGAAATACATCCAGGCCCCTCTTGAATTCCTTTATTGTACTCACCATCACCACCTCCTCAGGCAGAGAGTTCCATAGTCTCACTGCTCTTGCCGTGAAGAATCCTTTTCTATGTTTGTGTACAAACCTTCTTTCCTCCAGATGCAGAGGATGTCCCCTCGTCACAGTCACAGTCCTGGGGATAAATAGATGATGGGAGAGATCTCTGTACTGACCCCTGATATATTTATACATAGTTATTAGATCTCCCCTCAGTCGTCTTTTTTCTAAAGTGAATAACCCTAATTTTGATAACCTTTCAGGGTACTGTATTTGCCCCATTCCAGTTATTACTTTAGTTGCCCTCCTCTGAACCCTCTCCAGCTCTGCTATGTCTGTCTTGTTCACGGGAGCCCAGAACTGTACTCAGTACTCCATGTGTGGTCTGACCAGTGATTTGTAAAGTGGTAGGACTATGTTCTCATCACGGGCATCTATGCCCCTTTTGATGCAACCCATTATCTTATTGGCCTTGGCAGTAGCTGCCTGACACTGGTTTTTGCAGCTTAATTTGCTGTTTATTAAAATTCTTAGATCCTTTTCCATGTCAGTGTTACCGAGTGTTTTACCATTTAATATGTACGGGTGACTTGCATTATTCCTTCCCTTGTGCATAACTTTACATTTGTCAGTGTTAAACCTCATCTGCCACTTATCTGCCCAAGCCTCAAATCTATCCAGATCCCTCTGTAGCAGTGCACTGTCCTCTTCAGTGTTAATTACTTTACACAGTTTAGTATCATCTGCAAAAATAGATATTTTACTGTGCAGGCCTTCTACAAGACCATTTATAAATATATTGAAGAGAATAGGGCCCAATACTGACCCCTGAGGTACCCCACTATTGACAGTTGACCCAATCTGAGTGTGTACCGTTAATAACCACCCTCTGTTTTCTGTCACTCAGCCAGTTACTTACCCACTGTAGTGTTGCAGCTCTTCAGGTAGTGAATTAGCATAGATACCACCAGTCCTCCGATACTGCTTGAAGTGGTCGAGGGAGCCTGGGAAAGGACTGACAACTTTCTGATTTCAGGAAGCTTTTGATTTGGGATGAAGAGGAAAGTGGCATGTTTGCTAAATGACCACCTTTCTCCTGACATAGTAGACTGGTGCAGCCTGATGCAAGATTTTTATCACACTTTATGGACATTGTGCTTCTGGGCTCTCAGAGCTCAAGGATGGCAGTGTACATACAATGAAACATTTTCCAGCATTTTTATAAAACTTTCATAAAAATGTCATAAAATGCACAAAAAATATGAAACAAACTGAGTTTGAGCTGTAAAAAAAACTTAAAACTGTACTAACCAACATTTGCTTCTGGTTTTCTAGGAATGTGCATATTGCTCTGGAAAGACCTACCAGATACAGATGAAAATCAAGAAGGATTATTAAGTCTGTATGAAGAAGAACATGAGGTTTATCTTAGATGAACTTTGATTTATTTCCAGAAGACTGTAATATGTTTTATTCGTATTATTACATTTTATTTATATCGCATGTACATGTTCTGCAGCGCTTTACAACTCCAGAAACATTTGTAAGACAGAAACAAATGGAGCTTGTATTGTATACCAGCAATGTCTTATTGAGAGCAATACACTGGAATGAGTTCCCAACTATTTAGTCTGTGCAAAAGCAAAACTAATGAGCAACCATTGCCACCTTCCTATGACTTTATATTTAATGGTAATGTATATCTCTTGTATTTTTTTTTCATTAGAAAGAAGCAACATGATAAATAGACTTAAAGGGAGTAGTTCTGAGCATGCTAACCAGCGGACATCACTAGGTATGGGCTGGGGAGAACAGTAGAATCATACTTTTTTGAGGGGCTTTCTATCTGGAGTAGTGAGAATATGAAGTTTTATTCTTCCAGGTTCTGCTATGTCAAGTGCCCAGGGCGGGTCATTACCGTGAAGTGCTCTCTGCATCACAGCCCCTCCCCTGCCCTGAGTAACAGCTGTAGCTTCCAACAAGGAGACCACTACCGCAGTATGAAGTAGCTCAGTCCAGGGAGCACTTCACAGTGAATCCAACCCTGGGCGCTTGAGAAAGCAGAACCTGGCAGAATAATGCTTCATATTCTCACTACTCCTGATGAGTAAAGCTCCATAAAAGTTATGTTTGTGCTGCTCTTGCCAGCCCCTACTTAGCGCTGTCAGCAGTTCAGCATGGTCAGAAGTGCTGAGAGACTCCCTTTAAAGCTTAAAGGGGTTGTCCAACATATTAATATGTTTCCCCCAAGCCAGCAATGGTTATAAAAGAATGCATAGTTACCCATTTCATACCACATCACTTCCAGTGCCTACAAGTTGATCAACTTTTGTTTCTTTTGCTTGAGTCAAGTGATTGGCTGCAGCAAAGTGTAACCCGGTACGTCATCACTACAGCCAAAAAGATGACGTCATGGCTGCAGTGGCAGGGAGAATCAGTGCAGCATTACTGGTAGTGGCAGGGGATGAAATGGGTTGCTGGCTTTGTTGAAATTAGTAAGTCGGACAACTACTTTAAAAAGAATGCTATTTATAAGTGTGGTGCAGCAGTACATGCCTACTAAGGACCTGGTAATGATTGTACCTGTAGGTCTTACATAGGTTATTTGCTAATGTATTAATACTCAGGTATGGTCACAATTGGTCACAGTCACATCTATGGCTTAAAGAGGTTATCCAATTTCAAGAACCCCCCCTCACACACACATACACATGTGCCGGGCCCTTCACTGGTAATATACTTGCCTCGCTCCCTGCGCCGCTCTTGGTCCCCGCATCGCCGCTGCTTCTCCCTGCGGATGAAAACATCCAATGGCAGACGGGGATGAGACTCCCTAGCATCACCCGCAATGCTGGGGAGGCTCGTCCCCGCCTGCCATTGGCTGCTTCCCCTGACACTGGATATTTTCATCCGTGTGCAGGGAGAAGCAGCAGTGGCGATGTGGGGACCAGGAGCGGTGTCGGGAGTGGGGTAAGCATATTACCGGTGAGAGGCCCGGCACATGTGGTGGTGGTGGGGGGTTCTTAAAATTGGATAACCCCTTTAAACTGGTTTATTCCTTTTAACCTCTATCAGGCCACCTCCACAGTATTTTTCCTAAACTAGGATTTGGACCTACATAGAGAAAAAGTATAATTTAAACATTTGCACGTCTGTGTTTTGGATCCACACCTAGAATTGGCTTACAAATGCTGATGGAAATACGCAAGTGTAAAAGCAGTTTAATACATTTTAAAGCATTTTGTTATTGATACTGAACTTGTAATATTTCACTGTTGCTAATGAAGATCATTAACGCTGATGTCAAATTGATAACAGAATATTTTATGGTTTTTTTAACATAATTTATAAATACAATGTATATTCCTCTTTGTAACCTTTTTATTTAAATATTTTTTCATATTCTTTCATGCTCATATAAGTGTGCTATAGATCACTTATCCTACCAAACCTTCAGCACACCACTCTGCTGGATCTATCACATGTCTTAATGGAGTCTGTTGGGTTCCACCAAGGTGTCTTGTCATTGTTGTCATTGTTTTGATTGGAAAAATAGTACATATAGGTAGAGATAAGATAATATTGAGCTCCAGACACCACTGGTTTATAGAATAAAGGGTTTTATTTAGGGCTTAAACACATTACTCTACATGAATCTAATTCAGGGTTGCCCAACTGGGTTTCCGGTTCCATGGGACTGCAGTAGGATCCCAAACAACATTCAGTGGTTCCAGATCAGCAAAGATGCCATGAATCAGGATGACATGTTGTCACGATGCAGTGTGGGAAGAAACTCCACACCGAACACTGATGGGAAGCGGGAATAGAAAATAGGCCAGAACCAGGGGATAAGGCCCTGACTCCTAACCGTATGAGCGAACCTATATGGTAGGAAGGCTCATACACAGGAACCTCAGGCCCTAACTCGCCCTGATGATCCCTGAAAATAAGGTGAGAAACTAGAGAGACGACCTGTTTCTTCAAAACACGGACGAACAGGAGTCTCCACACGCCTAGCAGCAAAAAGAGGAGAAGGCAGTGAAAAGCAACTGGATCGGCAGGTAAGAACCCAGTGAAACAACTACTCACCAAAACAACAAGCACTTACCTGCTGCAGCAACAGTATCGAACACCAACACCAGTAACTACCTGAACCCCCATGCGAACTTGATACATGACAGCACCAGGCAGAGCTGCTCATTGACTTGTAGTTTCCCCTCCGGGGAACCCAGGAGCCCTGTCACTGAAGGCACAGATAGACAGGGGAACGTCTAGCATCCATGCAGGACAATACACACCAACGACAGTCTAGACATGGAACAACAACTAGACATACAACAGACCCTGAAAATAAACAACACCAAACATATACTAGGGAAGTTAGGGTACAATACATAGAAACATAGGAAAGACATTGATGTCAAACTATGTGGCCCTCACACTGGACAGATGGAATATCCAGGACAGGAGCAAGGCTCCAGCACCAACTAAGGCTGGAATACAACTGACTGAGGCTCACAGCAACATGATAAGTAGACCCATGAGACCACACCTAGATCCACACCTTAACCCCATAACCACCAGACTGGAAAGATGCCAGCAAACAGGAGCAGTGCACACACATGCAGAAACAACAGGTTGCCCCAGGCAACTGCATGCACAGCAGACGTGTCACAGCAAACTACACCGGGGCTGTAACACATGTTCTGCCTCACATCCAAAGTCCTAAAGCTGACTAATGTCAGGACGGTTGTGCAGGCCAGGGTCTTCAAGAGTAGAAAAGCTGGGCATGAGGAGAAGAAAGCCTTTTTTTTTGGACTGGTCTGGTCTGGGACCTGATTTAGGCATCTGATCTTATCAAGGTTGATTATGGGACCAGACATCTAGGGTTTGAATCTAGATTTTGAATAAAAAAAAAAAAATCTGGTGTAGTAATTTTTAAGTATCTTTGTATTACTGTTTCTAGCCTTTCTTTTCTCGAACAAAAAATAATTGGTAGGGTTTCCACAAGATAAGATTTTTTTTCCAGTGGTTAGGAAACCCTCATTTAAGCAAAGGGCAATTCAGATCAATGAACATTTGTAGATGACATAAGGGAAATCTCTGAGGTGTATGGAGCCCTTTAATTTTTGGAAATCCATGGTAATCTGAGCTCAAAGAGTTCACTAAACTGATTTGCGCATTTGCCTACATACACATACACAGTAAAATCATTTTGTCGCTCCTATTCAGCTTTTCAGAACTTTACCTATTCTGTGAAGATTTATTTTTCCAGAAGTGATAATTGATACTTACTTTATACTGCGTTTCAAGTGATACTGTAATAGGTATTTCACAACATGCGAAAAGTGATAATTTAGTCATTAACAGTTACACCCCAGTTGAGAAAGGTTAATATAGATAACCTGTCAACACGCTACTGGAAATTCCCCACCTAAAAAGTAAAGCTTTACAAACTAGCGTGAGCAAATTATTTTATTAGGTGTCTGGTTGATTCAAGGCTACTGACTAAGGTTTACAGGCTTAGGCAATATTGAGGTCTTGTTCTTGACAACTGGCTGATCATTACCAGGTTCCCCTATAAAATATATACAGTAGCAAGAGTGCATGGCCTCAGATTTACATGTAGTGTTTGCATGTCAGCCTTGGTAGCATGCTCCTATACATTCCATATTCTTTGAAGCTGCTGGTCTAAGTTTTATGTTGTACATTTGGAAGACTGGCTGCCTCCATTTAGGCTGTGCACTTCTGCACATCTGTTCAAGGTTTTTACAGTAATTTGAGTATAATGTAGTTTGATCCTACATTGCCCTGTATTTAATTTATAGACCTAGGCTTAATGTGATAGTGTAGATTATCATCTATAGAGGTGACCTTGCCGTGGATGGACCCACACACAATTTTTAACAAAAGTGTGCCCAAAGAGCCTGAAATTCTCATGTACAGCAATGCCTAATTCATACGTCAGTGCTTTGGTCATCGGATTCCATCAGTGATTGTGGCAACAGGAGTGGAGCCTACTCCGAAATTATATATAATGGAAAGGTCTGCACCTATTCTGTGTCTTTGACCGCACCTGGTTTTCTCTCACAGTCGCTGATGGATATCACTGACCAAAACACTAACATATGAATTAGGCTTAAGTATAGTATGTTTCTTTGCGCATAAAGCATTGTGCTGCTACATGTAATGCTTGTTGTCTTTGCATGTCTGCCATAGTAGTGTGCACCTGTACATTAATTTCATATCGTATGAAGGTCCTGGTATAATGGTATGGTGCAAAGTCAAAGGAATCTCCCCATTCTTTGCACCCAACCTCCTCCAGGTCGTAGTCAGTAGAATGGCCAACAATTGCCACTGGTTATGGTGCTAAAATGTCTGTCATGGTCCTTGGAATACTGAGCCATGTTGCCTTGAGTATGTTACACAGTGGTACTATAGGAAATTTGTACGCCACTATAGTGACATCTCCAAACCGCTGACGGACCTGGCCAAAAAAACTCTCCCTAGACTGGTCCTGTGGTCCTCGGAGTGCGTCTGCGTTTCATCAGTTAAAAACCGCCCTAACGCAAGCTCCCATACTGGTGGCACCGATCCTAACAAACGCTTTGTCAGACATACAGATGCCTCCATGTTTGGATTGGGAGCCGTTGTAAGTCAAGTTGGTGACGACGGGAAAGAACACCCAGTGGTGTATCTCAGCCGCAAGTTGTTACCCCACGAAGTGGGATATGCTGCCGTGGAAAAAGCATGTTTGGTTTTAGTCTGGGCTTTAAAGAAATTGCAGCCCTATGTGTATGGACTCTCTTTTACCGTCATGACGGACCGCAATCCCTTGATATGGCTAAACTGGGTGGCGGGAGAGAACAGCTGATTACAAAGGTGGAGCCTGGCTTTACAACCATACAATTTCACCCTACAATACAGGCCAGGGCCTCAAAACGGGAATGCAGATGGGTTGTCCCAGCAGACGGACCTGGAACTTTAAGACCACTTTTCCAACATCCTCGAGTTGACCTGGTTGGGGTCCCACTGAGGCTGTTGGACTGTTTCCCGGGGGGAAATGATGTCATGGTCCTTGGAATACTGAGCCATGTTGCCTTGAGTATGTTACACAGTGGTGAGTGGGTTTGAATCACTCTGTGGTTGTTTCAAGTCCTCCTTTGCATGGCCACACTACCCGCCTCCCAGCCAAGCTATCAGACCAATCCCTGCTGACCATGTTTCAAGGTCTCATTTGCATGGCCAATTAGAGGGGGTCTTACAATTGACCAATAGGGAGTGGTTGCTTGGGGGATGTGTTCAAACTGTTGAGTATGAAAATGTGTTGTGTGCATTCAATAAAGCAGACTCTTGTTTGAACTCACATACAGCCTTCCTGGTGTTTGTTCTGCGCTATAACTACTGGGATTGAACGGCACGTGGCTGTTGTTCAAATCCCGGAACATCGAACGACTGAACAGACATTGCGGTCTTAAGACTGGGAGTGCCGGGAGAGTGGAACAGAGCGATCAGGGGCTCGTTACAATGTCAGGAACAAAGTCAGGAACAAATTCAGGTCATCGCTGGGAGAATGGTAAGGATGTGACAAGGGAACAAGACAAAGTCAGAATCAGGAAACAGACCAGGGATCAAAACCAGGAGGTTGGACTACAAGTACCAGGCAACAAATCAGAAGGGCGCAAGACAAAAGCTGAATCCAGGTCCGCAAGACAAGAAAAAAGCTGAATCTAATGTCCCAGTGAGGGCACAACAGTAGTAAACTATATCAGAAAGATAGTACCTTAAAAGGAGTTTTTGGTACTATACCAAAAATGAATAAAGAACCTGAAAACTTAATGCAGTTGAGCTGAGACTGACCAAGTCTAAACTGCTAGTGGTGCTTGTTCAACGATCACACAACCAAGGTGGTGCAACTTTATGGTATATGTTGAGGCAAGATAACATTAATACTGAGTGGCATTTTCCCTTGCTGCAATACAGGCATGGTAACGGTCATACAGATGTCATTCCAAGCTCTTTCAACTTGGACTCATAGTTCAACCAATGTGGTTGTTTGTTGGTGTGCATAGAATATCTCTTGTCCTATTCAGTCCCAGATATTCTCAATGGAGGAGAAATCTGGCAATTGAATTTGCCAGGGGAGCTGCTGCATACCCTGAAGAGCACTTTGTGTAGTCGGGCAATGTGTGGGCAGGCATCATCTTGCTAGAACACCACATTCCTAATTGAGTCAAAAAAGGCAGTAGGACTGGTTTAACGATGTCCAGGACATAGCAAAGGCCGGTCAATATTCCCTCCATTAATACCAGATGGGAATATCATAGTAGCTAATGGCTGCTTTCACCATGACACTTGGTGTTGATACTGTGTGTCTCCACACTATGCATGATGGCAGTAGTTGCTCTCCAGCCCTCTTGTTAACTTTGATGCGGCCATTATTAGTTCCAAGGTAGAACCTGCTTTCATCATTCAAAACTATTGTTTGCCATTGATGACCTTACACAAGTCTAAATTGAGGACTGATCTTCACTAGAATCCTCTGAAACCTGGAATTGACCATAATGAAGTGCAGGCATGTTAAGATAATCTAACGAACTGCAGACCCACAGTATGAAATAGAATAGTTATATACAAGTGCTGTGGTGATATCTTATGTATTACAGGCAACAGCCTTCCACTGGCACCACCGACCATACTTGGAGAGAAAGTGTCATCACTTTATTGAATCAGAATGGTTGTCAGTCAAACCACACAGGGCCATCATGAAAGGTACCAGAATAGAATCTAGGAAAATACTTTATAATATTGGAGACATTCTCTCTTTAAGGGAGGAGGTGATATTTCGTTACCTCTACTAAGCATTGAAAAAAAGTAATTTAAAGTCTAAAACTAATTAAATAAAAGTAAAGGCTAATATGTAATCTGACTTCATTGTCCGCAAACCCACCCTAATTTCACTAACACTCTATTCCAAACCCCTTTAATAAACATCCTAAGCTTCTCTCCCTCTGGTTACAGGTGAAAAGTCTGCCCTAAGCTCTCGGATGAAATAAAACACTTAGGGATTCAGACATACAGAAAGCATGATGCACAAGTGACTAATTGAGATTTGAAAAGGACAAAGGGAGCAGGGATTAACTGCACTTCATCCAGACAAGCGCAGAAAGTTCGGTGCACAGTGTACCATTAATGCAGTCTAATAATTGCACAATCTAGGGTTTCTATATCCAATGACATGGAGATATCCCTATATCATCACAACAGCTCAGTACTAAGACAAAGAACTGATATAGTCCATTAAAGGGACACTACCCTAAAGGCAGATATGTGATAAACTAAATTATGTGAGCATCCTATGTAATTTATTTTACAGAAATCAGGTGGATGGTTTTCTGGGTACGGTATAAGTTTTTGAAGCCACTCCATGTATTCTTCCTGCCCTGGCACTTTACTTCCTCCACCATCATTTGGATGAGCACAGCAAATTTTTGCTTAACTTAATCAGACCATCACTGACCAGAGAGACTGTCTTCTGTAGTGACTAAATTAGAGCATGACACTAATCCATGCAGTTTTGTATGAATAACGACTTTAAAATAATAGCCCTTTCTGCTGGAAGTGTCCCTTTAATACAGGTGTAAGGGCTGATTCACATCTGTGGTTAAGTGATCCAGCAGGCTGTTCTGACAGAGGAACAGCCTCCTGGAGTTCACCGGACACGTCAGTGCACAGCTGGACCCCGTTGACTATAACGGGATCCGGCCATTTACTGGCATAATTGCCAGCTTCTGTCTGAAAGCATCTAGATATCATTATAGTCAGTGGGGTTCGGCTGTGCACAGCCATGTCTGGCTATGCCAGATCGAGTGAACTCCATCAGGATGTTCCTCTGCCAGATCAACAAAACGCAGATGTCAATCAGCCCTAACTAGAACCATAGCAGGTAAGGCAGCTGCTACAGGGTCCATAGGCAAAAGGTAGCTAAAGGTATATTATTCCTGTGTGCATGAAAAACAAAACTTATAAAACAATGAAAAACTATGTCAATGCAGAGTGAAGGGTTAAAAAGACAAAAGGGAACCGATATAAGTGGTCATGCGCACGACCATTCTTTTCTTCATTTTGCTATTCATTTTTAAAACGGACAGAACACTGACCCAATTCACAGTTGGCTATTCAGTCAGCCATTTTTACAGGATCCTGTGCCGAATTCAAGAATCTCAATGCAAGTCGTATTCTTATGGAAAACAGTACCCCAGCGCTCCAACTATGTATATATTAGAAACTGTTAACATGGTAACATGGTCTTTTTAATCTCAGGCAATCCGTGTGTATGAAGAAACTATTACCAATACAATAACCTCTAAGACGTGCTGCACTTCAAGTCATTGAATAATTTTTATATGGCATAAGCATATGTCTTAACAATGCAGTAACTATGTATGAGTGATCATTTATATCCATTCTATGCAAGTGTCTTTTGTGTATTTAACTTATCTAAGTATTAATTATCCATATTAGACTATAATTATATAATAATTTAATCTAGGGAATCAACCATGAAGGCCATTTATGAAGTCAGGTAGGATTTCCTTCCTATTAGATTAAATTGTCAGTTAACTCGCAGGGCTTTCTCATTGGTGTTTCCATAGAACCTGACTGAACTGATGTCAGAAAGAAGGCAGGCGATGTGTATATAGACTGAGAGTTAGACTCTTACTTGTGCAATAATTAGCTCTGGCCAACATCATGATGTTTGGACGTCTCAAATCCACAAGAACCTATGAGGAGATACATGGTTACTGAAGAAGTATGTCTTATGGAGGTTGGATTTGGAAAGGGCAACAAGAAATCTTTTGGATTTGAACTCTGGAGTCAACAAGCTATCAAGTTTTTTAAAATAATTTTTACCACCTGTACTGTAACAAGTGTAATTCATAGGAAATTCAGAATTTTCCTAGATGTCTACAGATATTTAGTTTTTAGTGCTTTGGATGAGAATACATGTGAAATATTACTATAAGACACTAGCCAATACTTGCCAATGGATACAAGCCAATACCCTGTAGATACAACTGTAAAAGGAACAATTTTTTCAAACTCTTCAGACCCTAGAGATGAAGATCTAGCTAAGGCTGAAGTAGCTGTTTTAGGTACTGTCTTAACAATTACAACATTGGGAAACGTAGGTTTGCTGCTTGCAATCTACAGAAGAGGGAAGAAAATGACCCGAATGCATCTCTTTATTGTGCATCTTGCATATACTGACCTTGCAGTAGCCTTTTTTCAGATCCTTCCCCAAATGATTTGGGACATTACCTTCAGGTTTATAGGATCTGATTTCCTTTGTAGGGTGGTAAAGTATACCCAAGTGATGAGTATGTTTGTGTCTACTTACATGCTCATGATGATGACCATAGATCGATATATAGCAGTGTGCCATCCACTTAAAACTTTACAACAACCTACTAGACATGCTTATATCATGATAGGGATCACATGGATTATCAGCTGCCTCTTCAGTCTCCCTCAAATCTTTATCTTCTCTCTTAAGGAAATTCAACAAGATTCTGGAGTTATAGATTGCTGGGCTGATTTTCGATACCCATGGGGAGCTAAAGCTTATATCACTTGGAACACTATATCCATATTTGTTGTGCCTGTAGGTATCCTCGTAGTCTGCTACAGCTTGATCTGTTGTGAAATATGCAAGAACCTCAAAGGGAAAATGCAGACCTATGGAGCAAGACAAAGGGAAAGCAATGGACAAGTGATGCCATCTAGAGTCAGCAGCATTCAGACAATCTCAAGAGCCAAAATCAGAACCGTCAAGATGACTTTTGTTATTGTCCTTTCATATATTATATGCTGGACACCATTTTTTGGTGTTCAAATGTGGTCAGTCTGGGATGAAAATGCACCAGATGTTGGTAAGAATACGTATATGCTATATTCATGATATGATGTTTGAGGTTTGCTAGGAACAATATACTCTAACCAACCTAGTACATGACATTTGACTTCATGTATGTTGTTATACATGATTGCTATACAAAGAGTTGTCCACCGTAATGTAGTTCAATCACTCTAATATTTATATTGCGGATTACTAGTTACAAGAGGTAGTGACGTTTCGGCATTAGCCTTCATCGGAACACTGGATATGCCGCAAAAGAATAACAGCAAAGCCATGGCAGCAGCGGCTCATTTTAGCCCTAGAAGCATTGCCACATGGCCACAGAGCCTATACCTACAAGACTTTGCTGTTATTCTTTTGCGGCATATCCAGTGTTCCGATAAAGGCTAATGCCGAAACGTCACTACCTCTTGTAACTGGTAATCCGCAATATAAATATTAAATTAATTACTGAGCAATACTAGTGGTGTCCAGGAACCGTCTCTTTCACTACGTGAACATTTGGCTGGGAACCATTCCCTGTGACCCGCATCTAAAGGGTGGAGCGCCGCCCAACCATAACTGCACGTATGTAGCCAGGCTCGGACTGGCCCACAGGGGAACAGGTGAATCCCCTGTGGGCCATTGAGCAAGGTGGGGTCCTAGTTTCCCAGCCCCTGACATATATATATATAGAATTACATATAAATAGGCTGGATGAAATGTTTTACAGTACATTGCCTATGTTCATATAAAAAATGGATCGCATGGGCAGGTAGTATATACATGTAACTTTACAGTGGGCTCCCAGAATGAATTTTACTGGCGGGCCCTAGGGGTCCGACACTGTATGTAGCATATTCTATTTGTTTTAGTTCTTTTTTTCTAACCAGTCACAATTTTATGTTGTATAATGTTTTTAGGTGATTATATCTATATGTAAAAGATCGCTTTTACCCTATATTGAATATTATAAAATGTAAGCAAAATAGACAATAAACATAATCACTAGTACAGGATAACACCAAGGGGTATTCATGGGGAGTTTAAGTGTAGCATGCATTCTATATGGTATATGCTAAGGAATACCACATGTGACATTTGTCCTAAACACAATTTTTCAATGTAATTGCTTACTCGCATTGATAAATCCAGTCCTATCCTGTGATATCAGTGTACAAGCTAAAGTTGGTTTTATTGTATTTTTACATTTGTATTTTTACATTTGTTTCCTTCTTTTCCATTTTCCCTTTTAGACTCTTCAGATTTTGCATTCACCATTACAATGTTGTTGCCCTGCTTGAGCAGCTGTAGTAATCCATGGATCTACATGTTCTACAGCAGTCCCCAGCTATTTCCAAGAATCCCTTTTTTTCATGCCCGTAGGCAGAACAGCACAGGAAGTGCCTCCAGTCGCCGGGACACCCTCCTGACTCAGATCCGGACACATTCGTTGCAGATGCAGGGTGCATGTCACAGCCTTAGAGATCTGTACCCCGCATGTGAAGACACAGTGGTGGAATCAGCACTACTTTGAACAATTTACATTTTGAGAAATTAGGTATAAGTTTTAACTCCTTTTAGACTCAAACTCTAATAGTAGTAATTTTGCTTTTGTCATATGTTTGAGAATAGTACATGTGGTTGATATCCAGTGTGTCTAGTTTATGTCTTATACTATTGCGCTCTAGTATTTAACACTGACATGCTGGTGACAACAGAAAACTTTGTAGGATACATAAAAGTCATCTTGGCTGTAAAATATTACAGAGAGACCTAGATAAGCTGGCAGCATGGGCAAGAACATGGCAGATGCATTTTAATGTTAATAAATAAAAAGAAATGCACCCAGGTCTTGGTAATTGTATTACTGCATATACATTAAATGGAATAAAAGTGGGGGCAACAGAACAAGAAAAGGTGGGTACAAGTAAGCTAAGCAGCAGTAATCAATATCAAGCAGCAGCTACAAAAGCAAAAAGGATTTTAGGGTGTATAAAAATAAAGATTAAAAACCCAAGATCCCAAAGTAATATTACCTCCATAAATTTCTGCTAAGGCCACATTTTGAATGTTGGATTCAGTTTTAGGATACTGGATATCTCCCTACAATACAGGAAAGCTGAAAGGGATTCAAAGGCGGGCAACTAGGAAGGGAGTAGAGATGAGCAAATTTCTTGAAATTAATTTCTGGTCCAATTCCAACGAATCAGCATATTCAATTCACCTACAAATAAGTTCAATATGTGACAGAGTGCCTGAGTTGCAAAAAAGCCAAGAAGCAATGTCTTCTTTAGGGAGCAGCAGAAGTACATTATGGAACCCGACAGACAAGGCAGATGTGCGGCTATGTAGGGGTAGCAGCGGCAGCACAGTACGGAACCCGACTGATTGTGTAGTGCAATCAGAGCCTCATTGGATGGAAATGGCTGTAGTTCAGTGACAAACACTCTAAAACACTACACTAAACCGACCCTGTCCCTACTAGTGTTGAGTGAGCATGCTAGGCCGAGTACCGGTTAAGCTCGCGCATCGCTATGCTCGGCAGATCCGAGCACTCGGCCGAGTACCACATGTTCTCGAGCGCCATGCTCGAGTCTCCTCCCCGCACGTTTGGTGCTTGCTAAGCAGCCAATAAACGTGCAGGTAAGTATTACCATCACTGTAATGTCATTAGACATGTTTTCTACTGGCATTACAGTGATTGGCTGGCCGGAACGCGTCATTGGGTGCTATATAGCACCCGGTCACGTGGGTTCGGCTCATTGCGAGTCAGGGAGAGCTGCTGTTAGGAAGGGACAGTGTAGGGCGAATTTCATCTAAAAATGATCATTGAGAAGACGTTTAAAGAACTAACAGTCCTTGGCAGGCAGCCAAAATTGTTTTGGGGTAATTTTTTTTTTTTGTCAGGGTGACCGTTAGTGACATTTTCTGTATTCCACAAACTCTGCTTGCTGTGAGCAGTCAGACGCAAATCTACACTTATATCTACACTGTGTGTGGCCTATATTTAATTCAAAAATACCAGTGACAGACAGTCATTTTCTGTATTGCACATCCTCTGCTTGCTGTGAGCAGTGAGACGCAAATCTACACTTATATCTAGACTGTGTGCGGTCTATATTAAATTAAAAAATACCAGTGACAGACAGTCATCTTCTGTATTCCACAAACTCTGCTTGCTGTGAGCAGTGAGACGCAAATCTACACTTATATCTAGACTGTGTGTGGTCTGAATTTAATTCAAAAATACCAGTGACAGTCATTTTCTGTATTCCACAAACTCTGCTTGCTGTGAGCAGTGAGATGCAAATCTACACTTATTTCTCGACCGTGTCAGCGTCCTCAGTGATCCCTCAGTGCCTTACAACTGCTGGGTGTCCAAGCTGGACACGTGGCACAAACTCTACGCCTTGGAGGTGCTGGCCTGCCCTGCCGCCAGTGTTTTGTCAGAGCGGGTGTTTAGTGCTGCTGGTGGCATTATAACAGATAAGCGTATCCGGCTGTCAACTGAAAATGCTGACAGATTGACTCAGATAAAAATGAACAAGGCCTGGATTGCCCCTGACTTCTTCCACTCCACCAGAAGAAAGCCACGACTAAACATCAAGGCACTTTAAATGTGTTGTTTAGAATGTACTGAATACTCTGTATTCCCATGCACCCCTTCCGCCACAAAAAAGGGTATATGGTTGAATCTCCCTTTTCTCATCCTCCTCCTCCTCGTTCATCATATCTATCGCTTATATGCCTTCTCATATAATTTTTTCGGATGGTCAGCTCACCCCCTGGCCCTCGCATAAATAATGTTTTCAATGGTCAGCTCAACCGCAGGCCCTCGCATAAATAATGTTTTCAATGGTCAACTCACCCGCAGGCCCTCGCATAAATAATGTTTTCGATGGTCAGCTCATCCACAGGCCCTCGCATATAATTTTTCGGATGGTCAGCTCACCCGCAGGCCCTCACCCATAATGTTTTAGATGGTCAGCTCAGCTGAAGACCTTCACCCCTAATGTTTTAGTGGGTCACCAGCAGACCATCAATCATACTTTACCTCTCCTCCTGTATTAAGAGTCCTGTATTGTTATTTATCGTCACTACCTCACTGAGGCGGTACTGGGAAATTGGAGCGCCCCCGCCTGCCTTTCTTGGAAGTGGTAGCCGTGGCCATCCCTCAGGCTCCCTCTCCGGAAGCGAACCCTGATTCCCCATTACTCATGGTCACCATAGTAGACGCATAAAAGAACGTCGAAAGTTGAAAGAGCAGATATCGATAGATCGTCAACATCACGGGGACGTGTGATCAGCTTAGAAGTTATCTAGAGTTAACAAAGCGGCAGCAGACCCTCACCTACAATTTTATATACACGGTTACTGGTCAACTCAACGTCCGTTCCTCTTACAAGTTCATTATCATCAGATGATAGTCCGGTCAACACAATTGAAGCCACCGGCCGTCCCTCTTAGTCATGGCCCCAGTTCCTAAAATCATGAAAATTTTTACCTGAACTTGCCATCACCATGGTAGGCGCATAAAAGAACATCGAAAGTTAAAAGAGCAGATATCGATAGATCATCAACATCAAGGTGGACGTGCAATCAGCTTAGAAGTTATCTAGAGTTAACAAAGCGGCAGCAGACCCTCACCTACAATTTTATATACACGGTCATTATATACACGGTCACTGATCGACTCAACGTCCGTTCCTCTTACAAGTTCATTATCATCAGATGATAGTCTGGTCAATACAATCGAAGTCACCAGCCATCCCTCTTAGTCATGGCCCCAGTTCCGAAAATCATGAAATTTTTTGTCTGAAAATGCTATTTATATAAAAGTAAATATACAGGACAGAATGTTTCCTAACAATTTTTCATCTAAAATCGCTTTTATCTTCGGTTTTGTGAGTTTTATGGTCAGTCTGTAAAAGTGACGTACAACTCAGGCAACAACGTTCCCAGCAGCGACATTTTAGTCCAAGATGCATCCAGACATCCTCCCCATGCTGTCCCCGACCCATTTCGGTGGTGTTTCTATCAATTTCTGACCTTTTCCTATGAACCAGATACCCTCCCCTCTTCAGAGCAGGAGGTGCCTGGTTTAATGCTCGGGTTCTCCCATTGACTTCTATAGGGCTCGGGTGCTCGGTAGAGTACCCGAGCATCTCGATGTGCTCGGGCAGAGCATCCGAGCATCCCGATGTGCTCGGGCAGAGCACCCCAGCATCCCGATGTGCTCGGGCAGAGCACCCGAGCATTGGGGTGCTCGATCATCACTAGTCCCTACCTAAAACCTTCCAATCTGTCAGTTAATTAAATATTACTATTATCTTCACTAGCGCTGTCTGTGTTTGAACCTAAACTGGTTGTATTGTGTGTCTTAAGATAGGACATGAGACGTCCTCTCATATTATTGTGCAAGCTCAGAATAAACATGGCTTTCCAGGTTGAGATCTTATATAGTGCCTATGACAAATGTCAATTTCATCCCTCCTGATAGGCTTAGGCTAATTGCAGGGTGCTATGAGCAAGCTCGCCAGGCAGGGGTATCGCCCAGGTTCATATGATCCTCCTTTGTCATCTTTTCTATCCTGTTGTGCTGCCTTTTGATCTGTAAAATGGAAGGCACCATTTTCAGATTTTGGCTTGAATTGAATCGCAGAAGTTTTGGATTCGCTAGAAAGCCAAACCTGTGGGAAATTCAAAATAAATTTGATTAATTTTGAATATATTCGCTCATCTCTAGATGGAAGGTCTCTGTTATAATAAGAGACTTGAAAAACCGGGCTTGTATAGAGATGATCTTAGTAACATATACAAAGATATGTGGGGTAAATACAAAGAACTTGCACATATTTATTTATTCCAATGACTTTAGAAAGGACCAGAAGACATTCATTACATGTGGTGATTTTGCCATCAAGTACAGAAAAGTATTAGTTATAGTTAGAGAGGTCAAACTATGGAAAACTCAACCCTATGAGTGTGGCGTAACTAGAAATGACAGGTCCCTACAGCGAAATTTTGAATAAAACCCCCCCCCCTCCCCTCAGCACCTTCTTCGCAACCCCCACTCCTGTGGCTAGTCAAGATCGCTCTCTTGGACGAGGCCCGGCAGCCGCTGCATTCATTTCCTACACATATATGCTGTATGTCATGTGACTGTATATAAGATCATTGCATAATACTGTTGAGGGGGCCCTGACAATAAAATCTTTTAGATATTTATATAGAGGCTCACCCGTGGTAAGTACTGGTAGGGTGCTCTTGCCGAAATTGATTCACCCAATCAATAAAATGTGATAAGTAATATTAAAAATGGTGACGGCAGGCACTCAATATCTGGAAACTGCTCAGGGATTGTGCATACATTGACATTTATTTTATCAAATGCATACACATATACATACTAATTAAAGATAAACCAGTTAAAATGCAAAAAAAAGTGCAATAAATAAATAAAAAATAGTATGGGTTGGTACTTTTCTACCGACAATACATATATTAGCAACAACACATATTAGCAGCATTACATATATTAGCAGCTTTCCTATTATGTATCTCTTGCTATAAAGCCCATAAAGTCATATATTCATCTGTACATCTTAATGTTTAATAAACCAGCTGATACAACTCCAATGTTAATGAAGCATAAATGGGGTTTATGATCGAAGAGCCCCTATAGAGTTAAATACTCCCCCAAAAAACTTTCATCCATACATCAAATCTCTTGTTCATATTAGTATAGCATGCCTAACGATGTAGTAGACTCCAGTTGATAAGTTGTTATATGGGTTGTTAGTAAATGTCACTTACATCTCAGGATTAATGATGGTCCATTAATAATGGTTGTTGAGGCTGCTGCCCGCCGTTACACCGTGGCGTCCCACGTGTCAGACTGCGTATGCCGTTCTTTTACCTCTTACTTGAAGCTTGGATTCTGGACAGTGCTGTCTCCTCCGGCCACGCTGTTCCCGGCGTACCACGTCACTCGACAGTTTGGAAGTCAAGGCAGACACGTGTGTAGGCGCCTATTCCCCCACTACTCCGCCGTTCACAAGACACTGGCGGAGGAATTATAGAACTCAGAGAGGCTCCAACGTGTAGACTAGCTGTACTTAATACAGATTATCCATAGGTATTATTTAAGAATAGTTGTTGCTAACATATGTATCGTCGGTAGAAAAGTACCAACCCGTACTATTTATTTATTTTATTCCTTTTTTTTTTTTTTTGCATTTTAACTGGTTTATCCTTAAAAAAAATCTATGCACAATCCCTGAGCGGTTTTCAGATATTGAGTGCCTGCCGTCACCATTTTTAATAAAATCTTTTAGTCTTCCTCCTGCTTGGGCCCGTTCTGAGTTTGGGCCCCGTAGAAACCGCTTCTCCTGATTCCACTATAGCTACACCCTGCTCAAGAGGTAGTAAGGGTAGTAAAAGGGGCTAGATGCTACTAAAAGGGGCTAGATGACAAATGGCATTGAGGGTTCTAATTACTTTATTAATGTTGTTTAATTTGAGAATGATTAAGCTTGATGGATCTGTGAATTTTTTCAAACTATGATTTTTTAATTTGTCTGAAAAAGGAGGAAAGACACAGCACTTCATACAACATCTCTGTTGTTATAACCAGAAAGCTTAAGACAAGTGATTTCTCCCAAAGAGTCCCCCTGTGTGGTGCTTCTCCTCTTTCCCATGATCCATTGCTTTTGACAGCACTGAAGAACCCGTTTTTTCCTATACTTTTTTTCAAACTATGCAACTACAGTATATATTCATTATTGTAAAATATTGTGAACATTCAAAGACAAAAATTGCTGAAATATTTCTGTAAAGCCTGTAAAGTTTTTTACTCCCTAAACACTGCTCATTGTATTGCTAATTTCTTTATATTCCTATTTGCCACATTAACTACATATCAGTTACAATCTCCTCTGCCGATATTTATGTCATCCCCTCTTCCGCAGGCAACTACGCTAGCTCATGTTAGCAGCATTGGCAAGTCCAAGAGCAGGGGGAGTGTTTCAGACTACCAAAGCACAATGTACATGGGGTAGTATGAGAAATAAGTGGCCAATTTAGGCGCATGGAGAGGGGATCAGGATTGAGTGGATCCATGGCAGAGGCATACAAAAGAAGTTCACCGCACATTAAAGGGGAGTTTCAACTAATCAAAAATAATTGGCAGCAGCCAATGGCAGGGGCTTAAAAACCATAAATGAGGCGATACCTCCACTGATCCCTCTGCCATTCCAGCAATGCTTTTTTTTTTAGCCAAGCAGTGACAAATTGGTTTTTGAGCTATTTTCTGCATTTTGAGACAGAAAAAATTTAACAGTTAACATTGTGCCTGAAGAAGATGGCAATTTAGGCAATTGCCTAAATAAAGAAAACATTTTCATCTTATCTCTGAGAATTGCTCCTGTGAAAGCACCAAGGGCCTTTTGATATGTACCTTTTTAAAACAGGAAACAGAGGTAGACAGCAGCTTGGACTTGGGTAGTGACAAAATGTCAGAATTTTGGGATAAGTGGAGATAAGTATCTCTTATCAGGGACGTAGCTATAGGGGGTGCAGAGGTAGCAGTTGCTACAGGGCCCAGGAGCCTGAGGGGGCCCAAAGACCCTTGTGCCACATAAGAAGACCCCGGTATTATAGAACGTGCATGCTGGTCAAGTTACACCTCTGGCTGGAGGGAAAGAGTTGAGTCAAGAATTTGGCATCGGGAGGGGGGTGTCCTTTCAATTTTTGCCTCCCTGCCCCTGACCACGAAGCACTGAGGCAAGCTGAACTCTTGCACCAGGGCCCTTTAGCTATGCCCCTGTCTCTTATTTTATGTCTTTAATCCCCTCTAAACCTGCTGCCAACTATTTTTGTTTAGCTGGAACACCCCTTACAGTATACATTTGCCCTGTTAGGTGAATTTTTTATTTATTCAAAACCAGATTGTCACTAATGTGCTATTCAGTCAGTTTATTCAAGCACCACATTGTAGGTAATAACATATGGGGTAATGAGGTACAATATTAGCATTCTGTGATGCAAGGTTGTATTAAAAAAAAAAAAGCAATAGCAAATTTTAAGGATGACCCATGTGGTAGAATACATTTAAAATGCAGATCATTAGGTTGGAAAGAGACGTGAACATTCTGGTTTCAAGCTTAAAGGGGTTGTCTCATCTCAGACACTGGGGTCATATCACTAGGATTGGCACCTATATCGAAAATGGAGCCCCATGAAAAACTCTTGCCCTCTGTATTTATTTTTGGGATATAATCGGATATATGAGTTGAGACATCTTTGGCTCTGTGACCTCAGATACTCCTTTTATTGAAGTACCAGATAAATGCCTCTCTGGGTCTAAAAGCAATTACTGACATTAAATGAAGAAAAGAGATACTAACATGAAAATATGTGGGATATTATGCATCTGAAGCTGATGGTTATGCATTCAAAAATTGAATCAGGAAAATAGCTGCTTTGTTTGAATTCAAATGAAAAATGGTTAAAGCTGGCCAGCTAAGACATGTCCTAGGTTGCTAATATGGTATATATGTGTATACAGCTAGACCTGCCAATAACCTTAATACAGGTTCTATGTTTATATGTTAAAGACAAAAGCAGAGTTATTTACTGTGACTTCATGTTTTGGATGTCATGTAACAGTTATATATTATGTTCACAGAAGCAGAAAGATAATATGTCTTTAAGATTTATTATATATATGAATGTAAGGTAAGCTCAAGCAGAATTAACAGAAAGCATAGAGTTAAACTGTTGTTACTGCCCAGGAGTCTGAGCCTGTGTGTGAAATCCCCTAGCCAATTCTCCTCAGTATTGACCAGGAGAGGAGCTGAACAGACATTCACTCCACTAAGAGCTGAGTTTTATGGAAGAAAAGAGGCCAAAATAGGTGTTTAGAACAGTTATATAATGTTCTTATTATTAGTAGTGTGGTTAGAGCTGTATACTGAACCAGTTGTGTGTGTTTGCATACAGTTCCACCAAACTACGTTAAATCTGCGAACTGCTCATACCAGACCAAGTAGAGCAAGTAGTCACAAATAAATGGTAGTGTACAGGTTTGTCACATGTACAATGTGACAAGTTATAACCGTGTAAGTATAATAAAGCACGGTGGTGAACCGATCTGTTTGCAGGTCTGTACTATGTCCATTTCCTTTTGAAGGACTAAAGGTTTCTGTTGTCGGTTGGTACTGAGACCAAGGAAGCCAGTAACGAAGGAAAAGAAAAAACTGCTTGTGCAAAGGGACTACATGTGAACATTCCCCAAGACTGAGAGCTTTTAGCGCAGACCCATATCTGTGTGTTTTTAAGTACAGCAAGTATAACTATTGGTTAAACCTCAGATATACCTCTCAGAGAGATCATAAAGTAGTTAAATAACTTAAAGTGAGAGTACAGATACTGAAGAGAGAAATATATCCACCATTTTATGTTGAATTACAAGATTAAACAGTTGAATCACCATTTTATGCATACCACCATTTTGTGATACTTTATTTAACACGTGTTTTGTACATGGACTATTCGCTGCGAAGGTGGCAGTGTTATACATGAAGAAAAGTTGAAGTTAAAAAAGAAGCTATCTTAAGCATTTGGTGTGCTCTTTAAGCCTACTGTTTCCATAGAACGGCGCTAGAAGAATTAAAGCAGAGTAACAGACAGTCTGGTTGGACTAAATGTTAGAGATGTCAAAATTCTTCTAATGCCACAGCGCAAAAGGCACTTCATAGTGCGGCGCCTGCCACAATGGCTTCTTCTCATGGTAGAGGTGGGGGTGTGGTAAATTTTTATAAAACAGCTCTTCATGATGAGGAGGAATCTGTTGCGCATATTGACGGATGAGTTGGTCTTTTAAAGGGAACTGGCATAGGAATCACAGTCGTGTAATCTACGGACATAACTTTCTTCTTTAACTTCTTGTTCTTTTCATTAGGGCCTTTCGGGTCAACGTTTACGTAGTCCGGTGTTTCAACGATGTTCTCATAATCTGGAAGTTGTTTTTTGTTGTCAAAATGGACTGTTGTATAGGTGATAGTCTGGAAGAGTTACAGCAAATTGATATTTAAATAAACATTTGACACATACATTAATTTGCAATGGAGTATACATCATGGCATACACAATAGACAGTCAGAATTAAGCAGCACTCCAACCTGATAGGGGGGATGTTTTATATATATCTCAATTCTCAGGATAGGTGGTGCATACGGATGGGGACACAGGCTTGAGAGTCCCAAATAAACTAGATGAAGCAG